>CM077204.1:9202141-10402141 GCA_039654625.1 Rhinogobio ventralis | reverse complement strand
TAAGATACTTTTTTGTAGGCATTGGGCTGTTACATGTGTCTACCGAATTTCATACCTGTACGTGAAACGTAGCGGGAGGGGCACTTCGTTGAAATGTTGTAGGTGGCGCTATCAAGCCATTTTGCCACGCCTAATTCTGAAACCCATATCAGACATAAATTTTCACCACTTTTGACGCATGTGCAAAGTTTTGTGAGTTTTTGAGCATGTTTAGGCCATCAAAAATGCGATCCATTTGGGAGAAGAAGAATAATAGGCTGAGCAATTCCAATAGGGTCCTCACACCATCGGTGCTCGGGCCCTAATAAACAGAGCAATTCCAATAGGGTCCTCACACCATCGGTGCTCGGGCCCTGATAACAATAATAATAATAATAATAATAAACAGAGCAATTCCAATAGGGTCCTCACACCATCGGTGCTCGGGCCCTAATAATAATAATAATAATTAAAGCTGCAAGCAGCGATGAAAGGGCCCTCGCACACGGGAGCACCGCTACCCGATGGCCTTGGGAAAACCGCGAATAGTGGGCGACATGCATTTAAGCCGGTAAATATACACTCACCTAAAGGATTATTAGGAACACCATACTAATACTGTGTTTGACCCCCTTTCGCCATCAGAACTGCCTTAATTCTACGTGGCATTGATTCAACAAGGTGCTGAAAGCATTCTTTAGAAATGTTGGCCCATATTGATAGGATAGCATCTTGCAGTTGATGGAGATTTGTGGGATGCACATCCAGGGCACGAAGCTCCCGTTCCACCACATCCCAAAGATGCTCTATTGGGTTGAGATCTGGTGACTGTGGGGGCCATTTTAGTACAGTGAACTCATTGTCATGTTCAAGAAACCAATTTGAAATGATTCGAGCTTTGTGACATGGTGCATTATCCTGCTGGAAGTAGCCATCAGAGGATGGGAACATGGTGGTCATAAAGGGATGGACATGGTCAGAAACAATGCTCAGGTAGGCCGTGGCATTTAAACGATGCCCAATTGGCACTAAGGGGCCTAAAGTGTGCCAAGAAAACATCCCCCACACCATTACACCACCAGCCTGCACAGTGGAGCACCATGATGGATCCATGTTCTCATTCTGTTTACGCCAAATTCTGACTCTACCATCTGAATGTCTCAACAGAAATCGAGACTCATCAGACCAGGCAACATTTTTCCAGTCTTCAACTGTTCAATTTTGGTGAGCTCGTGCAAATTGTAGCCTCTTTTTCCTATTTGTAGTGGAGATGAGTGGTACCCGGTGGGGTCTTCTGCTGTTGTAGCCCATCCGCCTCAAGGTTGTGCGTGTTGTGGCTTCACAAATGCTTTGCTGCATACCTCGGTTGTAATGAGTGGTTATTTCAGTCAAAGTTGCTCTTCTGTCAGCTTGAATCAGTCGGCCCATTCTCCTCTGACCTCTAGCATCAACAAGGCATTTTCGCCCACAGGACTGCCGCATACTGGATGTTTTTCCCTTTTCACACCATTCTTTGTAAACTCTAGAAATGGTTGTGCGTGAAAATCCCAGTAACTGAGCAGATTGTGAAATACTCAGACAGGCCCATCTGGCACCAACAAGCATGCCACGCTCAAAATTGCTTAAATCACCTTTCTTTCCCATTCTGACATTCAGTTTGGAGTTCAGGAGATTGTCTTGACCAGGACCACACCCCTAAATGCATTGAAGCAACTGCCATGTGATTGGTTGATTATATAATTGCATTAATGAGAAATTGAACAGGTGTTCCTAATAATCCTTTAGGTGAGTGTAGGAGAAATATGGCAAAGTCACTATATGTGCCACATTTCCTGCTGCCAGCAGGTGGCGCTTTGACTATAACTGAATATTGGCATGTAGTTGTCTTCAGGCCAGGACTATTATTAAACAAGTGAAGTTTGGGGCAGATCGGACATCGTATGCCTGAGTTACAACAACTTCCTGTTTCGTGGCGTCAATCGCATGCGTTAGCACTTAGCCACGTGTTGTATGATTTAATGTGTTTCTAGCATGTTTGCTACTTCATGGCATATTTTAATGAGTTTCTGGGAGTGAATTATAGTGTAAAGCATGCCATTTCCTGTTTCCAGCAGGTGGCCCTATGACTAACTGAATATTGGCATGTAGATGTGTTCAGGACAGGACTCTTATCAAACATGTGAAGTTTGGGCCAGATCGGACATTGTATGCCTGAGTTACAACAGCTTCCTCTTTCATGGCGAAACATCAGATTTTGTCAGGCCGCGACGGAAAGCGAAATCTGAAGCGAAATCTGAAGATCTTCACAATTTAACATCACCAAGACCTTAAGATTAGACTGACCTAATATGATGTTGTTCTGGTTGAATCTCAATGAGGAGTTAATCACAGTGTAAAGCATGACATTTCCTGTTGCCTGCAGGTGGCGCTATGACTGTAACTGAATATTGGCGTGTAGATGTCTTCAGGTCAGGACTCTAATAAAACATGTGAAGTTTGGGGCAGATCGGACATTGTATGTCCGAGTTACAACAACTTCCTCTTTCATGGCAAAAACAACGAACTTTGTGAGGTCGCCACGGACACGCCCTTCAGCGAAAACTCAAGATCTTCACAATTTAACATCACCAAGACCTTAAGATTAGACTGACCAAATAGGATGTTGTTCTGGTTGATTCTCAATGAGGAGTTTATCACAGTGTAAAGCATGACATTTCCTGTTGCCAGCAGGTGGCGCTATGACTGTAACTGCATATTGGCGTGTAGATGTGTTCAGGCCAGGACTCTAATAAAACATGTGAAGTTTGGGGCAGATCGGAAATTGTATGCCCGACTTACAACAACTTCCTGTTTCATGGTGAAACATCGAAATTTGTCAGGCCACCTAGGCCACGCGCTTCGGGGAAAACAGAAAGATCTTCACAATTTAACATCACAAAGGCCTTTAGATTAGACTGACCAAATATGATGTTGATCTGATTAAATCTCTAGGAGGAGTTTGTTTAAGTACAACGTCTGGAAATGGCAAAATCTGCAACAATTTTGCAAAGAAAATTCTAAATATCTCACTTCCTGTTGGTTTTCAGATTTCGTACCAGGAGACTTTTTTGTTGGTATTGGGCTGTTACATACCTAATTTCATACCTGTAAGTGAAACGTAGCGGGAGGGGCACTTAGTTGAAATGTTGTAGGTGGCGCTATCGAGCAATTTTGCTAATTCTGAAACTCATATGTAGATGTCTTAAGGCCAGGACTCTTATCAAACATGAGAAGTTTGGGCCAGATCGGACATTTTATGCCTGACTTACAACAGCTTTCTCTGTCATGGCGAAACATCCGACTTTGTCAGGCCGCCAGAGACATGCTCTTCAGCGAAAACTCAAGATCTTCACAATTTAACGTTGCAAAGGCCTTTAGATTAGACTGACCAAATATGATGATGATCTGGTTAAATCACTATGGAGGAGTTAATCACAGTGTAAAACATGCCATTTCCTGTTGCCCACAGGTGGCGCTATGACTGTAACTGCATATTGGCATGTAGATGTGTTCAGGCCAGGACTCTAATAATACATATGAAGTTTGGGGCAGATCGGACATTGTATGCCCGAGTTACAACAACTTCCTGTTTTATGGCGTAACATCGAACTTTGTGAGGCCGCCACGGACACGCCCTCCAGGGAAAACTCAAGATCTTCACAATTTAATGTCGCAAAGGCCTTTAGATTAGACTGTGCAAATATGATGTTGATCTGATTAAATCTCTAGGAGGAGTCTGGAAATGGCAAAATTTGCAACAATTTTGCAAAGAAAATTTTAAATATCTCACTTCCTGTTGGTTTTCAGATTTAGTACCAGGAGACTTTTTTGTAGGTATTGGGATGTTACACGTGTCTACCGCATTTCATACCTGCATGTGAAACGTAGCGGGAGGGGCACTTCTTTGAAATGTTGTAGGTCGCCCTTTTAGGGCTTGGGCCCTAATAATAATCCTTAGGGGAACAATAGGGCCTTCGCCCTTTGGGCTTGGGCCCTAATAATAATCCTTAGGGGAACAATAGGGCCTTTGCCCTTTTAGGGCTTGGGCCCTAATAATAATCCTTAGGGGAACAATAGGGCCTTCGCCCTTTTAGGGCTTGGGCCCTAATAATAATAATAATAATAATAATCCTTAGGGGAACAATAGGGCCTTCGCCCTTTGGGCTTGGGCCCTAATAATCCTTAGAAGAACAATAGGGCCTTCGCCATTTTAGGGCGTGGACCCTAATAATAATAATCCTTAGAAGAACAATAGGGCCTTCGCCCTTTTAGGGCTTGGGCCCTAATAATAATAATAATCCTTAGGGGAACAATAGGGCCTTCGCCCTTCACGCTGTACAGCCGCTCTGGAGAAAACGGTGATGTTATCCAGCTAATTTCAATTATCATATAGTGTCAATGTGGGCAGATCAGTAATTTAGTTTAGTAATTGAATTTATTTGGATATTTACGTAGATGCCATTCTTTTTATGATGTAACGAGTACATCAGGTTGCGGCTGACCTAGTTAATGCAGCCTAAAACAATAATTTAACTGATTTGAATGATATAAATGAAAAATGTTTTATGTGTATGCCATAGTAAAGAGATGCGTTTTTAGTCAAGATTTAAAAGGGAGCCAGTGCAGTGTTGACAGAACCGGGCTAATATGGTCATAATTCCTGGTTCTAGTTAGAACTCGAGCTGCTGCGTTTTGGACCAGCTGCAGTTTATTTATTAAGCGAGCAGGGCAACCACCCAGTAGAGCATTACAATAATCTAGCCTTGAGGTCATGAACGCATGTACTAACTGTTCAGCATTTTGCATTGAAAACATGTGCTGTCATTTAGATATATTTTTAAGATGGTAGAATGCAGTTTTACAGATGCTAGAAACGTGGCTTTCAAATGAGAGATTGGTATCAAAGAGCACACCCAGGTTCCTAACTGACGACGAGGGCTTGACAGAGCAGCCATCGAGTGTTAGACAGAATTCTAGGTTATTACTTGTGGAGTTTTTTTGTCCAATAATTAAAAATTTAGTTTTTTCTGAATTAAGTTGCAAGAAATTACTAGTCATCCATTTTTTTATATCAGCTATGCATTCCGTTAATCTTGTGAATTGGTAAGTTTCGTCAGGGCGTGAAGAAATATAGAGCTGAGTATCGTCAGCATAACAATGAAAACCAACGCCATGCTTCCTAATAATATCTCCCAGTGGTAGCATGTACAGGGTGAAAAGCAACGGTCCTAGCACTGAGCCTTGCGGTACTCCATACTGAACTTGTGATCAGTGTGACATCTCTTCATTTACTGCTACAAACTGATAACGGTCAGATAAGTATGATTTAAACCATGCCAATGCAATTCCACTAATGCCAACATAATTTTCGAGTCTATTTAAAAGAATGTTGTGGTCGATAGTATCGAATGCAGCGCTAAGATCGAGTAACACTAACAGAAAGATACAACCACAATTGGATGATAAGAGTAAATCATTTTTAACTCTAATGAGAGCAGTCTCAGTACTATGATACTGTCTAAATCCTGTCTGGAAATCCTCACAGATACCATTTCTTTCTAAAAAGAATTGCAAGGATACTGCCTTTCCTAGTATTTTTGACAGAAAGGGTAGATTTGAGATTGGCCTGTAATTGACTAATTCTGTAGGATCAAGTTGCGTTTTTTTAATAAGTGGTTTAATAATAGCCAACTTAAAAGTTTTCGGTACATATCCTAATGTCAAGGATGAATTAATGATATTAGGAAGAGGATCTATGACCTCTGGAAGCATCTATTTTAGTAGTTTAGTCGGTATAGGGTCGGGCATACATAATAATCCTTAGGGGATCAATAGGGCCTTCGCCCTCTGGGCTTGGGCCCTAATAATAATCCTTAGGGGAACAATAGGGCCTTCGCCCTCTTGGCTTAGGCCCTAATAATCCTTAGGGGAACAATAGGGCCTCTCGCCCTTTCAGGGCTTGGGCCCTAATAATAAACAGAGCAATTCCAATAGGGTCCTCGCACCGATGGTGCTCTGGCCCTAATAATAATAATCCTTAGGGGAACAACAGGGCTTTGCCCTTTGGGCTTGAGCCCTAATAATAATCCTTAGGGGAACAATAGGGCCTTCGCCCTTTTAGGGCTTGGGCCCTAATAATAATCCTTAGGGGAACAATAGGGCCTTTGCCCTTTGGGCTAGGGCCCTAATAATAATCCTTAGGGCATACATGTTGTTGATTTTGATAATTTAACGAGTTTAGCCAATTCTTCTTCTCTTATAGCAGTGAATGAATGTAATTTTTCCTCAGTGACACTACAATGCTCTGTCTGATGTGATGCTGTAGTAGACGGCTGCATGGTTATAATTTTTTTCGTAATATTATCAATCTTACGAGTAAAGAAGTTCATAAAGTCATTACTGCTGAGCTGTTTACAAACATCAGAAGTTGAAGCTTTATCTTTGGTTAATTTAGCCACTGTATCGAATAAATACCTAGAGTTGTGTTTGTTTTCTTCTAAGAGAGTCAAGAAATAAGCAGATCTAGCAGTTTTTACGGCCTTTCTGTATGCAATCATGCTCTCTTTCCACGAAATACGAAAAACTTCCAGTTTTGTTTTCTTCCAGCTGCACTCCATTTTTCTGGCTGCTGTTTTAAGGGCCCAAGTGTGCTTGTTGTACCACGCCGTTGGACTATTTTCTTTAATCTTCATTAAGCGCTGGGGAGCAACTGTGTCTAAAGTAAAGAGTTCCTCTAGGCTATCTGGGATGCTGAGGAGATGAAACTGATGAGGAAGATTATTTACAAAGCAATCTTTAGTCGCAGCAGTGATAGTCCTGCCATATCTGAAGCGAGGGGACGGCTTTGCAGCATTTGCCAAATTAAGCAAGATACTAGGTAATGACCTGAGATGTCATCGCTCTGCTGCAGAATTTCAACGGTATCAACATTTATTCCATGTGACAATATTACGTCTAAAGTATGATTACGGCGATGAGTGGGTCCTGACACGTGTTGCCTTACTCCAATAGTTTAGAATGTCTCTAAATGCCAATCCCAATGCGTCTTTTTCATGGTCTACATGGATATTAAAATCACCAACAATTAGTACTTTATCTGCAGCCAGTACTAACTCTGATAGAAAATCAGCAAATTCTCTGGTAAAGTCTGTATGGTGCCCTGGTGGCCTGTATACAGTAGCCAACACAAATGTCAAACGGTATTTATCAATTTCACTACATAACGTTACATAAAGCACCAAAACTTCAAAGGAATTATATTTAAAACTAGACTTCTGAGTAATACCGAATATATTATTATAAATTACAGCAACACCTCCCCCTTTACCTTTCAGATGCGGCTCGTGTTTATAACAATAATCTTGGGGGGTGGACTCATTTAAAGTAATGTATTCGTCAGGTTTTAGCCAGGTTTCTGTCAAACATAGCACATAGCACATTTGTAATCATATCATTAACAATACGCGTTTTTGAGGAAAGGGATCGAATATTCAGCAGCCCGAGCTTTATCATTTGATCATCTGTATTATATCTGAATGCCATCTTTTTTCAACAGGTCAGGTCTGCCCCAAAAGCTTTTCCAATTGTCTATGAACCCTATGTTATTTTGCAGACACCACTTAGACAACCAGCCATTGAGTGGTGATAGTCTGCTAAGTATCTCATCACTCCTTTTAACGAGGAGGGGACCAGAACAAAAAAACCCCGCTTAACCTCACACCATCGGTGCTCGGGCCCTAATAATCCTTAGAAGAACAATAGGGCCTTCGCCTCAATGGCTGGTTGTCTAAGTGGTGTCTGCAAAATAACATAGGGTTCATAGACAATTGGAAAAGCTTTTGGGGCAGACCTGACCTGTTGAAAAAAGATGGCATCCATCCTTCCTGGGATGGTGCTGCTCTTCTCTCTAGTAATTTGGCACATAGTCTTAGAGCTAAACCTTGACTAACTAGGGCCCAGGTCAGGAAGCAGACAGAATGGCTTACCTGACCGTCTGCTAGCTGTCTTACGTCACAGAAGTCAGATAAATCCCAGCACATAGAGACTCTTTCACCTAGATATTATCACATAGAGACTGTGTCTGTTCCACGAATTAGTAAATACAAAAAACCATCAAAACCATGGTAAAAATTTAATTGATGTCCAACAAAAAATTTTACCGACGAATAGGAATCTCGCTCGCGAGAGCCAATCTACTTTGAGTGAAACTAAACGAGCCAATGCACATTGGCATGCAATGATTGCACCAGGTGCTCATGTCGGTGTTGGCGTGACGGCACTGCAGCGGGTCGTGTGGTTCTTTGATCATCTCTCTTTTTCTCTTTTGAGCAAACACAAAGGCTGTTCTCACAGCTGGTTTGGTGCGCTAGGTGGAGAGCGCTGAAAAGCCGTTCTTATGGCTGGTAAAAGAGCGCCTTTGTGTGAGAAAGTGTGCACGTCAGGCTGCACTATTCCCTGACTGTGTTGCCGTGACCCCTCCCCCTGCGTGCTTCAGCACCAAGGAGAGTGTCCTTCTAAAAGAGCAACACAGATAGAGCTTGCGTCCTTTTCAGGATGACATTCTATCTGTGTGTTTCTGGATGCGGTGGTTATCTGTCACCGAGGGATGGTCAGAAGCGCTGTATCTCGTGTTTGGGCGTTCAGCACGCTGAGGCAGCGCTGTTGGATGACTCATGTTCTCACTGCGGGAACATGACCATCTCGGAGTTGAGGTCGAGACTCCATCTCGCAAGGGGTGGAGTCCCTGTGCCTCTGCCTCGATCTAATCCTCCACAGAGGGTTACTTCAGGCAGTAGCGCGGGTGATCTGAGGATTACGGTGAGCGCGCTTCCCCCAGGGACCCAACCCCCGGGGAACCCTCACCCCTCCCGCACTTCGCACCCAGTAGAGCTGCCGTTGGAACGCGGTGGGCCACCCACGAGGTGTGTACCATCCGTATCCTTCGGGGCTCCTCTTGATGATCAGATGTCCGTCGCTGCATCGGAGGGAGGGTCAGAAATTTCTGGAGATGACGTCTCGGCGCCACTGAGAGAGTCGGGCTCGTGTGGAACCCCTCCACCGTGTCCCAAACCCTGGAGGCTGGATGACTGGATTGCTGGTTCTCAGCGCCCCACCCCGGTTCCTTTCTTTCCGGAGGTGCATGACTAGCTCACTAGGTCGTGGACGGCACCTTTCACTGCCCGAAACCAGCCCAGTGGCTCCTCCTCCCTCACCACCCTCGATGGAGGAGCGCAGAAGGGTTACACACAGGTTCCTCCCGTGGAACGGGCTGTTGCTATGCAACTGTGCCCTAACTCCACATCCAGGGGGAACCCGTGTCTCCTCTCCCGGACCTGTAGGTACTCGTCCGATCTGATCGGAAAGGCCTACCAGGCTTGAGGGGATGCTGCCTCCTCCTTACATGCTATGGCGTTGTTGCAGGTCCATCAGGCCCAGGCACTGAAGACCTTGCACGAGGGTGGTCACGATCCCGCAGTTCTCCAGGAACTGAGAACCGCAACGGACCTCGCGCTTCGTGCGACGAAGGTTACGGCGTGGGCAGTGGGTCGTGCGATGTCTACTATGGTGGTCCAGGAACGCCATCTCTGGCTGTGTCTTGCTGACATGAGGGAAACCGACAAGATCAGGTTCCCCATGTCCCAGACCGGCCTCTTCGGCGACGCGGTCCAGAACTTCACCCAGCAGTTCACGGCCGCAGCCGTTGTGGTCTCCACTCGTCTGCGTCTGCCTCCGCTCCCGCGTCGCAGCAGCAGCCTCCACCCAAGCGACATCGTGGAGCCGGGCACAAGCAGGCCGCCCTGCCCGTCCAGGCCTCTGCCAAGAGGGGTGGCAAGAGCAAGGGCAAGCGGCCCTGAGACGGGCAACCCAGAGATGGGGAGGACTGCTCTTCTGGAGACAGTGACCGCACCGCTCCATCCCCCGGAGGAGGGCCGGGTGGAGAATCTTGTGTTCCGTTTTATTTCTGTTCCAAATTTTCAATAAAAGAGCAAATTTCCTCTATCTCCGGTCAAACCCCGGACCACACTCATCCTCCCCCTTCGCCAGTGGGCAGCAGTGGACGACCTCCTCACGTTCCTTCTGCCCACCTGTGGAATCAGGTAAGTGTTGCACAGCACACTCACACCTTGCTGCGGGCCGCCTCCACGAGACAGCCGCCCCAGCCCGGTACCTGCATTCCACCTCGCTGCCCTGCTCGGCTATGCGATTCAGTTCGCCCGGCTCCCCCCCAGGTTCAAGGGCGTCCGCTTCACTACGGTGAACGCCGCAGATGCCCATGTCCTGCGTGTGGAGATCGCAGTCCTACTGGCGAAGGACGCGATAGAGCCGGTCCCTCCAGCCAATATGAAGACAAGCTTCTACAGCCCGTACTTCATTGTACCCAAGAAAACCGGTGAGTTACGGCCAATCTTGGACCTGCGAGTCCTGAATCGGAGCCTTTACAAGCTACCGTTCAAGATGCTCACGCAGAAACTCTGTGGAAGCTTCATGTTTGGCCCCTGGACGGGACGCGGAGGTAGTTAACACCATCACTTCGGCACGAGCACCGTCTACAAGACAGGGTTTTGCTTTGAAGTGGAACCTGTTTGTTGAGTGGTGTTCTTCTCGCCGAGAAGACCCCCGAAGATGTTCGATCGTGTCTGTGCTTTCCTTCCTGCAACGAGGGTTGGAGCGTAGGCTGTTGCCCTCCACCCTCAAGGTCTATGTTGCTGCAATATCCACCTATCACGACCACGTAGAAGGTAAGAAGGTTGGGAAGCACGACCTGGTCGTCAGGTTCCTCAGGGGGGCGAGACGGTTAAATCCTCCTCGACCTCCCTCCATAGCCTCTTTGGATCTTGCTCTGGTGCTCCGAGCACTTCAGAATGCCCCATTTGAGCCTTTGCGGTCAGCAGAGTTAAAGATTCTGTCTATGAAGACTTTGCTGTTGGCCGCACTGGCCTCCATCAAGAGGGTAGGGGACCTGCAGGCATTTTCGGTCGACGAATCGTGCCTAGAGTTCGGGCCGGGTGACACCCACGTGGTACTGAGACGCTGCAGCATTCCCTTCACTAGGGCACGCTTTCCCATTGTTATCCAATAGTCACTGAACGGGTCATGCGGAACAGCAGTGATGGACTTCTCTGTGTGAGCCCCATCTCATCAGGTAAGAGAGCAGGAGGCTCACACAGGGCACTGGATGGGGGCAGAGGCCATGGCACTTTAGTAGGGATTCCTATTCGTCGGTACTCCGACGTGGCGTCGAGAGTGACCGACTGAATAGGAACGTCTCGGTTACGTATGTAACCCTCGTTCCCTGAAGGAGGGAACGGAGACGCCATGTCCCGTCGCCATGTCCTCTGTACCCTGCTGGGGTGCTCAGCAAAAAGCTAATTTGATGCAAACACCTGTGTCTCATTTATACCCGCGCTGCGTGGCATGAGCACCTGGTGCAATCATTGCATGCCAATGTGCATTGGCTCGTTTAGTTTCACTCGAAGTAGATTGGCTCTCGCGAGCGAGATTCCTATTCGTCTGTACTCCGACGTGGTGTCTACGTTCCATCCTTCAGGGAACGAGGGTTACATACGTAACCGAGACGTTCATTATTCAGCAACTCAAATACAAGCAATGCCAATATTGTAACAAGATGGGCAAATATTTAGCAAATCAACTATTAATCAACTGGTTTTCTATTCTCCTAGTTATAATTATTTGTTAGTGTTAGTGGCTGCAACAACAATATGAAGCTCTAACACATAATGATGTAATGCTATATTAAATTATTTTCTCTAGGTTTTAAGCAGGATTTTATCAAATTTATTTTCTGACGACGAGAACGCAATTAATTTTATTGCATTCCTGCTGTGCATAGAACCTCTAACACTAACAGATCTCTGAAGATCTCGGCAAAGTAGGATTAAACAACAAAAACAGCATTACCAGCTTTACTTAATATAGTACAGTTTGACTTTATTTCTGTCAGACGTCTACAGAAGCTGTCAATGAGAAGTAACAGAGGTTGAGATGTTTTATTGAAAATAATAATTACCATTATGGTGATTTAGTAATTACCAGTGTTTGCTTTAGTTGGGCTCTTGACTCTTGAGCATTAACATGATAATAAAATAGGCTATAAAAACTTTGATACACTTCTGTTATTTGTAAAGTGGTTTTCTGAAACCACTTCTGAAATTTATGAGTGGCATAATTGAAATAATTTGACTATTAGAATAATGTAAGTAGGCTCTTTCAAATGGGTCGCATAATATGCATCTTTAATGGTTTTCTGAAAAATGCGTATTTTTGTATATTATACTGGTATAGAAAAGAGAGAGAGAGAAAAAGAGAGATGGGGAGAAGTGGTCGATCAGCGAGGGATGTCCTTGGTTGGTCAGGACAGTCTTTTTGCTGTGAGGTCTGCAACTGAGTTTAGCTTGCATTGGCTCCTCCCCGTGTTTCTCTGCCAGTAGCCACATGTCTTTTGACTTGATTGCGGTGGACCCATTTGAAAATTGGCTCTTTCTGCCCCCGGCTCAGTTTGATTCGATATGCGACCGGGGAGATCTCATAAGGGCCTGTCCAGTGAGGCAGGAATTTCTTTGACAGCCGATGGGAGGCTGTCCGGGGCGGCTGGACAAAGCTATAATACCAGACCCTGTCGCCTACGTCCAGTTTCTGGTGTGACGCTTTCCGGTCATAATATGCTTTCCGGCCTTCAGCACTCTTTTGAAGTTTTTGCTGGGCGAAAGCAAAGGTTGCTCTCAGGTGCCGGTGTGGTTCATCAAGATACTGGTGAGTGGTGTAGGCTGTGACAAGGCTGGAGTCTCCTGTTTGATACGGCAGGTGCAGCGGCAGTGTCATTTGCTGCCCAGCCATTAGTTCAAAGGGAGACATACGAGTTGATTCATGCGGGGTGGCTCTGATGGCCATGAGCACAAAAGGAAGTTTTCCATCCCAGTCTTGCTGGTTGGCAGACACATACTTTCTCAGCATGCTGACTACAGTTCGACTTGTTCGTTCCACTTAGCTGGACAAAATGGAGTGGTGGCTGATGGGCAGTTGAGCTTGTACTCCCAGGAGTTTCCAACTCTGCTGCATGATCTCAGCTGTAAAGTGAGTGCCTCTGTCCAAGTTCACTTTAAGTGGCAGTCCGAACCTGGAGAAGATGTGGTTCATCAGGAGGTATGCCGTGGTCTGGGCAGTGTCCTTTGGTGCTGGAAGACACTTTACCCACTTGGTGAACTGGCACACAACCGTGAGGAAGTATTCGTTGCCCCTCGTCGATCTGGGCAGGGGTCCTACCCAGTCTATTTAGAGGTCTGACCATGGGAATGTGACTCCTCTGCGTTGCAGTGGGGCTCTATGGTTTGGGTTTGCTGGTTGGAATTGGCAGCAAACCAGGCACTCTCTGACATATTCTGCCACGTCTTGCTGCATGCCCGGCCAGTATGCCACTTGTTTCAGTGTCTCGTAAGTGGTTTTGGTACCGTGATGTCCGGCACATGGTGCGTCGTGGGCATACATTAGCATGACCCCCCCATTGGCAATGTGGCACCACAAGCCTTTGCGCTGTGAGGTCATCAGGGGCATACCACAGAATGTTGTCTTTCACACGCAGCATGTGTTTGACGTCATGCAGTCGTCTGAGGCCTGAGGCAGCAGTGAATTCAGACGTAGTAATAGGGTGGTTGGAGGGGTCTGAGAGGTGGTTTAGCATAGTTTGTATGGCAGAATCAGAGGCTTGCATGTCAGCTATGTCGTTGTAAATTTGTGGAGCCAGCGCAAGTGGCTTTGATGTTGGAACCATCGCAGGAATAGGTCGTTTGTGCGGGTTATCGCTGCAACATTAAGGGAGGGTGGGTGGGTGGGTTGGAGGTGACCATGAATTGCCATGAAGTGCGCCAGTTTTGGCCAGGGCATCAGTTTGGTCATTCAAGTCTTTGTCAAGGCCTGGTTGTTTTGAGTGACCTTTCACCTTTTTCCAATAGACGATCATGTCGTGTAAGCTTGTGATGTCGTCGCATGCTTGGAACAGGTGTTGGTGTTTGACTGACTTGTTGTTTGCCGTTTTGAACCCATTTTGTTTCCAACTTGGAAGATGGCATGTGAAACTGAGTCTGGCATAGTTGTGCAAATAAGGAGTTCTCTGATGTTATGGGTCGATGCAGTTTGGAGGGTTATTAGGATGGCTGCTACCTCAGCATATTGCGATGACTGAGGCCCCAACTTGAAGTGCTGTGGAGGGCAAGGCTGGTCATTCAGCCATAGTACGCCCGCACCTGCTTTTAGGATGCCCTCTTGGTTGTAAGAGCATCCATCAACGTAGGCGGTGGGCATTCCCTGACACGTATTCTCTTCAAAGTACCTGTGACAGGTCTGTTGTTGTTGTTGGGGTTCTTCTGTGTCCAGCATCGCCGCTGGTGTGTCATCAGAACAGTTTTGGCAGGCAGCCAAGCCATTGCCAAGCACAGACTTGTGATTCTGAGCATATCGTGCCTCAACGTTGCGCTCCTGGAGGGCCATCAACCATGTGGCAATGCGTGAGTTGGTGACAATGTCATCTCGGATGCGTTGGCTGTTGAGGAACATTACAGGCTGGTAGCATGTCTCTATAATAACCTTCTGTGCTCCGATGTAGTTGGAGAATCGCTGGATGGCCCATACAGTGCAGAGTAGAGCCTTTTCACAGTCTGAATATTTGCTCTCTGGTGGAAGAAGTGTCTTGCTGGCATATGCGACCACTCTTTTGTCTTGGTCATGCCTTTGGTATAGACCAGCACTAAGGCAGTGTTTGGAGAATCCAGCTTCCAAGTGGAACTCCTTTTATGGGTCAGGGTAAGCAAGACATGGAGCTATGCACAGATGTTGTTTCAGTTCATTCATGGCATTTGCTTGAGCTTCTGTCCAGACAAATGGGCAATCCTTCTTCAGAAGAGCAGTTAGTGGTCGTGCAATGTCCTCGTATTTCTCAATAAACTGCCGTGAGTAGTTGCACACCCCAAGAAAGCTTCGCAACTCTGAGACATTAGTGGGTGGCTTGATGTTCTGAATGGCTTGGATACGGCTGAATTGCGGTTCAATGCCCCGTGATCCAATGAGTAGGTCCACGTAATTGACCTTGGTTCGACACCACTGTCCTTTGTGGAGGGCAATTTTGGCGCCGACAGTGGTTAATTGGTTCAAACATGGTCTATTTCTTTCAGGTGATCAGCCACTGTTGTGCTCTTCATGAGAACATCATCTACGTAGATGAGGTTGCCTCTCATTCTTGCGTCTGGGCATGCTTTGTTAGGGAAGATGTTGAACTCGGCTGGTGAGTTGGCATAGCCGAACGGGCACCTTGTGAAGGTATACTGTCGGTTGCCGATGGTGAACGCAAGCTTGTGTTGATCTTCTGGATGCACTGGAACGGTCCAGTATCCTGAGGCCACATCGAGTGTAGAGAAGATTGTGGCTCCTTTGATTCTGGGTATTTCCTGCTCCAGCTGGGTCATGAGCCATCGTGACAGTGGCACCTGTTGGTTCAGTTCCCTGTAGTCAATGGTGGGTCGCCACTTGCTGTTTGGTTTGAGGACGGGCCAGATAGGAGAAGAGTAGGTGCTGTTGCATGGACGGATGACACCTTTCTCAAGCATAGAGTCAACGATCTCCTGCACCGGTTCGTGTGAGGTGATGGGAATCTTGTACTGCTTGACGAAAGTGGGAGGAGCATTAGGGTGCGTTGGGATGCGCACTGTGTGGAGGTTAGTGAGACCACAGTCTAAAGAGTCTTTGGCAAATGACGCTTGGTATTTGTAAAGGACTTGTCTGAGTTCTTTACGTTCTGCATCATCCTTTATGGTGTCTGCCTCTTTCAGAATTTGCTGGACTTGCGTCTCAAATCCTGGATACGGCCCCTCTGTTGTTGTGTCGCCTGTCGTGTTGGCAGTCAGAGGTGCAGCACTGTCATCAGTCTCACAGGCAGGCTGGCTAGTGACTGTGTATACTGCAAGATGTTGGTCCTCTGTCAGCTCTTGTTCTGCACACTTGATCTTTGGCCATCGGCATGACAGAAGCGATGGAGATGATTTTGAAGGGTGCTGTGAACACTGTGTTGTCTGTGCTCCCTTCTGGGATCATTGAAGATGGGATTGGACTAATGACTGGTAAGGTGAGCTCAAAGTCATGGAAGTCGTGACTCACTAGCCATCCCAGGCGGTAGGCCTTGGGAATCCTGATGTCCTTTGCCGTGCAGTTATTGAACAGGATGTAGACTACACGGGATGACAGTTCAGTGAGTGGTGTGGCTTCCAGACTGAGTCAGCTGAGGTGATTGGGCGACGCTGTCACTGGGTGATGAGGTTCTGTGGACTGTGACTGGTGTGCAGTGCTTTGGGTGCTTGGTTTAGTCGGAGGGCAGTCAGGATGTTGGGTGCAGGCCTTACACTTAGTCATAAGGAGTCTGGTCTGTCCTTCTTGTCTCCCTCGCGAGGTTTCTTCTGAATGAGTCCTCAGGATCTCTGCTGACTCAGATGAAGCTGCGCTGTTTTGCTCTGGTGGGTGCTCAGACTTGAGTTTCCTCGGGGCGTGTCGCGAGCCGTTCCGCTGCTGGCCATCTGGGCTGGATGCTCTGGCTGATGAAGGTCATCCATTTCTGGGCCGTCGGCTGGCATCCCACGTGGCTCCACCCTTTGGGTGGTTAGACTGACGTGGCTTGTCCCAGAATCTTTCCACACAGAAAGCCCGGTCTGGTGCTTAGGACGGGCACCATCCTGGTTGTGCTGCTCTCTGCTGGCTTGGAACAGTCTTGACTCTCTGTTAAAAGGTCTGTCACTGTGGTGTTGCTGGGCGCCCTCTAGAGCCAGCTCTGAACGGTGGTCAGAGACGCGGCAAATTGTTGTCTTTTCAGAAGCAGTGGGAGGAGCATTAGGGTGCGTTGGGATGCGCACTGTGTGGAGGTTAGTGAGACCACAGTCTAAAGAGTCTTTGGCAAATGACGCTTGGTATTTGTAAAGGACTTGTCTGAGTTCTTTACGTTCTGCATCATCCTTTATGGTGTCTGCCTCTTTCAGAATTTGCTGGACTTGCGTCTCAAATCCTGGATACGGCCCCTCTGTTGTTGTGTCGCCTGTCGTGTTGGCAGTCAGAGGTGCAGCACTGTCATCAGTCTCACAGGCAGGCTGGCTAGTGACTGTGTATACTGCAAGATGTTGGTCCTCTGTCAGCTCTTGTTCTGCACACTTGATCTTTGGCCATCGGCATGACAGAAGCGATGGAGATGATTTTGAAGGGTGCTGTGAACACTGTGTTGTCTGTGCTCCCTTCTGGGATCATTGAAGATGGGATTGGACTAATGACTGGTAAGGTGAGCTCAAAGTCATGGAAGTCGTGACTCACTAGCCATCCCAGGCGGTAGGCCTTGGGAATCCTGATGTCCTTTGCCGTGCAGTTATTGAACAGGATGTAGACTACACGGGATGACAGTTCAGTGAGTGGTGTGGCTTCCAGACTGAGTCCAAGTCCCACACATTCGGGTGAAGGTTGGAAGAAGCCCAGCGTGTGGTTTAGTGTTTGGTCACATCGCATGTTGAGCCAAACAGCGACCCCTTTGGTGTAAGCTGGTACTGTGGTTTCCTGTTCATTGATTAAGATGCAGACTTCTGGAATGGTCTGGCCTGACAGGAGGTTTTCAGGGTTGACAGGAACCACAGGGGGCTGTGATGTCGGTGGGGCCCACACCACCTCATTGATAAAATCCACATGAGGTGAATCAAGATGTCTGCTCCTATGTAGACATTATGCGGCGGGTCTGGAAGGACCAGGAAGTAGTGAGTGAGGCACCGGTCATTCCATTTCAAGTTCAAAGCACAGATGCCCTTGGCAGTTACCATGGTTGCTAGGCAGGAGTCCAAAGGGAAGCGGGTGCGCTTGCTGGCAGACAGAAGGTCTGGTGTGTCTTCCATGAGGGCTTTGAACAGTGCTAGGCTGATGGCTGAGTTGTCTGCCCATAGTGCGAGCATGATGTCTGTAGTTGTTACATCATTCAGCTGGAGGTCAGTCATGACCTTGGGGCAGTGACAGTCAGAGTCTATGGTGAGTTGAAAAGTGCAGAGTAGCGAACTTAACCTTTGCTCTGGTGCTGAGACAGTGTTCTCGTGGCTGGCTGCGAGGTTTCTTGTGACCTCTGTGGCCTGACAGTCTGGCTCAGGTGATCTGGGCGACTGGAGAGGCAGAGGTTCTCGCACTTGAGCCCAAATTTTCAGCTGTCTGAAGTCCAATAGGGGCTCGAAGCAGTCTAGCAGATCTTTGCCGACGAGAAGGGGGTATGTGTCCATTGGTGAGATGTACACAGGGTGTACCAGACTCATTGGACCAATTGTTAGATGGATGGGAGCGATCCGTTCAAGTTGGATCTCATTTTGGCTGTATGACTGCACATTTAGCTCACATTTTTGGGATTTCAAAGTTCGATTTTGTCTCTTAGCTTCAATTCGGAGTCTGTCAAAGAGTTGAGATGACATTAAAGTGAGATCAGCTCCTGTGTCGACCAGGGCTTCAAGTCTCACCTCATTCTCCAATATGATGGCTAGATATAGTTTTCTGGCCACTCCCTTTTCGATCAGGTATCCCAGGAGTTTTGGTTCTGGGGTTTGTGTGGTGATCGGTAAGCAGTTAGGGAGGGTATCATGTGGCTCGTTGGGGAGGCAGACAACCAAAACAGCACTCTCTGGTACCTTGGGATTTTGGTTGTTGGCGTGATGACTTGCGTTGTGTTGATCAGGAAGTGCAGCTGTCAGCTGAGGTGATTGGGCGACGCTGTCACTGGGTGATGAGGTTCTGTGGACTGTGACTGGTGTGCAGTGCTTTGGGTGCTTGGTTTAGTCGGAGGGCAGTCAGGATGTTGGGTGCAGGCCTTACACTTAGTCATAAGGAGTCTGGTCTGTCCTTCTTGTCTCCCTCGCGAGGTTTCTTCTGAATGAGTCCTCAGGATCTCTGCTGACTCAGATGAAGCTGCGCTGTTTTGCTCTGGTGGGTGCTCAGACTTGAGTTTCCTCGGGGCGTGTCGCGAGCCGTTCCGCTGCTGGCCATCTGGGCTGGATGCTCTGGCTGATGAAGGTCATCCATTTCTGGGCCGTCGGCTGGCATCCCACGTGGCTCCACCCTTTGGGTGGTTAGACTGACGTGGCTTGTCCCAGAATCTTTCAGAGTGCCCGGTCTGGTGCTTAGGACGGGCACCATCCTGGTTGTGCTGCTCTCTGCTGGCTTGGAACAGTCTTGACTCTCTGTTAAAAGGTCTGTCACTGTGGTGTTGCTGGGCGCCCTCTAGAGCCAGCTCTGAACGGTGGTCAGAGACGCGGCAAATTGTTGTCTTTTCAGAAGCAGTCTTTTGCTTGGCATAAGCTTTATGGGCTAAGTCCTGTAGCTGTCGGATGGACATGCTACGTGGGCAGGCCAGGACTCCTAAGTGATGGCTTACTGTTGGATGCAGATTTCAAAGGAATAGAGTTTTGAAGTTGAAGTCTTCCTCCATACCATCCAACTCTCTAATCAGGGCCTGACGCAGCTGCTGGTAGTCTGATTTGACAGTCTCGGGTTGCCGTTCGAGGAAACTGCGCGTGGGCCTGGTTCCTCCGGGCCTCCTCAGCCTGGAGCTTCAGCGCTGCTGCTTCTTGCTCCAGGTGCCTGGACGACGAGGTTGTGAGCGAGGCCCCCGACGATCTTGGCCCATTCCTTGTGGCTCTGGGTTGGATTGTGGGCCATCAGCCGGTTCAAGTCGTCGTCCGGCTGCTCTTGGCTCAGGTGCTGCAGGTCGCCGGTGGCTTTAGGCAGGAACGCAGTCGTCATGGCGGTCAACCAGGTCTCAACGTGATCCCAGTGGTCAGTGGGGCTGGATGAACGGGACATACTGGGCTGTAGGCAAGAGAAAGACAACACAAAGAGGCCAATGGAAGTCCGTATAGGGTTTTAGCGAGCTATAGCAATATGTGACTATTTAATTTGTGTGTGTAATTTTGGCTAACTGGTTCAGACAGTTAGTGAAATCTAGGCCGGGCACCTATTGTCTTGGCCGTGAGTGGCCAGGTGGGGCCGATTTATGTGGGTAAGTGTCGGATCTAAATAACAATTTTGACAGTGCGGTAGCCTACTGGGTCATTTACTGACACTGGCTGCTGGGTCATCAATCTATTATTCATCTTTCCTTGATGGCTCTCACAGGTTCTGTCTTTAGGTGAACTGGAAGAAAACAAAACCACAGAAAAGCAAATAGAACAAAACAAAATAACCAAAAATAACTAAAACAAAAGGCCTGAAATAAAAATGAAACAAAAATGAGAACATAAGAAGAGATAGAGAGGGAAAAGGTCTCAGCTTAATACCAATGCTAGGGTTTATGACAGGGCCAAGCGAGTGGGAGGCGCTGTTGAGCTATAAAACCTAGGGGGATGGTATGGCTTAAGACAGGAATGTTGGGCCAAACACTTAAATGACCAGGGAATATGTATATTCTATGGCTTGCAATAAGTGAATGGGCTTTACCTGATTTACTATGCCTGGGGTGAATTGGGGTCACTCAGGGGAGAATCGGCAGTGAAGTCAATCTCACCGGCGGTCCCTGGACACTCGACTGCGGTGTCCCCGGATCCTCGTCCCATTGCTACCGTGGTGCGCCCACTCAAACAGCTTGTGACTCTTAGCACAACTGGGCAGCACTCAGGTAAGGCGGGTCAACGGCCAGTCTGCAGGGTCAAAAATTGGGTTTCCTCTGAGACTCCTTTGGAGTCCAAATGGGTGGATCAGAGTAATTAACCAAAATTGCCCTGGTGGTCAGCTGGACTCGTTGACTTCTCCCTGGAGTGCCCGAATTGCTGATGTCGGTTGCGTGCCGCCGCCAATGGTACGAGGACAGAGGTGCCCGAGATTCACACACGGCCACTGTCAGTTACGCCGGCCAGGTGACTCCACCCCTCGAAACCCAACCAGAAGGTAACTGTCACTTCACCACCAAGCACTAGGGGAAGTACTACCTGTAAGTACACAACTGGCTGAACAAGTGAGACATAACGTCAACTTAAGCTTAGTACTTGTTTACACCAAATTTAAATAGTTAGGTATGGTAAGATAGGTAAAGGATTATTTACCAAATGGTGCTAAAACACAAAAGAATGATGATAATAATGGTAATTATCAGAATAACCTTGAAAAAGGGAGACATCGAAATAAATCCATAAAAAAAAAATGGAGCCAAAGGAGAAGAGAGAGGAATGCCCACCTATATGAGGACACCCAGTAGGGGGCAAGCTACTGATAAGTGGCTATCACAGGCTGAAAAGAGAAGGCTTAATTTAAATTTAAGTTCAAACTTGTCTAAACTAAAATCTAAATAAGTGCGGAGTACTAGAATGGTACCAATTGGAGATAAGGTAATGATAAATTAATGAGGGAAATCAAATAACTAAAAGGGAAAATAGAATCAAAATAATTCAAATTAAAACAACAGAAGAAAAGGAGGAAAACTGACTTAGCCAAGAATGTCACATAGGGGCGTACTCCCACCAAGTAACATTAATGGCTGAACCGAGAACTTAATTTAAATTCATGTTTAAACTTAGTTTGAGAAGTCAGCAAAACAGGAGGATTGAACAATTTAAAATAATAGTAATAACAGGAAATAAATGAAAATGATTATAATAGTAAACAAATAAAATAGCAGAAAAGATAGTTCTCTTTGACAAACGAGCGTAGTTGAGTCCATACCAAGGAGTGGGTGGGGGTGTACGTAATTTGAGAGGTGCTGAACAACTGACAGGCTGCCCTCTTGTGTTAGTCAGAGGTATTATGACACTTTAAATAAAAAATAAACAAAGGGTGATTTAAATTCGAAGCGTCCGAAAAGAGGATGTTTTTTTTTTCTTCCCGAGTGAGAAGAGAATTTGTTTTCAAATCTCCTTTTTGTGCCAATTTGTAAGCACAAAGAGTATGTGGCCGGGATTCTTTTTCCGCACGCACACGCACATGTATGGAACAGAATATTTTTTTCTGTTACAAATTTTAAACTTGATCAAAGTTTAAAAATAAATACTCCCATTTACACATCAATCGGACACTGACCTGCAGTTTTTCTAAATGATTTGTATAAGGTATAAGCATTTGGTTAGCTACGCCAATGTTTAACCTAAAGGAGTGAGATCGCTTAGTTGAATAATACAATCAACTACGATACATTAGTGAGGCCTTCACTAAGATGAAATGAGGAACATCGCTCAAATCAATATTTTATCACACTGAAAGAAGATTTCTTCGTTCTTACAGGTTTTGATAATATTAAACTGTGCTGTAAAGAAGTTTCCTTCTCTTTCACAGAAACTGAACTGCAGTTTATTTTTAGCAATTAACAGTGACTCAAATGTTTGACACATAGCAGCTGTTAACTGAACTGAAATCAGCTTTGGGCCATTTTGGGCCAGTTATCAGATATGTGAGTTTGCGTCGCGTTGCGACTTCTCTCACTTTCTGAAGCATGCATACAAAAACAAAAATTAATACCAGTAATATACACATAAAACTGACACTGTTGCTCACAAAACAAAGTTTAAAATGTGCCCACATTCTCCACCATACAATGTAGCGACTCGGCTACATATAATAATAATAAATTAAATTAGCTCAATAGGGAATTATGATTATTAATATTTAATTATTTATAACTAATCGCAACGGGTTATGATTAAATTATAAATCTCCAAATCACCCAAAAAGGGAAATACCTAACCTAGGTATTTATGCAATATATATATGGTTAACAACAATGGGTTGCAATTAACTACGAATATATATATTAAATCATTACAGAATAACCTTTGATTGTGTCCTGATTGAAGTTCTCACAGGATTCTAACGGTGCTGTCTGTTCTACCTCAGCCAAGCCACAAAACTGTCCACGATGCCATCTTCCTCAAACTCGGTACCGGAATCTAATTTATATATGGCTAAAAGCTTTCTGACGTTTATAGTGGAATCGACTCATCTTTGATCCTGTCCAGAGAGACTCCAGACGCTACATTCACCCTGTGTTGCACTGAGATAATTAAGTGATTAATTAAGTGATGATTGAGTGTTAGTGATAGACACCTGCATGCTGTTAATAAGCAGAATCGCTAAAGAAATGAGGAACAAAGAGAAACACAAGAACTACAACTGACTTCCAGTCATTACACGTTTAGTTTGATGCACCATGTTGGTGATCAGTGTTTTCTTTAGTTGGGCTCTTGACCCTTGACTTTTTAACATCAGTTTTTTCAAACCACATTTGTTACAGCAAAAGAAAAAAAAAAAGATAGTTGAATGCTGATTGTTATGCATTGTTTCACAGATTTTATCCAGTGTTATTAACTGACTTATATTTTACACTACCACCACTGTGAAACCATGGCAAGAGTTCCAGCAGCAATCAGTTATAATGAAGGATTTAAAAAAATCATGCACAAAAAAAGAGAGCTACGGCATCAAGATACATACAGATATAAAATCACATAGATACTATAACCCATAAAATTAAAGCTTAAACACAGAAAGAAATCAACAAATCAGAAGATGATTTTCTTGGTGTTTTCTTGCCATAACAAATGTGTTTTACAAATTCACTGTCATGGCAATCAGAGAAAAACTAACATTAAAGAGTCAAGTGTCATGAGCCCATTTAAAGCAAACACTGACCACTATAATGGTGACCACAAACTTTATTATTTTCAATAAAACATCTAAACCTCTAAAATATCTTCGGCAGTTTGATACACGCTCATTCACTGATTCAAAATAGAAGACATTTTTCGTGTGAAAATACCAACGTGCCTAAGACTTTTGCACAGAACTATACAGGGAGTGCAGAATTATTAGGCAAGTTGTATTTTTGAGGATTAATTTTATTATTGAACAACAACCATGTTCTCAATGAACACAAAAAACTCATTAATATCAAAGCTGAATATTTTTGTATCAATATTTTAAGTAGTTTTTAGTTTTAGCTATTTTAGGGGGATATCTGTGTGTGCAGGTGACTATTACTGTGCATAATTATTAGGCAACTTAACAAAAAACAAATTTATACCCATTTCAATTATTTATTTTTACCAGTGAAACCAATATAACATCTCAACATTCACAAATATACATTTCTGACATTCAAAAACCAAACAAAAACAAATCAGTGACCAATATAGCCACCTTTCTTTGCAAGGACACTCAAAAGCCTGCCATCCATGGATTCTGTCAGTGTTTTGATCTGTTCACCATCAACATTGCGTGCAGCAGCAACCACAGCCTCCCAGACACTGTTCAGAGAGGTGTACTGTTTTCCCTCCTTGTAAATCGCACATTTGATGATGGACCACAGGTTCTCAATGGGGTTCAGATCAGGTGAACAAGGAGGCCATATCATTAGATTTTCTTCTTTTATACCCTTTCTTGCCAGCCACGCTGTGGAGTACTTGGACGCGTGTGATGGAGCATTGTCCTGCATGAAAATCATGTTTTTCTTGAAGGATGCAGACTTCTTCCTGTACCACTGCCTGAAGAAGGTGTCTTCCAGAAACTGGCAGTAGGACTGGGAGTTGAGCTTGACTCCATCCTCAACCCGAAAAGCTCATCTTTGATGATACCAGCCCAAACCAGTACTCCACCTCCACCTTGCTGGCGTCTGAGTCAGACTGGAGCTCTCTGCCCTTTACCAATCCAGCCACGGGCCATCCATCTGGCCCATCAAGACTCACTCTCATTTCATCAGTCCATAAAACCTTAGAAAAATCAGTCTTGAGATATTTCTTGGCCCAGTCTTGACGTTTCAGCTTGTGTGTCTTGTTCAGTGGTGGTCGACTTTCTGCCTTTCTTACCTTGGCCATGTCTCTGAGTATTGCACACCTTGTGCTTTTGGGCACTCCAGTGATGTTGCAGCTCTGAAATATGGCCAAACTGGTGGCAAGCGGCATCTTGGCAGCTGCACGCTTGACTTTTCTCAGTTCACGGGCAGTTATTTTGCGCCTTGGTTTTTCCACACGCTTCTTGCGACCCTGTTGACTATTTTGAATGAAACGCTTGATTGTTCGATGATCACGCTTCAGAAGCTTGGCTATTTTAAGACTGCTGCATCCCTCTGCAATATATCTCACTATTTTTGACTTTTCTGAGCCTGTCAAGTCCTTCTTTTGACCCATTTTGCCAAAGGAAAGGAAGTTGCCTAATAATTATGCACACCTGATATAGGGTGTTGATGTCATTAGACCACACCCCTTCTCATTACAGAGATGCACATCACCTAATATGCTTAATTGGTAGTAGGCTTTCCAGCCTATACAGCTTGGAGTAAGACAACATGCATAACGAGGATGATGTGGTCAAAATACTCATTTGCCTAATAATTCTGCACTCCCTGTATATATAGTACTGTGCAAAAGTCTTAGGCATGTTGGTATTTTCACACGAAAAATGTTTTTAAGCCAGTTATTTATATATTTTACTGTAGTGTGTCAGTAGGAAATATCAGTTTACATTTCCAAACATTCATTTTGCAATTAATTGTAATAATCCAGTGAGATTTTTTTTTTTTATGCACAAGAAGTCTGATAGCAGTTGTCTGATCTCACCATCATCGAGTCTGTCTGTGATTACATGAAGAAACAGAAAAAACTGAGACAGACTAAATCCAGAAAAACTAAGGCAACGTCTCCCAGACACTTGAGGAAACCTACCTGCAAAACTACAGTACTGTGAAAAGTTTAGGCACTTGTCAGAATGCTTTAAAGTGAGAATGGTGTCAAAAATAATAACATAAATAGATTTTATTTACAAATTAACTTCTATTAACTAAATCAAATCGATATTGGGGTGACCACCCTTTGCGTTTAAAACGGCTTTTGTCACCTGCATCTATTCATGTAGTTTTGCAGGAAGGTTTCTTCAAGTGTCTTGGAGACGTTGCCACAGTTCTTCTGGATTTAGTCCATCTCAGTTTTTTTGTTTCTTCATGTAATCACAGACAGACTCAATGAAGATGAGATCAGATCTCCATGTGGAGCATAGAGACTATTGTCAGACTCTTTATGCATACAAAAATCTCACTGGATTATTACAATTAATGGCAATTAATTTATAAATGTAAACTGATATTTCCTACTGACACACTACAGCAAAATATATAAATAACTGGCTTAAACCCACTTTTTGTGTATAAAAATACTAGCGAGCCTAAGACTTTTGCACAGTACTATATATATACATACATTTATATACATACATATATGTAAATATATATGTACACACACACACACACAGTTTAGCATTTCCTTTAAAATTTGTATTTATTCCCCCCAACATTTGTTTTATTTATTTATTTATTTATATCCTCGCACATTTAATTATTAATATGTTTATTTATGTCAAGTCAAGTCAAGTCAACTTTATTTATATAGCGCTTTTTACAATGCAGATTGTTTCAAAGCAGATTCACAGTGTTAAACAGGAAAATAATAAAACCGAATTTGATGTCATCTAGCTCATTTCAGTTATCATATATATTCAAATAATGTAGTTGACATAGTTAATTTAGTTTAGTAATTAAATTTATTTGGATATTTATTTGAAAATTGAGTGTCTCCAACTGAGCAAGCCAAGCCAAAGGCGACAGTGGCAAGGAACCAAAACTCCATCAGGTGGCATAATGGAGAAAAATAAACCTTGGGAGAAACCAGGCTCAGTCGGGGTGCCAGTTCTCCTCTGGCCAATTAACAAACACTGAATGATTATTATTTTGGCAACCTTACAGGTCAGAAGTCATATTAGATCGGAATATTCGAAAGATCGGAGGCATCACGCCGGAGGATGAGGATGACGTGTCGATTAAACAATTATTAAATAGAATTATTGAAAGTTAAGCTCAAGTACTGGGGAGCTAAACCATTTATTGCTTTGTAAGTAATTAGCAAGATTTTAAAATTGATACGATGTTTAATAGGGAGCCAGTGCAGTGTTGACAGAACCGGGCTAATATGGTCATACTTTCTGGTTCTAGTAAGAACTCAAGCTGCTGCGTTTTGGACCAGCTGCAGTTTATTTATTAAGCGAGCAGGGCAACCACCCAGTAGAGTATTACAATAATCTAGCCTTGAGGTCATGAACGCATGAACTAACTGTTCAGCATTTTGCATTGAAAGCATATGCCATAATTTAGATATATTTTTAAGATGGTAGAATGCAGTTTTACAGATGCTAGAAACGTGGCTTTCAAATGAGAGATTAGTATCAAAGAGCACACCCAGGTTCCTAACTGACGACGAGGACTTGACAGAGCAGCAATCAAGTGTTAGAGTTTTTTTGTCAGTTTTTTTCTGAATTAAGTTGCAGGAAATTACTAGTCATCCAATTTTTTATATGAGCTATGCATTCCGTTAATCTTGTGAATTGGTAAGTTTCATCAGGGCGTGAAGAAATATAGAGCTGGGTATCGTCAGCATAACAATGAAAACTAACACCACGCTTCCTAATGATATCTCCCAGTGGTAGCATGTACAGGGTGAAAAGCAACGGTCCTAGCACTGAGCCCTGCGGTACTCCATACCGAACTTGTGATCGGTGTGACATCTCTTCATTTACAGCTACAAACTGATAACGGTCAGATAAGTATGATTTAAACCATGCCAAAGCAATTCCACTAATGTGAACATAATTTTCGAGTCTATTCAAAAGAATGTTGTGGTCGATAGTATCGAATGCAGCGCTAAGATCGAGTAACACTAACAGAGATACAACCTCGATCGGATGATAAGAGTAAATCATTTGTAACTCTGATGAGAGCAGTCTCAGTACTATGATACGGTCTAAATCCTGACTGGAAATCCTCACAGATATAATTTCTTTCTAAAAATGCAGCAATATGTGGATTTATATTTTGTGGATTTATTTATTAGTTTATTTATTTGCATATTTATTTTTCATTTATTGTTTTTGCAGGTTTGTCCTCCATACTTAGAGTTGCAAGTTGCCCGGACCAATATGGTGGCACTGTTGACGTATAATCCAGTGGCCAATGAGGCGTCTATGGCTGCATCCAAAATCGCATACTTCCCTAGTATAAGCAGTAATAAGGTGAAAAGTAGTATGTGACAAAAGTAATATGTCTAAATTCTCAGTACTGATAAATGAGTAAGCAAAAAGTACCCGGATGACCTTCTTCCGGTGAGATTCTGCATACGATGGACACTTTACTATCCCATGAGGCCACAGGAGAGGATTGACAGTGACAGTGAATGACAGTGAAGCGACACAACTGACACTGGTTGGTCACATGATAATGACAACATGGCAAATGTAGTACGTCCAGATGACATTCATACTATAGAACCTACTTTTTTAGTGGTCGTGAAGTAATTACTTATTCAATGCAAGTACACTGTGAAAAAATGCTGTAAAAAAACAGCCAAACTTCTACAGTAATAGCCTACTGTTTTCCATTAAAACAGTAATACCATAGAAAACAATGCATCTAAAATTACTGACGTCCACATTGTGTATCGCAACTGTTCAGGACTGATTTGTGTGTCCATTCTTTCATTTTCTGGATGGAATATCTGCATTGGTTTCTATGGAAATGGCGTTGCATAGGGATACGCCAAAAACAACAACAACCGCAACATGAATGCAATAGAGATGCTGTCTCATTTACATTTTACAAGTCAAGTAGTAAAATACAATATTTAGTAGTACTATTATTTTTATTAAACATCTACAAATGTATAAAACTGATCAGAGATCAGGTAAAACCCATAGAGACTTGTTAAATGTTTCGCCGCTGGAGGGTGATCTCAGTGAATCTGCATGATTCATGGGTTCACAGAGATTGTCGCCCCCCCAGCGGTGAAACATTGAAATTTCTAAACAAATTTGTAACGAAGCCTCATTTACTGAAATCATGAGACTTGGGCAGTTTGATACCCACTCAGAACCACTGATTTGAAACAAAAGATTCACAAAGGTTTCAAAGCTTCATAAGGCAGTGTTTACGAAGTCGCCCATCACAAGCTTTTATCGTCCCAAACTGAGGTACTCCACCCTCTGTGCATCCGGTTGTAATGGTCCCGCCTGGTCTGTACTCTGTGTCATTAACTACTACCCAACCAGGGACATAAACCTCAGCAAATGGGGTTCTTCAAGACCCTTCACAAATTCTCCAGCAAGAAATGATCCGTGCCCTGGTCCAAACTCTTTTTTTGGAGAAAACACTTTCTGCCAGTCAGCGGTAGCACAACATCATCTGATTCCTGAATTACATTGTAATTGAATTACATGTAAATTATTAAAATTATTTAAAAAAATTATTAAAAAATTACAAACTATATAGCTCAGCTGTTTAAAGAAATTGTGTCCTGCCTCAAATCGCATTGTCCAAAATTGTTTTAATGGACCAATCTTTCGAATGGCTCTTGGGTAATGGAGAAGAAAGTGGTGTTTGGGTTTCAGGTGGAAATGTGGGTAAAGCTGCAAGAATACAGTGTGGAGTTCCTCAATTAGATGGTTCAGGTATATGGTGGCCTCTGTTGTGATGGAGGGGGAGAAAATTAACTCCATGCATGACAGGAGAAGCAGCAACAGTTCCCAATGCTTGTTCCCTTTCAGTATTTTGCGTCCAATAACCTTCAGAAGCACCACATTTGAGTAGCAGTCTATCTCATTGGGGTTCTTAAGTTCATTTTGTCCCAGTTCAGTAGGTTTATTGCAACTATCAGGAAATCCATCATTAAAATTTGTCAATCTTGTCTAAAACTTGTTTAGCGTTTCTAAACTCACAAGCCCTTCGGCACATTTAAGGATGCCAAGACCAATTTGACTTAAGAATGCATTTGACTTAAGAATGCATGCATTCGGAGCTACATTGTCCACAACACTGAAGTACTTTAACTTATCCAAGACACATTTTCAATGTTTCTGAATGGCTGTTGGATGACAAGTCCTCTGCATTACTCTGAGCAATGCAAACCATCTCTGGGTCTTCCACAGTCTGACTCCACATATCTTCTTTTTGCACCTTACATTAGCGACAGCAGTAGTTAGCAGTGAAACTTTCTGAGGATTGAATTAAGATGAACTGTCTCCACAAACTTGTGCCTCACTGATCTTAACAACACCAGAAAATTCTGGAGGGGACTCCCTTACTTCTAAGTCCATACCCAGATAGCAAGAAACATTTTTGAAATTTCATCTAAAAATCAATGGTAATGGCATTGAATCAATATTTATATGTGATGTTGGTTCAGAAAATGAAATACAACAACTACAACTGACTTAAAGCCACACAGCCTGAAATCAACTGAAGATAAAAGAAGACAATAAATCTCTCAAGATCTCAGCAGAAGTTATTTTTGAGAATTAACAGAGGTTTAGATGAAGTTGATGTTTTTGCTAGAGGTTCAAGTTAATGTTTTATTGAAAATGTTTGGTCACCATTATGGCGATCAGTGTAGAACACAAAAGTTTGGCAGTTTGACTCTTTATGTGAGTTTGTAACAGTGTTTATTAAAACACATAATTTGTTGCAAAGAAAGCCAGAAACCAATATGATCAGGTGATATAGTTTTCGGCATCATAAAGTAGAATAATTCATTAATCACATCACTGACCAAAAGTGGCTATTTGTGATAGATGATATTCACCAACTAATTTTGTAACAGATAAGACATTCTAACTTTTGATTCTTAAAATACATAATTGGAAATGTGTGAAAAACAATCCTACAATGTATTTAAAAGTCAAAATTCAGAATGTCAGAATGTTATATTTTCATGAATATTTTCTGTAAAAAGCTAGGATATGTTGAATAATATTATCTTGTTACTTTGCCTGTTCTTGATGTGCATGTTGTCTCCTGCAATTTAACCACATTTGAGCAGCAGTCTATCTCATTGGGGTTCTTAAGTTCATTTTGTCCCAGTTCAGTAGGTTTATTGCAACTATCAGGAAATCTATCATTAAAATTTGTCAATCTTGTCTAAAACTTGTTTAGCGTTTCTAAACTCACAAGCCCTTCGGCACATTTAAGGATGCCAAGACCAATTTGACTTAAGAATGCATTTGACTTAAGAATGCATGCATTCGGAGCTACATTGTCCACAACACTGAAGTACTTTAACTCATCCAAGACACATTTTCAATGTTTCTGAATGGTTGTTGGATGACAAGTCCTCTGCATTACTCTGAGCAATGCAAACCATCTCTGGGTCTTCCACAGTCTGACTCCACATATCTTCTTTTTGCACCTTACACTAGCGACAGCAGTAGTTAGCAGTGAAACTTTCTGAGGATTGAATTAAGATGAACTGTCTCCACAAACTTGTGCCTCACTGATCTTAACACCAGAAAATTCTGGAGGGGACTCCCTTACTTCTAAGTCCATACCCAGATAGCAAGAAAAAATGTTGAAATTTCATCTAAAAATCAATGGTAATGGCATTGAATCAATATTTATATGTGATGTTGGTTCAGAAAATGAAATACAACAACTACAACTGACTTAAAGCCACACAGCCTGAAATCAACTGAAGATAAAAGAAGACAATAAATCTCTCAAGATCTCAGCAGAAGTTATTTTTGAGAATTAACAGAGGTTTAGATGAAGTTGATGTTTTTGCTAGAGGTTCAAGTTAATGTTTTATTGAAAATGTTTGGTCACCATTATGGTGATCAGTGTAGAACACAAAAGTTTGGCAGTTTGACTCTTTATGTGAGTTTGTAACAGTGTTTATTAAAACACATAATTTGTTGCAAAGAAAGCCAGAAACCAATATGATCAGGTGATATAGTTTTCGGCATCATAAAGTAGAATAATTCATTAATCTCATCACTGACCAAAAGTGGCTATTTGTGGTAGATGATATTCACCAACTAATTTTGTAACAGATAAGACATTCTAAATTTTGATTCTTAAAATACATAATTGGAAATGTGTGAAAAAAAAATCCTACAATATATTTAAAAGTCAAAATTCAGAATGTTATATTTTCATGAATATTTTCTGTAAAAAGCTAGGATATGTTGAATAATATTATCTTGTTGCTTTGCCTGTTCTTGATGTGCATGTTGTCTCCTGCAATTTAAAGGCTGTTTAGTTAAGCGATGTTTGCTTGCCAACTATTTAAATGCTATTGACATCAAAGGTTTCAATGTTGAACCTAAGGAAGCATCTCCTATCTACAAACACACCCGTGTTTTACTTTTAGAATGTGCGTATCATCTTAACAATAAGCCACAGTTCTCGGTTTAAAGTCAAGTTCTCTGTTCAAATGGTCTTATCCTTTAAACTTAAGCGCCACCTAGTGGACAAATCTCTTTATTAGTTTGTCCCATTTTGCCTTGCAAAATAGAGCTATTTAACTACACAATAATTGGTCATTGAGTCTAAACAATATTTTAGGTGGAATATAACTTTATTTAAAATACAAACAAACAATACTATGCATGTTATGACAGCTACACTCTGTTTGGGTTGCCAGTCAGTATGAAATTAGAATCTATCCTTGCTTCTGTTAGTGAGAAATCAATATTAGGCCTTATATGGTATAATGTTTTCACTTAACACACACATAAGTAAAAAGAATAGTATGCAGATTTGTACTATTTTTTTTATATCAGTAAGAAAAACAGTATAATGATCTAGAATTGTGTGTTCTCTTAAATATAACCATCTCTATTTTTTAGAGGTTAAATGTTTGAAAATGATTAACAGTTGAAAACATTCATTAAAAATTTAGGAAAGTAATCAAAAAAGTAATCAGTTACATTAATAAAGTAATTGAAGAAGGCATGGGATAACATTAGTGTTGAAGTTCTCAGAGGAAATATATTGACACTATGTTAGAGAGATGTTGTTGTAGGATGGTCCGTGCAGTGACTAACAAGCAGCAAAAAAAAAAAAAAAAAAAGGCAAACCATAAATGTCAATGGAAAAAATTCTGATTTATTTCAGGGTGCCACAAAAAAATGTAACAAAGGACAAAGCAAAATGTCAGTTTGTAAGTAACTTTACCGCACTCCGAGAGCCCCCTAGTGGTCGGGAGCATTTCTGTTGTGTTGTTGCTTTTTCGTTGTGTTGTGGCTTGTTTCCGTTGTGTTGTGAACTTAAGTATGCTTTTTAAAATTTGTTGTGTTGTGCACTACTGGGCCACCATAAATTACCCATTAGAAAACCTTCAAACACATTCATGCACTTTAGGTCTAAATATCCTTAAGACCAACTCCTCCCCTTCAGGATGACATTAATATACAAGCATTGTTTGTCCAGATTTACCTTGTATGCTTCACTTTGCTAGCAGTCACCATTGAAAGTGCACCTTTCATGTGACTGCCACTGGAGTAAAACAAACACAAAATAAAGATCTCACAAACTGTTTTCGTGTGGTTCTTTGAATTAGCACATGTGCTACATCACATTTCTCCCCGTCACCCCCTCTGGACAGTCTAAATTAGGCAAACGGGATAAATAATCAGCGATAAGGTTCTTCTTACCCGGACAGTGCTCAATGGTAAACACATAAGGCTGCAGAGTCAGACACCAGCGCAGTATCCTTGAATTATTGTTCTGCATGGTTTGCATCCATTTCAATGCCCGATGATCAGTTCTAAATGTGAATTCACGCCCAAGCAAGTTATACCGTAGAGATTCCACAGCCCAATTAAAGGCAAGGCCTTCCTTCTCAATGGTTTAGTATTTCCGCTCTCTTTCAAAGAGCTTTCTGCTCAGGAATAGCACTGGTCTCTCATCATGAGCCTCTCCTTGGGCTAATACTGCTCCCAGGCCGACATCAGAAGCATCCACCTGTACAATAAATCTCTTGGAGAAATTAGGACTCTGCAATACTGGTTCATGGCATAACAAGTCTTTAAGTGAATTGAAGGCTTCTTCACACTCATTAGTCCAACAAAATTTAGCAGGACTCTTCTTGGTCAAATCAGTCAGAGGTGTAGCCAGTGATGCAAAGTGGGGAATAAATTGTCTGTACCAGCCAGTTAAACCAAGAAAGGATCTCACCTGCTTTTTAGTTTGTGGACGAGTAATGTTCTGGATAGCCTTAAGCTTTCCACTTGTGGTCTGATCTGTCCATGTCCTAGTAAGTACCCTAAATACCTCATTTCCTTCTGAGCCCATGAACATTTTGTGGTGTTGATTGTGAGCACAGCTTCCTGAAGCCTCTTCAGAATGTCAGCAAGATGCTGCAGATGTTCTTGCCAAGACCCACTGTATATCACCACATCGTTGAGATATGCGGCTGCATACTGCTCACATCCCGCAAGTACACGATCCATCAAGTACACGAGTCTCTCAATCAGCTCATCAATACAAGGCATCGGATAAGAATCAAAACATGACACTGTTCAGCTTTCAGTCAGTCAGCTTTCAGTCAGTCAGTACAGAAACAAATTCCTCCATCCTTCTTAGGGACCAGTAGTATGGGACTTGACCACTCACTTTTGGACGGTTCTATAATCCCTATTTCCAACATGGCCTCAACCTCAGCCTTTAGCTGTTCTACCATCTTCTCCGGGACTTGATAATATTTTTGCCGAACAGGAGTAGTGTCTTTCAAGATGATATTGTGTGTGAGGATCTCGGTACGGCCTGGTCTTTCCTGGAAAAGAGAGGGGAAAGTTTGAATACTTCGGTTAGTTGCTGTTGTTCATTCAAGTTGTCAGAACATCCTGGAGCCTTTTGTGGTGATCGAACTGGTTCCATACTGGGTTCATCCTCTTCCTCCACTATGGCTCTCACCATCATCGCTTGTTCTTTGACATCTGTAGGATAGTTGAGATCAGACACCCTCTCCTTGAATTCCCTCAGAAGATTAACGTGAAGGACCTGCTTAGGCTGCTTCCTTTCAGGACACAAAATCTCATAACTTACTGGGCCCAGTTTTCGTGTCACGACATATGGACCCTGCCACTTGGCCAACAATTTACTGGTTCCTAATGGTAGCAGTACCAGAACGTTCTGTCCCAGTCTCAAGTCCCTTTCCCTGGCATGTGTATCATACCATACCTTTTGCCATTGCTGGGCAGCAGCCAAATTTTCTTTAGCCAAAGTCCAAAAATTCTCCAACTTGTCCCTGTCCCAATCTGTAATATATATGAGGCGATACTGCACTGGGCTGGTTCCTCTGCTGTCCAGCCTTCTTTGAGCACGTCCAGGGGGCCACGAACTTGCCTGCCAAACAAAAGCTCAAAAGGTGAAAACCCGGTTGAACATCTCTATAGGCAAAGATTAGAAAAGGAAGCCATCTATCCCAATCCCTCCCCGATTCATCAGCAAACTTCTTAAGCATATTTTTCAGTGTACCATTGAACCGTTCTACCAAACCATTTGTTTGAGGGTGAAATGGTGTAGTTCTGATTCCCTTAATGCCTAGTTGCTTGTACAGTAGCTTCATCAGTTTCGCAATAAAATGTGTTCCCTGATCAGTGATAATTTCAGAAGGAACTCCAACCCTTGAAATTCAATCAACCAAACACCTCACAACGTGTTTAACTTGGATTGAATGCAAAGGGTAGACCTCTGGATATCTAGTAGCATAGTCACAGATCACCAATGCAAATCGGTGACCCACACGACTCTTCACCATTGGACCTATTATATCCATCCCTATACGATCAAATGAAGTTCCAATAATAGGCAGATGATGCAGATTTTTGAACAGGTGCTAACATTTGACATTCAGAACAAGTTTTACAGTATTCTTGCACATCTTGATACATTTTTGGCCAATAAAATCGTTGACTGACTCGCTTGTACGTTTTCTGTTGACCTAAATGTCCTGACCAGGGGATGGTATGCCCCAGATGTAAAATCATCTGATGTAGTGTTTTGGGTACTACTAGTCTCGGGTTCTCCATGTCAGCCAGGTACAAAAGATTGTTCTTTAAAATGTACCGGTCCCCAGCCAACTTCGGTACACCCACAGGCTTGCCATCTACCTCACACACTTTTTAACAGGGGTTGTAGAACAACATCTGCTTTTTGCAACTCCCTAAAATTATTAGGAACCTGCCAATGAGATTCAATCAACTCAGATCCAGATTGGTCAGGGAAATTGAGTAAACTCCCTTGTATCTTATCCTTCCCCCTATGCTTTTCTTGCCTTCTCTGTCTTTTACTTTTTCCATTATGCCACCTGATGGAGTTTTGGTTCCTTGCCACTGTCGGCTTTGGCTTGGCTTGCTCAGTTGGGGACACTAAATTTTCAACTAAATATCCAAATAAATTTAATTACTAAACTAAATTAACTATATCAACTACATTACTTGAATATATATATATAAATAAATATATATAAATAAAGTTGTCTTGTAACAGTCGGCCTTATTGGTAGAAGTTACTTGTATTAAAATGGGGTCAGATCGAACTGTGTGAGGTTTTGGATTGTTTAAAAAAAAAAGAGACAAACGACAGTTGTAAAGTGAAAAAACAATGGTGTATTTACAATGTTCAAAAGAGACTTAAATCAACACAGTAAAACTAGGAAACCTCAGGCTGGTAAAAGCATAGAATCCATAACCCCATACCCTAAAACAGTCCGAATGAGTCCCAGTGTGCTGATAATCCTCCTGAAAGTGTCCAACCGTGTATATACAATCCAAGTGATAGTGAATCCAAATGCTGGTAACTGGAAAGGTGAGACAAATAAAACTCCACAGTCCAGGTTAGGTGATCACCAGTGCATTCGTTAGCTTCCTTTTGGTTTGCCATGCTGCCTCCTTTATGCTGTTCCACTTCCTGTTTCCTGTCATGTGATCAGTCACATGACAGGCAGACCCAGTAACATTTAAAGACATACACACATTAAAACAGATAAGAGGAATAAAATGGACTAAAATGACTAAGACAACATGTAAACCTATTAAAACTCTAATATGTATAAAATCATTATAATATATAGAGTGGTTAAAACATGTGTCTTGTGTGACAGTGTCACAGACTTAACTTGACTTGACTTAAGACCAAGTCCTCCCCTTCAGGATGACATATAATGGGTTTCCTGTTCGCGAGCCCCTCCTACTAGGCATTTCCAGGAACCGGTAAGACAAAGAGGCATACACATTAATATGCAAGCATTGTTTGTCCAAATTTACCTTGTATGCTTCACTTTGCTAGCAGTCACCATGGAATGTGCACCTTTCATGTGACTGCCACTGGAGTAAAACAAACACAAAATAAAAATCTAAACTATTTTCGTGTGGTTCTTTGAATTAGCACGTGCTACATCACAGATGTGCTGCTGTAATTGCTGGAAAAGGTGGACATACCAAATATTAAAGTAAAAAGTGGATAAAAACAGTACGACTCACTTCATCTGATATTTGATGGTCAGAGCAACCATCTGCATGAACATTATATTTTCAGATGTCAGGTGTTTTGGCCACCACTGGCCAAAGATGTTAAGTGTTGCAAAAGCTTTCTATTGCAGATAAATACAGATAAACACGACTGAATTAATTGTATTAGCAAGTAGACTCCATCAAACAACTGTGGTGAGTTGGATTAGTAAGTAGACTCCATCAAACAACTGTGGTAAGTTGGATTAATCAACAAATATGGTAAGCCATGTCTTCTTCTCCTTTTATTGTCACCTGCACTACATGTTTCATGTTTAGTATATCTGTCTCCGTTGGTGAACAGGGCTTCACATGTCAAGTCAAGTCAAGTCAACTTTATTTATATAGCGCTTTTTACAATGCAGATTGTTTCAAAGCAGCTTCACAGTGTTAAACAGGAAAATAATGAACAGAATTTGATTCGGCTGTACAGCCGCTCTGGAGAAAACGGTGATGTCATCAGCTCATTTCAATTATCATATATATTCAAGTAATGTAGTTGATATAATTTAGTTTAGTAATTAAATTTATTTGGATATTGTGATATGTGATAAATGTAAGGAGATAGTCAGGCTGACGGAGAAGATTTCAGAATTAGAGACACGCATCCAGGCTTTATTAGAGAGTAGTGAGAACGTAACCGCTTTAGACACTGCTTTGGATGCGACTAGCTTAGTGAAATCTATACATTGTTCGGTTCCGGCTGTAGAGCTCGTGCAGCAGGGCAACTGGGTGACGGTGAGACGGCATAGTCGCGGATCAAAAAAACACTCTTCCGTTCCGATTAGAACATCAAACAGGTTCTCCCCACTCAGTGATGCACACACTGAGAATCCTGTTGAAAGTGCCCTAGTTATTGGCGATTCTATTACACGGAACGTGAAAATAGAGACAAGAGCCACCATAGTCACATGTTTACCGGGAGCCAGAGCGCCTGACATCAAAGCAAATTTAAAAGTGCTGGCTAATGCTAATCATAAATTCTCTAAGATTATTATTCACGTCGGCACTAATGATGTTCGACTTCGCCAGTCGAAGATCACCAAAATTAACATTAAAGAGGTGTGTGAACTCGCAAGTACGATGGCTGATAGCATTTTTTGCTCTGGTCCCCTCCCCGTTAAAAGGAGTGATGAGATACTTAGCAGACTATCATCACTCAATGGCTGGTTGTCTAAGTGGTGTCCGCAAAATAACATAGGGTTCATAGACAATTGGAAAAGCAATTGGAAAAGCTTTTGGGGCAGACCTGACCTGTTGAAAAGAGATGGTATCCATCCCTCCTGGGGTGGTGCCGCTCTTCTCTCTAGTAATTTGGCACATAGTCTTAAAGCTAAACCTTGACTAACTAGGGCCCAGGTCAGGAAGCAGACGGACTGGCTTACCCGACCGTCTGCTAGCTGTCTCCCATCACAGAAGTCAGATAAATCCCAGCACATAGAGACTCTTTCACCTAGATATTATCACATAGAGACTGTGTCTGTTCCACGAATTAGTAAATACAAAAAAACACCAAAACTATTCAACGGTAAAAATTTAATTGATGTCCAACAAATAAACAACTGTATAATACAGATGAACAAATGATAAAGCTCGGGCTGCTGAATATTCGATCCCTTTCCTCAAAAACGCTTATTGTTAATGATATGATTACAGATAATAATCTAGATGTGCTGTGTTTGACAGAAACCTGGCTAAAACCTGACGACTACATTACTTTAAATGAGTCCACCCCACAAGATTATTGTTATAAACACGAGCCGCGTCTGAAAGGTGAAGGGGGAGGTGTTGCTGTCATTTATAATAATATCTTCAGTATTACTCAGAAGTCTAGTTTCAAATATAATTCTTTTGAAGTTTTGGTGCTTTACGTAACGTTATGTAGTGAAATTGATAAATCCCGTTTAACATTTGTGTTGGCTACTGTATACAGGCCACCAGGGCACAATACACACTTTACCAGAGAATTTGCTGATTTTCTATCAGTGTTAGTACTGGCTACAGATAAAGTCCTAATTGTTGGTGATTTTAATATCCATGTAGACACTGAAAAAGACGCATTGGGATTGGCATTTAGAGACATTCTAAACTCTATTGGAGTTAGGCAACACGTATCAGGACCCACTCATCGCCGTAATCATACTTTAGACCTAATATTGTCACATGGAATAAATGTTGATACCGTTAAAATTCTGCAGCAGGGCGATGACATTTCGTGGAAAGAGAGCATGATTTCATACAGAAAGGCCGTAAAAACAGCTAGATCTGCTTATTTCTCGACTCTCTTAGAAGAAAACAAACACAACCCTAGGTATTTATTCGATACAGTGGCTAAATTAACCAAAAATAAAGCTTCAACATCTGATGTCTGCCAACAGCACAGCAGTAATGACTTTATGAACTTCTTTACTTGTAAGATTGATAATATTAGGAAAAAATATATAACCATGCAGCCGTCTACTACTGTATCACATCAGACAGTGCATTGTAGTGTCACTGAGGAAAAATTACATTCATTCACTGCTATAGGAGAAGAAGAATTGGCTAAACTCGTTAAATCATCTAAATCAACAACATGTATGCTCGACCCTATACCGACTAAACTACTAAAAGAGATGCTTCATAGATCCTCTTCTTAATATCATTAATTCATCGTGGTTGTATCTCTCTGTTAGTGTTACTCGATCTAAGCACTGAATTCGACTCGAAAATTATGTTGGCATTAGTGGAATTGCATTGGCATGGTTTAAATCATACTTATCTGACCGTTATAAGTTTGTAGCAGTAAATGAAGAGATATCACACCGATCACAAGTTCAATATGGAGTACCTCAGGGCTCAGTGCTAGGACCGTTGCTTTTCACCCTGTACATGCTACCACTGGGAGATATCATTAGGAAGCAGGGTGTTCGTTTTCATTGTTATGCTGACGATACTCAGCTCTATATTTCTTCACGCCCTGACGAAACTTACCAATTCACAACATTAACGGAATGCATAGCTGATATAAAACATTGGATGACTAGTAATTTCCTGCAACTTAATTCAGAAAAAACAGAATTTTTAATTATTGGACAAAAAAACTCCACATGTAGTAACCTAGAATACTGTCTAACACTTGATGGCTGCTCTGTCAAGTCCTCGTCGTCAGTTAGGAACCTGGGTGTGCTCTTTGATACCAATCTCTCATTTGAAAGCCACGTTTCTAGCATCTGTAAAACTGCATTCTACCATCTTAAAAATATATCTAAATTACGGCATATGCTTTCAATGCAAAATGCTGAACAGTTAGTTCATGCGTTCATGACCTCAAGGCTAGATTATTGTAATGCTCTACTAGGTGGTTGCCCTGCTCGCTTAATAAATAAACTCCAGCTGGTCCAAAACGCAGCAGCTCGAGTTCTTACTAGAACCAGGAAGTATGACCATATTAGCCGGTTCTGTCAACACTGCACTGGCTCCCTATTAAACATCGCATACATTTTAAAATCTTGCTAATTACTTACAAATCACTAAATGGTTTAGCTCCCCAGTACTTGAGCGAGCTCTTAACGCATTATACTCCATCACGTCTATTGCGGTCTCAAAACTCTGGCCAGTTGATAATACCTAGAATATCAAAATCAACTGCAGGCGGTCGATCCTTTTCCTATTTAGCCCCTAAACCCTGGAACAGCCTTCCTAGCATTGTTCGGGAAGCAGACACACTCTGTCAGTTTAAATCTAGACTAAAAACACATCTCTTTACTATGGCATACACATAAAACATTTTTAATTGATATTTTATTCAAATTGTTAGGCTGCATGAACTAGGTCAGCCGGAACCAGGAACACTTCCCATAACACCTGATGTACTCGTTACATCATAAGAAGAATGGCATCTACGCTAATGTTAGTCTCTCTGTTTATCCCGAGGTTTACTGCAGTCAGCCGGATCCGGGCCGTATCCAGATCAGATGGTGGACCAGCGCCCAGACATTACCAACGCATCCCTGAAGTGTCTGCAGAGACCGTGTCAATTAGTCTACCCTCTGAAATTGCTCATCGACATGGCATCCTCAATGGATCCATCTCCGGCGTGATGACTCCGATATTTCGAATATTCCTTTTTAATAATTGTTTATCGACACGCCATCCTCAATAAACCCGTCTCGGGCGTGATGCCTCCGATCTTTCGAATATTACGATCTAATATTACTTCTGACCTATAAGGCTGCCAAAATAATAATCATACACTGTTTGTTAATTGGCCAGAGGAGAACTGGCACCCCGACTGAGCCTGGTTTCTCCCAAGCTTTATTTTTCTCCATTATGCCACCTGATGGAGTTTTGGTTCCTTGCCACTGTCGCCTTTGGCTTGCTCAGTTGGGGACACTAAATTTTCAAATAAATATCCAAATAAATTTAATTACTAAACTAAATTAACAATATCATCTACATTACTTGAATATACACTCACCTAAAGGATTATTAGGAACACCTGTTCAATTTCTCATTAATGCAATTATCTAATCAACCAATCACATGGCAGTTGCTTCAATGCATTTAGGGGTGTGGTCCTGGTCAAGACAATCTCCTGAACTCCAAACTGAATGTCAGAATGGGAAAGAAAGGTAATTTAAGCAATTTTGAGCGTGGCATGGTTGTTGGTGCCAGACGGGCCGGTCTGAGGGCCGCACAACCATTTCTAGAGTTTACAAAGAATGGTGTGAAAAGGGAAAAACATCCAGTATGCTGCAGTCCTGTGGGCGAAAAATGCCTTGTTGATGCTAGAGGTCAGAGGAGAATGGGCCGACTGATTCAAGCTGATAGAAGAGCAACTTTGACTGAAATAACCACTCGTTACAACCGAGGTATGCAGCAAAGCATTTGTGAAGCCACAACACGCACAACCTTGAGGCGGATGGGCTACAACAGCAGAAGACCCCACCGCGTACCACTCATCTCCACTACAAATAGGAAAAAGAGGCTACAATTTGCACGAGCTCACCAAAATTGGACAGTTGAAGACTGGAAAAATGTTGCCTGGTCTGATGAGTCTCGATTTCTGTTGAGACATTCAGATGGTAGAGTCAGAATTTGGCGTAAACAGAATGAGAACATGGATCCATCATGCCTTGTTACCACTGTGCAGGCTGGTGGTGGTGGTGTAATGGTGTGGGGGATGTTTTCTTGGCACACTTTAGGCCCCTTAGTGCCAATTGGCCATTGTTTAAATGCCACGGCCTACCTGAGCATTGTTTCTGACCATGTCCATCCCTTTATGACCACCATGTACCCATCCTCTGATGGCTACTTCCAGCAGGAGAATGCACCATGTCACAAAGCTTGAATCATTTCAAATTGGTTTCTTGAACATGACAATGAGTTCACTGTACTAAAATGGCCCCCACAGTCACCAGATCTCAACCCAATAGAGCATATTTGGGATGTGGTGGAATGGGAGCTTCGTGCCCTGGATGTGCATCCCACAAATCTCCATCAACTGCAAGATGCTATCCTATCAATATGGGCCAACATTTCTAAAGAATGCTTTCAGCACCTTGTTGAATCAATGCCACGTAGAATTAAGGCAGTTCTGAAGGCGAAAAGGGGGTCAAACACAGTATTAGTATGGTGTTCCTAATAATCCTTTAGGTGAGTGTATATGATAATTGAAATGAGCTAGATGACATCACCGTTTTCTCCAGAGTGGCTGTACAGCCGAATCAAATTCGGTTGCATTATTTTCCTGTTTAACAATGTGAAGCTGCTTTGAAACAACCTGCATTGTAAAAAGCGCTATATAAATAAAGTTGACTTGACTTGACTTTTGAAATTTCTATTCATCAAAGAATCCTGAATTTTTTTTTTTTACCAAATTAATTTTACCACTGTTTGAAGAAGAAACTCGAGAGTTACTGGGGTTGAAATCTGATGAATCCTTTTCTGAATAATCTCACTGCATTAAAGCAGCTGGGGTTTAATGGGTATTGAAGGTGTCACATCTTTGGATGTTTCACAGGGCCCCCCTGAATTCAGTATTTTATGATGTGTTTTATGCAATATGTACATTACGTTTTAATTTTACTCAATATATTTTAATGGACTAAAGGTCTGAACTTTAACATCTCAACAATCAGGCATCCTGATAATCGCACAGAGATACACAAGTTGACCAGTGCAAGAGTGTGCTACTACCAATACCAGGTGCGGTACCAGTGTGGACCCCTGCGCTACTGCAACATCTCATTGATTAAAGGTTGAAAGAACATTGTCTGGTTAATCATAATCATAAACATGGACTGCCAAAGTCATCTTCAACATTCCTGTTTGTCTAAACCTGATGCAAACAGCGCTTCTTTGACTAATAACACTTTGGGGGATCGAACCCATAAACCCAAACTTCAAAGTGTTAATGCACAAGGCCTGGACAATTGTGCTGCAAGGACTCTCACATGAGATTCCAGGAACTGTTAAAATCATTCAGCATCGAATAGAGGACAATGTTTATATCGTGCACAAGTTGAGTTCTGAAGAAGCCATCTTCAATGCTGTAGATTTCTGGAATTGCTACGCAAAAGCTGATGGAGGGCAATGTAAAAAGTAAAAAGTAGACTATGTAAAAGTTGTTGCTTTTTTAACAGCGGGGGTGGGGGACTCTCCCGAGTTTCACAACATCACGGTATTAAACAATAAATAAATAATAAAAACATGTATTATTATGTATTATTACATCAATTAAAATGGCCGTTAAATGAATGAAAAATATATTTTTTGGTTGAAATGCTTTATTATAAAAAACTTGAAACCATTTGTTTGTTTTGTTTATTAAAATTTCAATAAAACGTCTAATTAACTAAATTCAATAAATTATTATGAATTAGATTAACTTATTTTTATCATTAATTTATTAAAAGTATAGTATAGTTGTGATGTTGCTGTAAAAACACGTTTTATTATGTATAGCTAACAGGGGAGCTCCAGTAACACACGTACGTCTCCAAAGTGGATTTACATAAACCATATACACTCACCTAAAGGATTATTAGGAACACCATACTAATACTGTGTTTGACCCCCTTTCGCCTTCAGAACTGCCTTAATTCTACGTGGCATTGATTCAACAAGGTGCTGAAAGCATTCTTTAGAAATGTTGGCCCATATTGATAGGATAGCATCTTGCAGTTGATGGAGATTTGTGGGATGCACATCCAGGGCAGGAAGCTCCCGTTCCACCACATCCCAAAGATGCTCTATTGGGTTGAGATCTGGTGACTGTGGGGGCCATTTTAGTACAGTGAACTCATTGTCATGTTCAAGAAACCAATTTGAAATGATTCGAGCTTTGTGACATGGTGCATTATCCTGCTGGAAGTAGCCATCAGAGGATGGGTACATGGTGGTCATAAAGGGATGGACATGGTCAGAAACAATGCTCAGGTAGGCCGTGGCATTTAAACAATGGCCAATTGGCACTAAGGGGCCTAAAGTGTGCCAAGAAAACATCCCCCACACCATTACACCACCACCACCAGCCTGCACAGTGGTAACAAGGCATGATGGATCCATGTTCTCATTCTGTTACGCCAAATTCTGACTCTACCATCTGAATGTCTCAACAGAAATCGAGACTCATCAGACCAGGCAACATTTTTCCAGTCTTCAACTGTCCAATTTTGGTGAGCTCGTGCAAATTGTAGCCTCTTTTTCCTATTTGTAGTGGAGATGAGTGGTACGCGGTGGGGTCTTCTGCTGTTGTAGCCCATCCGCCTCAAGGTTGTGCGTGTTGTGGCTTCACAAATGCTTTGCTGCATACCTCGGTTGTAACAAGTGGTTATTTCAGTCAATGTTGCTCTTTTATCAGCTTGAATCAGTCTGCCCATTCTCCTCTGACCTCTAGCATCAACAAGGCATTTTCGCCCACAGGACTGCCGCATACTGGATGTTTTTCCCTTTTCACACCATTCTTTGTAAACTCTAGAAATGGTTGTGTGTGAAAATCCCAGTAACTGAGCAGATTGTGAAATACTCAGAAGGGCCCGTCTGGCACCAACAACCATGCCACGCTCAAAATTGCTTAAATCACCTTTCTTTCCCATTCTGACATTCAGTTTGGAGTTCAGGAGATTGTCTTGACCAGGACCACACCTCTAAATGCATTGAAGCAACTGCCATGTGATTGGTTGATTAGATAATTGCATTAATGAGAAATTAAACAGGTGTTCCTAATAATCCTTTAGGTGAGTGTACATCTTAAAGATAAAGATGCTTACTAAATGTTTATTTAACATCTGACAGGAACATTTTCGATAAGTATTGCAGATGAGCACATCATGAAATAGACATCTGATCAGAATGATGTATGTGTGGTATAATGTAGAATTCACTGTTGTCAACACTGCTTACATTAGATGACGGTCAGTAATGTAAATAAACAAATCTACATAAAGTAACTAAACATAAGTTATCTTTTTTATTTGTCCATTAGTACTGTTGATAAATCGAGGAACATTAACACATCAGCAACTACCTCAACATTTAAATGTAGTACTGAGCACATAAATCTCAGAGGTAGATGAGATTTCATCTGGTGGAGAGAGGCTGATGAAGGAATGCTGGGCATCAAAGGCTTTGAGTGAGTATACTACAGAAATGAATAAAACATCTATTTAAATCTTAAGTTGTAGTTTATTTTAATTATTGTAATTTCAAACGGAGTAATTTCAGCACTTTTTTTAGATTCTTGATGCATTTGCTGCAGAGCTTCTGTGGTCTGCAAGATGGTGGCATGTGTGGGGGAAAATGGGAAAACCTGAAACAAAAATATAAAGTAAGATCATTTTGTTTCTTCTAATACAGAAATCAAATGACATTGTGCTGTTAAAATGACTGATTTTGTATTATGTTTGTGCATTTTTGTAGGATCTGAAATGTCGGCAGACGGTTGTGTGAGCACTGAGTATCCTCGACATGGTTTAGTGCCATGGTTTAGAGTAAAGAGCCTTGCTCCCTTATACACTGGTGGCGACGGCTGCGGAGATCAAACCAGAAACTTTCTGCGTATCAGTTCAGTGCTTTAGCCCACTAGACCACAAAAGTCATAAAGCTACAATAAAAATTTGCATGTAATTGTAAAAATATGAAATTAAACATGGCAAGAAATGGGATGCTGACAACATGAATTGTAAAACGTTTTAATCTGTTTAAATGTTTTACAGGTAGTCATGCTGATGGAGAGCAGGCACACGGATGTTTGGAGCAGACACAGCGGCAGTCAGATTGTCCCGCACATGTTCTACCACTCTAGCTCCACCCTTGCTTCAAGGTTGTGGGGTTCAGGGGGGCCGTCATCATGGTCTTCCTCATCCTCTGGATCAACGATGTCCACGTAGAGAAGAGCAGCAATAAGGGACATGATGGACAGGTGAAGGTGGGCACGGTGGTCAACTGCTTCATCAATATAAAGCTGCAGAATTGGCACAGCTGTGTTGAGATAGCAGTAGGATGTGGGGTTCAGCGCCTGTAAATGCGTGATAGTTTGTTAGAACAATAAGTATGAATAAAGCTTTGTTTCATGTGTTGTTGACTTTTATTCATTTATTATGATGTTTACTTTTATTCATTCTTTTAGTCATTTATTCATGTTTCCTATTGTTATCAGTCAGTAAATAAAATATTATTTTATTAACATATACATTTTCAGTCAAGCAATGAATTAATGCTATGTATTCACATCGGCTGCATTTGTCTAGTGTGGATTCATGCATCGCTGTGTCATATGTCAACAAATTGCATTTTGCTTGTTTTACTAAAACAATATAATTTTCATTAAAAAAAAGTAATATAAATAAGTATTGGTCAGCATTTGTCATTATTATTGTAAGTGTTTGGGTGGGCTAGCAATGAGGTAATCTTAATTTTTAAGTAGTGATACTTAAATTTTTCGAGCATGACAGAAAAAAAGTCAGAACTGTGACTTTATATCGCGCAATTGCGAGTTTATATCTCAGAATTCTGACATTATATTACGCACTTGCGAGTTTATATCTCAGAATTCTGACTTTATAGCTCGCAATTGTGAGAAAAAAAGTCAGAATTCTGACTTTATATCATAATTCATTGGCACATGCTTCTAGGCACATCTGGTTTTCATTGGCATGTGCTAACTAGTGGATAGTTATCATGTGCCACTGACATTGTTGCAGTGCATGTTGCTGTATGTTGTAGCACCTCCTATCTCGAGTGACACATGCAACTGTCTGCCAGAGCATTATGTAGATGGTGTAACGTACACACTTAATGGCAGAAAAATATTTACTAATAATATGTTGCTTTCAAACACATGGTTTATTATATACCAGAGTTAATTTGTACAACCATTAGGCTTCTCCATATGTTTAATATAAACGTTTGTTTTTTTGCTTGTTTTAGGAATGTTAGTATTAAAGAAAGTTTTAAGCCAGTTATTTATATTTTTAGTTGTAGTGTGTCAGTTAGAAATCAGTTTACATTTGCAGACATTCCCTTTGCCATTAATTGTAATAATCCAGTGATCCACACAGAGGTCTAGAGGTCAGGAAGCAGACGGACTGGCTTACCCGACCGTCTGCTAGCTGTCTCGCGTCACAGAAGTCAGATAAATCCCAGCACATAGAGACTCTTTCACCTAGCTATTATCACATAGAGACTGTGTCTGTTCCACGAATTAGTAAATACAAAAAACCACCAAAACTATTCAACGGTAAAAATTGAATTGATGTCCAACAAATAAACAACAGATATAATACAGATGAACAAATGATAAAGCTCGGGCTGCTGAATATTCGATCCCTTTCCTCTAAAACGCTTATTGTTAATGATATGATTACAGATAATAATCTAGATGTGCTGTGTTTGACAGAAACCTGGCTAAAACCTGACGACTACATTACTTTAAATGAGTCCACCCCACAAGATTATTGTTATAAACACGAGCCGCGTCTGAAAGGTAAAGGGGGAGGTGTTGCTGTAATTTATAGTAATATCTTCAGTATTACTCAAAAGTCTAGTTTCAAATATAATTATTTTGAAGTTTTGGTGCTTTACGTAACGTTATGTAGTGAAATTGATAAATCCTGTTTAACATTTGTGTTGGCTACTGTATATAGGCCACCAGGGCACAATACACACTTTATCAGAGAATTTGCTGATTTTTTATCAGAGTTAGTACTGGCTACAGATAAAGTCCTAATTGTTGGTGATTTTAATATCCATGTAGACAATGAAAAAGACGCATTGGGATTGGCATTTAGAGACATTCTAAACTCTATTGGAGTTAGGCAACACGTATCAGGACCCACTCATCGCCGTAATCATACTCTAGACCTAATATTGTCACATGGAATAAATGTTGATACCGTTGAAATTCTGCAGCAGAGCGATGACAACTCAGATCATTACCAAGTATCATGTATACTTAATTTAGCAAAGGCTGCAAAGCCGTCCCCTCGCTTCAAATATGGCAGGACTATCACTGCTGAGACTAAAGGTTTCTTTATAAATAAACTTCCTCATCAGTTTCATCTCCTCAGCATCCCAGATAGCCCAGAGGAACTTGATGTTGCAACAGAAACTATTGACTCTCTCTTTTCCAGCACTTTAGACACAGTTGCTCCTCTGCGCTTAAAGAAGATTAAAGAGAATAGTCCAACGCCGTGGTACAAAGAGCACACCCGGGCCCTTAAAACAGCAGCCAGAAAAATGGAGCGCAGCTGGAAGAAAACAAAACTGGAAGTTTTTCGCATTTTGTGGAAAGAGAGCATGATTTCATACAGAAAGGCCGTAAAAACTGCTAGATCTGCTTATTTCTCGACTCTCTTAGAAGAAAACAAACACAACCCTAGGTATTTATTCGATACAGTGGCTAAATTAAACAAAAATAAAGCTTCAACTTCTGATGTCTGCCAACAGCACAGCAGTAATGACTTTATGAACTTCTTTACTTGTAAGATTGATAATATTAGGAAAAAAATTATAACCATGCAGCCGTCTACTACTGTATCACATCAGACAGAGCATTGTAGTGTCACTGAGGAAAAATTACATTCATTCACTGCTATAGGAGAAGAAGAATTGGCTAAACTCGTTAAATCATCAAAATCAACAACATGTATGCTTGACCCTATACCGGCTAAACTACTAAAAGAGATGCTTCCAGAGGTCATAGATCCTCTTCTTAATATCATTAATTCATCCTTGACTTTAGGATATGTACCGAAAACTTTTAAGTTGGCTATTATTAAACCACTTATTAAAAAAACGCAACTTGACCCTACAGAATTAGTCAATTACAGGCCAATCTCAAATCTACCCTTTCTGTCAAAAATACTAGAAAAGGCAGTGTCCTCACAATTATGCTCCTTTTTAGAAAAGAATGGTATCTGTGAGGTTTTCCAGTCAGGATTTAGACCACATCATAGTACTGAGACTGCTCTCATTAGAGTTACAAATGATTTACTCTTATCATCCGATCGTGGTTGTATCTCTCTGTTAGTGTTACTCGATCTTAGCGCTGCATTCGATACCATCGACCACAACATTCTTTTGAATAGACTCGAAAATTATGTTGGCATTAGTGGAATTGCATTGGCATGGTTTAAATCATACTTATCTGACCGTTTTCAGTTTGTAGCAGTAAATGAAGAGATCTCACACCGATCACAAGTTCAGTATGGAGTACCGCAGGGCTCAGTGCTAGGACCGTTGCTTTTCACCCTGTACATGCTACCACTGGGAGATATCATTAGGAAGCATGGCGTTAGTTTTCATTGTTATGCTGACGATACTCAGCTCTATATTTCTTCACGCCCTGACGAAACTTACCAATTCACAAGATTAACGGAATGCATAGCTGATATAAAAAATTGGATGACTAGTAATTTCCTGCAACTTAATTCAGAAAAAAATGAATTTTTAATTATTGGACAAAAAAACTCCACATGTAGTAACCTAGAATACTGTCTAACACTTGATGGCTGCTCTGTCAAGTCCTCGTCGTCAGTTAGGAACCTGGGTGTGCTCTTTGATACCAATCTCTCATTTGAAAGCCACGTTTCTAGCATCTGTAAAACTGCATTCTACCATCTTAAAAATATATCTAAATTACGGCATATGCTTTCAATGCAAAATGCTGAACAGTTAGTTCATGCATTCATGACCTCAAGGCTAGATTATTGTAATGCTCTACTGGGTGGTTGCCCTGCTCGCTTAATAAATAAACTGCAGCTGGTCCAAAACGCAGCAGCTCGAGTTCTTACTAGAACCAGGAAGTATGACCATATTAGCCCGGTTCTGTCAACACTGCACTGGCTCCCTATTAAACATCGCATACATTTTAAAATCTTGCTAATTACTTACAAATCACTAAATGGTTTAGCTCCCCAGTACTTGAGCGAGCTCTTAACGCATTATACTCCATCACGTCTATTGCGGTCTCAAAACTCTGGCCAGTTGATAATACCTAGAATATCAAAATCAACTGCAGACGTTTGATCCTTTTCCTATTTAGCACCCAAACTCTGGAACAGCCTTCCTAGCATTGTTCGGGAAGCAGACACACTCTGTCAGTTTAAATCTAGACTAAAAACGCATCTCTTTACTATGGCATACACATAAAACATTTTAATTTATATTTTATTCAAATTGTTAGGCTGCATTAACTAGGTCAGCCGGAACCGGGAACACTTCCCATAACACCTGATGTACTCGTTACATCATAAGAGGAATGGCATCTACGCTAATGTTAGTCTCTCTGTTTATCCCGAGGTTTACTGCAGTCAGCCGGATCCGGGACGTATCCAGATCAGATGGTGGACCAGCGCCCAGACATTACCAACGCATCCCTGAAGTGTCTGCAGAGACCGTGTCAATTAGTCTACCCTCTGAAATTGCTCATCGACATGGCATCCTCAATGGATCCATCTCCGGCGTGATGACTGCGATATTTCGAATATTCCTATTTAATAATTGTTTAATTGACACGCCATCCTCAATAAACCCGGTGTGATGCCTCCGATCTTTGCAAGTGATGTAACCGGTGGGAGTGGCCTTGTAGTGCAGCAAAGCAAGTGCATTCTGGGAGTTGTTGTCTTTCATCCATATGAGCCAAAAATAAATTTTCTGGCTTTTCTCAGTCTAGAAGGAACCAACTTCTAAAATAATTTCACATTTCAACTAAATAAATTACCCAATTTAAATACAGAGGCCTCATTGCCTCAATGCCTCTTATCTTGAATTTATGGGCATTCTAAATGCATATTAATAGACTAAATCACAGTGTATGTGAACACTCTCTGGTGTGTTTTTGTTAGTTTTTTTGTGATATGCTTATTAATGTGAGATTGCACTTGTTTGCGCATGTGGCATTTGAAAGTTAGACTCTGCGGATTTGCAAACCACCGATTCATCAAACCTGCTTTCTTGCAGTCTGTTCATCCAACTAGTAAGTAATGATTGGTTGGTTGTTAAGGTGTATTGCATTGCGTTGCATTGAACTGTTTGTTGTATTGCTCCTGGCTCCATATCCTGATTTGGATTGCTCCTGATCCTGATCGATTGCTCCTGTCTGCCTCCTGTTTGTCCTGCTGCTGTGCTCGCGTGTGTTGCTTGCTTTTGAATCTCTATTTAAATATCATTCCCTGTTGTTTAAACTGCTAAATATAACTTACCCATCACCATATATTGTCTAATATTGCCTAAACAATTTAAATCTGACACCGCTAGCTTTTAATCTAAATCACTATCATGTGTTAGCATTTCGCTAGCATGTTAGCTTGCCATCTCTGCATCCGGGTCTTCTGTCTCCTGTTTTCTGAGTTCATTAAACAACTGCGGTGAGTTGGATTAATCTACAAACACGGTAAGCCATGTCATCTTCTCCTGTTATTGTCACTTGCACTGCCTGTCACATGTTTAGTATATCCTTCTCTGTCGGCGAACAGGGTGATAAATGTGATACATGTGATAAATGCAGGGAGATAGTCAGGCTGACAGAGAAGATTTCAGAATTAGAGACACGCATCCAGACTTTATCTGAGAGTAGTGAGAATGTAACAGCTTTAGACACTGATTTGGATGCGAATAGCTTAGTGAACTCTGTACACTGTTTGGTTCCGGCTGTAGAGCCTGTGCAGCAGGGCAACTGGGTGACTGTGAGACGGCATAGTCGCGGATCTAAAAACCATTCTTCCGTTCCAATTAGGACAGGACCTACCGCCTGCTAGCTGTTTCACGTCACAGAAGTCAGATAAATCCCAGCACATAGAGACTCTTTCACCTAGATATTATCACATAGAGACTGTCTGTTCCCCGATTTAATAAATACAAAAAACCATCAAAACCATTCAACGGTAAAAATGTAATTGATGTCCAAAAAATAAATAACAGATATAATACAGATGAACAAACAATAAAGCTAGGGCTGACTAACTTCATTCACATAAGTTTTCTCTGCAGCTTTGTTGCGGTTCAATTCTTAGTCAAAGATGATATTCTAGCACAGAGCTCTTTGTTCTGTTTCTCTAGCTCTGAGATACGCTGAGACTGTTGTCTAGCTAGCGCTAAACCAAATTCTCTGTGGCAACAGATAATGCCTTTCACATTGTTCTTGTGAATACATGCTCCTAATACCCTTTTACATTCATCTACCGACCAAGTCTTGTCTGGATGGATCTCATATTTCTGAGTTAGTTCTTGTCTAACTTTCTCTGTGACTATTAGATTCATTTGCATTCCTAACTGTGATTTGAATTCACTATCAGAATCATCATTTTGGTTGAGGTTGAAATTTCAATGCTAAGTAATATTGGATCAATGTTGAAAGTTCGATGCTAAAAAAATATTGGACCAATGTTGAAAATGCAATGCTAAATAATATTGGATCAATGTTGATAATTCCATGCTTTTCAGTGTTGAAAAGACAAACATTGAATCAATGTTGATTTTTGGTCAGCTTAATTCTCCACTGGTAAAGCTTACAGTCAATCTATCTGTCCCATCATTCAACATGTTAAAGCAATCCAAATCAATTGGGTACATTTCTGTGAAATGTGAGCACATTCATTATCCTCAAAGGATACGATGAGTCCACCAACTAGTGTGTGGATTAACAAAGAACTCCTACCATAAATTGAACTCAAGGGGATGAACCAGTTGATTATTATTAGTATTATTAATATTAATGTTTTAATTATTGTTTTAAAATCTCCTCCATCATGGAAAACATCTCCAATCCTCTAGTGTTTTCGGCTAGCTACAGCACATGCAGCGAGATATATAATGACTGTCACAGAGTCCTTAATTCTTGTGGTCATCCAATTATATAAATCATAGCCTATCCGTTTTAAATTAAAAAAATGTAGGCTATTATTATTATTTTAAAAAGCATGTAGAATTTACATACATTTAATTATTTACCTAAAGAATACAGGGTTAATAAAGAATTTAGAATATTTTTTCCCCTACCTATCGAATGCGCCACAATCCAATCCAGTAGGTGGCGGTAATGCGCCTTCAAGCTGGTTGCCGACCACTAGATCAAAGCGCGGCATAACAAACTTCAAGCGTGAAAAATACAGAGACAGCACAGCGACAGTGTTTTTTAGAGGTAAGTACAAAAAGATTAATAAAATTCATCTCAATTTTCATTTTGTGTTTTTATTTATCTTTATTTCTTACAACTTGTGTGCTTCTCCTGGGCGAGTCAGAGTGAACTGCGACGTTAATAGAATCATGTGAACGCCCTCCGTACACAACCAACCACCAGGATATTCTTTATACATTGCAATATATTAAATTTCAGTTTGTTTTTCACCAAACCCTATCATATTTGTATTCATTTTTATTTCTTAAGTTGGGCATACATTGTGTGATTTTTGTCTGATTTCATGCCGAATTCTGACTCGTGCGACTCTTTTTTGGGTCGGGCCGATTTTCAGCTTTGTCGTGCGTTGTTTGTCGTGAGGTGAAACGAGAGGCGATTGGATGAATTACTGGCATGTCGCCCCTCGTGATGTAATCACACAGCTGAAGCAGAGCTACGAACTGATTGCCCTATTTCCCCTCACCGCGCCTGCGCGAAAGCAGAAAACGGAAAGAGTGAGATCTTTAAATTCTGTAGGCAGCTAACGTTATATCAAACTGCAGAAATTTGGCAAACTGTTGCGCCTCCAGTTCGTGTTGTAAAATGGATAATCTCTTCCAAACCACGTGTAGCCTATCCAGCTCCTCTTGTATTAATTTAGCTACTTGATCATTAATTTACTTGTTTCATTTTTACACTTTATTTTATTTATTTACTATTAGATACAATATTAATATTAGATAAAACACCGGCTATTTTCACCTTGCTTCTTTCATTCATTCCTCCTGTGTCTGCAGGTGCTTTAAAGGGATTCATTAAATAGTCTTGAATTTAAATTCAGCGTGTTTTAACTGGAACGTAAAGATTTTAATACAATTTTAAGTTTCACTTAATTTTGTAGTACATTTGTAATGTATAATTAGTCACATTTCCAAATATTTACTAACTTCTTGTTGTTTAAGATGCCTTACAAGTGAATGCTGATAAAAAGGAGGCATCAGAGTTCATCTTTGCTGGGACGGTGCAAAAATGGGGCATTGCTCATGGTGGAAACCCCGGAGTTTAGAGTATTCGGAGTATTTCATTTTTTCTTCTATCTTCTTTCTTTCAGTAGTACGGTCTCATTTCTGTCTTTATTGGCGAGTTTCCATTTGTATTTACTTCCATTTTGCAGATGCAGGTTGTCATGTTTTTCCAGGCTCTTCTCTTGGCATTTGTGTTATAAATTCAGATGTAATTGTTTTAAGTCAATGTGAGATTTCCTGTTGAAACTGTGGGGGCATAAATAAATACATTTGAATATAAACTGAAGGATGTTGTTTACTTTAAGTGACTTTTTGATACAAAATCATATCAATTGCAGCCATACATGGTCTCTGATTGAAAGGAATAATTTAAAGAGACAATTAACTGGCATAGAATCCTGCTGTACATAAAGCAAGATTGATTTGATAGTGTTTCTATGTTGATTCAATGTTAAATAAGTGATTTAAGTTGAAAAAATATTGTTTTTATGGCCATCTTGATCTGTTTTTCATCGTTGAAATAACATTATTTCAGGGTACAAACCTGATGAAAAATCAATGTTAAATTTCAACATTGATTCAATGATATTTTAGTTGATGCATTAACATTGATTCAACGTTGATTCAGTGTTTGTCTGCTATCTGGGCAACTTTTTCAGTTGTGGGGATCAGTCTAGCATTCTTTCTAAACATTTTGTGAGTTTCTGTTACCACACAATCAAAACATTAAAACTTATTTGATCAACAGAGGGTATACTTGTTAACACAGATCAACTATTGTTAACCTTCCTTGGCAAAACAGAGGACAACACAAATATTAACCCATAATGCTAATCTTCCCTGCCTGAAAACAGAGGCTTACAAATATTAGCCCGTAATGCTAATCTTCCCTGCCTGAAAACAGAGGCTTACAAATATTAGCCCGTAATGCTAATCTTCCCTGCCTGAAACAGAGGCAAAACAATTCTTCCCTGCTGAAAACACAGGCTGAACAACTTTTAGTTTGTGATGCTAATCTTCCCTGCCTGAAAACAGAGGGTAACTTTCATCTCTAAAACACATTTTTTTAGAGGATAACTTAGTTAACCAAACCCTACAGCTGTCTGATAACTCTTCTCTGGCGGGGCAGAGAAAAAACAAATTTGTACTGGTCTTTAAGATTCTTTTGGATAGAGTGACACTCACCAACCCTTGATTGTACAGAACGTAGTCAGGTCTTTGTTGAGTTTGAAGTTTCAATTTGGATTCAGGTGAGAAGCTCCATCCGGGTCACGGCACCAAAACTGTTGGAAACTCTTTTCCTCGTCGAAGCAGAGACCAGGAGACGTTGATGTATCTTCAGCAGGATTCTTTATTGAGAACACGTGCTGTCGGTAGCTGTGGTCATCAAATCTAACTCAAACAGTATAAACACTGTAATTTATCCACATTTCAGGGGGAGCAATTCACACAGTAGAGGAGGAGACAATCTAAACAAAAGAATGCAAATGTTGTATATGCAAAAAGACCTGCCCAAGACTCCGATCCTAATCCAACCAGCCTAACGATTACAGGGGCTCCGAGAGCCATTAAAGACAAAAGGTGAGAATCTCAGTAATCTGGCTCATTTGACTTACAATAAAGAGAACAGGAACTGGTCTGGAAACTTTACATAACAGAATAATTCATCTGATGTCATCATCTTAACCTTAAATGCCAAATACAATGTACTTCACTTAGTTTTAACCAGATTATTAAATTTGTAATCCCACACCGATCGTCCATCTTCGGGTGATCTGATCTTCTGTCATGCTGCTGTTGCAGGCAGGAAGACGAAGACAGGCAGATACAATATCAAACAAGATTTTAATAATGAAGGTTTCTTAGGTGAGCAATACAGGCAGGTAGCAACACACACTTACTATAACGGCGATCAGACACAGACTGGGAGAAAGGGGAGAACTAAATAGGGAATACAAACGAGATACAGGACACAGCTGGAAGGAACTTAACTAATGAGGGTTACCATGGGGACAGACGAATTGCGGGAAAACTGAACAAGGAGACATGTGACAGGAAGAAAACACACAGGAAGTCCATGGAACAAAACAGAACATAACTGTGACAGGGTCCAAGTAAAGTCGTTTACAAATGTGTCTGATGCAGCTCGGTATATGCAACAATTGAAGATATTAGAAGACATGTTTGTCTTTTCATCCTGAAATGCGAGGCAAATGTTAGATCACAATAATTAGGAACCACAGTTTCCACAAATCCTTTCACTCTTTTATTCTGGACAGCAAGGGCAGTGACTGTAACATTGAGCATGTTTTGCAGTATTAAACATGTATTTATACCGATTTCATCAGGCTCCGAAAACTATTCAAAAAGAACACAAAGAATGGCCTTCTCAGCTGACATAGTTGCAACTCCTTCGTCATCAGAACAGGGTGTTAAACGCACCACCGTTTCCGTTTTAAGAAACGTTTTGCAACGTTTTGTCAGAGCTGAACACAGCCCTAATTGACTGATCCTGTTGGCAATATAAAGAAGCATTATAAAAAATCTTTTGTGTTGTGGACCCCGTCCGAATAATGGCCAAAACTTTACTGATGAGTTTCATGAAGTTTTATTGTACATCAGCAACCATGAAATGTAATTTTTTAACTTCACAAAATCAGCATAAGGGCTTATGCCTTTTCGAGAGGTGCTTGATAATATATCCTTAAGAAAACTCACTACTGTGCACTACTGTTCATTATTGCCATGATCAGTATAATTCCAAAGACTATAATACCCGTAAAAATAAGAGTCCCCCTTTGTAAAATATGTACAAAACAAATTGGAAGATTAAACACAAAGTCTGTTTACAAAAAAAAAGTTTTAACCACATACATGGTACTTCAGCTCAATTTCAACTAAGCTCCCCTCTTTTGAATCTCTTTGAAATGAATCTGTGCTGCGATTGGTCAGTGTAATGTGACCATTATCTGATTGGCTAGAGTAGTCAGAGGGTAGGGAAAGTGATTCACAAGTGTACAGGTGGTGATTTACAAATGAATGCCAGGAAGAGTTGTGCTTATGATATAAAAACATATTTGTGAAATGTTTTTTATTAGCAAATCTCGTTTTATTTAATTGTGAATTCAATTCATTTTTGTGAAACTCCTAACATATGTTTGTGGATCTCGTTCTATGTATTTGTGCATACAATATTTTTTTATGAATCTCTTTACATTTATTTGTGGGTCATAATCTATTTATTTGGAATTATGGAACAAAAATACCCCCATATTCAGATGGCAGTTGCATTGCAAAACATCTGACCTGTATCAGATTCAGTAATACATATGGAAGTGGCACAGTTTAGAATTAAAAAGAAAGATCAGATTCTATGTGGTTTGTGCTGTTCACAGAGAAAACAGATCTGACCAAAAACAGATTTGGGCCACATTTACCTACAGTCCCAATGTAGCTTAATTCACTCACAGAAAAAAAAAATTATTATTAAGTTTTGGTTTATCGTGTGCAGGCCTACATTAGATTTATACGGGCAGTTACTGACGTGCATGCAGCATCATGCAAAAATAAAGGGTTAGCGTAACCGATGTAGTGAACATTGATACATTTAATTCTGTGAATTTTCTCGAATGGGCAGTTTGTGTAATCAGAAATGTACAATAGGATTAGTATTACATAACATTCACAAACTGAATACATTTTGAAAAATATAACTGATTTGTAAAAGCATTTAATTGTTTTTTGTTTTTTTCAAAACCACTAAATTATGCTGGGTACACACTAAAAGATTTTTGAAAACTGAGATGTGAGAAATATGAGAGACCACAAACATGAGGACGGACAAATCCTAGATTTTGTGATGTGATAGAGACAGCACACCTCACACGAACAGATTTTCAACCAGAGTCCCTACTGTGAACACGAGAAATCTCGCAAAATCTCTCGAGACTTCAGAATAAACATGACAGATGATATGCAAAAAGAAATTGTGTTGATAGTGTTTGGAATTATTTTGGTATGTTTTACAGGACACTTTGTATAAACACTCGTGCTGTTGCCACAAATCGACAAGCTGATCCTACATCTCTGCTGTCCAAATCCATTTTTGTGCTGCCATGACTGTATTTATGCTTCTGTCTTCTGTCAGCTCGCTTTCTGAACGTTGAATATTTACGATTCGCAATCAGGGCGCCTCCAGTGTTCTTCTGAGCAGATTCAGTCACTCTTAACACACCTCACACCACAGGAAAATCTGATAAGATAATCTGTAGAAGCATCAAGGTAATCGGGACATTACCTAGGATTGTCGGAAGGCTATTTAGTTAAGATTTTATGTAATGTCCTCTGTAGCTGCTCACCTGTCACTACTGGGGGTGCCAGTGAAATCTGGATATTCCACATAGCATAGAAGAATGTGACAATGGTTCCCTTGCGATACTACACGAGTACTGCGTCGTTTGTCTTATTAATATAAATAAGAGACTACGGGGAAAACTCCTTTTTCTCAGATTCTAAAGCCTTTATACAATCACGCAGTGAAACTGCACGTTGATTGGTTCGTAAAATTAAAGAAAACGAACCAATGACGGCGCAGTACGCACGAGCCAATGGTGCTCGAGCCCGCTAAAAGGGGCGGAGAACCTGGATTCGCCGCTGATCTTCTCGCCTTTGTGCAGTTGATTGGCCTGCCTCCCTGCTCGCCGCTCTCCATACTGCTCGCTGCTCTCAAGCAGCTCGCCGCAGCACTCTCTGCTTTTCAGCTCGCTGCTCAGACCGCCGCTTGGATTTGGATGAGGCCGGACATGACTCTGCCACCTTCAGAGAGCTGCGCAGCGCCACGGATCTGGCTCTGCGCGCCACAAAGACCATGGCTCAGGCCATTGGTGGTGTTGGAGCGCCACTTGTGGCTTAACTTGACTGAGATAAAGAACGCGGATAAAACTGTTTTCCTCGAAAAAGAGTGTTTTTTGCCCACACAGAGCCTGTTCATATGCCCTGGTTGGGAGCCGCTGTTATAGCGGAAATAAAAATCAAACATACTCAAAAAGAGAGCAAAATTCCTCTTCCACCACACACATGCAGTCCCTCACAGTGCCTGTATCAATTCAGCCCCTCGCCACATGGGCTGAATTGATACAGCCCACATGGGTTCTACTGGCCCCCCGCACTTTCACGAAGTGCATGGATGCGGCTCTCTCCCCTCTGAGACAGATGGGAGTGCGCATTCTAAATTACCTCGACGACTGGCTCGTTCTGGCCCAGTCGGAGGCGGAACTAATATCCCACAGATCCGTTATTCTCAACCACTTAGAGTGCTTGGGTCTCAATTTTGCAAAGAGCTCATTATCCCCCAGCCAACTTGTATCGTTCCTGGTGATAATTTTAGACTCAACCCTCTGAAGGGCCACAGTCATTCCAGAGTGTGCTCTGGTCATTCAGCAGCTCATGCAAACATTTACACCAGGGGTTTTTCTGCTGCTCAGAACGTTTCAGAAAATGCTAGGCCTAATAAGCTCAGCATCTCCAGCTCTGCAGATGAGGCTGCTTCATATGTGCCCTCTGCAGTTCTGGCTGAAACCGTGGGTCCCGCCCTCAGCCTGGCATCATGGCCGTTTTTTGCTCAAGGTGAACCAGGCATGTGTCACAGCCCTGGCCCCTTGGAAGAACCCTTGCTGGTTCAAAGAAGGCGTGGCGATAGGTGCTATGGACAAGAGGAAAGTTCATAGACGCCTCCAAGACAGGTTGGGAAGCTCTGTGCGACAACCGCCCAGCCTTCGGGGCTTGGAGCAACCTGGAAAGCGAGCTACATATCAACTGCCTAGAAATGATGGCAGTATATCAAGCTCTCCAGGTCTTTCTTCCTCTTCTGGTGGGACACCCCGTCTTGGTCAGATCAGACAACATGACGGTGGTGTCCTTCATAAATCACCAGGGCGGCCTCTCTTCGAACCCCTCTTCACTCTGGCGAAAACCATCCTAGAGTGGACTCTCTGAGAGCAGCGCACATACAGGGAGTACTGAACGTAGGGGCGGCCATGCTGTCCCGGAGCAACCTTCCCTCAGAGGAATGGTCGCTCCTCCCCCGCTCGGATCAGGAGATTTGGGATGTTTTCTGGAAGGCAGAGGTCGACCTCTTTGCCTCAGAAGACAATCATCACTGCCCAATATTTTTCTCAAAAGCCAGGGATGCGCTGGCCCACGATTGACCCAGCCTCCTCCTTTATGCTTTCCCCCTGATCGCTCTGATTCCCCAGGTAATCAAGCGAACCAGGGAGGGCAGCCACAAGGTTCTCCTGGCGGCTCCTCTTCTTGGAGCTGTGTCAGTTATCGCCCCTGAGGCCATGGCCGATTCCTCTGAGATGGGACCTCCTCTCCCAAGCGAGAGGGACAATTTGGCACCCTAGACCCAAGCTGTAGGACCTTCATGTGTGGTTTCCCAACGGGAGCCCCTAAACCTCCCTGAGAATATCCTAAACACTATTTTTAGGAAACCCGGTGCGGCGACCCTCGTACTTGTGACATATCTCAGATATTGTCATTTCTTCAAGACTTAATGGATAGAGGCCCTTCACACGCTCCTATAGCAGGGCAGTCTATAGGAAGAAACAACCTTGTTGTTCGCTTCCTTAAGGGCTCCAGGAGGCTACACCCTCCTCGTCCCCTAACGGTCCCTACTTGGGACCTGTCTGTGGTTCTTAGGGGCCTTAAAAGTCCCTCATTTGAACCAATCCAGACTGCTGACCTTCGACTCCTGTTGCTAAAAACCGCCTTGCTGCTAGCACTGGCATCGGTAAAGCGTGTGGGAGATTTGCGGGCACTCTCTGTGAGCCCCTCATGTCTTGAGTTTGGGCCTAACGACTCTAAGGTCGTCCTGAAACCTAGATATGGATACGTCCCGAAAGTTCTTTCTACCCCTTTTAGGGCACAGATGGTAGTTCTCTCCACCCTTCCTCCTCCTCAGGACGAACAGGAGTTGAACCTTCTCGGTCCTGTCAGAGCCCTGAGGATGTACAGTGATTGCTCCGCCTCTTTTCATCAGGCAGAGCAGCTCTTTGTTTGCTGTGGTGGCTGCACGAAAGGTCTTCCGGTCACAAAGCCTAGAATATCTAGATGGATAGTAGACGCCATAGCTCTTGCATACTCCTCCTTGGGCCTCTAATGTCCCTTGGGAGTCAGAGCACACTACACGAGAGGCATGGCCTCCTCATGGGCGTGGTCCTCTGGTGTTTCCATTGATGACATCTGTGCTGCGGCCGGCTGGGCCTCACCGTCCACATTTGTTAGATTTTATACATCTGGAGGTCCCTGCGCTTCAATTGATATAAGAAGCAACGTACTCAGTTACTCACGTAACCTTGGTTCCCTGAGAATAATGGGAATTATTCCCATTATATACGCGATCTTGCGTCGCTAGATGCTTATGGGAAAACTCCTTTTCTCGAAATATTGAAGCCTTTATTTTAAAACGCAGTGCAGCTGCACAGCCAGCATAGTGCAAAGCTATAAGCGCGCTGATTGGCTGGGGACTGCATGAATCTATGGCGAGGTGACTAAACCTGGACATGAAGCTTAATAGCATGGCCGTCTATGCAATACTCGTTTCCAATATTCTCAGGGAAACGAGGTTTACGTGAGTAACCGAGTACATTCTTTTTCGAAAACGGTTCACTCGTATTGTGTTGCTAGATGCTTTATGGGAACTCAGTTCAATCACGCCGTACTATTTAAGCTGATGACCTCGCTCTGAAATCTCACATGAGGAGCAAAGCCTGAGGCTTAGAGTAGAACTTTAGTCAGAAATCCAACTGGACCCGGACAAGGGTCGGAGCCCACAGAAAGAGTACCTAGTGGTTTGGGCTCTTAGAAGCCAAACTCAGTTAGAGAGAAAGGACTCATGCCTGTAGTGCAGGCACTTCCAAGTTGTAAAATCTCACAAATGTGGACGGCGAGGACCACACGGCCGCCGCACAAATGTCATCAATTGGTACACCACTGGACCATGCCCATGAGGAGGCCATGCCTCTCGTGGAGTGATCTCTGACGCCTATGGGGCATTGAAGGCCCATTAAGGCATAGGCTAAAGAGATAGCGTCTACTATCCAACGTGATAATCTCTGCCACCGAAGCATACAAAGAGCTGTTCTGACTGCCTGAAACGGGCAGAGCACTCTACATAGACTCTGAGAGCCCTGGCAGGGCAGAGTAGGTTTAGTTCTCTGTCGTCTTCTGATGAGGGAAGGGCAGACAGTGAAATGACCTGGGCTCTGAACGGAGTTGAGAGCACCTTGGGTACATAGCCATGTCTTGGTTTGAGGACGACCTTGGAGTCATTAGGCACAAACTCAAGGCAGAAAGCATTCACAGAGAGTGCTAGAGCTAGCAGGAGTGCGGTTTTGAGCTAAAGTAGCCTTAATTCAGCCGACTGAAGCTGCATGAATGGGGGACCCCTGAGGACCGTGGATAGGTCCCATGAGGGTATAGAGGGAAGACAAGGCAGGTTCAGTCTCCTAGCCCCCTTGAGGAAGTGAACGACTAAGTTGTTTTTTCCTAGGGATTGGCCGGCCACGGGAGCATGGAAAGCTGCCATGGCCGCCACGTATACTTTGAGCGTGAAGGGGGTAAGACCCGCGTCCAGTAGCTCTTGTAAAGATGAAAGTATCAGAAGTACTTCACATGAAAAGGGGTCTTGGTTCCGAGCCGAGCACCAGCTGGTGAACATTGACCATTTAAGGGCGTAGAGGCATCTCGTGGACGGAGCTTGCCATCTCTGCACTCGGGTCTCTTGTTTTCTGAGTTCATTAAACAACTGTGGTGAGTTGGATTAGTAAATAGACTCCATCAAACAACTGTGGTAAGTTGGATTAATCAACAAATACGGTAAGCCATGTCTTCTTCTCCTTTTATTGTCATCTGCACTACATGTTTCCTGTTTAGTCTCTATCTGTCTCCGTTGGTGAACAGGGCTTCACATGTGATAAATGTAAGGAGATAGTCAGGCTGACGGAGAAGATTTCAGAATTAGAGACACGCATCCAGACTTTATTTGAGAGTAGTGAGAATGTAACAGCTTTAGACATTGCTTTGGATGCGACTAGCTTAGTGAACTCTGTACATTGTTCGGTTCCGGCTGTAGAGCCCGTGCAGCAGGGCAACTGGGTGACGGTGAGACGGCATAGTCGCGGATCAAAAAACCACTCTTCTGTTCCGGTTAGAACATCAAACAGGTTCTCCCCACTCAGTGATGCACCCACTGAGAAAACTGTTGAAAGTGCCCTAGTTATTGACGATTCTATTACACGGAACGTGAAAATAGACACACTAGCCACCATAGTCACATGTTTACCGGGAGCCAGAGCGCCGAGAAAATTATAACTATACAACCATCTACTACAGTATCGCATCAGACAGTGCATTGTAGTGTCACTGAGAAAAAATTCCACTCATTCACTGCTATAGGTGAGGAAAAATTGGCTAAACTCGTTAAATCATCTAAATCAACAACATGTATGCTCGACCCTATACTGACTAAACTACTAAAAGAGATGCTTCCAGAGGTCATAGATCCTCTTCTTAATATCATTAATTCATCTTTGTCATTAGGATATGTACCGAAAACTTTTAAGTTGGCTAATATTAAACCACTTATTAAAAAAACGCAACTTGATCCTACAGAATTAGTCAATTACAGGCCAATCTCAAATCTACCCTTTCTGTCAAAAATACTAGAAAAGGCAGTGTCTTTACAACTATGCTCCTTTTTTAGAAAGAAATGGTATCTGTGAGGATTTCCAGTCAGGATTTAGACCGTATCATACTGAGACTGCTCTCATCAGAGTTACAAATGATTTGCCCTTATTATCCGATCGTGGTTGTATCGCTCTATTAGTGTTACTCAATCTTAGCGCTGCATTCGATACTATCGACCACAACATTCTTCTAAATAGACTCGAAAATGTTGTTGGCATTAGTGGAATTGCATTGGCATGGTTTAAATCTTATCTGACCATTATCAGTTTGTAGCAGTAAATGAAGAGATGTCACACCGATCACAAGTATGGAATATCGCAAGGCTCAGTGCTAGGATCGTTGCTTGCTACCCTTGGGAGATATAATTAGGAAGCATGGCATTAGTTTTCATTGTTATGCTGATGACACTCAGCTCTATATTTCTTTGCGTCCAGATCAGATGGTGGACTAGACATGACCAACGCATCCCTGAAGTGTCAGCAGAGACTGTGTCAACTAGACTCTCCCCTGTGACGGCCTCATCGACACGGCATCCAGTGGCACTGATCCTCAACAAACCCGCCTCGTGCATGATAACTCTTCAATCAGATGGAACTGGACAAATACTCAATGTTCTAATCTGACTTCTGACCTGTAATGTTGCCTGAATCATAATCATACACTGTTTGTTCGTTGGCCAGAGGAGAACTGGCACCTTGACTGAGCCTGGTTTCTCCCAAGGCTTCTGTCACCCGAGTTTTGGTTCCTTGCCACCGCCGGCTCTGTTGCCTTTGGCTTGCTTAGTTGGGGACACTAAATATTCAACTATATTACTGATCTGCCTGCATTGACACTATATGATTACTGAACTGAGCTGGATGACATCAGTGTTTTCTCCAGAGCGGCTGTACAGCCGAATCAATTTCTGTTGCATTATTTTCCTATCATCACTGTAAAGCTGCTTTGAAACAATCTGCATTGTATAAAGCGCTATATAAATAAAGGTGACTTGACTAGAGATGGCGCTCAAGTACTACCAGGCTGGCCATTCTTCTTCCAATGGCCTGGGCGGTTGTTTTAGTCCAGACCCGTCCATGGAGCGGAGGAGTTTTGCCTGGAACACCTGGAGGACCACCATAGTGTGCAGGGCAGAGGCAGCTTGACCAGCGAAGGCATAGGCTAGGCCCACGAGAGCTGAAGTTGCTCTGCACAGCTTGGATGGATGCGTCACTTTGGCCTTCCATCCAATGGCGGTGGGTGGGCAGAGATGCGCAGCCACTGCTTCCTCTGGGGGGGAGGGGGGGAGTTTGTAGTTTTAAAGCATTGCAAGGTACAAAAGAAAAGCACAACAAAATTAAATGAATGTATATAACTAGTTGAAGTTTGCTGTGCTTTATCCTAACATTACACAAAGTTACAAAAAATTCCTGATATTTTACTCACCCCCATCTCATCCAAGGTGTTCGTGTCTTTCTTTCTTAATTTGAAAAGAAATTAAGTTTGAGGAAAACATTCCAGGATTTTTCTCCACATAAGGGACTTTGATGGCAACCAACAGGTTGAAGCTCCAAATCAATGCAGTTTCAAAGGGCTTCAGAGGCTCTGCACAATCCCAGACGAGGAATAGGGTCTAATCTAGCAAAACGTTGAGTCATTTAATAAAAAAAAAATAAAAAAATGTATATACTTTAACCTAAATTGCTCATCTTGCGCTGCGCCACAGATTGCGTAATCATGTCGGAAAGGTCATGCTAGACATAGGTGGAAGTACGCCCCAAGCGAACGTGTGAAGACTAATACAAATGCCCTTTACCAAAAAAAACCCCTCCATCTTCAACATCAAAATCATCCAACATCGTTGTTTTACCTTTTTTTTTTTTTTGCTAAAGGACATTTGTATTAATCTTTGCACGTGTGCTTTGTAAACATGGGGGCGGTACTTCTGCCTATGTCTAGCGTGACCTTTCTGACGTGATTACGTAATCCGCGGTGTGCCGCAGAGCAGCGCAAGATGAGCAATTTAGGGTAAAAAGGATAATCTTTTTTTAATTTTTTTAAATGACCGATGGTTTCGCTAGATAAAACCCTATTCCTCGGCTGGGATCACACAGAGCCCTTTTAAGCCCTTTGAAACTGCATTGATTTGGACCTTCAACCCATTGGTTGCCATTATGTGGAAAAAAATCCTGGAACGTTTTCCTCAAAAAACATTTCTTTTTGACTGAACATCTTGGATGAGATGGGGGTGAGTAAATTATCAGGACATTTTCATTTTGAAGTGAACTAATCCTTTAAACCTGCTGAGAAAAAAAGGGGCGTGAACTAAAATTCTAAATTCCATGCACATGCCCGGGTGGATATTCATGTATGCTCCGCCCACTGAAATAGAAAATCTTGTAACACCAGTAAGGTCCGGGGCGAGCACTCAATGCACACTCAAGAGCAGACTTAACAACAAAGAATATAAACTTTATTAACAATAATAGCAGCCTTGGGGCATTGTCACACTTTGGTATCCTGATTACATAAACTGGTTATTTAATTGTATTATAGCCTACAGTGGACACACAATAAAAAGGAAACCCAATACGGATTCAAAATTCACAGCAACCAATAAATAGTGTAAGATACATACACAGCACACTTCATTAGAAACCTCTTGACATAAATCAATTGCCCTGTACACATGATAACCAGCACAGCATCCTACAAAGATAATGCTGCAATCTTGCATGTTGGCTTTGTTTGTATTTTACAAAAGAAAAACTTCACGTGTCAAAAAAAAAAGCTTTATTGTGAATGAGTAGTACAGACAATGAATGAGCATGAGTGTCTATAGACTGTGAATTCTGTGATGGGCTTGCATTAATGCGACTATTAAAACAATACTGCATGAACAAATATAAAAAATTAAAAAAAAAGTAAGGATCAATGCAGCACCAGTTTAAGAAAGTTTGTTGCATTTGAAATACTTTGTATAGTCTCACAAGGTTTGATGACTTAAACACAATCCATAGTACTCAATACAGCTGAGATTGTAGTAAAAACCCCATCTCATATAATTTCCCTTCTGCCAAATTTTTTTTCCTCTGACATGTTAGTCATACAGTAATTGTCACGCCTTGTTTTTCTTCCCAAGGCAATAGGGTGCAAATTCCACACCTCAGCCAATTTCACTACACAATCATGTAGTCACCAGTGCAGAAAAGTTTTGACTTTAGAAAAATCATGGATGGATTACTGCAGTAACGGTAACGCTATCGAGGAGGATCCACACTACTACTAATTAAGTTTAAGGATAGGTTTAGGGGTTAGTCCAGGGGTCCAGCATCATGGAGGCAATTGGCATTGTGATTAACAACAAAATGAAATCTTTTGAATCAGCTGCAGGGTTGGCTTTGCCTAAATTGGTTTGGGCTAGAAAAAATAATCCTGTTAAGTAAGCTTAAAGACCCTAGTCCAGTTTTCTGTCCAGCGACAATACACATATGGTATACAAGACAAATATGGACGACAAACTAAAATTCCAAGCATAACAGGGTCAACACGACAGGGACAAGTACAACACTGCTTACACATTGATTAACATGAAGAGGTAGAGACAGCATTTCTAATGTAAAAATACCATATGGGATACATCTATAGATAATGGTCCATACTTTTGGAAAATTACAGAAAAGGAAAGACAAAAATTATGAAAGCAATTAACTTGACTGTTAATGTGAATGAACTAATCTGTATCCAAATTAAATGAAGAGATAAAAGTGCCTTAAGTCAACCATTAGTTTTGTCAAATGCTTAAATTTTGTAAGGGGGGAAATAGCAAATGTTTTCTTTCTAAATAACCAATACATTTTTGTAAGATCTTGAAGCACCCTAATTGAGATTGTATTACTGAAAAATATGGCTCTGATTAAACGTAAATGCTTGTTTATACACTAAGATTTGGAAGAGTAGTTAATAAAAATGTAGGACACCCTATTGAATTCCATGGTTTTCTGTATCAGGGCATAATAAAAAAAAAAATTATCTGGTCCTTGGCAGGTCTTAATTTTGAAAATAAAACCTCAGATGAACAACAATACATGACATATCATACCGTGTCATTTATTTAGCAGAAATAAAGCCAAAATGGAAAAGCCATGGGTGACAAAGTTAGGACACCCTTATTGTTAACATAGGAATTAAGAGGGTAAGTAACGGTCAGGCACTGCTAATCAAATGCCTTTGATTAACTGATCACCTAAAGTTCTGGCAGTTTGCTGGTCTGGAGCATTCAGGTGTGTGTTAACACAATGCCAAGGAGGAAAGACATCAGCAATGATCCATAGCAATTTTTGCTGCCATCAATCTGCGAAGGGTTACAAGACCATTTCCAAACAATTTGAAGCCTCTCTAAAAAAAAAAAAAACATGGCAGCACGGCTTAGGTTTGCAAAGTTTCATCTGAACAAACCATAAGACTTTTAGAACAATGTCCTTTGGACAGACGAGACCAAAGTGGAGATGTTTGGCCATAATGCACAGCGCCAAGTTTGGTGAAAACCAAAAGAGCATATCAGCACAAACACCTCGTACAAAATAAGTCAAGCATGCTGGTGGAGGGTTGATGAATTTTGGCTTGTTTTGTAGCCACAGGACCTGGGCACCTCACAGTCATTGAGTCGACCATGAACTTTGTATACCAAAGTATTCAAGAGACAAATGTGAGACCATCTGTCCGACAGCTAAAGCTTGGCTAAAATTGGGTCATGCAACCGGACAAAGATCAGAAGATCACCAGCAAATCTACAACAGAATGGCAGAAAAAAAAAAAGAATTAAGGTGTTGCAATGGCCCAGTTGCAATGGTCCAGACCTCATCCTGACTGAAATGCTGTGACAAGAGCTGTGCATACACAAATGCCCATAAACCTCAACAAAATGAAGCAATGTTATAAAGAGTGGACCAAAATTCCTCCAGAATGATGTGAGAGACTGATAAAGTCATGAAGAAAATGATTACTTCAAGTTATTGCTGCTAAAAGTGGATCTACAGGCAATTGAATGATATGGTGTCCTAACTTTGTCACCCATGGTTTTTCCATCTTGACTTTATTTTTGCTAAATATATAAATGAGTGTAATATGTCATGTGTTGTTGTTCATGTTTTATTTTCCAAACGTTAAGACCTGCCACTAGATGACTTTTTTATTATGTCCTGATACAGAAAACCATGGAATTCAATAGGGTGTCCTAACATTTTCACATGACTGTATATGTAGCTTGTAGATGTAACATTGCAAAACTACAGGTTTTAAAATGGCTTCCCCAACACTTTTTCTGCTTTTCTAGTTTTTCTATGATTGTGGGAACCCAGCTGTGATTAGTGATTTTGTCAGCCAAGTGCTTGATACTTACTTAAGGGTTAAAGTTTAGGGTTATAAATGTATACTGAATGCATTTCATTTAAGATTCACATACTTTCCAAACATTAAAATGCATTTCCCATTAAAATATTTGTAGATCATACTTCAATGACAATCAAATGATGAACTATGGGTAAGTGCAATCAGCTGCAAGTCAATAAATCTTTCTAATGTGGGAGCCTACATTTTTAGATCTAAAAGGGACTCAAAAGCTTCCAGTAGAGGGAAGATCCTGTTAACGCTCTGGCAATGCCTATGGTCTACTAAAGCTCAAAAGCTTCAGCAGCACCCTCTTTTTTTCTTTTGGGTATTGTAAAATAGTAAAAATTTTATAAAATCACAAATTAAATATGCTACTACTAATAAAAAGCAACAAGCTTTAAAATACAATATGAAGGCATTTGCAAAGGTAAGGTCAGTCATATAATTGTTGGATTTGTATATTAAAATCAACCGCTGAACTGTGAAACTCCATAAATTTCTCATCATCATTTAGACCACATTATTGCTCTTGATTAAATTATGTGTTTAAGGACTATGTGGAGACTGTTCAAAGAAAGAAAGGTCACGTTTGGAACAACATGAAGTTGAATACGACAGAATTTTCATTTTTTAATTGAACTATATTTAATACCCCTGCAACCAACAAGTTTGGCAACTATCTCTGAACTATTTAGCAATAGTGCAAATGATTACAATAAAAAGCCCATATTTGACAAACTTTTTAGATATCTTAAATCAAATAAAAAGATAACTGATAACTGTAAAACGCATACAACCAAAACCAAACATAAACATTAAGCACAATCAAAATCAGCAAAAAGTAACAAAATACTCAAAGTTCTCAAGAAAGGTGAAAAACAGAGTCTGTAAACAACTGTCATTAAAACCATTCATAATACTCAGAACCACAAGAAAGAAAGAAAGAAAAAGTCTTGCATACTGTAAATTTAAAATGGTTAAATGACAAAAGTTTCAAGCTTGCTATGGGTATACCCGAACTTATTTTTTATCTCTGTTACGTTATCCATTTGTGCATTTCCGATTACAGTTAAGCTCAGATGGAACAGAAACCCCTCACACTGGGTCTACATCACAAGCGAATGATGTGATGCAACAAAACTGAAACATGCTTGTAGAACTGTAGACAGATGTTTAAATTTAACATGAGAATATGTTGACAATTGGAATGTTTAAATTTTTTTGCATCTCATTGCTTGTTTGCAGTGTAGACAGTGTTATAGTTTAACTTTCTTAAAGTTAGGAGTGTAAAAAAACAAATTATACACCGTAAATAAGCTGTTTATAATTTGGTTACTGCTACGCTAAGAAAAAAAAGTGTGCTGAGAAATAAAGAATATTATCCAACAATGAAACCTAAAAGTGTCTCTGTGTTGATACAGGCAGTTAGAATGGATTTTTTTTTTTCTTTTTATGTATGGCTAGCTTATGGACTTACATTTACCCACACCCATCCAATCAGAGTCCCATAGAGCCAGGTATTAAGATAGAGTTTTCTACCTGACTCTGTTAATAGCATTGGTAAAGTGAGGCCACCCAAAATCAGCAGAGAAGGCAATGTCTTTGTAAGACTAAGAGGTGACTTTCGACCTTCTCCAGGGAACCTGCACTTTTTCTCCGGGTCTTCAGACTCGTAGAAAGTGGTCAGAAGCCTAAACAGAGAGAGTAACACATTTGAAAAACATGTTTTGTATATTTACTTTGATGCAATTAGATTAAATGGCAGTGACATGACTTATTTTAAAGTGGTCATGAATTGAGAAATCAACTTTTCATTCAGCCTTTGATATATAAAAGTTCATAGTGATATAAGAATATCCTGTAAGTGTCAGAGCTGAAAACTTCCTAGTTAGTCAAAGAAAAGCTTTTATTGACACCAGGCCCAGGAAACGCTCGATCTCAGAATGTGCCAAGCTGTGACGTCAGAGTGTGGTGTAACACTGCCTTAACCGAAGAAGAAGAACGCCTGATTCTGTAGCCCCGCCCATCAATTGTGCATGGCATGTTATAGATAAATCCAATTAATTGCGGGTGGTTGAGAGATAAATCATTGTGTTTGTTTGAAAAAGACATTTTGCGAGCCCTGTGGGCGAATCATTTTTCCCCACACGCTTTCAAAACAATTCCTCACGTGTACTCACGGGGGAGCCGAAACTCATTATAATAGGCAAAGCTTATCCAATCATAGCAGTGGGCGTTTACTTCCAAGTCTTCAGTGTGGCACGGCCATAAAAACTGAGCGTTCCATGAGAAAGGCTCAAAACCAGGTTAAAAAATAGCCTATTACGTATTCATTATGTTTTTGAATGTAAAAACCACATGAACGTTATAAGTTGACCTCAGACAACAATATAATTTTTGTTGTAAAAAGCCAGTTCATGACCCCTTTAAAATGATCTAGCATTTCTATAAAGCCAAACCAAACAGAAATGTAGCATGATAAATGGCAACATTACTATTTTTGTCATGTTGTAATCTGCACACAGTTTTACAGTTAAGCAAACTGAGGAAATAACCAAACACTCTACTAAAATATTTTGGTAGCTTGACTCTAGTTTAGCTACTTTAAAATACAGTAGGTAGTCAACTAGAATGTCTATTATTGCTGTGTTAAATACAACCCAGTCACAAGTCAAACTACCAGGTGGTGCAAAGGGACAGTTGGCACCATTGCTCAGTAAGGCTGGAAATGTAACATTTTAATTTCTAAATAAAGAAAACTTAAAAAAAATTACTGGTAATAATAATAATAATATTATTGTAACATTTCATGTCTGTAGCAGCAGATGACTGGTTTCGCGCAACTCTGGAACAACTCAAACCAATCAGCGGAAAGGTGCATTTCATTCCCGCCCACATGTAGAGATCGAATATTCAAGCTGTTTATTCATTTTCTACCCCTGAATGTAAAAACAAATAAAACAAGCTGAATTGCTCTCTTTTCATATATTTTTTATGAAAATTTGTTTTCAAATTTTTCTGCTTTCAATATTTAAAAATTTGGAATATTAAATAAAAACATTACGATGACAACGAAGACGACAACAACAACAAACAACCAACAACACAAATAAGTAAAGATGTAGCCACGATATATTTATGTGATTTGTGCAGAAAGAGTTTTGGTGTGCGCTTTTTGTATGGCTAGGAGGGCCTTGTACGGTCCGTGTACCTTCTGGTAATTAGATTTTCTATTTAAAAAGAAATTTAAAAGAGATTTATCTTGTTGTTTTGCTTAAGAAATGTAAAAAGACTTTTCATATTTATGCTTATGCTTTAAAGGGTCACGAAACAAATTTTTTTTTGAGATGTGAACATATGTACAGACTGCACATGATTGAAAACACTAAAAAGGTACTCATTAAGTTTATTCATAAGTGGAAATTGGTTATTTTTGCATTGAGCAATTTCTGTCTTCCGGTTTAACAAACGCAAAGTCGGAGCAACATCATGGATTCTGACATCTGACACATGAGATCGCATTACAGCAGAGAATTCAAACAGGGGGTGTGGCCAAGATGGCGACCGAGACACGCGTTTTGCGTGAAAACTTTCTTTTAAATAACGTTTATCGTTTAATGGTGTGCAGTGTTAATTTGTGAGACAAAGCGAGGAAACAGCTATCTTACGCTTCGAGTTTTCTTCAAATTCTTCTGTATTTGATATATTCATTTACACAATGGTGGAGAAGAGACCAGCAAATAGCAAAGATAAAGCAGCGTCTGGGCGGTAAAGGATTCTCCTGATCAGACGGCAGTGCACTCATATGCACGGAAAAGTAGTACATGTACATGTCTCATACCCCTGCCCGAATCTGAGCCTTGTACTCCGGACTAAGAAAAGTCAGCCTGAACCCACACTCTGCGAGGTACAAAATAATATCTTCAAGATATTAGTGGAGAAAATGAGTCTGAATACAGCTGTTCTCAATCAGAAATAAAGCACTACCAAGAGCGCGTTAATTCTTTGAAGGAGGCTACAGAATTTATTTTTCAAGAATTGAAGGACGTAAAAGGCAGACATCTCCAATATGAAAACGATGGGTGAACGGAAAACGGAACTGGATGACAACCTCAACGAAACGGAAAGGTACCAAACACAGTGGAACTTGAGGCTGTATGGACTGCCTGAAGAGGAAGGTGAAAATGTTAAAGCCCGGGTGGTTGAAATTTGCCACTCTGTCATCCCAGAAAATGAGAAGACCTGTCAACAACACATTGATGTCAGCCACAGGGTTGGCAGAAAGAGCACGGAGAAGATTTGACCAGTTATCATCAGGTTCGTAGCCAGGTCAACAAGAGATCTCATTTGGAAGAATGCTAGAGGTTCGGAATATTTGAAATCAAGGAAAATGTGGTTTGGGGAAGACCTGACAACAAAAGATAAGGAGGCTCGTAACAAACTGTGGCCACAAATTGATGCAGAACGTGAAGGGAAAAGAGCCTTTTATGTGGGAGCTAAAGCAATAATCAAATGGAAAAAAGTTTGAGTGTAGTGAGCAATATAGCTTGCTACGCTACACGTGTTTGTTATACACATTCCTTTGATAGATTTCCTTAAATATACACACCGGACTACTGATTAAACTTTTTTGCTTATAGTTTTGTTCTATGGCATGTGATGATTTTTCTTCACTGCTTGTTTTTTTCTGTGCAATGTCATTTTGTTTATACTTGTTTAATGTGAGGAGTATTTGTGACACTTTTTTATATCTTAAGAGATTCAAGACCGATTTTTACTTTTTGCAAGAGACCACGCTTTTTTTGACTACAAGTTTTGGAGGAATTAATGGGGAGATCTTTGGCTGTCTTATGGAAGCAGTAACTCTGCAGGTGTTGCGATTTTAAGAGGATTATTTAAGGGGAAAATACTGAAAAGTAATGTACACATCTGGACGGTGGATCATTTTGGTAGTTGAGATAATACTGTTATTTTAGGAAACATTTATGGTTATAATAACAAAACTGACAATCAAACTTTGTTGCAGAGTTTTGAGGAGGAGATTTCAGGAATGTTAACATTTTCTAATGCTAATTTGGTTTTGGGTGGAGACTGAAACACCATCAGTGATCTCTCATTGGACCGTCTACCTCCATGACAGGTTAGACAGTATCTTTTTTCTTACATTAGTGATTTATGTTTGTATCTTAATTGTCTTGATGAATGGAGAAATAGGAATCCTGGTAAAGTTGAGTTTACACAGAGTAATAAGGATGGTTCCAGACAGTCCAGAATTGATTTAGCTACTGTCTAAAGAACTGGCACAAAAGGTTAAGGAAATGTATATAATACCTTCAATTCTTACAGACCATAAAATTATCCATGTCCTATTTTTGGTTAAAAACATAATTTGGCTCAAATAGATAAAAGACATGTTAGTTAAATTACAATTAGAATCAGATCAAATATTTGAGAATAAAGCTAAAGGAGCATTTGTGAGGTCAAGGCGCAAATGGTTGGAAGGAGAAAAGAACTCAAAATATTTTAATCTCGAATAGATAAATACTAAATTGTCCTCTTTAAAGTGAAGAAACGGACTTTAAACGGACTTAAAACGGACTTAAATGAGATCTCCCAGTCTGTAACAAGCTTTAAAAAAAAAAAAAAAAATTATACACAAAAGATGATGAAGGTATTGGAGATGCAATGACTTTTTTGGATAATATTAAAATAAATTCCACAGTAAAAAAAAATAACGATGAAATTCATAAAAAAATTATGACAAATTGAATAATAATAAATGCCGGGTAATGACAGTTCAACCACCAAATTTTATAAAACTTTTCAGCAAGATCCTTTTGCATGCGTTTCAGGGATTACTGGAAGCTGAGAAAATGCTGCCTACAATGCCTACAAGTTTAATAACCTTTATTCCAAAGTCAGGTAAAGATCCACTTAGTATTGAAAATCGGAGGCCCATATCATTAATTAATAATGATGCTAAATTGCTATAATCGACTATATTTGCAGAGAGGCTGAAACTTTGTTTGGATAAAATTATTGATGACTGCCAGTCTGGTTTTATGCGTGGCAGATATATACAGGTGCTGGTCATATGATTAGAATATCAAAAAGTTGATTTATTTAACTAATTCCATTCAAAAAGTGAAACTTGTATATTATATTCATTCATTACACACAGACAGATATATTTCAAATGTTTATTTCTTTTAATTTTGATGATTATAACTGACAACTAAGGAAAATCCCAAATTCACCATCTCAGAAAATTAGAATATTGTGAAAAGGTTCAATATTGAAGACACCTGGTGCCACACTCTAATCAGCTAATTAACTCAAAACACCTGCAAAGGCCTTTAAATGGTCTCTCAGTCTAGTTCTGTAGGCTACACAATCATGGGGAAGACTGCCGACTTGACAGTTGTCCAAAAGACGACCATTGACACCTTGCACAAGGAGGGCAAGACACAAAAGGTCATTGCAAAAGAGGCTGTCTGTTCACAGAGCTATGTGTCCAAGCACATTAATAGAGAGGCAAGGGAAGGAAAAGATATGGTAGAAAAAAAGTGTACAAGCAATAGGGATAACCGCACCCTGGAGAGGATTGTGAAACAAAACCCAAGAGTGAAAACAAGAGTGGACTGCAGCTGGAGTCAGTACTTCAAGAACCACTACGCACAGACGTATGCAAGACATGGGTTTCAGCTGTCGCATTCCTTGTGTCAAGCCACTCTTGAACAACAGACAACGTCAGAAACGTTTCGCCTGGGCTAAAGACAAAAAGGACTGGACTGCTGCTGAGTGGTCCAAAGTTATGTTCTCTGATGAAAGTAAATTTTGCATTTCCTTTGGAAATCAGGGTCCCAGAGTCTGGAGGAAGAGAGGAGAGGCACACAAGCCACTTTGCTTGAGGTCTAGTGTAAAGTTTCCACAGTCAGTGATGGTTTGGGGTGCCATGTCATCTGCTGGTGTTGGTCCACTGTGTTTTCTAAACTACAAGGTCAACGCAGCCGTATACCAGGAAGTTTTAGAGCACTTCATGCTTCCTGTTGCTGACCAACTTTATGGAGATGCAGATATAATTATCCAACAGGACTTGGCACCTGCACACAGTGCCAAAGCAACCAGTACCTGGTTTAAGGACCATGGTATCCCTGTTCTTAATTGGCCAGCAAACTCGCCTGACCTTAACCCCATAGAAAATCTATGGGGTATTGTGAAGAGGAAGATGCGATATGCCAGACCCAACAATGCAGAAGAGCTGAAGGCCACTATCAGAGCAACCTGGGCTCTCATAACACCTGAGCAGTGCCACAGACTGATCGACTCCATGCCACGCCGCATTGCTGCAGTAATTCAGGCAAAAGGAGCCCCAACTAAGTATTGAGTGCTGTACATGCTCATACTTTTCATGTTCATACTTTTCAGTTGGCCAAGATTTCTAAAAATCCTTTGTATTGGTCTTAAGTAATATTCAAATTTTCTGAGATACTGAATTTGTGATTTTCCTTAGTTGTCAGTTATAATCATCAAAATTAAAAGAAAAAAATGGAATTAGTGAAATCAACTTTTTGATGATATTCTAATTATATGACCAGCACCTGTATGTATGCATGGAAATAATATTTATCTGGTATTGGACCTAATTGATTATAATTTCTTAATTCAGGAGGAAAGTTATATCTTTTTCATTGATTATTATAGAGCCTTTGACTCTGTGGACCATGCATTCTTGATGGATACTCGTGATTTTTTTTTGGCTTTGGTAATAAAATGTATTAGGGGGATTCGTACAATGTATAGTGATTGCAATACTTCTGACAACTCCCAGATTTAATATTTCTAGAGGTGTAAAACAAGGAGACCCTACAGCTCTTTTCTTATTTGTATTAGTTAAGTGTTGTGTCTTCATGTTAAAAAATACACTCACCTAAAGGATTATTAGGAACACCATACTAATACTGTGTTTGACCCCCTTTCGCCTTCAGAACTGCCTTAATTCTACGTGGCATTGATTCAACAAGGTGCTGAAAGCATTCTTTAGAAATGTTGGCCCATATTGATAGGATAGCATCTTGCAGTTGATGGAGATTTGTGGGATGCACATCCAGGGCACGAAGCTCCCGTTCCACCACATCCCAAAGATGCTCTATTGGGTTGAGATCTGGTGACTGTGGGGGCCATTTTAGTACAGTGAACTCATTGTCATGTTCAAGAAACCAATTTGAAATGATTCGAGCTTTGTGACATGGTGCATTATCCTACTGGAAGTAGCCATCAGAGGATGGGTACATGGTGGTCATAAAGGGATGGACAGGGTCAGAAACAATGCTCAGGTAGGCCGTGGCATTTAAACGATGCCCAATTGGCACTAAGGGGCCTAAAGTGTGCCAAGAAAACATGCCCCACACCATTACACCACCACCACCAGCCTGCACAGTGGTAACAAGGCATGATGGATCCATGTTCTCATTCTGTTTACGCCAAATTCTGACTCTACCATCTGAATGTCTCAACAGAAATCGAGACTCATCAGACCAGGCAACATTTTTCCAGTCTTCAACTGTCCAATTTTGGTGAGCTTGTGCAAATTGTAGCCTCTTTTTCCTATTTGTAGTGGAGATGAGTGGTACCCGGTGGGGTCTTCTGCTGTTGTAGCCCATCCGCCTCAAGGTTGTGCGTGTTGTGGCTTCACAAATGCTTTGCTGCATACCTCGGTTGTAACGAGTGGTTATTTCAGTCAAAGTTGCTCTTCTATCAGCTTGAATCAGTCGGCCCATTCTCCTCTGACCTCTAGCATCAACAAGGCATTTTCGCCCACAGGACTGCCGCATACTGGATGTTTTTCCCTTTTCACACCATTCTTTGTAAACTCTAGAAATGGTTGTGCGTGAAAATCCCAGTAACTGAGCAGATTGTGAAATACTCAGACCGGCCCGTCTGGCACCAACAACCATGCCACGCTCAAAATTGCTTAAATCACCTTTCTTTCCCATTCTGACATTCAGTTTGGAGTTCAGGAGATTGTCTTGACCAGGACCACACCCTTAAATGCATTGAAGCAACTGCCATGTGATTGGTTGATTAGATAATTGCATTAATGAGAAATTGAACCGGTGTTCCTAATAATCCTTTAGGTGAGTGTAATCCATTTCAGGGTATTTGTTTATTTGACAAAAAAATTAAATGTTCACAGCTTGCAACCATATTTTTGAGAAGTGACAAAAAAAAGAAAGAAAAAAAGATGCAGCACTTAGGTGTTTAGATGCGTTTTCGTCAGTCTCTGGCTTAATTATAAATATTAATAAAAAGTGAATTGTTCCCTTTGAAAGACATACCTGATGGTGTGGTGGAATTGTGTGGTATACCAGTTAAAAAAAACAAGTCTTTTATTTGGGGGTCAAAATATGTAAATATCAATTAAACGGAAGAGAATTTAAGTCAATTATTTCCTTTTGATTAAGTACAAAAGAAATGTAATGCTTGGATAATTAGAGATTTATCTTTGACTGGTAAAATATTGCTATCAAAGGCAGAAGAGTTGTCAAGATTAGCTTATACAGCAATGGTTTTAGATGCTCCAAAGTCAATTATCAAGCAAATAAGAAAATGTATAACTTTATTTGGAAGAACAGGCCACATTATGTATATTAGGTAATTTATTTCATCAAGGTGGTTTAAATGCTATCGACTTAGAAGTTTCTAATACCATCTTTAAAATTAAATGGATTCAGAATTGGTGGTGTTAAGTTTCTCCTCAATTGCAATTTTGTTATTAACAATTTCTATTAAGTGGTCTAACTTTCATAGGCAAGCTCTTATCCGGTTGCTGGCGTACAAACTGGAATAATATTGAATATTGGTTTAGAAAAATATTTTATTGGTGACAGTTGCTTCGTCATGATGGTCTCTTGCTTTCATATGGAGATTTTTTTGATAAATTCAAACCTCCAATATCTGCAAGGGATTATGCAGTTGTTTTTGATGCTATACTTCCTGGTCTCCTTCAGTTGTTGCGTGGTGCTGATGCTGTTGATCTGAATATAACTATTGATTTTAGTTTAAGGTTTGATGGTATAAACATTGTTGATCCAAAAAAAAAAAAAAAAAAAAAAAAAATGCAACAATAGCTTCCTCAGATTTGTAGTTCATTTAGGACTCCCCCATCTAAAAGTTTCTGGAATTCACACTTCTGGGACATTGAGTGGGAGGAGGCTTTTATGGTTAAGGAGATACTGTGTCATCAATAAGATTTGTGAAATTTCATTTAAAATCATTCATTGTATTTACCCAGTAAATCAGTTAAATGAAAGATTTATTAAAGATATTGATTTGAACTGTGGTGTTTTGTAATTTGAATGCCAAGACTGTCATCTTTTTTTCCCCATTGTATTTGCACTAAATTGTTCTGGTGTGATTTTAAGGTCTTTAAGGTGATTTCTGTAACTGACATTACTCTGGAGGACAAATTTTTTTTTTTTATGACAAGCCTTTAGAAAATAACATTTGTTTTGTTTTTAATTTATTATTTTAGGGAAATATCACATTCATAAATGTCTATGGGCAAAAAAAAATACACCTAGTTTCATACAATTTAGGTTTGAGCTTTGTCAGTATCTTAAATCATTAGAGGGTGTAAGTAACACCAAGGCAAAAAAGACTTTAGACTGCTGTAAAGCCTTGAAAATGTATCCTTTATAAAGGACCTTTGTATTTATTTTGTAATTAGAAATATGGATTTGATTTCAATACCCCTGTGTATAGTTATTCATCCTTGTTATGTTGTTGCTTATTTTATTATTACTACTATTTGTATTTTATTATGTATTTTTTATTAAAAAAAAAAATTCACAGATTTTCTTGCTGTTAATACTGTTATTTTGTACTTAACTGTTATTACTGAATAAATCTTTAAAAAAAATGGAGAGAGAATTCAAACAACATGGAATGTTTGAGAACGGTTTCTGCGTGCAACGCCGCGATGACACTCCCAACGCGAATCATATACGGACTGTCTAGAGCAAGTGCGTTTCAAGTTATGGACATATTTCATATACTCTATGCTTTAAACATGAACCAGCACCGTGAATGCCAACATATTTAAATCAAGTCTTAAACACTGATACAGCCTTACGTCTGATCATGAATGCAATGACACAATGGAATATTCTGATACACAGAAGACAATGATGTAGAGAGACAATTTTAAAAGAACAATGGACAAAAAAGTAACTATGCCTTTATTCTTTCTGTTAAACTGACGTGTGTCATTATGTAGTGTTCATAAACAGTAAAAATATTATTAAATCTTTTAAATATTCTTCCGTGTTGTAGGATTACATTTTCAAAACAATCACAGGTGCCCTCAACTGTTTTCCCTCTCCGCTCATAATACCATAATATTAATTGATCTGTATAATGAGTGTGTTGTAGGTCTGTTTTATTGGTTTTCTCCCCTCTCAATATTTTTCACTATTCTGTATCTGTATCTGTATCCTGTTATTATTGTAAAAGTTCAATAAAACAGATTAAACAAACAAAAATGATGAAGGTATTTTTGGTGCAAAACAACCGAACACGTGTGAGTGGAATTTGTAGCTGTAGAGCATATCCACAAGTGTATCAATAAATTTTAAGTCACAGAGAAAAATCTTTTAGGAGATTTTTTTCTCACCTACAAACACAACAACAGTTACACCTTCACACATTCTTCACTGCAGGTGCACAAATCCTATACGACGAATCACACATGAAGAAACTCATACGCTCACATTTTTGCTACAGTTGCTGCAGTGAATATGGTGCAAAACAAATTCACACACCTGTAGCAAAAATGTGAAGTCACGGACAAATTTTGCACATCCTCAAAATTTATGTGAATCCATGCAATGAGAGTTGCACACTTGTAGAAAATTGTGTCACAAATGCATTACTTTTCTTGGATATTTTTCTAACACAATCATAAGTCCAATTACTACAAAGAATGTGTATGTAAAAAGAATGTAAAAAGAAATGTGTTATTAACCACCCAGCCAAATTTGAATCATAAAAAAATCTGCCAAATAAATAAAATGGCTTATCAAAATCTTAAGCAGAAAAAATAAGCAGCATTCTCTGCGCTCAAACGCTGGGGGAGTGTCCGCTGCCTGCGCCGAAACCACGCCCACTTGTGGCAAAACTGCTGTAAGCACACAAGACAACACTCACGTACAGCTCACGACCGCACCAGATGCGGGAGATTGTCGTTTCAGCCCCATTCTGCAGCGGATTATCAGTGAATCCCATTTGTCTCCGATGAAAGTTTGTAAAACTATCCAGTGTAAAGTCACTGCAGAGGCAGGTGTTGGTGGTGATCATCAGCTCTCCATCAAGGTAGCTGTTCACAAAATTAATCCACCTCTTCTTGATATCATCGTTTTTGTTTTGTAAGTTGTAGGCTGTAGTAACTAACGGTACTGACAGTAACTCGCGATCGAACTGATGCGAATGTGCTCTAGTTATGATCGTGTTAGGGAAGGAGCCAGGCTCAGTGGCTCCAGTGCGTCATCGAGCCACCGTTTTAGCCCCGCCAAAAAAATCCTGAACACAGCAATGGTGAAAAACTGTTTAACAGTCTAAATTCACAAATGAATTCAATACTACACAGTTCACAGTCTTTGTAACGTGTTTCAGCAATACATTTCTAACATTTATAATTTTATTAACCCCCCAGAGCCGTGTGGAGCACGTTATTTGACGGACAGCTGCATTTTTTATGGACTTCAAAAACAGAGCTACAATTACTGCTATTATTAAGCTTGGATTAGCCAGGACTTTTTAAATACACCTCCGATTTTATTCGTCTGAAAGAAGAATATCATATACACCTAGGATGACTTGAGGGTGAGTAAATCATGGGCTAATTTTCATTTTTGGGTGAACTATTCCTTTCATTAATTTCCACATATATGGTAAAAAACAAATCTTTTCAGCAATACGACAATTCACCATGACGTCACAACAATAAGAACCGCTCTTCCGGGTGGCAAAGCCAAAGCGCTCCTATGGCAACGCTAGTAAATTGCTTGGAAGGGAGACCCACCGTCAGCACTCGGCAGTAGCCTAATTTACATTTCAACAGTTGATTCAAAAACAGGCGTGGTGGAAATTCCGACATAGTTAACATGATCATTGAGGGACTGATTAACTAATTCAGGAGAGAGCAATACATGAAATGCCTAACCTTGGTCTAGTAGATGTAGATGTAATTTTTAAATGAGCCTCAGCCTACCATTGAGTAGTTATTTTAGTGACTGTTGCTGTTTGGTCTATTTCCCTGTTATCTAACTAAAACTGCTATGATCGTTTTCTGTTGCTCGGATCGGATGGCACAGACGTGAGCTTTTGACGGTGAAAAGGATAGCGCTGTATACTAGCGCTACTCAGCTAGGCATTAGTAGTGGGAAGTTCGTATCATTTTACGGACTCGGATCTTTGAATCTCGTTCAGCAAAATGAACAAATCTTTTTTTCAAGTCAATTCGTTCATTTCAGCAGAATATAATTAAAATGTCACATGTTAAATTCCCGTACACATCTAGTACTTATGCAAACGCATGATCACATTTGGAATAAAAACTAAACTATAAGCTAATGCAGCCAAGGCCAAACTTTAAGAAAGAAATGATTCATTAATTGCTTAGCTGGGTCTTCAGGCTATGCAGTCTGTTAGTTAACCTCACCTCCGAATCTGAGTCGTCGTTCTTTTGTCACTTCACATTTAATCACGTCTGTTCCCTGGAAAGATTAGTTCACCTCTCCTGTCTCCAGGTTCGAGTCGTTAGTTCCGTCATCAGCGTCTGATCTGGGGCGTGACAGCCCCATATGCAATGCGTGCAGTCCCGAAAACAGAATTGATTAGTTCACCTCTCGAGTCTTCGGGTTTGAGTCATTCGTTCACCAACTCTCAGCCCCATAGGCTAAATGCAGAAGATCCTGTACATGGCATGTAGCGCATGCACGGTCAACACAAAATGAACGAATCGCTCTCTGAAACAACTAGTTGTTCCCGAGTCATATTTAAGATTAGTTAAAAAAGAACGAATCATTCATGAACGACACATCACTACTAGGCATTCACTCAAACTAAACTCGCGGTGATGATGAAACCAATGTGGTACACGCATCAATCATCCATCAGCAGTAGCCTACAACTATGTTTTGCTTTTCCTATTTCTTCCATTGACATTTGATCAGTAGCCTACATGACACTAGAAGTTCTGTCTCTTCCTTGTATAATACTTTTACTTCAGGCAGTGACTGGAAATGAGTTTGATCTTCAAAAGAGACCTTAAGTTTACTAATATTAGTCTCTAATTTCCCCAGCTGAAGATAATTATGCTCTGCTTTGATTTTGTAGATGGACAGTTTTGACGACGTCCACTCGCTTTAACCTCCTCACCCACAGGTTCCGCTGGATATATTTACTTTTTTCTTAAGGAAATCAATAAAATCCTACACCTTTTGCTGTATATCTGTCGGCGCAACCCCAAACACAACATGTTTTCGTCATAGTTTCAACTTTGATCAACAACAATGTTTTTGACTATGTAACTGTTTACAGTAGCCGACTGGATCTCTTCAGTTGGTCAGTAGAAGCAGCTCACATTCTGCCACCCGGAAGTATCTTGGTGCCTATTGTTTACAAACATTCTGAAATGCCGTATAGACAAAGGCTTTAAAGCAGTTTGGAACTTTGCGTAAGAGCTAATAAAATATTTAAACTCAAGACAATATTTTGTGTCTAATTTACTTGAGACAAGTAGCCGTGTAATAAGCTTCGCGACAGGGTCCTGATCACTCTGTCAGGGTTTATTCTACGATAACAACCGGCTGGTGTGATAACAACCTGCTCTGTGACTCACTGCAGCTTCCATTTAGGCCTACTGGGCAAATAAAATCCCTTTACTTTACTATGGTATTCCTATAAAATGTTATCATCCACCAAAAACAAACCAAACCAAAAAAAAAAAAGGAAAAACATGGTACACCAGAGGTTGATGAGATGGGCTTTGGTGGTCCAGGGGTTTAACCTGGAGATGCGTCACAAGAAGGGGTCTGAGAACATTGTGGCAGATGCTCTTTCACGTGCTTATGTTTAACATGTATAGTCAAGATAAATTTGAGACTTATGGGTGGGGGTGTTACGTCTGTGACTGTATACTCTGATATGTGCATGTTTTTCTCTCCTTTCACAGCTTCCGCGGTCTCTCCTCCTATCCTGCTTCTTGTAGGTCGTTCCGCCCAAATTGGACGTGCCGTTAGCGCACGCGGTGGTTGGTTTCGGGCAGCGCGGCGTCCTTTTAAAAGAGGAGCGGAACCGTGACATGGCAGAGGGAGAGAGACAGAGATTGAGCAGTGTTTCAAATCTTGTAGAAACGTTGTTGAAGTTGTGTAGAACGGTTATTGTTGAGTGAGCTATTGGCGTTTTCTTTCTTTTTATTTTCTCCCTCTCATTGTTTTCATTTTCTCTTTTGTTAGTCGTCTGTGTGCCACTGTTAGACCAACATGTATTTATGAACGCTGTAGGGGCTAGGTGCCTTTTACTTTTGAGACATTTTCCCCCTGTTTATGTTTAGTTAAGGAGGTAGGGAAGGTGTTTGTTCTTTTGTTATATTTTCCTTTTGATAGGAAATTGAGTTGTTTTCTTGGGTTAAGGTAGTGCATTTTGTTTATTATTTTGGCCTGGCCTAGCCCTGAAGTTATTTTTTTGCATTCTGATTTATTTGTTTTTTTTTTTTTACTTTCTGGCAAAACTCATGTCCTTTACCCTCACAAAAATAAAAATAGGAACCCGAGAAAGTTCCTTTTAAAATGTAAAACTGTTTGGTTACTTGCTTTTATGTTCACGCCTGCACCCCTAGACCAAGGGGTCGTAACACAATGGGTGCATAAGTTACTTGATATGATACTGACCAGTGAAGACCCACCCATGAGAGTATCTTTAATTATGAGACGATTGGATACCAAACTTAATAGTACAGATAGGCTAGCGTTAGCGTAACTTACATTTCGTGAAACAAGAAAGGCTAGGTCAACTAAGAAACAATGATTACCAACTTAGCTGACCAGCGCACATATTAAAACTACTTAAATGTATAACGGTGAGTGATTGCAGGGGGTGGGGGGGGCATACCTTTTCAGGACTCTCAATTTTTATCAAAAGTTTGGAGTGAGATTGTATCTGTTAGGGGAGGAGCCACTCAAATATTTGCAGCAGCGGCCCCTCTGCCCCACCCAATAATCTCAAGTTTATGCTTGAATTTTACCTATTGTTCATAAATGACCAGTCCAGCACAAATAGAAGTTATGCTGCTTATTGACTGAAGTGCCTGTTCTTTGGCCTGATGCCCTTTACTTTATAAATGCCTGTTCACATCTGTCACACCTTGACGGGCACCAGTTCTCCTGTCTGCAGTAGTAGGAGCTGGTGGTGCCTATGGTGATGAACCACTTCTTCACCGTCTCATTCACTGTCTCCACTACTGTCTCCCTTGCGGTCTCCTCCACCATCTATGTCATCACCTCTTCCACTTAAAATTAATTCATTAATTAATATATTCATTAATATAATTCATTAATTTTATTATTGATACGTTAAATAATAAAAGATAAATTATACATATTTTAAAAAATTCTAATCGCTCTGTGTGAAATACAGACTGAACGGTGGCTCAAAACACCCAACCGCTTCATGAACACAGGATACGCAAACTACACATTTCAGTTGGATAAAGAAAACCAGTGTTGCTAAAAAGTTGATGGATGACTGTTGTAATGAAGGTAAAGGCGATTACAGTGACATGCAGGAGTGCGAGTATGTTATTATTGATGCCCAAACAAACCGTGTATGTGCGCTCTCAGCTCACTGATTGCTATAACATATTTCTGCATGAACGCAGTTTAATATACTCACGTATCTGTCAAAATGAATGTACTGTGAGTGTTTTTTTATGCTCGAAGAAGCATGTTTTGGAGAAGTTTGTGAGGATCAGTGGTGTTTATGTACACACGGGCATCAGCTCCAAACATAGACATGATTGTTTGTTCTGACAGAGGAACTGTTCACTGATGACATTGACCCACCTTCAGATGGCTAAGTTTCCACACATTCAGAATTATTTTATTTTTCATTTGTATTTTAGTGTTTATTAATTATGAATAGATCCATATAGTAGTTATATGCGGTCCTTTGGCATCTCTCTGTGGTCTTGTTTGGTACGGCAGGATGACTTGTGCTTATTTGTACTTATTGTACTGTATAACTGAGCAGAGTAAAAGTTATAACTGAGTAAGAGTTGAAAAGTAATAACACTAACACAGGTTCACAAATGTGTTTGTGAATAAAAAAAGGCAAGGGTTGGTTGGGGGGGGGGTCCTTACAGTATTGATTCAGAGAGGAGGGGGGCCTTCGAATAAAAAAGGCTGGGAACCACTGCTCTATCAACATAAAAATTCTCAGTACATTGTATTTGTGGACTATCATGGACTGCCTGATAGTAGTCCCAGTGTCTTAAGAAACTTTCTACAGAAATGTTAATTACTTTGGTGGATGGGATTTAGACAATACAGAAGAAGATGGACTGGGTTGACTAATCAGAAGAGATGGGCATTTCAATTATGGCATCAATAGCTGTAACTATTGCAAGCTACAGTTTCAAAATAACCTCCCAAACACTTTCTGACCAATGAATTTCTAGGACCTTTTAAAGTTTTCCATGATGGTGGGAACCCTGCTGTGATCAGTGATTGTCAACATACCATAAACAAAATAAATAAGTGTTCAGTAATGTAGAAGATGACTGTGATGGACTAGGGGCTATTTCTGATACTCACTCGTCTTTGATTTCAAATCTTTCATGTAGCCACCTGCGGAAGAAGATGGGCTCTACAGGAACTTCCCTTATGTCCACACGTTTGAAGTGAATGTGCACCCTGGGACATTCCTTGCACAGGAACTCTATCACACAGAGAAATTGAATTAGAGAAACAAAAGGTAGTTCAGACAACCATCAGACAGAAGACAAACAAACAGAATATCAAAGACAACAATTAAAAATGGTTGATTGTTTTAGTGCACAATAAATGACAAAATATGTCAGAATAAATTAAAGAAAAAATTTAAACAACGCCCTAATAATAATTAAAGCTGCAAGCAGCGATGATGGGCCCGAGCTGGTGGCACCACCACCCCGGTGGCTTCAGAGCAACTGTGCACGACAGGCAATATGCATTTAAACAGGAGAGTATTTTAAAATTGCTCGAATATGCCACATTTACCGCAGCAGCTGGTGCCACTATGACCACAAGCCACACCCATGATGTCATTGAAATATAGATTATTTTTTATGTCATAGGATATAATAGGTCACTTTCAAATATGTGCAAAATGATCTTTTGCAGAGAGTGAGAGTGAGGGGGGGGGGGGGGAAGGACAGACAGAGAGAGGCAGAGTCAGATTCAAATTGAACAAGATTTAAAAAAAAAAAAAAAAAAATTCAAACGGTGGGAGAAAGTTATTATTTCACTGTCTGAAAATGTCTTTTAGCAATGACAAGATTTTTATTTGTAAAACAGTGTTCCCAAGGGCTTATCCAACCTGGTTCATAAATAAGGCTATACTCCCACCTTCTGGTTATTCTATATATCACATTGGCTCTCATTTTTTTGTCCTCAAACAAAAAGGCATTCATCTGTATATTTTTCAAATTACAACTGAAAAGTTTTTTTTTTTCTATTGTTAGTATTATTTTTTATAGAAATAAATTATGTATAATTCAGAGAATAATTTTAGTGTCAAGAATTAATGTCCAAATACAAAATGTTAAAGAAAACCAATATATTGATCTAAAATATAGTACATTCATTTTAAAATGAATTCAGGGTCAATAACCAAACAGTCATAATTTAATTTAAATCAAACAATGATTTTAGACAAAATGAGACTCTTCCTGTTTCCTTTTTTGTCATTATTTAAACGCTCGCCATGGTAACATAGTTTGAGATATCCAATATCCGTTCGCAATTTAGTATCTTCTGTATCTTTGTTTCATGTTGACCGAGTTTGGTGGAGATTGAATGAAATCACCTACGAGGAGATCGTAAAAAACTCAGAGCCTGATTTAAAAAAAAAAATCCACATTCAAACCAAAATATCTGACTTCCTGTTGGTTGGAGCTTTTGACTTTAAATTAGAAAGTTGTCCGGCTAGATGAGAACAATATACACTCACCTAAAGGATTATTAGGAACACCATACTAATACTGTGTTTGACCCCCTTTCGCCTTCAGAACTGCCTTAATTCTACGTGGCATTGATTCAACAAGGTGCTGAAAGCATTCTTTAGAAATGTTGGCCCATATTGATAGGATAGCATCTTGCAGTTGATGGAGATTTGTGGGATGCACATCCAGGGCATGAAGCTCCCGTTCCACCACATCCCAAAGATGCTCTATTGGGTTGAGATCTGGTGACTGTGGGGGCCATTTTAGTACAGTGAACTCATTGTCATGTTCAAGAAACCAATTTGAAATGATTCAAGCTTTGTGACATGGTGCATTATCCTGCTGGAAGTAGCCATCAGAGGATGGGTACATGGTGGTCATAAAGAAATGGACATGGTCAGAAACAATGCTCAGGTAGGCCGTGGCATTTAAACGATGCCCAATTGGCACTAAGGGGCCTAAAGTGTGCCAAGAAAACATCCCCCACACACACTATTACACCACCACCACCAGCCTGCACAGTGGTAACAAGGCATGATGGATCCATGTTCTCATTCTGTTTACACCAAATTCTGACTCTGAATCAGAATCGAGACTCATCAGACCAGGCAACATTTTTCCAGTCTTCAACTGTCCAATTTTGGTGATCTCGTGCAAATTGTAGCCTCTTTTTCCTATTTGTAGTGGAGATGAGTGGTACCCGGTGGGGTCTTCTGCTGTTGTAGCCCATCCGCCTCAAGGTTGTGCGTGTTGTGGCTTCACAAATGCTTTGCTGCATACCTCGGTTGTAACGAGTGGTTATTTCAGTCAAAGTTGCTCTTCTATCAGCTTGAATCAGTCGGCCCATTCTCCTCTGACCTCTAGCATCAACAAGGCATTTTCGCCCACAGGACTGCCGCATACTGGATGTTTTTCCCTTTTCACACCATTCTTTGTAAACTCTAGAAATGGTTGTGCGTGAAAATCCGAGTAACTGAGCAGATTGTGAAATACTCAGACCGGCCCGTCTGGCACCAACAACCATGCCACGCTCAAAATTGCTTAAAATCACCTTTCTTTCCCATTCTGACATTCAGTTTGGAGTTCAGGAGATTGTCTTGATCAGGGCCACACCCCTAAATGCATTGAAGCAACTGCTATGTGATTGGTTGATTAGATAATTGCATTAATGAGAAATTGAACAAGTGTTCCTAAAAATCCTTTAGGTGAGTGTATGTACCGAGCTTGGTGACTGTAGGTAAAACTAACCAAGAGTTTTATTTTTTAAATATTTTTCTTAAGGACTTTTCCAACTTGGTTCATAAATAAGGCTAAACTCCCACCTTCTAGATGGTGATTCAAAGCATTTTTGAAAGTGACAATTCCTGCTGCCAGTTGGTGGCGCTATAACTTTGAGTCATAATAGTCACATCCATGTGATCGGCCTCTTACAACGAACACACAGCTGAAGTTTCATCAAAACCCTGAACTAATTTCGACCCTGATGGCCGCGCATTCCGACGCGTGTGCAAAGTTTCAAGAGTTTGAGCATGGTAAGGGCCCCAAAAATGCCAAAAAGGCGAAAGAAAAATAATATTAAAGCTGCAAGCAGCGATGACGGGCCCAAACCGGTGGCACCGCCACCCCGGTGACATCAGCTTAACTGTGCACAGCAGGCAATTGACATTTAAAAAGGGAAAACATAAAAGGACTATGTCAAAGTCATTTGAATTCACCACATTAACTGCAGCAGTTGGTGCTGCTATGTTATTACTTAATTTCATGTCAGATGATGTCAAATGTCAATTTCAAATGAGTGCAGAATACCATCCGAATGCTGATGTTGTATTATCCTAACATTTCTCTTCATGTGTTTTTGACCTACCTTAGCTACTGTTTGTTCACCAATCTTATGCACCAAAAAGCGTGCTTTCATTTCAATATGTGTGGCATCCAATAAAAAATGTTAATAAAAAAAAAAATAATAAATGGAGCCAAATCACAGAAACCGCAAAGATCCGTGGGATCATTTAAATTTAGATGAATTTCATGTCGGAGGTCACTTTGAAATGAGTGCAAAGTTATCTTTTGCATCTTAAATTTGTTTGCAGCTGCAACCAGAGACAGAGACAGAGACAGAGATTCAGATTAAGTATATTAAATTAAATAAATATATTGAACTGAAAAATAGTACATTAAATTTAAACTCATCCAGGATCAATTACTGAACATACAATCTTAATTTATTTTAAAATCAAACAATGATTTTACAAGATATGAGACAGTTTCTGTTTCCCTTTTTTGTCCTTATTTAATCTCTCGCCATGGCAACACTGTTTGAGATATCCAATATCCGTTCGCATTTTAGCATCTTCCGTATCTTTGTTTCATGTTGACAGAGTTTGGTGGAGATTGAATGAATCGCCTACGAGGAGAACATAAAAACTCAGAGCCTGATTTATCAAAAAATCCACATTCAAACCAAAATATCTGACTTCCTGTTGGTCGGAGCTAATGACTGTAAATTAGAAAGTTGTCGGCTCGATGAGAAGAATATATATACCAAGTTTGGTGACTGTAGGTAAAACTAACCCAGCAACTTTTGACAAAAGGTGGCGCTATAGAGCCCCTCATCCCAGCCCATTTCTGAAGCTTTGGCCATGTCTACTGACTGAAATCTCTGTGTGTCGAGTTTCATGCAATTTCAAGCATACTAAGAGTCTCAAAAACACCCAAAAAGATTATTAAACTTTGACACGTTGCCATGGCAACAGTATTTCAAATACCAGGAATCCATTCGTATGTCTATATCTGCCATGTTTTGACATTATACTGATGAAGTTTGAAGTAAATCGGGTGAAAATAAGACAGTGATTCAAAGCATTTTTGAAAGTGACACTTCCGGCTGCCAGTTGGTGGCGCTATAACTTTGACTCACAAAAGTAATATCCATGTGATCGGCCTAATAATCCTTAGGGGAACAATAGGGTCTTCGCCCTTTGGGCTTGGGCCCTAATAATCCTTAGGGGAACAATAGAGCCTTTCACCCTTTCAGGGCTTGGGCCCTAATAATAATCCTTGGGGGAACAATAGGGCTTGGGCCCTAATAAATCACGAACAGTGAACAGTGTCACAGTGAAACACGCAACAAACTATATTCTTATTTAATTCATATTGCAGCCTTTTGCGATTTTATAAGCTCATTAAGCCATATCATAATTTAAAATTTAGTTAGAATGAAACATGATTTGCCAAGCAATGGCGCAAAACACAACATTAGAGATTTGTTATTTTGAGAAGTGTAAAAACATCTTCAGTTCATTATGAAATTGTGGTGGGACAAATTAGACTGCGGTGGGCCACTATGTAATAAATGGAAACACTGAAATCAAATGACCAAACCTGTAAAGCCATGCTAATTATATATATATATAAAAATTGTAGGAAAATTTGTTTGTTGCTTCTATATCCTAGTAATTATACTAAATGTTCAAGAGCAGCAGAAAGACTGACCATGTCAGTGAAGAAAAAAAGTGCAGTCTTGTAGGCTAGTCTATAAACTGTAAACAAGTTTTTGATATTTTCTGCCTTTACCACATTTGTTGTTTTGCATGACAGTTTATTAATTAAAATGAAATTAATTACACTAATACTTACATGATATGACGTAATAAATACTGTTTCAAGGTCCAAGTATCCATTTCAAGTGAGAATACTATCTCAACAGCAGTTTATGAGCTCATTTCTAGCATACCTTCAATTTAACCTTTTAAAAATTCACAAAAATCTCTGTGCTCACGTTGTCCTGGACATCAATATTTTAACGATTAATTTCTCTCACACACACAAAACCCACCATCAACTGAGATTTCTATATGAAGATACAGGTTAATATCATGCAGCTTAAATGTTAATATTTTAGTAGCATTTAACACTGAGTGTATATTAGCACTATTTGTTGTGTTTGCTTGTGGGATCTGACAGAGCTTGCACCCAGAAATGGTGATGTGTGATGTCAGACTAAACAAGCAGATTGAGAATTACCAAATGTTACTGGTTGGCATCAACTACTGAAACTCTTGTATCGTGATAAACCTAATGCTTACCATTGTCTCAAAATAAAGTTTTTTTTTTTCATAAAAAAGGATGTAGACACAATATCCTGACAGCTATCTAAAATGTTGCGCTTGTTTATTCCTGTGAAAAACAGGATGTTTTCTACAGGATGTTTTCTGTTGCTTTAGTGTTTTTGGGAACCTATACCAATGGAGAATAACATGTTGTAACACTCACTGTTTACAGGAAGTGACCGGAAATTCACATATCTGTATTTTACCAGCACTCAATCCGTGGTACAACACAGAGTTCGCAAGCAACTGAAACTAGCACAGGAAAATACTGTGGAAACACAAATGTATTACAATAACAACAAACCTGGCATTGTAGGAGCTGGATGTCTCTGGCCGTCTGCTGTGAGAGTTCCCTCATATGCAACAGTTATGTCATAGACAGCATCCAGATGATCCTTCATAGTCTCAATGGCAACATGTGACGCTTTCATTCTTGGTGTTAAAATGTGCTTCAGCACAGCAAGTCCTGCAATAGGCAAGACAACATGACTATTGCAAGTAAATTTAGTTCAAGAAACCGTGATCTAGTATATGGGGAAAACATTTAGAAATGTGAGCTATTTATTAGTGATTGACGATATATTGTCTTAGGCGACAATGATTTTGGGAAAGGCTACCCAAGTACATCGTAAAACAACTGTCACCAATGGTCTCTGATATACTTACTGTAGGCTTAAAGGGATAAATGGGACATTTTGTTGTTTAGTTAATGTCTTTGATGCAAGAAAGTTTGGAATGGACAAAAGGAGAGAATATTAAAAATATCTTCATTTGTTTTCTGAAGAACGATTTAAAATGAATGATAGTCTTGATTTGGATTTGGAACAACATGAGGGTGAGTAAACAAATTACAGAATTTATATTTATGGGAAAACGATCTCTTTAAGATTCTTTTGAGAAATGCAGCCCTGGTTGATTAACTGACCAAATTCAAAAATCTACTGATATATCTACTGAATAACAGTGCATGTTTTCTGTTTTCAAATATTAAATAGAAGTGAATTCCAAGTCAAATTTAAGTGAGAAAATAGGCATTCAGTCTTGTTTGCTGTATACCAAGTCATACTGTATAATAGCAACCAATTTCGCTTTGTTCGCCACACAAAGCTATTCTCCAACCTGTTTATCAGCAAATAACACGATAAATAACAAGATAAAGGAATATATGATGTTGAATAACCAATGAATGAAATATAATTTTTGGGTGAATTGTTCATTTTCATTAAATACATTTATCCCATTTTCTAAAATGCATATTATAGATCTTATTGGAACAATATATTTTATACATACATTACAATACAGAAGTACAAAAGATCTGTTTCCACTTCCATTTCATTGTGACTTTAATACAAGGGTACAGATCTGAAGGGCAGCTTTAGAGAGGAAAAAACAATACCTTCTTTAGCAGCATAAGCCTGACTGTCATTGATAACTTTCTTGAGCTCAGGGTTGTAGCGGGTACCCTCTGGGAAAATGACAAGATACATCTGTGCAGAAAAAAAAAAAGTGGAACAGAGTCACAAAAACTGCAGCACTTACTACTGTTAGTGAGTTATGAGTGCATCAGTCGTGGGACAGGGCAGTTCTAGGTAGCCATTACTCTGTTGTGTCAGAAAAAAAAAAAGAGCAAAATTTGGGAATATCAAATATGGGAAGGGACGCAGAACCCCATTAGCCCCTTGCTCATGATGAAAGAGGAAGGGCTTGGCTCCAACTCACAGTATGACAGGAACATTTATGACACAGCTGGATAGCTCAAATATCAAGTGTCATGGGAAAAAGTCTTTTAGCCCCAAAAATTCCATAAAGGCACAGAGAGATAAGTAGAGGACACTTTTTATTGTATGGAAAAAGGTTACATTCATAATTTTACCAAAATTGTATACAAAAATAGTAAATGTATCAATGTATCACGTATCAAATATTTTCAGCCCCTCTCTGCAACCATGTAGCTCTATTCTGGAATAAAACAATCTAGGGTTGAAAATCCAGTGGTAATGCTGATATCATCATCTTTTTTTTGTAAATTAGTAAATTAAATACTTCACAAATGAAAGATATTTGATCTGATCATTGGATTATTTTCTTTTTGTTCAAAACTTAAACCAAACTATATGATTAATTACAATGAATGAGTCTGAAAAAAGTGCAAAGACAGATTAAATTGACAGCTTCACATTATGTATCAATGTGACTAAACAAAAGATTTAAAACAAAGCTAATGTGATTAAATGGATACTTGTTATCAGGGCCCAAGCACTGAAAATGTGCATGGCCCTATTGTTCTCCTAACTCACTTTGGTGTGCATCTCAGACATACAAGCAAGTAGTTAAAAGAGCATGCAGTGATTCATGTGATCATCTCAAAATGTTTACATTGAGACAAAAAAAAAAAAAAAACTGAGGATGCTAAATTGCAAATAGTTCTTTGATATCTCATGGTATCACCAGGGTGGGGCAATACATTTATGGCGAAAAAGGGAAAAAGTAAGTGTATTATATTTTTATGCATTGAGTGACTTAGAACAAACCTGAGCAGTATGTTTTGTGAATGTTGATCCCATGGATGAGACTATTGACTATTGTGTCATAGTGCCACCAACTGGCAGCATGAGTGTCACTTTTAAAATGCTTTGAAATCGCCCTGTTAATTTTACCCGAATCACAACAATCTTGGTCAGAATAAATGTCAAGACATGACATGATATAAATTTATTAATGTGCCCCTATTATGCTTTTTCAAATATTACCTATTTAGACAAAAAATGCACGATGGGTAGGTTCTGTAGTTTCTTTTTGTGGGGTTATTTTTTTTACCTACAAAATCACCATTGACAATAATCGTGACATTTAAAAATGAAATGCGTAACATTTAGAAAATAATCTATTGGCCGTCTGATACCCCTCTGTTGGTACAAGGGGAACAATCATGTACTAATTTCAAATTTAGCTCCCTAATTTGCTCTTCACTCCCCCTAGTGGGGAAAAATTATATCTCTCCCCTAATCCTGCACTGACTCACACTTTAAAAATTTGGAACCAATTTAGAAGACATTTTGGTTTACAGTCAGCTTCCATTCTAGGTCCTATTGTCTCAAACCGTTTATTCCCGCCATCTTATATGGACTCTGCCTTTCGTGTCTGGGAGGAGAGGGGGATTAGGCTCCTAAAATATTTATATTTAGATAACTTTTGCTCATTTGAAGAGCTTGTACGTCATTTTGCCTTACCTAGATCGCAGTTTTTTAGATTTTTACAGATCAGGAGTTTAATCAAGGTAGTTTTTGTCTCCTTTCCAGGAATATCCCCTACCTCACCTATGGAGACATTGCTTGATCTGAAACCACACAGCAAGGGATTAATTTCAAGCATGTACTCCATTATAATGTCTACAGAGCCACAGAATCTGGATGATATTCGTAAAGCATGGCAAAGTGATTTGGGCAGAGAGCTTACAGATGGAGAATGGGAGGATGCTTTAAATCAGGTGCACTCCTCCTCGACCTGTGCAAGGCATGGCTTAGTTCAATTTAAGGTTCTTCATAGGCTTCATTTCACTAACTCCAAACTAGCCTAGATTTACCTGAATGTTAGCCCTGTATGCAGTAGGTGTTTTCAATCACCTGCCACAACTGCCCATATGTTCTGGCTGTGTCCTGGGCTGGAGGAGTTTTGGGGAAGGATTTTCAAGTCATATAAACACATGTATGGCATCCAGATTGACCCTGATCCCTTAATGTGCATTTTTGGTGTTGTGCCCGAGGGTATAGAACTCAGTAAGGGCATTTGTTCTGTAATCGCCTTCAATACACTACTGGCGAGACACTTAATATTTCAGTGGAAAAGGGGAGACCCTCCAACACATAGCCACTGGATAAAATAAGTAATGTCTTACATTCAGCTGGAAAAGATTAAATACATGGATCGAGGCACAAAACGTAAGTTTCGAGACATATGATATTTTGAAGAGCTCCCCTGCCTTTAAAATAGAGTAACCTACCGCAATCTCCCCTTATTTCACAATTTCATATTCTGCTTTATCTATATTAATTTTAATTTAGTTAAGTATTTAAGTATTAAGTATTTATTTATGTTTGTTGACTTTTGTTCATAGAACTCTGTTACCATTAAAACCACTAGTATTAGCTCTTTTATTTTGTTTTTTGGATCAGTATTCTTATGGTCTGTAATTATATATTTTGTGAAGATGTGCCTCTTCTAGCAGTCTTTATCTTTTTTTTTTTGCTTACTGTCATAATTGTATGGATTACTCCTATGTTTCCTAGCTGCTGTTAAGCCTTTCACGTTTAAAGATAACTTATGGGAACAAAAACGGAAAACTTGATTCTTTCACCATCAATGCTGGAATATGTAATTTTTTTTAAATATTTTTTTTCTTTAAGCCGAAGGGAGGGGGGGTGTGGGAATAATTCTAATGGTAATTACAATTTAGGTGAATTTTAATTCAGGTGTTCCAAATCACTTCCATGGCCAAAGGTGCATAAAATCAGTGGAGACGTGTTCTCTGAGTGACGAATCACGCTTCTCTGTCTGGCCACCGGATGGACGAGTCTGGGTTTGGCGGTACTTGCCTGACTGCATTGTGCCAAGCGTAAACTTTGGTGGAGGGAGGATTATGGTGTGGGGTTGTTTTTCAGGGGGTGGGCTTGGCCCCTTAGTTCCAGTGAAAGGAACTCTTAATGCTTCAGCATACCAAGACATTGTGGACCATTTCGTGCTCCCAACTTCGTGTGAACAGTTTGGGGATGAATTAAAGCGAAGACTGCAAGCCAGGCCTTCTCATCCAACATCAGTGCCTGACCTCACAAATGCGCTTCTAGAAGAATGGTAAAAAATTCCTATAAACACTCGTAAACCTTGTGGAAAGCCTTCCTAGAAGAGTTCAAGCTGTTATAGCTGCGAAGGGTGGGCCAACTCCATATTAAACCCTACGGATTAAGAATGGGATGTCATTAAAGTTTATGCGCATGTAAAGGCAGGCGTCCCAAAACTTTTGGCAATATAGTATATCATTATCATGCTAATTAGGGGTGTTGCAATATACTGGTATTGGCAATAACCACAATATTTAAAAATATAGCTGCAAGCAGCGATGATGGGCCCAAACCACCACCCCGGTGGCTTCAGGGCAACTGTGCACGACAGGCAATATGCATTTAAACGGGAGTATTTTAAAATCGCTCGAATATGCCACATTTACCGCAGCAGCTGGTGCCACTATGACCACAAGCCACACCAATGATGTCATTTAAATATAGATTAATTTTAATCTTAAATCTTAAATTTAATTTAAATCAAACAATAATTTTAAAAGATAGACAATTTCTGTTTCCCTTTTTGTGTGGCTCCTGTCTGCCTGTCTACCTGATCGATTGCTCCTGTCTGCCTTGCTGCAGTGTTTGTAGCTCTATACAGCTTTGCTTTTGAATCTCTATTTGATATCTTTTCTTTGTTGTATATATTGTTTAATATTGCCGATCACATTAAATTTGACATCGCTAGTTTTTAAATCTAAATCACTATCACAACGTGTTAGCATTTCACTAACTGTGGTGAGTTGGATTAATCAACAAACATGGTAAACCATGTTATCCCCTGTTATTGTCACTTGCACTGCCTGTTAAATGTTCAGTATATCCTTCTCTGTCAGTGAACAGGGCTTCACATGTGATAAATGCAGGGAGATAGTCAGGCTGACAGAGAAGATTACAGAATTAGAGACACGCATCCAGACTTTATTTGAGAGTAGTGGGAATGTAACCGCTTTAGACACTGCTTTGGAAGCAAATAGCTTAGTGAACTCTGTACATTGTTCGGTTCCAGCTGTAGAGCCCGTGCAGCAGGGCAACTGGATGATTGTGAGATGGCATAGTGGCGGATCAAAAAACCACTCTTCCGTTCCGATTAGAACATCAAACAGGTTCTCCCCATTTAGTGAGGCACCCACTGAGAATCCTGTGGAAAGTGCCCTAGTTATTGGCGATTCTATTACACGGAATGTGAAAATAGAGACACCAGCCACCATAGTCACATGTTTACCGGAAGCCAGAGCGCCTGACATCAAAGCAAATTTAAAAGTGCTGGTTAATGCTAATCGTAAATTCTCTAAGATTATTATTCACTTCGGTACTAATGATGTTCGACTTCGCCAGTCGGAGATCACCAAAATTAACATTCAAGAGGTGTGTGAACTCGCAAGTACGATGGCAGATAAAAATTTTTGTTCTGGTCCCCTCCCCGTTAAAAGGAGTGATGAGATACTTAGACAACCAGCCATTGAGTGATGAGTCTGCTAAGTGGTGTCCGCAAAATAACATAGGGTTCATAAACAATTGGAAAAGCTTTTGGGGCAGACCTGACCTGTTGAAAAGAGATGGTATCCATCCCTCCTGGGATGGTGCCACTCTTTTCTCTAGTAATTTGGCACATAGTCTTAAAGCTAAACCTTGACTAACTGGGGCCCAGGTCAGGAAGCAGACGGACTGGCTTACCCAACCGGCTGCTAGCTGTCTCACGTCACAGAAGTCAGATAAATCCCAGCACATAGAGACTCTTTCACCTAGATATTATCACACAGAGAGTGTCTGTTCCCCGAATTAGTAAATACAAAAAAACATTTAACGGTAAAAATGTAATTGATGCTCAACAAATAAAAAACAAATAAAACATAGATGAACAAATGATAAAGCTCGGCCTGCTGAATATTCAATCCCTTTCCCCAAAAGCACTTATTGTTAATAATATGATTACAGAAAATAATCTAGATGTGCTGTGTTTGACAGAAACCTGGCTAAAACCTGACGATTACATTACTTTAAATGAGTCCACCCCTCAAAATTATTGTTATAAACACGAGCCGCGACTGAAAGGTAAAGGGGGGAGTTGTTGCTGTAATTTATAATAATATCTTCAGTATTACTCAGAAGTCTAGTTTCAAATATAATTCCTTTGAAGTTTTGGTGCTTTATGTAACGTTATGTAGTGTAATTGATAAATCCCGTTTGACATTTGTGCTGGCTACTACCGTAAAAATTCTGCAGCAGAGCGATGACATCACAGATCATTACCTAGTATCATATACTTAATTTAGCTAAGGCTGCAAAGCCGTCCCCTCGCTTCAAATATGGCAGGACTATCACTGCTGCCACTAAAGTTTGTTTGTAAATAATCTTCCTCATCAGTTTCATCTCCTCAGCATCCCAGATAGCCTAGAGGAACTCGATGTTGCAACAGAAACTATTGACTCTCTCTTTTCCAGCACTTTAGACACAGTTGCTCCCCTGCGCTTAAAGAAGATTAAAGAAAATAGTCCAACGCCGTGGTACAACGAGCACACCTGGGCCCTTAAAACAGCAGCCAGAAAAATTATATTTCGTGGAAAGAGAGCATGATTGCATACAGAAAGGCCGTTAAAAACTGCTCTGAGAGACACAGGTAGAGGATCCAAATGCAGCTTTAATAGAGGGACAATCCAGACACGTAATCCAAAATACAGGCAAAGGGTCAAAAACAGGCAGGCAGTCCAAACAAACAAAACACACAAGGCAGGGAACAAGGCAAACGGGTAATCCAAAGAACAGGCAAGAAATCCAAAAAACCAAGAGACAAGAATCAGCGAAAAAAAAACAAAAAAAACAAAACAAAAAAAAAAACAAAAAAAAACAAACAAACAAAAAAAAAAAAAATCGCTCAGAGATGCAGTAGTAACATACAAAACCTTGCAATGAATGACAGGGTGAACAGGCTAGATATAGGCAGAGGTAATGAGGTAAATGTGAGACAGGTGTAAACAGTGAGTGCTGATGTGTCCAGGCAAAGGATTATGGGTGATGTAGTCTATAATGGAATGACAGTCCGGGTTGGAGTGCCCTCTGGTGGTGACCAGGGGCACACACACTGGTGAATTGTTACACTTTACGTGCAAGATTGATAATATTAGGAAAATAATTATAACCATGCAGCCGTCTACTACAGTATCACATCAGGCAGTGCATTGTAGTGTCACTGAGGAACAATTCCACTCATTCACTGCTATAGGAGAGAAAGAATTGGCTAAACTCATTAAAATCATCAAAATCAACATGTATGCTCGACCCTATCATAGATCCTTGTCACTAGGATATGTACCGAAAAATTTTAAGTTGGCTATTAAACCATTTATTAAAAAAACGCAAATTATCCTACAGAATTAGTCAATTACAGGCCCATATCAAATCTACCCTTTCTGTCAAAAACACTAGAGAAGGCAGTGTCCTCACAATTATGCTCATTTTTAGAAAGTATTGATATTGCGGAGCGTATAGATTTAGACCGTATCATTGTACTAAGACTGCTCTCATCAGAGTTACAAATGATTTACTCTTATCATCCGATCGTGGCTGTATATCTCTATTAGTGTTACTCGATCTTAGCACTGCATCCGATACTATCGACCACAACATTATTATACAAGAATTTTGTTGGCATTAGTGGAATTGCATTGGCATGGTTTAAATCATACTTATCTGACCGTTATCAGTTTGTAGCAGTAAATGAAGAGATGTCACACCGATCACAAGTTCAGTTTGGAGTTCCGCAGGGCTTAGTGCTAGGACCTTTGCTTTTCACCCTGTACATGCTACCACTGGGAGCTATCATTCGGAAGCATGGCGTTAGTTTTCATTGTTATGCTGACGATACTCAGCTCTATATTTCTTCACGCCCTGACGAAACTTACCAATTCACAAGATTAACAGAATGCATAGCTGATATAAAAAAATGGGATGACTAGTAATTTCCTGCAACTTAATTCAGAAAAAAAAAGAATTTTTAATCATTGGACAAAAAAACTCCACAAGTAGTAACCTAGAATACTGTCTAACACTTGATGGCTGCTCTGTCAAGTCCTCATAGTCAGTTAGGAACCTGGGTGTGCTCTATGATACCAATCTTTCATTTGAAAGCCACATTTCTAGCATCTGTAAAACTGCATTCTACCATCTTAAAAATATATCTAAATTACAGCACATGCTTTCAGTGCAAAATGCTGAACAGTTAGTTCATGCGTTCATGACCTCATGACCTCAAGGCTAGATTATTGTAATGCTCTACTGGGTGGTTGCCCTGCTAGCATAATAAATAAACTGCAGCTGGTCCAAAACGCAGCAGCTCGAGTTCTTACTAGAACCAGAAAGTATGACCATATTAGCCTGGTTCTGTCAACACTGCATTGGCTCCCAATTAAACATTGCGTACATTTTTAAATCTTGCTAATTACTTACAAAGCACTAAATGGTTTAGCTCCCCAGTACTTGAGCGAGCTCTTAACGCATTATACTCCTTCACGTCTATTGCGGTCACAAAATTCTGGCCAGTTGATAATACCTAGAATATCAAAATCAACTGCAGATGGTCAATCCTTTTCCTATTTAGCACCTAAACTCTGGAACAGTCTTCCTAGCATTGTTCGGGAAGCAGACACACTCTGTCAGTTTAAATCTAGACTAAAAACACATCTCTTTACTATGGCATACACATAGAACATTATCAATTTATATTATTCAAATCAGTTAAATGATTGTTAGGCTGCATTAACTAGGTCAGCCAGAAAAGGGAACACTTCCCATAACACGATGTACTCGTTACATCATAAGAAGAATGGCATCTACGTTAATGTTAGTCTCTCTGTTTATCCCGAGGTTTACTGCAGTCAGCCGGATCCAGGCCGTAACCAGATCAGATGGTGGACCTGCGCCTGGACATCCCTGAAATATCTGCAGAGAGTGTGTCAATTAAACTCCCTCCTGTAAATGCCGCATCGTCACGACATCCTCATTAAACCCGTCTCCGGCGTGACTACTCCAATCTTTCGAATAATCTTACGAATATCTATTGATCTAATATGACTTCTGACCTGTAATGTTGCCAGAATCATAATCATACACTATTTGTTCGTCGGCCAGAGGAGAACTGGCACCCCGACTGAGCCTGGTTTCTCCCAAGGTTTTTTTCTCCATTCTGGCCCTGAAGGAGTTTTGGTTCCTTGCCACTGTCGCCTTTGGCTTTTGGCTTGCTCAGTTGGGGACACTTAAATTTCAACTATATTACTGATCTGCCTGCATTGACACTATATGATAATTAAAATTAGCTGGATAACATCACCGTTTCCACCAGAGCGGCTGTACAGCCTAATCAAATTCTGTTGCATTATTTTCCTGTTAACACTGTGAAGCTGCTTTGAAACAATTGGCATTGTAAAAAGCGCTAATTAAATAAATGTGACTTGACTTTTTGTCCTTATTTGATCCCTCACCATAGCAGCACCGTTTGAGATATCCTATAATCGTTTGCAATATAGCATCTTCAGTGTCTTTGTTCCATGTTGACCAAGTTTGGTGTTGATTCCATGCATCTCCTACGAGGAGTTTATAAAAACTCAGAGCCTGTTTATTCAAAAATTCCACATTTAAACCAAAATATCTGACTTCCTGTTGGCCGGAGCTAATGACTGTAAATTAGAAAATTATCCGGCTCGATGAGAACAATATATATACCAAGTTTGATGACTGTAGATACAACTAATACCCCCACTTTTGTCAAAAGGTGGTGCTACTGAGCCCCTCCACCACACCCCTTTTTAAGTCTTTGGCCTTATCTACTGGACGGCATCACTAATGTGCGTGTCGAGTTTCATGCAATTTCAAGCATGTTAAGAGTCTCAAAAACACCCAAAAAGATTATTAAACTTTGACACGTTGCCATGGCAACAGTATTTAAAATATCAGGAATCCATTCATGTGTCTATATCTGCCATGTTTTGACATTATACTGATGAAGTTTGAAGTAAAGGGATGAAAATAAGATGGAGATTCAAAGCATTTTTGAAAGTGACACTTCCTGCTGCCAGTTGGTGGCGCTATAACTTTGAATATTGGCATGTAGATGTCTTCAGGCCAGGACTCTTATCAAACATGTCAAGTTTGGGGCAGATCGGACATTGTATGCCCGAGTTACAACAACTTCCTGTTTCATGGTGAAACATCAAAAATTGTGAGGCCGCCACGGACACGCCCTTCAGGGAAAACTCAAGATCTTCGCAATTTAACAACGCAAAGGCCTTTAGATTAGACTGTGCAAATATGATGATGATCTGATTAAATCTCTAGGAGGAGTTCGTTAAAGTACAATGTCTGGAAATGGCAAGAACTGCAACAATTTAGCAAAGAAAATTCAAAATATCTCACTTCCTGTTGGTTTTTCAGATTTGGCGCCCGGGGACTTTTTTTGTAGGTATTGGGCTGTTGAATGAGTCTACCGAATTTTCATACTCATACATAAAATGTAGCGTGAATGGCGCTTAATTGAAATTTTGTAGGTGGCGCTATCAAACCATTTTGCCACGCCTAATTCTGAAACCCATATCAGATGTAAATTTTCACCACTTCTGACGTGTGTGCAAAGTTTCATGAGTTTGAGCACGTTTAGGCCCTCAAATGCGATTCATTTGGGAGAAGAAGAATGATAGGCTCAGCAATTAAAATAGGGTCCTCACACCTCAGGCCCTAAATATCTGACTTCCTGTTGGTCGGAGCTATTAACTGTAAATTAGAAAGTTGTCCGGCTCGATGAGTACAATATATATATACCGAGTTTGGTGACTGTAGATAAAACTAACTTTTGTCAAAAGATGGCGCTACGGAGACCCTCCACCACGCCCATTTTTAAGTCTTTGCCCCTATCTACTGGACAGCATGTCTGATGTGTGTGTCGAGTTTATGTAATTTGAAGCATTGTAAGAGTCTCAAAAGCATCGACAAAGAATATTATAGTTTGATGTGTTGCCATGGCAACAATATTTACAATATCAAGAAGTGCTTACCAGGTTTACATCTGCTATGTTTTGACATGATACTGATGAAGTTTGAAGTAAATCGGTTAAATAAGATGGTGATTTCAAAGCATTTTGAAAATGACACTTCCTGCTGCCAGTTGGTGGCGCTATAACTTTGACTCACAATAGTCACATCCATGTGATCGGCCTCTTACAATGAACACACAGCTGAAGTTTCATCAAAATCAGTCACACTTCCGGTTTCCCTTTTCTCGCCATAAATTCGTCTCCACGCCACGGCCAAACCATTCGAGATATCAAAAATCTGCTCGCAATTTAGAATCCTCAATGCCTTGACCTCATGCTGACCAAGTTTGGCACTGATCGGGTGAATCGCCTAGGAGGAGTACATCAAATTCCAGAGCATGTATTTTCCGAACAACCCATAATAGCTGACTTCCTGTTGGGCTGACGAATAACTTACAGCACTAAAGTTGTTCGGGCCTTTTAGGGCTTGGGCCCTAATTAAAGCTGCAAGCAGCGAAGACGGGCCCAAGCCGGTGGCACCGCCACCCCGGTGGCATCAGCTTAACTGTGCACTGCAGGCAATAGGCATTTAAAATGGGAAAACATAAAAGGACTGTGTCAAAATCATTAGAATTCACTAATGCCTTTGTCAGCTCGCCGTGCACTTCAGGAAAGAAGGGCGCCGATCGCTGAGGGGGAGCTTGACGACGTCCAGGCAGGAACCACTCATCCAAGCGGCTGCGCGTGGGCTCTTCAGGCGCAGACCACTCTAACCCGAGCTGTTCGCTTTTGACAGCACGTGATCGAGCTCTGAGTCAGTAGAAGCTCTGGTGTCAATTGGCTCCAAAGATGGAAAGGGGACAGGGTGATGTTGCGAGCCCGACCACTCCTCGGCCTCCGACACCGCTAGAGACATGCTGTCATCCTGCGGTTCGTCATCAGATCCCCCGAACGAGACCAAATCACTCGCGGCCACAGAGGGACGTTGGTCTGGATGGTAGAAATGGACTGTGGGAACCTCTTCCTGTGGGGAGAGCGAGTCACGCGGGGGCTGAACCGACGTGAGATCGCCCTCGTCCGAGCGCTGAGATCCTCTGCCCCGCTGTTTTTTCCTTGCGGAAGAAAACGGCAGGGCGCAAGGGGCGGGATTGCGTTGCGTTCTGAAAAGAACGCTATCCACGAGCGCAGAGAGGCGAGACTCATACTCTCGCAGTGAGAGCAGGTCGAGTGCGGCTTCTGCGTGGGACTCGCCCAGACATTGCACGCACTCGCTGTGCCCATCATCAATGTGCAGAAGGGCTCTGCACGTGCCACACTGGTGGCGCGACATTTACAACAACGTCGCAGAAATTTGCTCTCTTAAAAGCTCTTAAAAGGATACATTGAAGTGCACTCGCTCAGCTGCAGGCGGCGCTGACCAGGCTGCAACACAGCAGCGTGGAAACTGAGCTGCTTGAGAGCGGCGAGCTGATCTGGCTGCTGCAGAGCGGGGCGATCAGCGCTGCACGTGAGTGGCGGTCTGAGCGGCGAGCTGAAGAGCAGAGAGTGCTGCGAGCTACTTGAGAGCAGCGAGCGGGGAGGCGGGCCGATCAACTGCACGAAGGCGAGAAGATCAGCGGCGAATCTGCTTACAGGTGAAGGCAGCTTCAATCCGAGTTTCAACGAAGAGATGTAATCTGCGTCGCTGAAGGAGAATTAATCGATTTGCCATAGTGAAACGGAGAGTCTCCGCCCCTTTTCGGCAAGCTCGAGCAGGCTCGCTCACCATTGGCTCGTGCACCGCGCCGTCATTGCACGTCGATTGGGTTGTAAAGTTAAAGAAAACAAAACCAGTTTCACTGCGTGATTGTATAAAGGCTTCAGAATCTGAGAAAAAGGAGTTTTCCCTGTAGCGTCTTGTCTTATTTACATTAAGACGAACGACGCAGTACTCGTGTAGTATCGCAAGGGAACTATAGTTATGCTAATAATAACAACATCATAACCTTTTAAAATCTTCCTGTTTTTTTTTAGACCAAGCAAAAAACAGTTTCTGGAATTCATTTAGTGGATATATACTCACAGGTGTGCCCAGGTTGGTCTGAGATGATAGTTTCTTTTTCATGGCTCTCTCATCAAAGTTGGCACTTCTCTTCACATACACACCTCCATGCTGTGAATGACATCAAAGTTATATAGCCAGGAACACACAACCGGTCTTGTTCATAAAACAAGCATAATTAACTTGTGTAAATTGTTTATAAAAATCATTCAATTTAATCCTAATTTATATAGAATTTATTTTTGCAATATTTACACAGAAATTTGTGATTGCGTTTTATGAATAAGGGACTGTTTCCTTGAATTAGATGTGTACACTACCTGTGAGAAATACCATCCATACAAAGGAAGCCACTTCAGACCATCTTTCAGGACATATCTTACGTGTCCAAGTGCATTTTGTCGAATGGCTAACATGTCAGCAATAATCCAATCAGCTACAATGGAGAACACAACCCTTACAAATGGTGCAGTGATGCGTTAGGTAAAATGATACACAGACATCACTGTGGTACCATAGTACTTACTAAAGTAGAACTTAATATATAAAAAAAAAAAAAAAAAAAAAGGCTAATATGCATTAACTTCAAAACAGACTTACCTGTGGATTGATGGTTTGACAGATAAACAACATTCTCCTTCTTTGGTATATCCCCATAAATGACAATCTGGACAGATTTACATAAACTTTTCAATACATTAAACAACAAAGGCATTGTTAGAATGAACATGACTTAAACAACATTACTGTATGAAAAAAGGTCATCTTGATTATAGCATTATGGTGAATGGAACAATGTCTTTCATTGTTCAACTACATATAGGCAATATCACACAAGCAGGAGTGCGACATCATATGACTATCAGCACGGCTGCGATTTGGCCGTAGCTTTATTAATAATCCACACACATGAACATGCAGGACAATAACGCAAACCACACAATGCATGAATGAGAACTGACCAAGAACAACTGAAACAGCTATACACCGATCAGGTGTAACATTATGACCCCTGACAGGTGAAGTGAATAACACTGATTATCTCTTCATCACGGAACCTGTTAGTGGGTGGGACATATTAGGCAGTGGGACATTGTCCTCAAAGTTGATGTGTTAGAAGCAGGAAAAATGTGCTGGATTTGAGCAAGTTTGACAAGGGCCAAATTGTGATGGCTAGACGACTGGGTCAGAGCATCTCCAAAACTGCAGCTCTTGTGGGGTGTTCCCAGTCTGCAGTGGTCAGTATCTATCAAAAGTGGTTCAAGGAAGGAACAATAGTGACAGCCGGGTGACAGTGTCATGGGCGGCCAAGGCTTGATGCACATGGGGAGCGAAGGCTGGCCCGTGTGGTCTGATCAAACAGACGAGCTACTGTCGCTCAAATTGCTCAAGCTGGGTCTGATAGAAAGGTGTCAGAATACACAGTGCATCGCAGTTTGTTGCGTATGGGGCTGCATAGCCGCAGACCAGTCAGGGTGCCCATGCTGACCCCTGTCCACTGCCAAAAGCGTCAACAGTGGGCATCAGAACTGGACAACGGAGCAATGGAAAAAGGTGGCCTGGTCTGATGAATCCGGTTATCTTTTACAATCACATGGATGGCCGGGTGTATGTACGTCGCTTACCTGGGGAACACATGGCACCAGGGTGCACTATGGGAAGAAGGCAAGCTGGTAAATGCAGTGTGATGCTTTGGGCAATGTTCTGCTGGAAAACCTTGGGTCCTGCCATCCATAGGGATGTTACTTTGACACGTACCACCTATCTAAGCATTTTTTTTTTGCAGACCGTGTACACCCTTTCATAGAAACGGTATTCCCTGGTGGCTGTGGCCTATTTCAGCAGGATGATGCGCCCTGCTACAAAGCAAAAATGGTTTCAGGAATGGTTTGAGGAGCACAACAACGAGTTTAAGGTGTTGACTTGGACTCCAAATTCCACAGATCTCAATTCAATCGAGCATCTGTGGGATGTGCTGAACATACAGGACTTAAAGGATCTACTGCTAAGATCTTGGTGCCAGTTACCACAGCACACCTTCAGGAGTCTAGTGGAGTCCATGCCTTGATGGGTCAGGGCTGTTTTGGCAGTAAAATGAGGACCAACACAATATTATTCAATGTTATGCCTGACCGGTGTAAAACATGTAGTTTTGGTCGCTTGGCTGTTTCAGGTTTTTTTTTGTGTCAGGTGTGTATAAATAAGTTATTTTTAAATATGTCATTACGTTGCCGTCTTGCCGCCCGCCAAATTATAAATTCAAATCAGTCATTTTAAAACTTTCTGCGAGATGCAATTTCACAAACCGCGTGAGTGATTCAGCGGTGCTGCGTCTTCTCTCTCTCAAAATGGGTTGCACAAGGCAAGCATCCTGCATGTGGCAATAGACTTTTGCATTTTGCGATTCTCGCTTTTTCGTCACTAAAGTTGATAATGAAAGGTTGGATTCTGAAATCCACTGCCACTTCAATATACCTCATACATATATATATATATATATATACACACACACTCACCTAAAGGATTATTAGGAACACCATACTAATACTGTGTTTGTTTCGCCTTCAGAACTGCCTTAATTCTACGTGTCATTGATTCAACTAGGTGCTGAAAGCATTCTTTAGAAATGTTGGCCCATATTGATAGGATAGCATCTTGCAGTTGATGGAGATTTGTGGGATGCACATCCAGGGCACAAAGCTCCCGTTCCACCACATCCCAAAGATGCTCTATTGGGTTGAGATCTGGTGACTGTGGGGGCCATTTTAGTACAGTGAACTCATTGTCATGTTCAAGAAACCAATTTGAAATGATTCGAGCTTTGTGACATGGTGCATTATCCTGCTGGAAGTAGCCATCAGAGGATGGGTACATGGTGGTCATAAAGGGATGGACATGGTCAGAAACAATGCTCAGGTAGGCCGTGGCATTTAAACGAGGCCCAATTGGCACTAAGGGGCCTAAAGTGTGCCAAGAAAACATCCTCCACACCATTACACCACCACCACCAGCCTGCACAGTGGTAACAAGGCATGATGGATCCATGTTCTCATTCTGTTTACGCCAAATTCTGACTCTACCATCTGAATGTCTCAACAGAAATCGAGACTCATCAGACCAGGCAACATTTTTCCTGTCTTCAACTGTCCAATTTTGGTGAGCTCGTGCAAATTGTAGCCTCTTTTTCCTATTTGTAGTGGAGATGAGTGGTACCCGGTGGGGTCTTCTGCTGTTGTAGCCCATCCGCCTCAAGGTTGTGCGTGTTGTGGCTTCACAAATGCTTTGCTGCATACCTCGGTTGTAACGTGTAGTTATTTCAGTCAAAGTTGCTCTTCTATCAGCTTGAATCAGTCGGCCCATTCTCCTCTGACCTCTAGCATCAACAAGGCATTTTCACCCACAGGACTGCCGCATACTGGATGTTTTTGCCTTTTCACACCATTCTTTGTAAACTCTAGAAATGGTTGTGCGTGAAAATCCCAGTAACTTAGCAGATTGTGAAATACTCAGACCGGCCCGTCTGGCACCAACAACCATGCCACGCTCAAAATTGCTTAAATCACCTTTCTTTCCCATTCTGACATTCAGTTTGGAGTTCAGGAGATTGTCTTGACCAGGACCACACCCCTAAATGCATTGAAGCAACTGCCATGTGATTGGTTGATTAGACAATTGCATTAATGAGAAACTGAACAGGTGTTCCTAACAATCCTAATAATAATAATATACACTCACCTAAAGGATTATTAGGAACACCTGTTCAATTTCTCAACCAACTCCAACCTTGGAGAGACTGTGTATCTGTGTATGTGCGCAATATTCTGTGTTACAGATCAGTATTGGAGGTGGATTATGGGCATCCTAATAGATGGGTGGGCTGGCGCCTGCTCCAGACCTGGAAGGTCACTACTAGGGATGGAACGATTACCGGTTTCACGATAATATTACTAACCGTCAGTACATTTTGTTTAAAATTTAATTATCATCAAAACCGTGTTTGATTATCACGATTTTGAAAACTAGCCAGCGAGCGTCAGTCTGGCGCAGGCGAGAAGCGCACAATGTTGTTTTTTGAATGAGAAGAAATGGCGGAAGGGAGTATGGTCACCCTGTCTGCAGAACATGCAAAAAGAAAGTCGCTGCAATAGGGGCAAACACTTCAAATCTGCGAACGCAAGGCAAGTGGACTTTGACCTCAATACTAAAACTATGTCTGGGAAATAAAAACGTGAAGCTTAAGCCAAAGACGAACGAACAAGCTCAGACAAGACTAGGGTGACATTTAAGGGATAATAATGTATTCATTGTACACTTATTACACAGATTTTCTTTACCACATAAATAATTAAGCGTACATATTGAACTGAGATTAATGTTTTAAATCTGACCTGTTTATAAATCCATTTTGTACAGTGTACGAAACAATCGACCAGACAAGATGATCACAAGAATTTATAGTAATAATTATAGTAGTATTAATAGTAAAGTCCTCTGATTTCATTTTCAATACAATCAAAAACAGAGACACAAGACGCATTTGAATGAAATGAAAGCATGGATGTGTGCTGTTATAATGCGTTGCTATTGACGACGGTCATTATAAGGAAGGAAATGCCACAGAATAGAATCTTGCTTAAAGTGCACAGAGCTGCTTGTTTTATTTGTTGTTTGTTGATTTTCAAATATAAAACTTCTTGAAATGTTTTCAGTGTGTGCATCAGTTCTTTTTGAACACTTTAATCTCATTTGAACAAAACCGTGATAATATTGATAATCGTGATAATTTGGGTCACTATAATCGTGATATGAAATTTTCATACCGTTTCATCCCTAGTCACTACGTGCCTAATTCCGGGGTGAAAGCGTCAACAAGTGATATATGTACACGTGAATCTGATTAACTGACAATGTGTGGAAATTTACCATGACTGTTCATTTTCTCTGAGCCAATCAGAATCATTCAACTTGCAGTAATGACGTAGCTAGACCTTGAAAACAGTATAACTGTTGAGGAATTGTATGTACAAGAGATGGCTGGTAGAGGGAGCGCGGCCTACAAACTCCTTGTGAGCCTTGAAGCTGGCTTCTGCTGATGAAACTGCAAAGTATTCTTCAGTAAATTTCTCTTTAATTAATTGCACTCCTGACTCTTGGTCTTCATTTTTCACTACTGGTCTTGGGTCCTAAAATGTTACCCCAACAATAATTTGCACGTCTTTGAAAGCGTTACCAATTTAAACATTCAAACGATTTTAAACTATTCAGTACTCGCATGCTCTGAGAGATGGTTTTCTTTGCACACATACATAAAGCCGCATCACAAACAGCTCGTGAGTAACAAAACTGTTCTTTTTCGTGGATAATAATCGCTTTAAAAGGTCAAAAACACACAAAATTCAGTCTTGGGAGTATCCTCATAAACTTGAGAAACACATGTGACAGTATAATGAAAACGGTATAATGGATAATGGTTTTTCCTGGTTCATAAATGGTCTTCGGTGGTGGCTGACAGACATGGTCATCCACACACACAGAAAAGTACCCTACCCACGTGATCTGCGAGCCCAATACTGACAATAAATAAATTTTAGTTTTTGTTTTTATTTAAATAAAAATGTATAAACAAATAGTCTAATTTTCTACAATATACAAATGAATTAAAATAGCAGCTAGCTAACAACAACTTGCTTTGTTCTGGTTTCACCTCACTCCAGTCTAAACAATGATTTTATAGGTAATTTACTACTACACACTGTCAATATAAATAACCTGAAAATACTGTGGATTAAGGCTAATTCTTACTAACCACTCTTGCTAAATGGGGTAAGCACACTTGCGTTCTCATTTCAGAGGTGTTCAGAGTAAATGATTATACACTGATTTGTGAGTTCAGTGTTGGACAGATCAGTTGTTTTAACCATTCATTAAAATGAATCAGTTCAAAGAAGTCATTAGGTCGCGAATTGGACATTAGTGGACGCGTTGTGCGAATCCCGGTTGTTAAGAAAATTGCGAAAGATTTGTATGAACACAGAAAACACTTCGTCACTGGATAGGATTTTTTTCTTTTCCATTTATTGAAACTGGTTTACGTCAGCTGCATGTGCGGAACGCTTGTCAGAGAAGAGGAAACTTTTTTTTTGAGCGCATTTCACAACCAGTGGTAATTCAGGAAAATATAAAAAAATTTATCTCAGAATGCACCACGTGAAACATGGATTTAATCTCCCGACCTTTTACCATTGTGTCAGTTCAGGTGATTTTGATTCATATGTGTGAGGGAGAAAGAGCTAAGACCATGCTTAGTTTGAAGACAGAGAGAGTGCGCGGGGTTCTCAGCTCATTCTCTGTCTCAGTTAACATGTGCCCTATCACAAGCGCAGCAATCATCTACATTACTCATAAAATCACAATAACTGACTGAATTTTAAAAAACCTGGATCCATGCACTAGCTCTTAAAGTGATTTTACATTTGATTGTGGCACAGTGGTTAACTCAAACTTAAAAATAGCACTTCATGACAAAAAGGTTGCCAAGCCGATTTAGATTGTTCTGAGAAACGACCTGGCTTTGTTTTCCTCTCCTGAATTTTTCCACAACTCATAACAATTAACTAAGTAACCATGAGTGCATGGGTAACTGGGTTATTTAACAAAAACAAAAACTACTTACAAGCTTTTTTATTTTATTTTTTATTATCTTGTCAGGTTGTTCTTTTGCAATTGTTTCCCTTTCTGGAATGTAAATATTGTATATACCTTTTTATTTACAGGCTTTTATTCACAGGAGCATGTTTAAACTAAAAGATTTATACTTCCACTAATTTGTAAAATTTAAAAGCAAAATTAAGTGACTACAAGAGAACAAATTTCTTCATTGATCTATTTTAAACAATTTTGTGCTCTAGTAGTAATTTATTTATTGGTTGCATAAATATGAATGGTGATGGTAGGGCACATTAGTCATGAATGGTCAAACATTTAGAGTTCACATTTGAACCATCAAAAATATGTAGCAAAAGAAAAACATTTATTAATTCAACCTTCAATTAGTGGGGGCCTGTAATACATATTTATTACATACAGTTATTAGTATTGTTATGTACTTACAACTAGAGGTGTAACATTCAAATTACTCATGGTTCGGTTTGCATCACGGTTTTGGTACGGTTTGGTATGTGCAATGTTGAGGGAAAAATCCCGTCAAATAAATAAAGAAAATAAGAACAAATAAATCGAACTACAAGCAACTGCACACATAAATAAAACAGAGCAAAGATACAAAAAAAAAAAACAGTGCTTTTCAGGTAGGTCTAACATTAGTTTTCAGGTACAGAAATTGAATCAAATATAATCAAGTAATCAAATAACGTATATTTGACTATAAATTAAAGATTAATCCTCATTAAAGTTACAAAAGCTTTCCAATTAAGAGCAGTGAGTGATTTCCTTGTCTTTTGTTGTTTGATTAAGATTAAAAACACAGACAGCAGGAATATTAGGCTGTAGGGGTGTGACGAGATTATATGAGACGAGACATGAGATTGGGTTCACGAGAACGAGACAAGATTTTTTGCATAGTCTTTTTAAGAAATCCTCAATGATGAAATACATAACTAGAAAAATAGTCTGCAGGTGCATTTTGAAATGTTTTAACTAATCAACTTGTAATGAATGTCATTTCAGTTCTACTTTCTGAATATGAATTATATGCAGTAAAAGACAATACTCAAGCACTGTAAAAGGTTGCGCAGTAAACTCAACTGACTGGCTTCTCTCCTTTATGATTGTCTCTTCAGACCTTAGAATTACACGATTTATGAGCTTCTACAACTTTTGACCTCGTAACTTAACTCCTTTACACAAATTGATCATAGATATTAAACGCAAACAATAAGTGCAACCATAATCAAAGTACTCTCAATATTCAAAGTGCAAAGAGAGACCAAATTTCTCTTCAAGCAGGATACTGAGCTAAGATATGGTTAAGTACACAGCCAAGCCTAAGATAGTTTTCATATTGGGAGATATTCACATGCCTCAGGGAGTCGCTTTCAAACAGCGGTAACTTATTGAAATCACGTTTGAATGCCCGCTCAGGTTTACTTTCACTTTCGGCGATTGTGCGTACTCTGTGAATAGTGAATATTGTAATTTGCGCACGTATGTTCTCATTCGCGTCTTCTGGCTCTTGAATGTTTAAATTGGCAAGGCTTATGAGTTTAAACAGATAGCAACGTGTGCAGTTCAGGTCTCACCTGCGCTCGCACGCTAACAACACCCGGGTGATGACGGTGTAAATGGTCATATTCGAATCGCTTCATGTGAGCGAGCTGAATGTGCTCTCATTTAAGACATACCCTACTCGCTTCCCACATGTTAGCGTGAGTAGCAGCGTTATGCACGGCAAGCTCTCTCTGTTAGTGGTGCTTGTATGCAGTTTGGGGCGAACGACTGTATGGTAAGGCTGATACCTAGACAAGGTTATATGCCTAAAGTGTCTTAATCTTAACTCCATTCAGTGTGCAGGTTGTAATACTTCAAGCATTCGATTCTTCTACTTAGCCATCTCAGCTACAGAGAGAGAATCTAGTGAATGCCCACTGTGCTGCGTTCGCACACTGCATGCTTATGTAGAAAGAACTAGCTCCTTTCGTTTGGCGCAGCAGCTATTCGTCTGCTATTAAAGGGCGCCTATTATGCAAAATTCACTTTTACATGGTGTTTGAACATAAATGTGTGTTGGCAGTGTGTGTACACAACCACCATATAACTTTTTTATCCCCATAAATCATAAGCAGTGTCTCAGAACAAGCCGTTCGCAGATTCCTGGCAAAGTGACGTCACATTTCACAGTCCCCGCCCACGAGTGTTGATGGACACTGCTGTATTAGCATAGACCCCACCCTCAGAGGGCTGTACACAGTCCGCCATGTTTATCTCCTCGCCAGAGCATTTAACAGCAGCATTCAAGTAAGAAATGTGTTCTTAATAAAGCTACTAAAGTTTATTCAGTCAAGAGCAGTGAGTGATTTTATGTTTATCTTTTGCTGTTTGATTCATATTAAAGGTGCACTATGTAAAATTTCTTCAGTAAAATATCCAAAAACCACTAGGCCAGTGTTATATATTTTGTTCAGTTGAGTACTTACAATAACCCAAATGTTTCCAACTATTTGTAAATTGTGAGAAAATTGCTAATTTAACCAAGGAACCGGGACGTGTGAGGGAGTCGCCTGTCAATTGCGTCATATCTGTGTTACCCTCGGTTTCCGTTTTTATTCTGCAGAAATGCTTTACTCTTACTGCAGTGTGCAACAAGTGTCATAGCAGCCACCAAGCGAACGCACAGAGTAACAACATAACATAATTTAACACACTCAAAATTGATCTAATATGATAAACAGAGCTGCGTTACCTCACACTCAAGACAGGAAAAGCAGAAATGGCGCCGGCGACTGTGGCATAATAAAAGTCCCGCTGCTCGCGAGGCGTATGTTGTGCAATCGCTCCAGCGGCCTTGCTCAGCTCCCACAACACTCGGTCCTGCTCTGCTTCATACTACAGTAACGTTAATAATCGCATCCATGAACATAATTTCTGCCTGATCCCCATCCTGATTCTTTTCCACCAGCTGTGAGGTGAAGACCACACGTCCCAAGATTCTGCGCTCAAACTTGGCGTCATCAAACTACGCCTTTGTTTTGAATAGGCGACCACTAGCGGACGGAAAAGTTACATAGTGCACTTTTAACAGCAGATATAGCAGTAGGTACTGTATATTACACTGCTTTCACTTTAGTACACAGATCTAATATACACACGGGATTTCTGTACTTGCTGCATACGTGCACAGACATAACCAACTGTTTTCATGTGAAATTTGTGTGTTTCTGACATAACCTTGTGTGCATTTGATAGTTTAATCGCAATAACACATGAAAGAGAACTAGTCTAGTTTAAAAGCCTACTCAAGGACGCACCGACATCCAGCTCTCTGTGCGCATGCGTTGGGTGTGTGTGCTCAAGTTGAGAGCATAGACTGTAACGTTGAGAGTGATGGCTTTAAAACGCATGCAGATGATAATATTTCATGATGTTGAAGAACTGCAATGTCATGTGAGCGTTTCCACGATAGAGATGATAATCAAAGCCAAACAGATGTATCATGTTTCAGTTTTCATTCACGTGTTCACAAGCTGTGAAGGCTCACCCCTTTGGGGTGGGGAGCAGCAGCTCATTTGCATTTAAAGGAGACACACACAAAACAGCGAATTTTTCTCAAACCCCAAAAATTGGCATTTTCAAAATGGTATATTAAAAGATGGTATGGTATATTAGGAATTTTGATCTGAAACTTCACAGACACACTCTGGGGACACCTGAGACTTATATTACATCTTGTAAAAAGGGGCATAATAGGTGCCCTTTAAGAGACATATTTCCAGTTAATATATATAATATATTCATATAATCCAGACATAATATTTCCGGTTTATTTTGAGACTGTGGCAGGCCACTACAGTCTAGTTAACGTATGGGAAACACTGTACTAGTTTGGAGAAGCACAATAAATCATAAAAGATCACGGTCTCATTCACTAATAATTGCATGGATTATTTCATATTTGTATGCACAGGAGAACTTCTCAGGAAAAATCTCAGCCTAATTCACAACACGTTTTTGTACGCACATGAATTGGTTCTTAACATCCTTCTGATGTTAGTGAATTTGGAGTATTCTAAATGAGCAGCCGCATGCACAAGGTTAGTCATTTGCATAAAAAATAAATGCGCACGGCCGCTCGGGCATTCATAACGGTGTGGAGCAAAGAGAGTGTTTTCAATTAATTGAAAAAACTGAATTAAATTAAATGAAAACTCACCAGTGGATGCGCACCGTGAATGACAGTGCAGTCGTAAATGCGCGCGCTGTTCGGCCTTGAATGAATGACAGGGCGGCTGTGCACATTTTACTTCCGGTTTAGAATAAGCGCCAATTCAGGGGGCGGGATGCTTAAATGGTGGGTTTATTAGCAATGACAAACTCACTTAAATAGGCGCTTTTACATTTTGCGTTGAAACCAAATCTTCCACCGTCGTCTTGTCATTCTGCTCCTCACTCTCTGATGAATGAAATCTGACTCCTGCTGCTGGTCTGTGCTGAGACTCTCGTTCGGCTCACGCTACACGTTCAGTTTTTAATTGTAGTGTGTTCTCTTAACTGAACTAAATAATTGTATTTCTATAAAAAAAAAAAAAATCTAAACGACGGTAGGGGCGGTGGGCAAGTAATGTAACCGGTGTTGCGTCTGAACACCGGTAACACAGACTATCGCAGCAATCCTACCCTGAACCACAAAACCAGTCATAAGCCGCACAGGTATATTTGTGGCAATAGCCAACAATACATTGTATGGGTCAAAATTATCGATTTTTGTTTGATGCCAAACATCATTAGGATATGTAAAGATCATGTTCCATTTAGATATTTTGCAAATTTCCTACCATACATGTATCAAATGTATTATTGTTAGTAATATGCGTTGCTAAGGACTTCATTTGGACACCTTTAAAGGTGATTTTTTTGCTCCCTCAAATTCCAGATTTTCAAATAGTTGCATCTCTGCCAAATATTGTCCTATCCTAACAATTTATTCAGCTTTCGTGTCATTTATAAATCGCAATTTCAAATAATTGACCCTTATGACTGGTTTTGTGGTCCAGGTTCACATACAAGGGCTTTCCGCACACGCTTTCCTTACAGCCTGTAGTCACTCTCTGCAAACTTGCTGCTGTTTGCAAACACGCTGTCGCCCGATCCTCGAGCAATGCCAAGTGTGCCATTCTCACCAGTTCTCACAATAAACACCTTTTATACAGAACATTTAAAAACAATAAAGCAATAGACAAATGTATGAAGTAAACAAATGTAGGTAACACTTTACAATAAGGTCTCATTAGTTAACGTTAGTTAATGCATTAACTAACATTAACAATGAGCAATAGCTACATTTGTTACAGAAGTTTTTATTCTTTGTTAAAGTATTAAAAATACAACTGTTAGCTCAGGTCCATTAAATAATACAGTTACAACTCTTGATTTGAATAAAGTGTTATTAAATGTTGAAATTAACATGAACTAAAATTAATTCTAAATGCATTCTAAAAATCAGAATAATTCGTAATAAATAAGTATTCATAGTATTTTGAAGTGCACACGCTAACAATATCGTGCAAGTTCATTATCATGATATATCGTATTACCGTATACCGGTACATGACTACACATCTGCGTTAAGAGAAACCTCGCAGCTAAAGCTATAACGTAGCTTTTCTAACTCTTTAACTGTAGATCTATGATGGAATGCATTTAGGTTAAATTAAATTGTATTATATGATTTTTTTTTTATTATAAAATGTTATATATGGATTATATAATATACTATAGTATTTTGCATTAATTGTAATTGTAATTATAATCATAATATGTAGGATGAAATAACACATTATAAGGCCTTACAGAGTAAGTGCTTTTTGCGTACGTGTGGTTTCCGTTGTTCCTATATTTTTTTTGCAAATTTAGAATAAATTACTACCAAATTTTTGGTGAATAGCGATTTGTTCTTAAATCGATCGTACGCACATTTCGTGCGTATGCATGCTTAATGAATGAGACCCATCTTTTGCTATATTTTCACACTTAAAGGGATAGTTCACCCAAAAATGAAAATTAGCCCATGATTTACTCACTCTCAAGCCATCCTAGGTGTATATGACATTCTTCTTTCAGACGAATTTTAAAGTCCATAAAAGTGCATCTATAAATCATAAAAGTGTTCCACACGGCTCCAGGGGGTTAATAAAGGCCTGACACAGAAATAATAATAAAAATATATAAAAAAAATTATATATATATATATATATATATATATATATATATATATATATATATATATATATATATATATATATATATATATATATATGTGTGTGTGTGTGTGTGTGTGTGTGTGTGTGTATACAGTGCACAGCATGAATGAGTACACCCCCTCTAAAACTTAAATGCAGCAATTACTCTTTACTTAGAAGATATGTAGACATGTTAGAAGACATGTTACTTCACTCTTTACTTAGAAGTGACGTCAAATCAATTAATCGTGATTATAAATCAAATCAAAATCAAATCACCTTTATTTATATAGCGCTTTTTACAATGCCAATTGTTTCAAAGCAGCTTTACAGTGTTAAAACAGGAAAATAATGCAACAGAATTTGATTCGGCTGTACAGCCGCTCTGGTGAAAACGGTGATGTCATCCAGCTCATTTCAATTATCATAGAGTGTCAATGTGGGCAGATCAGTTGTATAGTGGAAATTTAAGTGTCCCCAACTGAGCAAGCCAAAAGCCAAAGGCGAGACAAAAATAATAAAAGGTTGTTTACATAATGTGTGTGTACGGTGTATAATGTGTGTGTACTAATATATTATATATATATATATACATATATACATATACATATACACACACACACTTATGTATACATTTAAGAAATATTTGCGCTACAATTTATAAGTGAAAATATTATGATTATAATTATATTATAGTATTTTGCATTAATTGTATTATATAATCCATATATAACATTTTATAATAAAAAAGATCATATAATACAATTTAATTTAATCATATATATATAAAACATTTAAAAAATATATATACACACATGAATGTGTCTGTATTTATATACAGTACACACATATATTATGTGTAAACAAACTTATTTTGGATGCGATTAATCGATTTGACACACACATACCCTGCATATCACTTCTGGATCTAAAAACAACATAAGTTACATGTAAAAAACGAGGTAAACACAGTAAAGAGAGTTATACTAACCTCCACGCCTGTGTAATTTTCAAAAAAGAACAGGACCATACTCTGATACAATGAATATCCACGGTCATCCACAGCGTGATAGAGTCTGGCCGGCAGCACAGTGGACAGCAGACGCCAGACGCTCCAGGACAGCAGGTAAGCCGGAGCGGTGCCAAGCATCACCGCCGCTGGAAGCCAGTACCGCAACGAGTATGTGTGCACGACTAGAGACAGCAGCATTTTGACTGGAAAACCCAAATGACTCTAGCGAATCTAATATCTACACAGCTCCAATTCAAACTAACTCAGTACATGACCCTGCCCAAAATGCATTGATCTTTTAGCCCAATTCAGTCGATTTCACTGAACAATTATGAAACAACTGTGCTAATAATTTCGATCAAGGAGAAAAAACAGTTGATGCAAAATTTCACGTATTCTGGAAACTTCCTCCAGGTTTAAGCATGACATGCTTTTTAATGTAAAACGCTTCCTTTAAGTGTGATTCTGGTCTTATAAGGCACAATTCATATAGACATTAAGATTAAATATACAAAAACTACAAAAACTACAGTTTGCTCAAACTACACTGACTTTCCCTTAGCACTACTCTAAAAATGACTAGAAGTACATACAATTCTTTACTTGCTAACCCCTCCAGAGGACATACCAGTGACAGAAAACCTAAGCTGAAAATCTAAGCATGGAGAACACTTTTACAACTTCTCCATTTATACCATAACAACATATAAACAAACGCAATGTCTTACAAATACAACCTGACACATTGCTCGTTCCCAAAAGTCATATACGCCTTTCAGCCTCCATATTGCATGCTTGTTATCAGCCACATGCTTGTATCGTGCTCGCTGATTGGCTGACGAACGAGTTCCGGTGTGACGAGATTTCGACTTCCATGGGCGGAGCATACTTGAATATTAACGAATTTCTAGATTTGTCAGATTTAAGTCATTTGAGTGTTTAGTTCGCGCTCGTTGTGTCTCAGCACGTTTAAAGGATTATTATCATAAAGGTAACTGAGTTTCAGTGCTGCAGTTTAACTAACCTAAAGCCCTTTTTATAAGCATTATAAAAAGTATGCAGTCGTCCATAACTGAATGTCAGGCATTCACTTCGTGCAACGTTAGGATACATTGGTTTTTACAGTCCATGGTTTCAGGTCGTTGTGCTCTTTCTTTGTACACTGCGATGTTTTAAAACTGGGGTTTTTATTATTTTATTTATTATTCCTATTGTATGCCTGTAACAACTGAAATACACCTGTATAAATGTATTAATAATATATTTTTTAAATCTATCCTGGTATGATTGTTCTTACATTTTTTATATTGATAGATTTACAAATGAACAGATATTTTAAAGAACGGCATTTTCCTTAAATACAAATCTTTTGTAACATGTCTTTTTGATTAATTTAATCAATTAATCAATGCATCCTTGTTGAATAAAAGTATATTATTTATTTAAAAATGATATGATTCCATACTTTTGAATGTTTCTCAAGTTATATTAAAGAGGGAGTACATTCTTTTTTAAAATAAATTATTAAAGGGTCCCATGTGTTGTAAAATGTTCTGGTTGGTCTTCCTGAGAAAATATGATTTTTTAAAAAGTTTTTAGAAACATCATTAGATCACTAAGCCATAATGACAGTTTAGGTGGATTGGGTGATTTCCACTCTAGAAGAATTATCCTTTTAGCTATTAATGTAGCAAAAGCAAAGGCATTTTCTTTGTCTTTAGCTATTTGAACGTCATCTCCTCTGACACAAAACAGAACCATTATTGGGTTAGGGCGAATTCTTATTTTAAAGGTGCAGTGTGCAATATTTATGAGGATCTATTGACAGAAATGCATTATAATATACATAACAATGTTTTCAGTGGTGTATAAAGACCTTACATAATAAACCGTTAGAGGAAAAGGTAGAGTCTGGAAAGGCGGATTGCTTCTGATCGATTGCTCCTGTCTGCCTCCTGTTTGTCCTGCTGCTGTGCTCGCATGTGCTGATTGCTTTTGAATCTCTATTTAAATATCTTTCCCTGTTGTTTAAACTGCTAAATATAATTTACCCATCACCATATATTGTCTAAAATATCACATTAAATCTGACATCGCTAGCTTTTAATTTAAATCACTATCACGCGTTAGCATTTCGCTAGCCTGTTAGCTTGCCATCTCTGCACCCGGGTCTCTGAGTTTATCTGAGTTCATCAAACAACTGTGGTGAATTGGATTAGTAAATAGAGTCCATCAAACAACTGGGGAGTTGGATTAATCAACAAACACGGTAAGCCATGTCTTCTTCTCCTGTCATTGTCACTTGCACTACCTGCTACATGTTTAGCATATCCTTCTCTGTCAGTGTAGAGGGCTTCACATGTGATAAATGTAAGGAGATAGTCAGGCTGACGAAGAAGATTTCAGAATTAGAGACACGCATCCAGACTTTATCTGAGAGTAGTGAGAATGTAACAGCTTTAGACACTGCTTTGGGATGCAAATAACTTAGTGAACTCTGTACATTGTTCGGTTCCGGCTGTAGAGCCCGTGCAGCAGGGCAACTGGGTCTGTGAGATGGCATAGTGGATCGCGGATCTAAAAAACACTCTTCCATTCCGATTAGAACATCAAACAGGTTCTCCCCACTCAGTGATGCACCCACTGAGAATCCTGTTGAAAGTGCCCTAGTTATTGGCGATTCTATTACACGGAACGTGAAAATAGAGACACCAGCCACCATAGTCACATGTTTACCGGAAGCCAGAGTGCCTGACATCAAAGCAGATTTAAAAGTGCTGTCTAATGCTAATCGTAAATTCTCTAAGATTATTATTCACGTCGGCACTAATGATGTTCGACTTCGCCAGTCGGAGATCACCAAAATTAACATTAAAGAGGTGTGTGAACTCGTAAGTACGATGGCAATTTTTTGCTCTGGTCCCCTCCCCATTAAAAGGAGTGATGAGATACTTAGCAGACTATCATCACTCAATGGCTGGTTGTCTAAGTGGTGTCCACAAAATAACATAGGGTTCATAGACAATTAGAAAAGCTTTTGGGGCAGTCCTGACCTGTTGAAAAAAGATGGCATCCATCCTTCCTGGGGTGGTGCCACTCTTCTCTCTAGTAATTTGGCACATAGTCTTAGAGCTAAACCTTGACTAACTGGGGCCCAGGTCAGGAAGCTGACGGACTGGCTTAACCGACCGTCTGCTAGCTGTCTCACGTCACGGAGGTCAGATAAATCCCAGCACATAGATTCTTTCACCTAGATATTATCACATAGAGACTGTGTCTGTTCCCTGAATTAGTAAAAACAAAAAAACATCAAAACCATTCAACAGTAAAAATGTAATCGATGTCCAAAAAATAAATAACAGATGTAATACAGATGAACAAATGATAAAGCTCGGGCTGCTGAATATTCGATCCCTTTCCCCAAAATCGCTTATTGTTAATGATATGATTACAGATCATAATCTAGATGTGCTGTGTTTGACAGAAACCTGGCTAAAACCTGACGACTACATTACTTTAAATGAGTCCACCCCACAAGATTATTGTTATAAACACGAGCCGCGTCTTATTGATAAATCCCGTTTGACATTTGTGTTAGCTACTGTATATAGGCCACCAAGGGCACAATACAGACTTTACCAAAGAATTTGCTGATTTTCTATCAGAGTTAGTACTGGCAGCAGATAAAGTACTAATTGTTGGTGATTTTAATATCCATGTAGATAATGAAAAAGACGCATTGGGATTGGCATTTAGAGACATTCTAAACTCTATTGGAGTTAGGCAACACGTGTCAGGATCCACTCATCGCCGTAATCATACTTTAGACCTAATACTGTCACATGGAATAAATATTGATACCGTTAAAATTCTGCAGCAGAGCGATGACATCACAGATCATTACCTAGTATCATGTATACTTAATTTAGCTAAGGCTGCAAAGTCGTCCCCTCGCTTCAAATATGGCAGGACTATCACTGCTGCCACTAAAGTTTGCTTTGTAAATAATCTTCCTCATCAGTTTCATCTCCTCAGCATCCCAGATAGCCTAGAGGAACTCGATGTTGCAACAGAAACTATTGACTCTCTCTTTTCCAGCACTTTAGACGAAGTTGCTCCCCTGCGCTTAAAGAAGATTAAAGAAAATAGTCCAACGCCGTGGTACAACGAGCACACCCGGGCCCTTAAAACAGCAGTCAGAAAAATGGAGCGCAGCTGGAAGAAAACAAAAATGGAGGTTTTTCGCATTTCGTGGAAAGAGAGCATGATTGCACACAGAAAGGCTGTAAAAACTGCTAGATCTGCTTATTTCTCGACTCTCTTAGAAGAAAACAAACACAACCCTAGGTATTTGTTTGATACAGTGGCCAAATTAACCAAAAATAAAGCTTAAACTTCTGATGTTTGTAAACAGCACAGCAGTAATGACTTTATGAACTTCTTTACGTGCAAGATTGATAATATTAGGGAAAAAATTATAACCATGCAGCCGTCTACTACTGTATCACATCAGACAGAGCATTGTAGTGTCACTGAGGAAAAATTACACTCATTCACTGCTATAGGAGAAGAAGAATTGGCTAAACTCGTTAAATCATCAAAATCAACAACATGTATGCTCGACCCTATACCGACTAGGCTATTAAAAGAGATGCTTCCAGAGGTCATAGATCCTCTTATTATTATTATTATTATTAATTCATCCTTGTCATTAGGATATGTACCGAAATCTTTTAAGTTGGCTATTATTAAACCACTTATTAAAAAAACACAACTTGATCCTACAGAATTAGTAAATTACAGGCCAATCTCAAATCTACCCTTTCTGTCAAAAATACTAGAAAAGGCAGTGTCCTCACAATTATGCTCCTTTTTAGAAAGAAATGGTATCTGTGAAGATTTCCAGTCAGGATTTAGACCGTATCATAATACTGAGACTGCTCTCATCAGAGTTACAAATGATTTACTCTCATCATCTGATCGTGGTTGTATCTCTGTTAGTGTTACTCGATCTTAGCGCTGCATTCGACACTATCGACCACAACATTCTTTTGAATAGACTCGAAAATGATGTTGGCATTAGTGGAATTGCATTGGCATGGTTTAAGTCATACTTATCTGACCGTTATCAGTTTGTAGCAGTAAATGAAGAGATGTCACACCGATCACAAGTTCAGTGCTAGGACCGTTGCTTTTCACCCTGTACATGCTACCACTGGGAGATATCATTAGGAAGCATGGCATTAGTTTTCATTGTTATGCTGACGATACTCTATATTTCTTCACGCCCTGACGAAACTTACCAATTCACAAGCTGATAGCTGCATAGCTGATATAAAAAATTGGATGACTAGTAATTTCCTGCAACTTAATTCAGAAAAAAACGAAATTTTAATTATTGGACAAAAAAACTCCACAAGTAGTAACCTAGAATACTGTCTAACACTTGATGGCTGCTCTGTCAAGTCCTCGTCGTCAGTTAGGAACCTGGGTGTGCTATTTGATACCAATCTCTCATTTGAAAGCCACGTTTTTTAGCATCTGTAAAACTGCCTTCTACCATCTTAAAAATATATCTAAATTACGGCATATGCTTTCAATGCAAAATGCTTAACAGGTAGTTCATGCGTTCATGACCTCAAGGCTAGATTATTGTAATGCTCTACTGGGTGGTTGCACTGCTCGCTTAATAAATAAACTGCAGCTGGTCCAAAACAGCTAGAGTTCTTACTAGAACCAGGAAGTATGACCATATTAGCCCGGTTCTGTCAACACTGGGTCCCTATTAAACATTGCATACATTTTAAAATCTTGCTTATTACTTACAAAACACTAAATGGTTTAGCTTCCCAGTACTTGAGCGAGCTCTTAACGCATTATACTCCATCATGTTTATTGCGGTCTCAAAATTCTGGCCAGTTGATAATACCTAGAATATCAAATTTCAAATGTATACACGATACTAGGTAATGATCTGAGATGTCATCGCTCTGCTGCAGGATTTCAACGGTATTAACATTTATTCCAAATTTCAAATTCCTATTTAGCACCTAAACTCTGGAACAGCCTTCCTAGCATTGTTCGGGAAGCAGACACACTCTTTCAGTTTAAATCTAGACTAAAAAAAACATATCTTCACTATGGCATACACATAAAACATTTTTAATTTGTATTAATCAAATCAATTAAATGATTGTTAGGCTGCATTAAGATCAGATGGTGGACCTGCGCCCAGACATGACTAACGCATCACTGAAGTGTCTGCAGAGACCGTGTCAATTAGACTCCCCCCTGAAATTGCCTCACCGACACGGCATCCTCATAAACCCGTCCCTGGCGGGATGACTCCGATATTTAGAATATTCCTATTTAATAATTGTTTAATTCGACATGTCATCCTCAATAAACCCATCTCCGGCGTGATGACTCCAATCTTTCGAATATTCCTATTTAATAATTGTTTAATCGACACGTCATCCTCAATAAACCCGTCTCCAGCGTGATGCCTCCGATCTTTCGAATATTCTGATCTAATATGACTTCTGACGTGTAAGGTTGCCAAAATAATAATCATACACTGTTTGTTAATTGGCCAGAGGAGAACTGGCACCCCGACTGAGCCTGGTTAATTTTTCTCCATTATGCCACCTGATGGAGTTTTGGTTCCTTGCCACTGTCGCCTTTGGCTTGGCTTGCTCAGTTGGGGACACAAAATTTTCAACTAAATATCCAAATAAATTTAATTACTAAACTAAATTAACTATGTCAACTACATTACTTGAATATATATGATGATTGAAATGAGCTAGATGACATCACCGTTTCCCCCAGAGCGGCTGTACAGCCGAATAAAATTCTGTTGCATTATTTTCCTGTTTAACACTGTGAAGCTGCTTTGAAACAATCTGCATTGTAAAAAGCGCTATATAAATAAAGTTGACTTGACTTGAATCAGATTGAGTCTTGCACAAGATAAAGTCCCATTACCCACTTTATCCCAGGATTCCTAACTCTACCATCCATTCTGCTTTAATCTTTTCTATTAATATATTTTGGAATGACATAATCAAGTTGTATATTTAAAAAAAATAATCCCTTAAGGTGCAAAGGGACAGAACTAAATCTAATCGTGACTCAGGGAATTTGAGAAAACACAGAGCAGTGGCCTTGGATAAAGTCAACAACATGTATGTTAGACCACATACCGACTGGATGAGGATGTCGTGTCGATATGGCATTTACAGGGTGAAGTTTAATTGACACAGTCTTTGCAGACATTTCAGGGATGTGTCATGTCTAGGCGCAGGTCCACCATCTGATCTGGATACGGCACGGATCCGGCTGACTGCAGTAAACCTCGGGATAAACAGAGAGACTAACATTAGCGTAGATACCATTCTTCTTATGATGTAATGAGTACATCAGGTGTTTTGGGAAGTTAATGCAGCCTAAAACAATCATTTAACTGATTTGAATAATAGAAATTGATAATGTTCTATGTGTATGCCATAGTAAAGAGATGTGTTTTTAGTCTAGATTTAAACTGACAGAGTGTGTCTGCTTCCCGAACAATGCTAGAAGACTGTTCTAGAGTTTAGGTGCTAAATAGGAAAAGGATCGACCACCTGCAGTTGATTTTGATATTCTAGGTATTATCAACTGGCCAGAGTTTTGAGACCGTAATAGACGTGATGGATAATGCGTTAAGAGCTCGCTCAAGTACTAGGGAGCTAAACCATTTAGTAATTAGCAAGATTTTAAAATGTATGCAATGTTTAATAGGGAGCCAGTGCAGTGTTGACAGAACCGGGCTAATATGGTCATACGTCCTGGTTCTAGTAAGAACTCGAGCTGCTGCGTTTTGGACCAGCTGCAGTTTATTTATTAAGCGAGCAGGGCAACCACCCAGTAGAGCATTACAATAATCTAGCCTTGAGGTCATGAACGCATGAACTAACTGTTCAGCATTTTGCATTGAAAGCATATGCCGTAATTCAGATATATTTTTAAGATGGTAGAATGCAGTTTTACGGATGCTAGAAACGTGGCTTTCAAATGAGAGATTGGTATCAAAGAGCACACCCAGGTTCCTAACTGACGACGAGGACTTGACAGAGCAGCCATCAAGTGTTAGACAGTATTCTAGGTTACTACATATGGAGTTTTTTTGTCCAATAATTAAAAATTCAGTTTTTTCTGAATTAAGTTGCAGGAAATTACTAGTCATCCAATTTTTTATATCAGCTATGCATTCCGTTAATCTTGTGAATTGGTAAGTTTCGTCAGGGCGTGAAGAAATATAGAGCTGAGTATCGTCAGCATAACAATGAAAACTAACGCCATGCTTCCTAATGATATCTCCCAGTGGTAGCATGTACAGGGTGAAAAGCAACGGTCCTAGCACTGAGCCCTGCGGTACTCCATACTGAACTTGTGATCGGTGTGAGATCTCTTCATTTACTGCTACAAACTGAAAACGGTCAGATAAGTATGATTTAAACCATGCCAATGCAATTCCACTAATGCCAACATAATTTTCGAGTCTATTCAAAAGAATGTTGTGGTCGATGGTATCGAATGCAGCGCTAAGATCGAGTAACACTAACAGAGAGATACCACCACGATCGGATGATAAGAGTAAATCATTTGTAACTCTAATGAGAGCAGTCTCAGTACTATAATACGGTCTAAATCCTGACTGGAAATACTCACAGATACCATTTCTTTCTAAAAAGGAGCATAATTGTGAGGACACTGCCTTTTCTAGTATTTTTGACAGAAAGGGTAGATTTGAGATTGGCCTGTAATTGACTAATTCTGTAGGATCAAGTTGCGGTTTTTTAATAAGTGGTTTAATAATAGCCAGCTTTAAAGTTTTCGGTACATATCCTAATGTCAAGGATGAATTAATGATATTAAGAAGAGGATCTATGACCTCTGGAAGCATCTCTTTTAGTAGTTTAGTCGATATAGGGTCGAGCATACATGTTGTTGATTTAGATGATTTAACGAGTTTAGCCAATTCTTCTTCTCCTATAGCAGTAAATTAATGTAATTTTTCCTCAGTGACACTACAATGCACTGTCTGATGTGATACTGTAGTAGACGGCTGCATGGTTCTAATTGTTTTCCTAATATTACCAATCTTACAAGTAAAGAAGTTCATAAAGTCATTACTGCTGTGCTGTTGGCAGACATCAGAAGTTGAAGTTTTATTTTTGGTTTATTTAGCCACTGTATCGAATAAATACCTAGTGTTGTGTTTGTTTTCTTCTAAGAGAGTCAAGAAATAAGCAGATCTAGCAGTTTTTACGGCCCTTCTGTATGAAATCATGCTCTCTTTCCACGAAATGCAAAAAACTTCCAGTTTTGTTTTCTTCCAGCTGCGCTCCATTTTTCTGGCTGCTGTTTTAAGGGCCCGGGTGTGCTCGTTGTACCACGGCGTTGGACTATTTTCTTTAATCTTCTTTAAGAGCAGAGGAGCAACTGTGTCTAAAGTGCTGGAAAAGAGAGAGTCAATAGTTTCTGTTGCAACATCGAGTTCCTCTGGGCTATCTGGGATGCTGAGGAGATGAAACTGATGAGGAAGTTTATTTACAAAGAAATCTTTAGTCGCAGCAGTGATAGTCCTGCCATATTTGAAGCGAGGGGACGGCTTTGCAGCCTTTGTTAAATTAAGTATACATGATACTAGGTAATGATCTGAGATGTCATCGCTCTGCTGCAGAATTTCAACGGTATCAACATTTATTCCATGTGACAATATTAGGTCTAAAGTATGATTACGGCGATGAGTGGGTCCTGATACGTGTTGCCTAACTCCAATAGAGTTTAGAATGTCTCTAAATGCCAATCCCAATGCGTCTTTTTCATTATCTACATGGATATTAAAGTCACCAACAATTAGGACTTTATCTGTAGCCAGTACTAACTCTGATAGAAAATCAGCAAATTCTCTGGTAAAGTGTGTAATGTGCCCTGGAGAACTGTATACAGTAGCCAACACAAATGTTAAACGGGATTTATCAATTTCACTACATAACGTTACGTAAAGCACCAAAACTTCAAAAGAATTATATTTGAAACTAGACTTCTGAGTAATACTGAAGATATTATTATAAATTACAGCAACACCTCCCCCTTTACCTTTTAGATGCGGCTCGTGTTTATAACAATAATCTTGTGGGGTGGACTCATTTAAAGTAATGTAGTCGTCGGGTTTTAGCCAGGTTTCTGTCAAACACAGCACATCTAGATTATTATCTGTAATCATATCATTAACAATAAGCGTTTTTAAGGAAAGGGATTGAATATTCAGCAGCCCGAGCTTTATCATGGTTTTTTGTATTTACTAATTCGTGGAACAGACACAGTCTCTATGTGATAATATCTAGGTGAAAGAGTCTCTATGTGCTGGGATTTATCTGACTTCTGTGTTGCGAGACAGCTAGCAGACGGTCGGGTAAGCCAGTCCGTCTGCTTCCTGACCTGGGCCCTAGTTAGTCAAAGTTTAGCTTTAAGACTATGTGCCAAATTACTAGAGAGAAGAGCGGCACCACCCCAGGAGGGATGGATACCATCTCTTTTCAACAGGTCAGGTCTGCCCCAAAAGCTTTTCCAATTGTCTATAAACCCTATGTTATTTTGCGGACACCACTTAGACAACCAGCCATTGAGTGATGATAGTCTGCTAAATATCTCATCACTCCTTTTAACAGGGAGGGGACCAGAGCAAAAAACGCTATCAGCCATCGTACTTGCGAGTTCACACACCTCTTTAATGTTAATTTTAGTGATCTCCGAACATCATTAGTGCCGACATGAATAATAATCTTAGAGAATTCACGATTAGCATTAGCCAGCACTTTTAAATTTGCTTTGATGTAAGGCGCTCTGACTCCCAGTAAACATGTAACTATGGTGGCTGGTGTCTCTATTTTCACGTCCGTGTAATAGAATTGCCAATAACTAGGGCACTTTCAACAGGATTCTCAGTGCGTCACTGAGTGGGGAGAACCTGTTTGATGTTCTAATCGGAACGGAAGAACGCATCCAAATCAGTGTCTAAAGCTGTTACATTCTCACTATTCTCAGAAAAAGTCTGGATGCGTGTCTCTAATTCTAAAATCTTCTCTGTCAGCCTGACTATCTCCCTGCATTTATCACTATGAAGCCCTCTTTGCCAACAGAGAAGGTAAATCATGTTAATCATGTAACAGGCAGTGCAAGTGACAATTACAGGAGATGACAAGGCTTACCATGTTTGTTGACTAATCCAACTCACCACAGTTGTTTGATGGACTCTGTTGACTAATCCAACTCACCACAGTTGTTTGATGGACTCGAAAAAGGTGCGCAAGAGAGAAACAGGAGACTCGGATGGCAGGCTAACAGGCTAACGAAATGTTAACGCGTTGTGATAGTGATTTGGATTAAAACCTAGCGATGTCAGATTTAATGTGATAGGCAGTAGTAGACAATATATGTTTGTGAGTAAGTTATATTTAGCAGTATATTTATAAATCACGAATATGTCATCATCTCGAGCGAAAACGGACGCGGGTAAGAGCGGCCGCGGCAAAACTGCACACTCGTCGGAGGATGCTGATGGGATCTCAACAAACACTAATTCTGCTGACAGTTCATCTACGAATATAACTCTCCTCCAGGGCATGCTGGAGGCGGTTAAAAATTATATATGCACAAAAATGGACTCCTTGTCAACGGATCTGCGGTCAGAGATCGCCACAGTCAGACAAGAGGTTAAAGACTGGCTAGGCCCTATGCAGCAGAAAGTGGATGTCAACGCTGACAAGATCAAAGAACTGGAACGTTTAGCATCCGATCACAGTGATCGCATAACTGAAATGGAATCAGTTATCTCCACGCTGCAAAAACAGGTGGGACAACTGGATGCCAAATGGAAAGATCTGGAGGGAAGATCCAGAAGGAATAATATTCACCTTGTTGGACTACCAGATGGAGCCGAGGGTTTGCGTCCAGCTGACTTTGTCGCGCAACTTCTGCAGAGTTTGCTGCATCTCCAGGAGAAACCTCTACTAGATCGGGCACATCGCACACTGCGCGAGAGGCCAAGGAAGGGGGAGCCCCCCCGTCCCATGGTCATTAGAGTTCACTACTTTCAAGCCTGTGATGAGATTCTATGACACGCCACGCAGCTATCTCCTCTGATTCACGATGGGAATAAGTTATCTGTCTTTGTGGACTACACAACGGCTGTTGTTAAAAAACGGGCTGATTTCAAGGATTCAAAACGTCTCCTGCACTCATGCCCCGGGGTTAAATTTGGCCTTCTGTTTACTGCTGTGTTGCGGATCACTCTTCCCAATGGTGCTGTACACAAGTTTGAGGACCCGGCCGCTGCATCTGACTTTATTAAAAAAACTGTTGTGCCTGCAAACACCTGAGGTAAATAATGTAGCCTACTGTAGTCAGTTTGGCTTTAAACATTTTGTCAGAGCGAACTGACAGAATATGGCTATTGTCCTCCTGCTCGATAACTTGTCTGCGAATGTTGTTTCTAATAATATAATTAGGTTTAGTTTAACATAAGTTTGCACATGTTTGTGTTATTGCCGTTTTGGAAGTTTAACTCTTAGTTTATATTTCCCTGTGTTCTATTTTTCTTTCTTGTATTATAATTTCACTTTCTCCCAGGTGGCATAAAGTTAATTGTGGTTGTCTGTTAAAAAAGGTATGCGCGCGTCTCGTTTGGGGAGATGCTTTTGCCAGGGCGGGTGGGGGTGGGGAAAAGGGTCTTGTTGCTGTTTGCATGTTTGTTTGTTTTTTTTGTTTTGTTTTTTTCTCTTTCTCTCATCTTCTTTCTCTTGGTCTCTGCTCTTTTTTTGTCCGTTTCACAGTAAAGCTTTTAATTTCACACAAAATTTGATCCATATCCTGTATGACACAGCCTAGAATGACACAACATCTAGGTGGGAGGAGCTTCACATTCGTTAGTTGGAACTGTAATGGAGTGAACGAACCAGTTAAGCGTAGTAAGATATTACATCACCTCCAACATCTAGGGGCCCATATTGTCTATCTTCAGGAAACGCATCTTAAAATTCATGACCACTTATTGTTAAGGAGAAGATGGGTTGGTCAGGTATTTCACTCCAAATTTCAGGGTAAAGCCAGGGTTGCGGCAATTCTTATACACTAAATTTTGGGGACACTACATTTTCAAATAAATATCCAAATAAATTTAATTACTAAACTAAATTATATCAACTACATTACTTGAATATATATGATAATTGAAATGAGCTGATGACATCACCGTTTTCTCCAGAGCGGCTGTACAGCCGAATCAAATTCTGTTCATTATTTTCCTGTTTAACACTGTGAAGCTGCTTTGAAACAATCTGCATTGTAAAAAGCGCTATATAAATAAAGTTGACTTGACTATACACAGGTCAGTTCCCTTCATATGCTCTGATGTTATAGCTGATTCTAATGGGAGATTTGTCATTGTCTCTGGTAAAATCAATAATTTTCCAGTTCTCCTCGCTAATGTCTATGCACCTAACTGGGATAACAATAATTTTTTCAGACATTTATTTTCTGTACTGCCTGATACCTCTTCGCATCATCTTATTTTGGCAGTTGATTTTAATTGCTGGATTAATCCCAAACTCGACCGCTCCTCTGTTAGACATAACACGTTATCAAAGTCTGCATGAGTGATTCAGTCTTTTATGGAACAGTTTAAAGTCTCTGATCCTTGGCGTTTTTTTAACCCGTCTGGAAAAGAATACTCATTCTTTTCTCAGGTGCATCATACTTTTACACGGATTGACTTTTTCTTGATAGATAACAGGTTAATTTCTTCTGTTGAGACATGCTCATACAATGCTATCGTTATTTCAGACCATGCACCGGTTAGTATGAAGGTTTGTATCAGGCGTTTAAATACCCGTTTGCTGTCAGAAGAACATTTTAAGGAATTTGTATCTAATCAAATAGATGTGTTCATATCAACAAACAAGTCTTCAGATGTTTCAGCATCCCTTCTTTGGGAAACTATGAAGGCATACTTAAGGGGGGAAATCATTTCATACACTGCATATAGAGAAAAAATGAGGAAACGTAAAATATCTGAGAGTGTTTAGAAAATTGCTTATATAGATAATATCTATGCAATTTCTGCCTCCCCGAATACATACAAGGAGCGTATTGCTCTACAGGCTGAATTTGACATTCTTTCATCATATTATGCAGAGAATTTAATACTTAGATCCAGATACAAGTACTATGAAGAGGGTGATAAGGCAAGTAAGCTGCTGGCCCATCAATTAAAACAGGAGTCATCCTCTCATCTCATTCCTCAGATTCAAACTTCATCAGGGGTAACAACAAACCCCCAGTTAATTAATGATCATTTTAAAGAATATTTTATTTCTCTATATGCATCTGAACAAATTGATAACCCCCTTGCTTTTGATGTCTTTTTTAGTGAACTGAACATACCCACTGTTGACTCTGCTGCTCAGTTAGAAGAACCTATCACTATAGAAGAATTAACTCGGGCTGTTACTTCTATGCAAAATGGTAAATGTCCAGGGCCGGACGGGTATCCAGTAGAGTTTTATAAAACATTTTTAGACAAACTGGCCCCCTTAATGATTGACATGTATCTTGAGTCATTTGATTCACTTAAGCTCCCCCAAACACTTATCAGGCTTCTATCTCTTTAATTTTAAAGAAAAATAAAGATCCCCTTAACTGCATTTCTTACCGCAGTCTCCTTAATGCTGACTTTAAACTCTTATCAAAGTTGTTAGCGTTACGTTTGGAATCCATCTTATCATCCATTATTTCTCCAGACCAGACTGGGTTTATTAAAAAAACAATATAATAACAATAATATCTTAATATCTCCATAATATTAGGAGACTGTTTAATATTGTATACAATCCATCCTCTTCTAATGTCCCAGAGGCTGTGATTAGATGCCGAAAAAGCCTTTGACCGGGTGGAGTGGAAATATCTTTTTTACACTTTAGAGAAGTTTGGTTTTGGCCGCAGATTTATTTCTTGGGTGAGGTTACTATATTCTGCCCCACAAGCTTCTGTCAGGACCAATAATACTTTCCCCTCCACCGGTCCTCTCACCAGGGATGCCCTTTGAGTCCACTTCTCTTTGCCATTGCTACTGAGCCCCTCTCTATTGCACTGCGATCTAATTCTTCTATAATGGGCATAAAAAGAATGGGTACAGAACAAAAGGTGTCTTTGTATGCGGATGATCTCCTTCTCTACATTTCGGATTTGGATAGGTCAATATCTGCAGCTCTTAATCTCTTAAAATCCTTTGGGTTGATTTCTGGTTATAAATTAAATCTAAGCAAGAGTGAGATTTTTCCACTAAACTCTGCAGCTAGGAATTACCCTTTACATAACTTTCCATTTAAGATCTTGCAACATAGATTTACTTATCTTGGCGTTTGCATTACAGATAAATTTAAAGACCTTTTTAAATGTAACTTTGTTAATTTGCTGCTCCAGATGGAGAAGGATTTTGAGCGCTGGTCACTGCTTCCCCTACCTTGGCTGGAAGAATTAACTCGGTTAAAATAAATATCCTTCAAAAATTCTCTTCAGTGCATACCCATTATTTTCAGTGCATACCCATTTTCCATCCTCTACACTTTTTTCGGAAAATTGATTCCCTGATTTCGGGATTCATTTGGAATAAAAAGATCCCTAAAATTCGTAAGGCATTCCTTCAGAGACCTAAAATTATTGGTGGTATGGCCTTACCTAATTTTCAGTTTTATTATTGGGCTACAAATCTTAGGGCCATTACCATGGAGGCTATTTCATGCATGCCCACTTCGCCAGTAGCATTATTAAACATGCTCCCATTAAATGCTCATCCTCTCCCTATACCAAAAATGTTATTGTTAAAACTACATTAAGAATTTGGAAGCAATTCAGACACCATTTTGGTTTACAAACCTCTTCTATTTCTACACCTATAGCAGCAAATTTTGTTTTCCCACCATCATTAATGGATAGGACCTTTTCTCAGTGGTCAACATTGGGTATTATAACATTTAAGGATCTTTATATAGATGATGTATTTGCATCTTTCCAGCAACTACTTGAAAGATATGCATTGCCAAAGCACCATTTTTTTTAGATATCTGCAGGTTCGCAGTTTTGTCCGGGACGCACACCCTCAGTTTCCTAACCTCCCTGGTGTTACTCCCATTGACTCCTTCCTCAAATCTATCCATGTTATGAAAGGTATGATCTCCCATTTTTATGAAGCAATCTGCGCCTTGCGAGAAAGCTCACTTACATCTATTAAATATCAGTGGGAGGAGGATATAGGAGAAAATATTCCTGAAGAACAATGGGAAAAGATTTTACACTGTGCACTCCTCATCCTTCTGCGCCAGACATGGTCTGATGCAGTGTAAAATCCTTCATCGCACCCACTGGACCAAAGTTAAACTTTCTAAAATATGGTGTGGAGTATGAAAAACTTTCTGCCACCAATTACTCAAAATCTCATTCTAGTTAGAACTTAAATTATTCATTGTCAGGACAGAAGTTGTCTATCCCAGGTAAACAGTCTCCAACTGATCCTGTCCTAAGTTGAGATTTCTTATCCTGTAATGCAGGCAAAACCACACAGCAATGAAAGGGTTCAACTCTAAACCATCTCTCTCTCACACACACACACACACACACTCTCTCTCTCTCTCTCTCTCTCTCTCTCACATCTAACCCCCAATTGCTTCCCAGGCGCCACAGCAAAAATGGCTGCACCTGCTATGGGTGTATGTGTCCATAGTTTGCAGTTTGCAGTGTGTGTTCACTAATCACTACTTGGTCTTTCATTCTTACACACACTTGTATATGTAGTTTATGGGGAGTCTCCATAGGCATAATGGTTTTTATACTGTAAAACACTAACCCTACCCATCACAGAAAACGTATACCAATTTTTTTATTTTCAAAAAAACATGTTTTTTAAGCCATTTTGTTTAGCCATTTTAACACAGGAACCATGTTTACGTTGTAATACTCATGTCATTATACAAATTTGTTTTCTCATAAAACCATATATACAAAAACGAACACGGGCACGCACACACACACAGGCAGAGTGAGATCAAAGGAAAAGTTGGAGACGGTTTACCAGTTAGTTAAACCAGAAAATTCAGAATTTTAAACAAAGTAAAATGTAAACTGTGACTGAAAGTAGTCTTTTATGTTGTCTAAATATATATCCAAATGCAATAGGTAATACAAGTAATTATGTCTAAAAAAACACCTCAGCAACAAGGCTTTTCTCAAACCTTTTAAAATAGGCCAATGCTGCCATCTAGCGGTTATACTATATATTATAACTTGCACATGATGCATTAATTATATATATCTAAAAAATAATAAAATGTGTTTAATTTTTATTTGTACTATTTTATGTAGAAATAAATGGTGTAGAATTTATTTAGAAGATATGAGACTCTTCCAGTTTCCCTTTTTGTCAAATTAATCCCTCGCCATGGCAACACCGTTCAAGATATCCAATACCCTTTTGCATCTTCAACATATTGTAATAATAATAAAAATTATAATAATATCATGTTGAGAAAGTTTGGTGTGAATCGTATGAAGCACTTTGGAGCAGTAGTTAAAAATTCTGAGCTCGATTAAAAAAATCCACATTTAACAAAAATAGCTGAATTCCTGTTGGTTGGAGATAATAACAGAAAATTAGAAAGTTGTCAGGCTCAATGAGAACAATATGTACTGAGATTGGTGACGGTAAGTAAAACTAACCCCACAATTTTTTAAAAATATATTTCTCCCAACTGGATACGAAGTTATTTAGACACCTATGTGTATAGCACTGTGACGACCTCTGCTGTTGGTCTTGGGTTTTGCTGATTGGTCCCTGTTTCCACAAATTAGCAGTCAATCGGATACACCTGTGACCAGTGCTTCGGGTGCTCCTTTAAAAAGAGATCTCCAGTTGAGCCAACGAGGAACTTTGGGGACTTTAGAACTTAGGTTTTGGACTTTGCTTATGTTTTGTTTGATTGTTCTCTGCATTTATGCTTCAACATTATTACACTTTCAACCATGCACTCTGCCTTACACACTGATGTTACTGATAGACACAGAAACAATTTAGTAGTGTGGTGGAAAAATTTAATCATAGAGGAAGATTAATTAAGACATATATTTGATATTACACAGGAGCTAACATGTGTTTCTGCCATGTGGGACACCTTATTTGAGGGCTCTCCTGTACCAAAGGTGTCGGGCAGAACTAATTCTAAATCAGGGTTTACCTCTTAAGAAAAGTATGGACCATTTTTATATTTTGCTCAATGTAATAAACTACTAAAAACAAACATCGTACATAATCTAATAATCAAAACTCTCATCATTAGCACAAAACAATGTTAAAAAGTAATTTCTCTAAAAAACAGAATTGTGTTTGGCTCTAGAATAGATAAAAAATATTAGAGGATGTAGTGCAGAAAGATAATTATTGTAAACGACCCTGAGCGCTGGTGGTGTGAATCATTCTGTTGTTTTGACGCAATGCTCACTTCAATCTTTAGAAACAGTAAAATGGTGGAATTATGTCCCTCGGTCCGGATGGACCGCCATTTGAATACCACTGCTATACACCATCTAAACAAACATCATTCTTTACATGGCCAGGAAAGCAAAAAAAAAAAAAAAAAAGAACATTGTAGCATCCTTACTGACAAGTTAAATAAGTATTTGACAGTCCACTTTGACAACATCACAGAAGACACAGTCAACTTGGTCAGATTTTTATTTTCAACAATGCCTTGTTACAGTTTTGCAACCATGGTAAATTCAGGCAAACATGTACTCTTTACTTTCTACCCACCTTTGCATTTAATTGTTTTCAGCATTAAAAGATGTTATCAGCTTCTACAGTCAGAGTTTAATTAAAATGCTTGTTACAAATAAACACACAGTAACATTAGACATCTAAAAAGACACTGCACTACTTAAGTTGCCAAAAACACAAAACACAACAGAAATATTTAATAACGGTAGCTACACAGATTACAAATAATAATAATAATAATAATAATAATAATAATAATAAAGTCACAGCCAATTTCTACAACTACAGGGGTATCAAATTCCAGGGATCTTCATTCCAAGACATAATTTTTATATGGGAGTAGTGTGAGATGGGTGACACAGTCTGAAAAGAATAAAAACATTAGTGTTATATAAAATAAGGATGGCTTGAATTTATTTCTTGTTTAATCAGTTTAGAACATCTTTACCTGACCTAGCTACAGACTACTACTTTATAAAAATAGATAAACACACACCCACAACTTGTAAAATCTTAATAAAAAAAAACTGCAGAAAATTATAGGAGTGTAACGGTACACAAAAATGACGGTTCGGAATGTACCTCGGTTTTGAAGTCACGGTTTGCTATGTTTTCAGTATAATGGGGGATTTAAAAAAAAAATGAAACTGGTTTATACTGAAACTATGTCTGTCTGTCTTTAAATAAAAAAGTGTCAATATTGCTCTAACTGGCAACAACATACACTGCAGTTTATGGTGCTGTTGTAATCAGAGGAAGAGATTTGAAGTGCTTACACATTTGAATGCCAAATATGTTAGCAAAATATTTTAGAAATATAGCTGCAAGCTGCAAGCAGCAATGTCGGCCAAGCACCACAGAGGCAGAATGAGGAGCTAAAAAGTATCAAGCAAGTATCAAGACCAGCTGCAAAAATCAGTAAAGTCCTTTGGAGATAATTTTAAGCAAAATGGTTAAAAGCCCATAAATACAATTAATTTTAATTGCTTATTACTTTTAACCAATAAGTGGCACTGACACCAAATGTATCTGGCGTGGTCAGTTTGGTGACAATTACGCACATACAGTTTGGTGTCAAGAAGTAACAAGAGATGCATCCTTAGATGCAGTTTGGCATAATGGCGATCAAATTCATTGATGCAGAGTACAAAAACGTTTTTATCTATCAACACAAAATCCATAACTTTTCCCTGGCATGGTCTAAAGATGATCTGACTTTTTGGAGCAACAGTCTAGGGCTGCGTTCCACTCCAAATTTTCATGCCCTACACTCGCTAACTTCCTTCAGTCTTCTGGACTCGGATGCCCGTATTATGTCATTGCTTACGTTGCACAAGTGCCCATTACTGGCCGAACTTGTGCATAAATTTTAAATGGAAAGCACTAAGCCCTTGATCACTTGGAAATCACTATGGAGCGGATTTATTATTTAAACCCCCCTTTTTATGCACCATTCTATATGCATATTAGTTGTTGGAGAAAATATATAAAATCCTATAGGTATATGAGCTGTTGGAGAAAAATAAAATTACACAAATGAAAAATCAATAGTATAAACTTTGACTGTGAACATAAGGTAGCTACAAGTATTATGCAATTAAATCTCAATATAATTAATATATTATACACTATTATGTGATTAATTCTCAAAATAATTAATATGTTATACACTACAGATAAAAGCGTGATCTGCTATGACGTCACAGTGAAGTTGAATTGTGGGATATAGAGCTGCTTGAAGTGTACTTAGGAGTAGACTCCCTCCCTTGGCCAAAATTGAGGGGATGAGGGCCTATCCACATAAACTTCCCTCACCTACTTTACAAAGTGGAAAGCACTTCAAAATGGTGGCAGGGATTCCTTCGAAGGAAAGTGCTTAGGGAAGTTTGCGAGTGTCAAGTCACCTTTATTTATATAGTGCTTTTTACAATGCCGATTGTTTCAAAGCAGCTTCACAGTAACCAGTATGAACATCAATTAAGTGTGTTGGCTATATCTAACAGAAATCAGGTGCGAGCACGCTTAACAAATTACTCACTTCCAACGTAGTTTTGCGCTGTATGTGGACTTAATAAAACGGCACTTGAGTTTCCTTAGACAATACAGAATGATACAGAACATACAAGACTGGTGAAGCCGCTTTTCCATCGGGCCAAACTGTTCTCTTTGTTTATTAACCGCTCCATCCGGTACGGATATGGTTTCGTTTTCTACTGTGGTGCTGCGATAACAGAGCTCTTTGCAATGTAATTTAAACGAGTCAGTCACTATTATTAATTTGTGTTCATACCACTCAAATAGTGCGTTTAGCAAGCTACGGAGAAACTGGCAGCCAGGTGACACAAGTTATCGATCCCGAATGGCAACATCACTACACACATTGTTGCAGCACGGTAGTCGGTGTATGGAGGGAAACTCCTTATACCCCTTTGTTCGAAGTGTGGTCCTGAAAAATCTTAATTTGAAGGGCTATCTGGCCCTTCCCCGTACCCCTACCACTCCAGCCAAAAGAAAATTGAGACACCCCTAGCATAAACAAACTGCAACTTTGGACAGTGAGTGACGCTAGTGGGATTTGGTTAGTCTCCCTAAAATTGCGGTCGTTAATGTTAGTCTGTCCTCTATCTGTGTGCCAAATCTCAACTTTTTACCGTACGGTTCTATGGGTTGCCATACACAAAATAATGTCAAGATAATCCTTGATGCAAAATAGAAATACTTGCATGAATTTGTAACATTTACAGTTAAGTATACAACTGCAAGATGTAAGCTGTGCGCTGGAGGAAAACGCACACGCATCTAACAGCATCTGACAACTTAGATTGTGCACTTATTCGGCAGCAGCTCACTCTGTGTCCTTTGTTACTTTAAAATAGCAGAACATTTATAAGTACATTATGGTAAATACTTTGTTACATATACCTGCAACATTCCAGCTGTAAATTAATTATAAATGTTAGATAGATTATGTTTATTACCTGTCTATCGATGTATTTTTATGCGGAATTAAAATTAAATGTCTTTAGAATGACATTTTTTTCACAGCATCGATGCTCCCTGGTTTTCACGTCGCACTGTGGGTCTTTTTATGGAGCGAAAGTTTCAGTGCACTGGAAGGATTTTGCGATTAAGACAGCCCTTAAAATGGCCGACTCCCCGATCAGTGCCCTGACTACTTAACCAGGAAGCTGATTGAGACGCACCCTAAGATTTTCAGGAGCACTTGATAATTACAGACAGGTTTGTTGGATGTGAACTCTGCAGGTAGGTAGATTTCATACTCTTTATTATGTACATAAATGGACCAAAGTGAACATATTTAGACAGCTTGTAAAGCGGTTTTGCTTTCAGGGATGTTTTTGATTTTTTCAGTATTTATATGCATTTCTGTATTTTCCGACCTGAAAAGTATGACCCACGTGAATTGGTTGTGGGCTAGTTACTGTATGATGATTGAAATTGCGAAACGGCCTTAAACAATTACTAAACGTCGTTATTTTAGTTATGTTAGCCAGGGTTCAAAGTGTCAAATGCAGGCGTTGAAACTGTGTTACTCGCCAGTTGATATTAACCTTTTTATTAGTTTTGACAATGCATGGTTTTGAGAATGTGATATGGCTTGTTGTGTTGAATGTGATATGGCTTGTACAGTCGTGATATAATTATATAAATAATATATAGTCTGATGTTTAGATTAAAGCACAGCACTGTATTTAATTTCATGTTTGATTCACAGTAAATGCTACTCTGCAAGTGCTGTGTGGTTGAGTTGCTTATCATTTGTATTGATAACGCAACATGCGCCAATCATCTTCCCAAATTCATAATGATAATCGATTATAAATCTGTTATCAACAAAGATAAGTGTTAAGGTCTCACGTCAAAATAAAAGGTCAATGGTTTATCATTTGAAAGCGAAAGACATTAAGATATATATATATATTTTTTTTCTTTCTGTAAAATAATAATAATAATAATAATAATAATAATAATAATAAAAAAAGTTATTATTGTGGTGAATATCAGTTAGGATGGCCTTCCTGAGACCAGTTTATGGCAAGGCCCCTCTCTAACTACCGGTGTGGAAGATGATGTGCCACACTGTGATTGGACCCTTGGTGAAGGAACATAAACAAATGTTCAGCAACATCAGATAAGATGCCAAGACAACTGCCAGACACCCCTTACAGGGCAGGAAGGGGGACCTTCTGCACCCACCACCACCAAGGAGAGGACTTCTCATTGGTCTACAAGTTGACTTTAACCATCAAACTCAATCCTAAGGTTTAGGCAAGAGCTGCCATAAAAATTCCTTCAGGGCCTTCTGGATGCAGCAGCAATAGAGAGGCCACAGAGATCTATCTAAATCCATTCATACACATGTTTGGAGGCCTTAAATTTATATAAACTGCAAAACATCCACTTCGTCTTCATACAAAGCACAGTTTATGTTAATGGTTAGTGACTGTTAACACAACAGTTCATGGGACAGATCAATTAACATAAACGAATGCGTGGATGATGACTTAACCGTTTCTTATCATGTTTGGTCTCTATCTTTTCCATATGATGCCTTTTACATTTTAAAAGAGGTTTGGTAAAGAAATAATGCATGGGTAAAACATTAAAGACACTGTTTTAACACAGAATTTTATGCTATGCAAATGAGTTCCACACTAGGGTGGGCAACATCGTGGCTACTTTCGACACCAGTGGCCAATTCCCACTGCACGCTACCCGCATAACCAGTGGAAGATGTCTCTACTGCCAGGACTAATCACCCGACTGTGTGGAACGTAAATGTAAACTTACCAAACCTCTTTCTAGAGACATTAGGCATTCGTTTATACATGCAACATATGTTTTTCTTACCTGCTTAGATAACAGTTACCCGAGGTCAGCTTGTTACAAAAAATAGGTTTATTATTTGTTTAATGATAAATAAGCATTTATTTATCACCATTTGCCAGAACCCTTAGGTGGTTTCCATAAGAAGCATCCCCATACAATTCTCTTCCGTTGCTACATTCTGTTCAACAGCATTGCATTTATCCATTCTGTGTTCACATAATTTATTGGTTTTATTGTTTCATTCAGTACTTTTCTTTTTGGTTATTAGTTTACTAATCTTTAGAAATGCATATTCATTACTAGCATTATTATTCGTTGAAGTATTTACTCTTGCATATCTATTGTTAATAAATTTCATTCATTTTATTACACTGTCTTCATTGTGTTGATGATCAAAGACTCTACTAGTTGTCCAGACTCACAAATCCTTCAGATAAATCAGCTGACCAACTCCCTCTAGTTTACATTCATTCTGAATTATTGAACAGCTCTTTTGGGAGTGTTCTTATATTGTTAAGATCGTATTCTTAGCTGGTGCCTGGTATCAAAAGGGGGGAGGGGTCATCTGATACACTCTAACCACACCTTAAGTGACACATGATCTAAAAATCACTACGTCATCTGTGAATTGAGTAAACATCACTACATTATTATTATTGTTATTAATAATAACAATAATAATCCTTAATACTTTTATTGGGGCACTGATCAAGACATCACTGTTCAGATAATTGTTCCTGAAGACCAATATTTAGTATTTTGGATATTGGAATTGGATCGTTTTGTGTTGTTAAAAAATAAAATAAATAAATGCATAAATAATATAGATGCATATCTAAATAAAACATCAACAAAAACCATCTTTACTTTGCAAAGATGGAACAGAAACAGCATCTGACATATTTATACAGATCATTTGATGCTGCTTAAAGGTAGAATACATGTCCAGTTCTGCAAATGACATATCATTTGCAGAATATGCAAGATGTTATTCATTTTAACAAAACATGAGAGATCAAAATTTTGTGATCGTTGTTCAAGTATTACTTGTTCGATTAGCTACAAATCTGTTTCGTCATTATGATACTATTACAGTATCAACTGAGGGTGCTTTTGCTTTTGTTTGAGTGTGCTTGGCATCCTCAAGCACCCCTATAGAATCAGGCCTACCTAATTCACTCTTTCTCTTCTTTTGAATCAGTTTCTGGTTCTTACATGTATGGCTGAATTAAACCAATATTTCAATGTGTGAAATTATTTTTACAGGAAAAAAAAGGTTCAACTATGTAATTTTGATTATCAAAGATGTGTTTTAACTCTTTCCCTGGAAATTTTAAGCTTTCCTTGTTTTCACTGTTATATATGGTAGGGGGCACTATGACGCATCTTCTGAAAGAGTACTGAATCTCCTGATCAAAACACAGGAAAGAAGAAGCAGAAACAAGCGATATCATATGTAAGCAGATACATATGTAAAATAACATGATCATCAACATTAAACAGCATATAAATCCAAACTGCCTAACGTTACCAAATATAATGTAGACCCAGGACAAGCTATAAGACTGTTAAAGCTTTAGGGGTGCTGATGGACTTCATCTACTCCATCTATGTTTTGATCATCGTTCTGAATCCAATCCAGACATAGTCTTTAACAAAAACAAGATTTTCTCAGCTTTTTGCTCAAAATGTTGCTTTTTTTTAATGAAACTTACCCACATTCAAGTGTTGATAAAAAAAAACAAAAAAAGAATACATAAAGCTAGAATAAAACTTTTTATTTATTTATTTATTTATTTTTTAATAAAGGGTCTGTTCTTTCTTTTGATCTACTGCATGTTCAGCTATTCACACAACTAAATATTCTGAGGGCCATGAAAACGATAAAAATGCTGCCGCTAACTGGCAACTTTTTTCAAAAACGCTGGCGGGGAAAGAGTTACAGTAAGAGATAAAATTATTGACTGCAGGGGGACTTTAAAGGACCTATATGTAGAATTCAGAAACCCTTGTTAACAGCGACACTGGTGGCCGTTAAGTGAACTGCAGCCAGCAACATTACACTTGTGCACATGTAATGCCGGACGTACACGTTGTGATTAAAATGACAATTAATACATGAAAATTCTTACATATAACCACTTTAATATTGTTTCACATACTATTAGAAAACATTATTTAGTATATACTATTGTAGCATGCAGTAAGCAGTGTGCTAGTATTTCATTCTAAACAAAGCCAATAGTTCTATTCAGCCCTTGTCAATGTCCTGTTGCACACATGGATTTTGTGTAGGGTGCGTTATGGTGATAATACATCACTCCTTGCTCAACATTATCATCAATAGGCCATCTTACCTAAAATCCACTGTTCAGAAAGACTCTGGCTCCCCTCTGGTTTCTTGCCATTATACTCTCCAATACAGATTCCGGCCTGCCGCACACTCCGGCACACAGTTCCTCCACAAAGCTGAATGAGTTCTGTTAGGCTGCTGCAGGGGGGCTGGGAGTGTGGGGACACAAACATGGGCAACTGCTTCTGGAACAGGTCCTGCTGATGTTCCCCAGCAGAGAGGTGCTGCTGCAGTCGGCATATCTGCAAAAAGAGAGAAAATATTATTACAACCCATGTTCTTTTTCCAAATATTATGGGTAACATGAGCCCACATACCAGGGGTCTCAAACTCAAATTGGCTGCCACCACTTCTGAAATTAAATTAAATTGAAAATGTACTTTTTATTTTAAATGCCATTTTACATAATTACATGACTTTTGTCAAATAGCAGTTACTATACATTTTATATACAGTTTTTGTTTTGTTTTTTGTTTTAAATCAACAATCCTTGCACTGAACTAACAAATGCAATCCCTAAATACATTTGTACTTCATTCTATTTCTTGCCAGACACCTAAAAGCTTCTGCACACACTTCCAAAAAGGCATATTACCTGACTGAACACTTTGGACAGCTCTGGGAAGGATAATGGTAATTCTTGTAAAAATGGTCCTGTCATGTTTGCTTTTCACTGTGAATTTAGCTGACTATTGCACTACAAGTCAACAAATTCCATTTGCAAAACACTTGGGACACACTGCACATCAGCTGAAAAGGGGTCTGTAAAAAGCTGGAAAGTGTCACGGTGTGCCCTGAAGTCAGCAATACACTTATAAAATTCCTGGACAGGAACGTGCACAGTGGGGTGGCTATGGGGCCCGAGCCTCATGGGCTGAGGTGCCCCTCTAGCAGGCAGACTACAGTATATGAGTGGAGTAAATGCATTTTGTAAATGACTCTGCTGCTCCAGATTTACTCCGGGGTTCCTAGCCGAGCTCCAAGTTCCCATCGTTCCTCCATCGTGTCAACATTCATTCCTCAACAGAGATTTTGTTGGTAGTGTTTTGCTCCCTTTCTGCGGTTTATTAAACTGTTGTCTATGTCACAGAATGAACAAGCGGACTAGAGGAGACCAGTGCTTCATACTTAATCTTATATTAACGCAATCATGATTTCTGCCTTTCATGCTTATGCTAGCAAGCAAAATATCAATAAATATATTGGTGTTTATTCTCATTATGAGCTGTTAATGATAGATCGACACAAAGTCTCGTTAACAATGACTAGTTCTCACTCTGCAGGCGAGTGATTTTTGCCACGCAGCTCACACTGAACTCAGCAGACAACACATTGTGACATAATAAAGCACAATAAACCTATTTATCAACAATCTTTTGCAATGCATTCATTTATGAAGCAGCACAAAATACTGATGTGAACTAATCACACAGTGCTTGAAATGGTCTATTGGGATTGATGTAGAATGAACGGGGCTTAAACTTAGTCTACAGTTACAGGGAAGCTGACTTAGTCTGGAAATTTATGCAGTTTATTCTGCATAAGAATTTTTTTCGTCTTTTGTTAAGATTTACACATTTCAATTATATGACAAATTTCCATCAAACTTAATGGGAGTAATCTTTAAATGGTAGGCTGTGTCACGTTTCAGAAGTCTATTAGTCGGAAATTAATAGGAGTTGCCACCAAAAATTAATACAAATGCCTCAAAATCCTTATGCGAGCAAAAATTCCCTTTTAATGAGTTCCTTTTTAAACAAGATATCACACGAGCAAGTGAGCCGTTTTTTTTTCCCGATTAGCCTATCAGCACGATTGCAAATGTGATATTGATTTTATATAACAGTTGAATAAAAAGATTTCAGACATAATATTGTCCATACAGTATGTTTTGCACAATGATATGGCCCTCTGCTTAAAGACCCATGCTGCCCATCCATTCTAAGCCCTGCAGGGCCACAGTGACAAGGGTTGAGATGCTGTTTCGGCTCCTTGGCACAAACCTGAATTTTTAGAGCAGGCTGGCCTCCTTTTATACCCGTATGTCCAGGGGAGTGGCCAGACATGCAAATTCTACATGCCAAATTCTACACGTCAGAGGTGTTTGGGGCTCACAAGAGTGACCTAGTGTCAATCACTTGACACCCATGCCTCATTCCCTCCATCAGTAAACACAAGTAACCAAGATGTTACTATTAGTTAAATGCCCTTTGCTAATAGTTAAAGAGTCCCTTTCAAGACATGCCCCTTTTGTTATAAAATGGTAGGTTTTTAGATTGTTATGAAGTCAGTTATTGGGGGTGGGGCACAAGAATATCACCAGGAATATCAAAATCAAAATCAAAATCAAATCACCTTTATTTATATAGCACTTTTTACAATGCCAATTGTTTCAAAGCAGCTTCACAGTGTTAAAACAGGAAAATAATGCAACAGAATTTGATTCGGCTGTACAGCCGCTCTGGTGAAAACAATGATGTCATCCAGCTCATTTCAATTATCATATAGTGTCAATGCGGGCAGATCAGTAGTATAGTTGAAATTTAAGTGTCCCCAACTGAGCAAGCCAAAAGCCAAAGGCCCACCTTACATCTCAACGCTACGACAGGCCTCCTCCAGCGCATTAATGTTTTCAACTTCATTGCACTGGGTACATGTGCATGACAAAGGTCTTGTGCTGCTCACAGTATTCAGTGAATTGATAAAACATCAAAGATTACAGATAATTGCATGTTCTGTGCCTTATTTCAGCTCCCTGGGTTTCAATCTAGACAAACTGCAAATACTCTGTGTCCGTGCGCTCTCAATAGTGCATGATAACAGACAGATTGTTGGCACAGCATACATTCATAGCACTGTTGAGTGCAATCTGGGGGGAAACTCTGGAGAGTGCTCCATGACTGCCATGGGTCAGTTGAAAAGGACAATCTGCTCTGTTTTACAAATATGCCTGAAGCAGAATTTCAAGTGTGCCAACCAGCTTAAAAAAAACAGAGGAATCTGCTGAAACAATGTCAAGAGAAGATTTTTAAGTGTTGAACCACTGGACAATTGATATTTGGAGCACTGTTAACAGGAGTTAAGGTAAAGAACAGTCTGATCTCAACCTGTTGAGGTCTACAGTGGAGGGGAATATTTCATTGAATAAGAAGGAATTCTATAAAGAGTATCTTCTTTATATGACATTGGCCTTGTCCCAAATGGTGCACTAACTATTGACTTCTTGTAAGCTTTCAATCAAGCGTACCCATGTTGTCCACGAGACCACGGGCAATGCCAAATGGAACAGTCTGTGGTCTCGTGGACCTCCAGGACCACCAATGTGTCAATTAATAAACATTCGTTGACTCCTTTTTTAAACGGTAACAAACCATGAGTACAATTGTGACAGGGCAACTGTGCAGTCTTATTTATGACAGCATACTTCACTTCTTATAATGTATAAATTACTTCTTGAAGTAATGCAATGGATAGATGTGAAGTATAAAAATACATAATTTTGTAAAAAAAAAATAAAATAAAAAAAAGTTTGGGAATGATCTAATTTGAGGAAAAGGGAGCATTAAAGGGATTGTTGGTGTATTTTTAGATGAGTTACACACCTGTCCACTGCAGAAGCAGTGGTAGATATTCAAGAAGTCATTTTTAAAAGTATGCTGTCACAACTCTACAAGTAGGGGGTTGCACAACTTGTTTTATTTTTATTTAATTGATGCATTAAAGGGTTAAATGGAGTTTCCATATTAAAGGGGTCATGAACTGGCTTTAAAAAAAATATATATATACTGTTGTCTGAGGTCAGCTTATGACGTTTGCATGGTTTTTACATTCAAAAACATCATAATGAATAAGTAATAGGCTATTTTCGACCCTGGTTTTGAGCATAGCTCCTAAAACACTCGTTTTTTTATGGGCGTGCCGCATTGAAGACTTCAAAAGTAAACACCCACTGCTATGATTGGATAACAGTTTTGCATACTATAATGAGCTTCGGCTTGTGTTGAAAACTTCCAATGTGGAGAAACGGCAACCAGAATGATTGGCCCACAGGGCTCACAAAATGTCTTTATCAAACAAACATCTCATCCACCTGCAATTAATTGGAATGTTATTTTTTTATATGTTATTTATATGTTATTTTTAATGTTATTACTTGGCCCGCCCGATCGGTGGACACAGACACAAGCATCTGCAAAACTGTATTTTTCCTTCGAATATCAAGTCAAGAGTGAACAACGCACAACAAGAAAGGAATGTTATTTCACCATTTAAGTGCGAGCCCTGGCCATACATGTTCGAGTCTGATCACGAATTGCAGCACAATGAACCAACAACACCTCAAATACAAAGGATACTCCAGCCTGTGACAGCTTGGAAGTTATGTTAAGTTAGACACATACACAATCCGTAGATATCAAATGTAACAATGCAATACTATCACATATAAAAAAACATTTTTTACTCACATAATTGTTGCATCATTCCTGTTGGATCAAGAAGGCACAGCATAGTTTTTAATCTCATTCTGTCTGCAAATCCAGTCCCGTTAACAAACGAATCCAGCTGTCCATGGCCTCAAAGCAGCGCGCTGGACAGATCCAACAAGCGAACAAACGTGCAATGTCTTTACCCACGTGAGCTGGAACTTCATTAAAAATAAAATTCAACCATGCATTGCTAATATTGGAATCCGAAGGAAGCTTATGGCATGTTTATTGCTTGGTAGATCAATCCGGTTTAGCTCGGTGGGCGGGGCTACAGAATTAGGTGTTCGTCGTCTTCGGTTAAAGGCGGCGTTTCACTGCACTCTGATGTCACAATCTAAGAACATTTGCAGATCGATCGTTTGAGTCAACTGTCAATAAAAGCATTTATTTGACTAACAAAGAAGTTTTTAGCTCTGAAACTTACAGGACATTCTTATATTAAGATGACCTTTTATATATCAAAAGCTCAAAGCAATGTTGATTTCTCAATTAATGACCACTTTAAATGTTTTATTTAAAAATGTTTTTCACAATGTGAGCCGGTCTCTAGTGTAATGAAAGGAAAAAATAGCCTCCCAAACCAGTAGATGTCAAACTCTTTCATCAGATTAAAATGGACAGAGCTTCTGCACGTTGTAAACTGTTTAAGAAAAAGAAGGTCATTGTGTAATTTCCTTCCTCCTGCAACTTCCTTGTGACATTAAATCACTGACATAAACAGGAGCCCTCACACACATGTAATGCGGAAAAATGATTCAGCCAATGTACCTGAGTGATAGACGGCCTTTCTTTGCATTTTCTGCACTGATTTGTTGCCAAATCAGGCATTTTGAATGACAATGAGTTACTGATAGATAAAGCATTATCAGATTGTCCTAATTAAGAATTTAAGAAAAAAAGAGAAAAAAAATTCTCTAGCTGTAGTGACATTCCACGTCACAGTTTATGTTCTGCGGTCAGTTTCATTTTACAATCTATCGGTCGGGTTTAAACTGAACACAAAGCTACTGGCACGAATCTTGGATGTAAAGAAAAATATTGATACAGTGTTTTTGAGAATCAATACAGTATTGGTCAAACATAATATTACGATATTCATGTATATCAATATTTTCTTACAACCCTAGTGGACAGTTTGTGTGTACATGTCATTTTTTTAACACCTTTTTCCCCTTTTGATGTCATTTTGAGAATTAATACTATAGTAATTAAACATTCGTTCAGTTACCACCAAAGCTTGCGCAGTTTAGTTGTAGATCAAACCAACATGCTGCCTCAGAAGTCTGTCCAAAATCATTTCATGAGGTGCCTTATGTTAAAGTATGTTTACGAGCTGTTAAATTCATAAAATTATTCCATGATGGGAACCACCCTTAAATAGATAAAGCACCTAACAGAACCCTTTAAATAATCTATATCAGGGGTTCTATCTATATATTTCTAGTAATTCTGAAGACATTGATTAGTTTGTTAAGGGTGTGTTTGATTAGAGTTGGAGCAAAACTCTGTTTTGTGGACCTCAAGGGCCAGAGTTGAGAACCCCTGTTCTATATAGAACCTCTTCTTCTAAGAGTGTGTGATGCACTCTACACTGAATAGAAGCTTTGATGGTCATCATAAAGCAATGTTCTCTCAGGTGTTAATGGAAGTGACGACAAGGACATAATATCCAAGCGGAGGAGACACCCAAGGGGTTAAAAGACAAAACATCCTCTGAGCGGAATTATTTCCTCCCACAACACCTGCCTTCCCCTTCCTCCATGTCAGCTTTTCAGGCCAATATACTGTAATCATCTGAAATAAGGAAGTGCTCTTATGGACTTGCCTAATATTTTATTTTTACAGGTCTAATACTAATGTAGGCTGTTTGTAAGTTTGAAAACCTTTTCCCCTGTATTTGGTGCACTTTTTAAGCATCTTTGAATAACTATCATCAGTTTAACACCGTCTACAATGTAGAGCCCTACAAAAACTGATGTAAACAGATTTCAGAAGAATTTCCCCACCAAAAAGTCCATATACATATTGCAAATAGTAAGTTGAATAAATATAAATGCCAGAGCAAATGCAAAAATACTTTAACACTGCTGTACTAACAAACATTATTTTAAGAGAGACAGCTGAATCAATAAGCAACAGAACAGACAGCAAAAATACAATCAACTGCTTGTCCCTTCCAAAGAAAAGCAATCTGACCGCAATAAATGCATGACCCTATTAGACAATATGAAAACTTTATTATTTTTAGCAACTGCATTAATGGTGATCAGGAATCATTTTAAAATGACAAGAGCTTTTACAAATATCATCTTAGTGAAAGCCAAATACTTTTATAAAACAAGCAGCTCTTCGTCTTTCGGCATTTACCAACATATCCATTTGAGTAAGTTAACTTCAAAAACTCACAACAATATTAGAATTTCTTAATTTGATGATGTTTTACTAATTTCTCACAAACCTAAACATTTGTGTCCAGTTTTCAATGACAAGATTTTCAGACTTTTGGACCCCACTGTACTCAAGATTTAGGATAGAAAATTATGGTCTTGAAATGATAGTGAGTGACAACTGAAAGACCCTCTCTTTATCTCTCTTCAAACATTCAAGGGGACCAGTGCTTTGAAGAGGAGAATGTGGAAGGACAAAAGCAAAGCAAAAAACACATCTGGACATGTGGTCATCTGGTGTGACTTGGACACTGCTGAAGCTGCATTACTTGAATTATACAGCTGCATCCTGAGTAGATTTTTTTAGCAGCAGCCTCTAAGAACAACACAAATACAACCATTCGCGTCCCCTTCCTCTCCGGTCGACCAGAACCACTGTCTTTGCTTTTCGGTGGAGCAGCAGATACAAGCAAGAGGGAGGGCTTAAGAGCTTCAGAGTCTGACTGGAAAGCTCTTTATCCTCCTCTTTCCAAGTAGCGCTCCTAAAGTAGAGACTGTGGGTCATGGGAGGAGTCTCAGTCCTTCACAGAGGACTTGGTTAACAAAACAGCCTGTTAGACTGATGAGGGATGAGTACAATCAGCCTGTGAGCGAGTGACACTCTAAGAGTGCTTCTGTGACACTGTTTCCTCCTCCTACTCTTGATGGCATATAAATTAGTGCGAGCACAATCCTGGAAAAGGAGAAGCAACTGGATGTAGAGACTTAGAGTCTTCATTCTTTAAACATCCACCCTCTAATAAGAAAGAAACAAAGATATTTAATTAAACAGGTAGAAGTAGTATAAAAAAATTTTTCAGAACAAATATGCTGAACACCGGCATACTATTTATAATTTATTGCCTTAGTGTTGGGGAAGCATTTACGACCAATTCAGATGAAACAGGAAAGAAGCAGTACCAGATCAAGAACGGGCCATGCACCTACACTTTTCTGCTGCCAGAACCGCAGAACTGTGGAGGTCCTTCTAGCACCTACACCAACCAAGTGCAGCGAGATGACCTGGTTGACTACGACAGCTCATTCCAAAGACTGGAACAACTAGAGACCATCATGGAAAACAACACACAATGGCTGCAAAAGGTACCAAGTTCCTGACTGTAGAGAAACACAAGTACATAAATAGGGGTTTTCAAATGTAATTTGCTTATTATTAGGACACATTTTTTTGGTTTCATTTCAGAGTTAGGTTTTTTTTTGTTACTGTGAAAGTAGTTTTCTAAACTTAAATGTGAATTGCACCTGATTCCTTAAAAAGGTGGTATGGAGTATGGTTTGCAGTTGGTATGAAAGCAACTATCTTAACTTGCGGAAGTGAATCATTACTGATCATGTATAATTTGCATTATGGCATGCCACCACAATAAATTAATTGTTAGTATCTTATATCGTATATGCAAGTGCTGATTTGTGTGTGTAAAGTTTTGGTGGTAAGTTTCCGCTAGTTACTCACGTTGAGGCAAATGTACCATGGTTCAGAGTCAGACCCAAATATGTCAAGAGAGACCTCTGGGGGAGGGGAGAAGGTGTTAGAATCAAACGCATGCCAAGCAAACTCAAACTAAGACTTACGCCATAGAACTGTATGACTTGGTGTGCTTTTCTCACAATGGAACAATGTAATCTGTTCAATCAAGCAGCTAAAAATCAGGAAACAACAATGAATGCTTAGTTTAAAGGAATGAACGTTATTACTTTCAATGCCATCAGTGAGGCAAGGAAGAGTAAGTTCAGATTTTTTTTTAGTTCAATAAGGTTCATTAGTTAACATTAGTTAACTACTTTAGTTAACAAGAACTAACAATGAACAATACTTCTACAGCATTTATTAATCTTAGGTCAATTGTAATTTTAACATTTACTAATACATTTTAAAAATCCAAAGTTGTGTTTGTTAATGTTAGTTAATGCACTGTGAAGTAACATTTAAAAAAAGATTTTTACTAACATCAAGAAATATTAATAAATGCTTTAAAAATATATTGCTCATTATTATTAGTTCTTGTTAATGCATTAACTAATGTTAACTAATGAGACCTTATTATAAAGTGTTACCGTTCAGTTTGTTTCAGGATATATGAACATTCCAATCATGCTTGTATCTGCATTAAAATAATCAGCCTGAACAAGGTGCTCTCGGACAGATTGAAAATCTCTGGAGTGATTAATTCCAGTGGTTCAAGCACCTCTTATCATTGATGGCTCTAGTAATGAAATCTTGACATTATTTTTATCACTAATGATAATTTGACAATATTTTGCTAAGTGTGCTACTAATCAAACAATATCATGATCAATAAAATCTATTTTTTCACTGCAGATGTGGCACAGAAGCTATATCTAAGGCAGTATTTAAATGTATTTACACTGCAATTATAAATGCATAAATAATGCTATGATTTTATAATATTTTATATTTTGAATACTGAAATATTGAATACTGAAAATGATTTTTTAAATTAAAGGATAGTTAAAATATAAAACTAAAACTACCAGTAGGTGGCGACAAGTCACTGTCTTAAGGAGTGATTGAGTGATTCATTCATTAATTCATTCATTCAATTGGCTGATTCACTACATTTTTCATCTTAGCATTTTAGAAATGCTTGCAGTGAGGATGAAACTTGTCACTCACCATTTCCATTCCTGTTTGTTTGAGTCTTGGCTTGTTTCAGGAACTCCATACAGGAAAAAGAACACAAGAATATGCACTGGACATTGTGGAGATTGAGATTGCACTATTTACAGCATTTGTCCTATTTTTTTTATATAAATTATCTTTCAATCTAACCGTTTACTTTGCTGGATATAGCAAATTATAAAATAAACACTTTAAAGAAGATAAATGTTAGTATATTAGTATACAATTAATTGCATCCTTTTGTGCGAAAAAAAATATTATAATCTGACATCCCTAATATACACTGATCAGGCATAACATTATCACCACTGACAGGCGAAGTGAATAACACTGTTGTCACACTGATTATCTCTTCATCACGGCAGCTGTTAGTGGGTGGGATATATTAGGCAGCAAGTGAACATTTTGTTCTCAAAGTTGACGTGTTAGAAGAAGGAAAAATCGGCAAGCGTAAGGATTTGAGTGACGGCCAAATTGTGACGGCTAGACTGGGTCAGAGCATCTCCAAAACTGCAGCTCTTATGGGGTGTTCCCAGTCTGCAGTGGTCAGTATCTATCAAAAGTGGTCCAAGGAAGGAACAGTGGTGAACCGGCGACAGGGTCATGGGCGGCCAAGACTCATTGATGCACATGGGGAGTGAAGGCTGGCGCGTGTAGTCCGATCAAACAGACGAGCTACTGTAGCTCAAATTTCTCAAATGCTGGTTCTGACAGAAAGGTGTCAGAATACACAGTGCATTGCAGTTTGTTGCATATGGGGCTGCATAGCCGCAGACCAGTCAGGGTGCCCATGCTGACCCCTGTCCACCACCGGCACATGAGTATCCGAACTGGACCACGGAGCAATGGAAGAAGGTGGCCTGGTCTGATGAATCACGTTTTCTTTTACATCACGTAGATGGCCGGGTGCATGTGCGTCACTTACCTGGGGAACACATGGCACCAGGATGCACTATGGGAAGAAGGCAAGCCGGCAAAGGGAGTGTGATGCTTTGGGCAATGTTCTGCTGGGAAACCTTGGGTCCTGCCATCCATGTGGATGTTACTTTGACACGTACCACCTACCTAAGCATTGTTGCAGACCATGTACACCCTTTCATGGAAACAGTATTCCCTGGTGGCTGTGGCCTCTTTCAGCAGGATAATGCTCCCTGCCACAAAGCAAAAATGGTTCAGGAATGGTTTGAGGAGCACAACGAGTTTGAAGTGTTGACTTGGCCTCCAAAATTCCCAGATCTCGATCCATTCGAGCATCTGTGGGATGTCCTGAACAAACAAGTCTGATCCATGGAGTCCCCACCTTGCAACTTACAGGACTTAAAGGTTCTGCTGCTAACATCTTGGTGCCAGATACCACAGCACACCTTCAGGGGTCTAGTGGAGTCCATGCCATGTCCAAAACAGTCACTCACTCACACAAACAAAGGAATTGAATGAGCTAATAACTGAGCAAAATGTTAAATTTTTTTACAAATGTGCCCGTCAGCCACTGTGCAAAACACACACACTTCAAAGTCTGATCAAAGTCCTACTGCAGGATTTGTTGATGCTTCCAAACAAAGCATGGTGTACATTGTTTAATCTTATCTGTTTGTTACCATTTACTTTTGAGATATTGTTAGGTTTATTGTTTATTCTTACCTGTTTGGTACTTTGAGTTATTGAAATTTGATTTTTTTGTTGTTGTTAAAAATAAATGATTACTCGGTCTCCTACTTTGTCTTTTCCTTATAGCAGGGTCATATTTATCTGTAAGCATATTTTGGCATCTTTGTATAAATGTTTTTTTTTTTTTTATTCTACAATTTTAATTTGTGCTAAAATCTTAAGAGGTTAAGTTTGTTACAACAATGGTTTATAGATTTCAGCCTATATGCAGCCAATAAGTACTACAGCCATATAGTGGCTATTGATAATTTTTGCTATTTTATACCAACATATGTCACCAGATGTCACCAAAGTATGCCAGATTTTGAGGTTTTGGCTGTCTGCAAATACTGGAATGAATATATTCATTCCAATATGTTTTAATGTTATGTCATATTTTTAATATATATATATATATATATATATGTATAAAAACATAAAAATAAGCATACTTCACATAAAAATATGGTACTTTTAGAGGTAAATAAATGTAAAAATACCCCAAAAATTACAAAATAAAAGTGTTAAGGGTTTGAGGGTTAAACACCACCTAAGAGCCAGCACCAAATTCCCGAAGGACTGGCAGAGATAAAGCTGTTTTCTGCGAGTGCTGAATGGCCGCTGACGGTCTGGAGCTCAATTTCCGAAAATGTCTCAAACTAATTGTCAAATATTCGCTGTGTTCATATACAGTGTTGGGGGTAACACATTACAAGCAACTTGAGTTATGTAATCCGATTACTTTTTCAAGTAACTAGTAAAGTACACATTAGTTTTAAAATTTACAACAAAATATCTGAGTTACTTTTTCAAATAAGTAACGCAAGTTACTTTGTTTTCCCATTTATTGACTGACAGCTCTTACAGGTGTTGTGTGTGAACATGGTTTTTGTAGTTCTAGGCTAAATGTGAACATGCATTTACTAATCTCATTTGCACAAAAAGATTCAGAATTCCTCAAAATGAATAAAACCAGTGAAATGCAAAATAAGAATTGTATGCAAACCTCCAATAATTAAATGTTAAATAAAACAAATATTTTTATGCATTTAAATCTCACTTTATTGACTAATGTACTTGCTGCTGACCTTCGATGATTCAGTTAAACCAAAAGCAAAAATGACTTTGTTTTTATTGGTGAACTAAATGTTAAACAGAATGGCAGCACAGCTGAAAGGTTTACTCTACTGTACACACGTGAATTTGCATTTCCTTCAGCCTGAGGCTTATTTAAATTTAGCTGTGAAATGGTCTTTACATTTGCCCAAAAATAGAACTTTTTTGTTATTAAAATAAAAAGCCCAGCCCAGGTGAGAAAAGTAATGCAAAAGTAACGTAACCCATTACTTTTCTTAAAAAGTAACTAAGTAACGCAATTAGTTACTTTTTAAGGGAGTAACGCAATATTGTAATGCATTACTTTTCTTTCCCCAACACTGTTCATATATATGGCGCAAATTATGGTGGTTTGCTCATCCGCCATGACATGTTGAACTGTGAGAAATGTTGTAAGCAAGTAATAAAAATGGGAAAGCGGTTTCTGAACTGACATTGGTAGAATATAGCAAGGCTGGAAAAGGCTCGAGAACGAACTGTTGTATAAAGCATAATATTGTACTTTTTACTCCACATTTCCTAAAAACATGTCGTTCCTTGTTAGTTTGAAATTAAGAAATCGTCATGTGCAATAGCAGTGTCTGATTCATAAACCAGCTGATTATTTTCAATGAGCCTCTTAAATCAGTTCGCAAATCGTATATGTGAATTGGACTGATACGATTGCAGCTGTTCTCAAGTCAATAACTCACTGATTCAAATGATCTAATCAGAGCTAGTACAATTCACTGAATTCACTAGTCTGACCCAAAATGACTAATGGCGTAAAAAGTATGTTACAAATGCCTAATTTTTATACTGATTATTGTAAATAAAAATCATATTTAGATCACGACTCAGTTCTTTGTGAGCAAAATCTGACGTAAAAGGGCGACCTCTAATTTTAAGCCCACTGTAATGCTTGAATGCGGACATGTCCACATCACTGTCTCAATGGAGTAGGTTTTAGGTAAACCTTTGTTACTGGAAAATTTTACTGGAGTGTTCTCAAGTCAATAACTTCAACACTTCATGAAAATGTCACAATTTTACTCCAGTAAAATTTGTGTGACATTTTCATGAAGTGTTGAAGTTATTGACTTGAGAACACTCCAGTAAAATTTTCCAGTTTAGAAATTTTTAATAGAGTAGGCTACAAGAGTAGGCTTTTACTTGTGAAATTCATCCACCCCTTCTTTGTGATTTTTGGATATCAGGCTTAGGGATGTTTGATGTAGGGAAAAAACACAAACCTGGCAACCCTGGCTTGAACTACGGGTGATTCATAGGTTAAAATAGAGCTTGATTTAACATCTGTATTTTTTTTTAATTGTTAATGAGTTACTGATGAATGACTCACATAAGTCACATTTCCACTGTCGGGCCAAAACGTTCTATTTGCTTAATCATTCCATTTCGTGCATATCCAGGCCAGTCGGTATGGATATGGTTTCATTTTCCACTGTGGGAACTACAGTATGTGGAATGTAGTAAAAACGCATCAATTGTTGCCTTGGTAACGTAAGAGTTTACAGATGATATGAGATGTAAATAGCAACCACGTTATGGAGGATGATCAGATCTCTTCTAATTTTATTATTTATTTGTGTTTACACCGCTCAAACAGCACACTTAGCCAGAAACTGGTAGCAAAGCAAGTGGAAACAGTGACCAAATGACGACACTACATGCATTCTGCACCGTTCAGCGCGGTATTCTAACAAAAGGAACTGGATGAATTCTGACTTGTGATGCAGCCAATCATAATGACAACATGTTCATTTGTTGACCAGAAGAGATCTAGCCCCCCTGACTGAGCCTTTCTTCCAAGGTTTTCCTCTATTCTGTCACCTGATGGAGTTTGGGTTTCTTACCACTTTCACCTCTGGCATGCTTAGTTGGGGACACTTAATATTCAACAATATTATTGATCTGACTTTACTAGAACTGAACTGTAGATGATGACACCATTTTTTTTTTTGTATAACTGCTTTATAGATGAAATTAACTAATTTAATAATTGATGAGCTTTACAACGGAACTGAATCAACACTGAACTGACTTTAGCTGAACAACAGCAAAATGCATAATTTTCTGTTATCACTGTAAAGCTGCTTTGAAGCAATCTGTATTATATAAAGTGCTATATAAAAAAACGTGACTTCTGGGCCGAGAATGGTTTGTAATCGTGCCGTGCCATACCATGGTCAAGTGGAAATAAAACTGTAACTGTTCCTTACCATACTTAGAACCATTCAGCCCAATGGTGGAAAAGCAGCTTTAGACAGCCTTAAATTTAACACAAGATACATTTTCTTCACACACAGTATGAGATGCAGTCTGACATGTTTCCTGCCTCCTTTTGATTGACAGGATATAATCGGTCCTGATCATCTGCAGTTTTTAAACAATCGGCCGATAGTGAAAATAACTGCTTTTATCAGACGATTATTGGCCAATAGATTAGTGCATCCCCAATATATATAAAGGACCACCCCTTCAAGACAATAAGCTCAAGAAAACCTAAATTAGAAAGTTATTTTCTACAAACTTTCCTTGATTAAATAATGCCTTGCGCCAATGTTGATTTTTCAGGGTATTTTCATTCAACAATTCAGGGGTTGATGCTGTATTTCTTATCTAAAATAGTTTCTGCCTCTGCAAAAGTTACATTCAGAATCTAAATACAGTAGCATAGCATCCCTCACTCACACAATATCAATATAGAAAACAAAGAGATGCAGATCATTGATACAATGATCATCTCAAAGAGATCATTGTATCATTGACTCCAGATGTAACAGATTTTAAATAATCCCTTCTGATTTCATCCACAGCTGGAGAACTATATCCAGGAGAACCTCAAACAAGACATGGTCGAAATTCAGAATAATGCAGTGCAAAACCACACAGTGACCATGATCAAGATTGGGACCAGCCTCCTGAGTCAAACAGCAGAGCAAACACGGAAAATCACAACTGTTGAAGCACAGGTAAGGGGTTAATACTTCTCTATGTAATTCAGCAGACTCAGTTTAGTTTCAAAACAGGGCTCAACGCTAAGGTTTTTTTTTTCCTACTGGCCCTATTTGGCTAGTGGTTTAGATATTTATTTGCCCTGCCAAAATATTTACTGGTTCTTTTTTGGTTGTTTTTGACCAATGTAACTATTCGAAAAAATAAAGTTGTTACGACACCAAAACTAGTAACATTTCTAATACTTGATGACTACGTTTAAAAACTAATACATTTATGGTAAGTCCAGCTTCAGCTAAATGGGAAAACACCACACAGACAGGCTTCAGATGTTTATCCCAGGTTTTGTTGTAGATAATTAAATGATCTAAATAAAGTGTGTGAAGAAAAAAATTAAAACATAAAAATCAAGACATGGTTCATCAATCTTTTAAAACTAGAGTGTGCATTTCTTAATCCGAAACTCACAACAGTGTAAAATAACAACCTGGATGATGTAATGAAATGTAATGTAGTAATTTCCTAAGCATGAGATGTTAAAGGGGTGGTTGATCATGATTTCACTTTTAACTTTATATGTTAGTGTGTAATGTTGCTGTTTGAGCATAAACAATATCTGCAAAGTTACGATGCTCAAAGTTCAAAGCAAAGGTAGATATTTTCTTTTAAAGAAATTGCTTTTTAAGGACTACAACAAACAGCTGGTAGGGACTACACAAGATTCCTCCCAGGTTAGTGACCGGGAACACACAACAAAGGGGGTGAGATTATCGTGACAGAATATGCTATCCAATGACTTAAAGATAGTTAACTCTACATCAGCTACATTAAATTAATCAACTAACCATTCAGGAATCTTGTTGCATTCCACATGTCACTTCTTCTTGAGTCTCCCATCATTGTCCAACTCCAGTTTGAACATAAAAGGCTGAACAGTTTTATTGCCTGTCTGCATGAGGTAATCAGAGCTGCAAACTGGAGTTTTTGAAGCTCCGCCCCTCCGCTGCTCGCGTATGTGTAAAAAACAAAAACAAAGTATACTTTCTGCTTTAAGCTCGAGTCCGTACGCGCATCGCGCACGCGTGTCCGCACAGCTTTCAAAGTATAAACTGCAGATGGCCGAGTTCAAAACGTACGCAGTACAATTTTTTTAATACTCTACCAGATCAGACTCTACCACACTGAGTTGCAACACTTTTTTTTACCAGGCTGTGAACATTTTTTTCTGCTGTAAAGTTGGGCATTTTAACATTGAGGAGGAGATACAGACTTGACTCCCTTTTGGAGCCTGTCTCTAGCGGCCAGTCAATGAATAGCAGTTTAAGTAACTTCCGTGTTGGCTTCAAGAGAGACCGTGGGAGGTTGCAGTCATCCACACACATGCGTGCAGTGTTTCCCACAGGATTTTATGAGACTATGGTTAGAAAATTTTGCACATTTAAATTTAAATGCATAAATCTGGTGCATTTTGAGAGCAAAATTAATTGACTAGATCAATGAAGAAATTTGTTCTCTTGTAAACAATTTTGTGCTCTAGTAGTAATTTATTTATTGGTTGCATAGATATGAATGGTGATAGGGCAGATTAGTCACATACACAACATACAGTAAATGATAGTATAGATACAGTATATCAGGGGTTCTCAACCCTGGTCCTCGAGGGCCACTGTCCTGCAGAGTTTAGCTACAACCTTGATCATCTTGCCTGTTGTAGTAATCCTGAAGAGCTTAATTAGCTGGTTCAGGTGTGTTTGATTAGGGTTGGAGCTAAACTCTGCAGTACAGAGGCCCTCAAGGACCAGGGTTGAGAATGCCTGCAGTATATAGTTATACAGATAGTGATAAAAACCAGTTCAGACATGATAACAAACGCAGTCCCGTTGTGTCACCCTAATCATCAGCAACAAGCCTTGGGTGGAGTAACCCCCCTCCCCCCACTAAACACCATACCCGGGGGGGAAATAAAACACACACACACAAAAAAAAAAAACAGAACCCACAAGATCAGCTCTCACTAGGATGTAACACCAAAAAAAAATGTATTAAGAGCAATAGCACAAACAAATACACAAATTCATAGTGCTAAGTCTATAAGATAGGTCTAACAGTATTGAGGTACTCCTATGAATAAAGTTATCATATGTGACCCATGCTGGCAAAATGAATCAGAATGCGCACTGGCTAATTTCTAGCTACAGGAAAGTGAAAAATGTCAAATTTGGTTGAATTGAGTTCATTGAGTTCAAAATAAAACACTGCATAGTCTTCACTCTATGAATTAAAAATGCATTTATTCTTGTTAAAGCTACAAAAGTTATTCAGTCAAGAGCAGTAAGTGATTTTCTTTTTTTGTTGTTTGATTAACATTAACGACACAGCAGCAGGAATATTAGGCTCCTATTCACTTTAAGACCTAATGGCCGTATATAATATTGACATCCAATTTTCTCCCAACTGTTCACTCAAGACATAATCGACTGTTTACTAGAGGTGGGAGAAAAAAAAACTTGATTCTCCAATGCATCGTAATTAAACAAGTTTTTAACCGCAGACTTGCATTGCGCTAACAACAACAGACTGGTAAATCAGTCTTTTTTTTTGCTAATGTTCGGGCGTTGGACAACAAAATGGATTTACAAAGGCTGCAAATGAATGTGTACAAGGAGATGAGGAACTGCTGTGTGCTTTTATTGGTGGAAACATGGCTTAATTGGCAATATACCAGACTCGGTGCTCCAGATTAGCGGCGTGCTACTCCACAGTGCCGACTGGAATCATCTGTCAGGGAAGACTTTGAGGCGGACTGACATTAAAAGAACCAAGTCTGATTATACTCTTAAGATCCAGGATCACTTTTTCACAAACAACCTCCAGAGCATGTGGGCTGGCATCAAGAGCATCACTAACTACAACAGAAGAGACACTGAATGCTCTAGGAACCCATCTCTTCCTGATGCTCTCTCCTCAATGCTTGCTTTGAGGACTCCAACACCACTCCTAGCACTAGACTCACTATATGATCTGGTGAGCAACCAGTGTAACCACAGAAGACGTTAGGAGGGCCCTAGAGAGAGTCAAGTCACGAAAAGATGCAGGCCCAGATAACATCCCAGGCAGGGTCCTGAAAGACTGTGGACATTGTTCGGGTTCGTTCGGGTACTCAGAGGTACTGTCTGACATTTTTAACATCTCAAGCTCTAAAGCAGTTGTACCATCATGCTTCAAATCTGCCACCATCATCCCTGTCCTAAGACCACTACAGTGTCATGCTTGACATCACTGTGCAACTCTGGACTTGTTAACCAATAGAAGACAGACTAGAAGACAAACATTGTCATGTTTGCAGATGATACTGTTGTGGTGGTACTCATTTCAATAACGAGTCAGCGTAGAGATTAGAGGTGGAACAACTGGTGCGGGGACAACAACCTTTGCATCAATGTGAAGAAAACTAAAGAAATGATTGTAGACTTCAGAAAGGCCACCAGGAACCACCCCCTCCCCTGAATATGACAGTAAGCAACTGGATACAGCATAGTTTGAAATCAAGGGTTTAAAGTTTGTCGATCATGCATGTCCAGTGACAGCTGAACTCTATTAAAAGGGGGTCTAATGCCATTTCATGCATTCTGAATTATTTACATTGGATTCTCATGCTAAACATTGCCAAAAATGGGCCCAAATATGGGCCTGTGTGAGGTCATAATAGGCGGAATTGCTTGTATGGGCACTTGTCCCGGATGAACGCATGCAGAGCGTGTCCATCAACGAGCTTCGTTCGGGTTACGGAAGCCGTCGGCAGCACTGGCATTTTGTTTTTAGACCACGAAATCAACAATGTCACTAAAAGAAGTGTGTTTCTGGTTGTGAGGGAAATATAACCTTGTTCAACTGTGTGCGTGTGTGCACGCTCTCTTTAGCTCTGCCCAATGCACTCCACGAGTTTGGCAATTTTCGGAAAAAATCGGTACAGCATATCTGTCTTATAAATATGATAAAGAAAAGAAAAATCACAACTCACATCTTGTTGGTGCTTTTCAGCCCAACCACAACATGTTGAGTTCAATCAGAAATAAAGTCCATTTCTCACAACTCCCAAATAGTCAGGAAATCCACAAAAGTAGTTCAACATACAGTGTCCCAAACCATAACCAAGCATCAGTCCAAATAATCAAAGGTGTAGAAAAAGATTATATAGTCCAGATGAAGTGTCCTTGTTCGACGAATGAGGCCGAAAGAAAACCCTCTGAACAAATATGCAAAACAAATCAAAATATGTAATTGAACACAGAAAACAAACATAGAATTACAATATATATACACAACTTACACTGAACTTACTCAAAGCCATGCCAGTACCTCTACTAAACAGTCTTACTCGTGTCTCTTAAAAGGATAGCCTTTCCTTCAGAAACCTCCCTAGTTCCCCCTTGAGGTGGGGAGAAGCATTACAGCATACAACATGAAACAGCTTTTCAGAACTGTTAGAAGCTTACGCTATACCGAAGTCCTACATCATAACGCTGGAACTCGACTCTCTCGTGAACGTGCGGATGAATGTTACCAGAAGCTAATGATTACAGTTTATAAAGTTATAATTGTGGATATTTTTCTTACAAAAAACACAATGCTTTACTTCAGAAGGCCTTTATTAACCCACTGGAGCCGTATGGATTACTTTTATGATGGATGGATGTGCTTTTTTGGGCTTCAAAATCTCAGTTACTATTCACTCCCGTTATAAAGCTTGGAAGAGCCAGGAATTTTTTTTAATATAACTCCGAAAGTGTTTTGCTGAAAGAAGAAAGTCATATACACCTAAGATGGTTTGAGGGTGAGGAAATTATGGGATATTTTTTGGGTGAACTTACCCTTCAATAAGAAAAAATGTAGATCAATGTAGTTTTGATAGGCATATACACACACAAGTGTGTCAAAATGTTCAAACAAAAATGCAAAGGAAATCAATAAAGACTGTGTGCGCACAGATAATTATCAGTCTATCAGACTGTACCAAACTGACTTCTCTCTCAAATCTTCTTCCACTTGAATGGCTTAAAATGACTTAAATGTTTATACTGGCAAGACTTAAAGTGCTGTTGTCATTATATTTTATTTGTTCTACTGTTGTATTGATGTATTTGCATCTTTTTTTCTTATTTTTAATAACAAAAATAAAGTAATAAAAAATAACTATTTTGTGATTAATATAGTAATTATTAATGATAAAAGAATTGGAGGAAAAGATGCATTGTGATGCATCAAAAGTTCAGAGGAAAGCAATGTTCTCCAAAATATAATGGAGAACCATTCAATTGTTAAGAAGATGGTTTTATAGTTAGAAGTCAGAATTCAACGTACATGTTAAAGCCAATATTTTTATGGGTGCTTTAAGAATAATTCATTTAATGAAACATGGAAGATCATAACAGCTGAAAAACTAGAAAACACCTTCAGAGGTGAGAATTTGTAAGAAAGTGAATATGGAAATACTCATGGTTTGCAGAGTCTCATTTAAGATGCTTTCTGTTGGAGAAACAATGTCTATTTTCATCTTTAGGTAATTAACCAAACAACTCGACTTGAACGTCAGCTTCTTGAGAACTCCATTTCAACCAGCAAACTGGAAAACGAAATTCTGCAGCAGATAAATGAAATCCACAAGCTGAATGAAAAGAACAGGTAATACATAATGTTAATTGCGCAGTTTAGAAAAACACACTTTGCCTCTCCAAATTCTGGAGGAACATCTAATCAAGTCACAAACATTTTAACAGAAACTTAAAATTCACATTGCTACATTCTTGAGGAAAAACTGTTTTTCAAAGCTTGTTTCCTCTTAGTTTTCTAGAGAAACGAGTGGAGGACATGGAAGGTAAGAGAAATACAGAGCTAGATAACTTGAAAGCGGAGAAGGAACAACTCAAGCAGCTTGTGGAGAAGCAGACTAGCATCATAAAAGAGATGGAGCAACAACTGCTCCGCACCTCCTCCGATAACTCCGCCATGAAGCAGCAGCAGCAAGAGCTGACAAATACGGTCAACAACCTAATTCACACCATCTCTGTGGGTAAGCAAGGTGGGGTTTGCATCAGCATTTCAACCATTATCACACATGGGACCTGGGGCAAAATAAATTCCAAAAACAATATTGTGCCAGACAGTTCACCTATATTATTCACCTATATTATTATGCAGCTGTTCAAATGTTTGGGGAAAAGGCTAGACCGCTAGTTAGATAGAGACACAGAGAAAGAAATCATCACAGTACGGTAAACAAAATATACTTTGTCATGGTCCAACAGTTTCAGTTAAAAGACCTTTAAGGCACTAGTCATCATGAAATGATTTTCTCAAAACTTGTTATATTACTTGACAGTAACTTTGTAAAATTACAAAACTATATAAGTAAGGGTGAGCAGTATGACCAAAATCCAAAAATGGTATATACAACTTCATAACATGGAATGAATACATAAATTCAACTTTTCCCCAACTAAAAACGTTTACACATTATGTAACAATGTAGTAATTGCAATTTCTGGCACACTGTAAAACTGAAGAGTGAAATTAACTAAATGAAATGATTCTTCCCTCTTTTTATAGTAATCAGTCTGCTCTAATAATCTTGAGTGAATTTACCTGACTAGTACTTGTTCACACTTTCCCATGTGCTGATATGATTAGTGAACTGATGTTAGCTGGAAAAAAAAGAAAAGTGAAATTTAAGTTGTGATAAAGTTCTTTTTTTACTTTCAATAATCTAGAAACAATGTGAATCAACACCACAACCACTGAAGCAGCAAACTTTGTGAAACAAAATGTATGTCACCAATACTTTTGGCCACATCTGTATAGTGATAAGCTTTGTTTATACTTTTGCCTGGCTCCGCAGTGCGAGCCTCTGCTGACTATGCGCGCTTCTCTCCAAACGGACGAGGCGTTTATCCTTAACATATCATTTGAAATGACAGAGGGCGACTCAGAGTAAATGTTCTATAAACCATTAGGAAACGGCAGTGAGAAGTATCAAGGTACACACGTGACTGTTTATTTTAGTACACTTCAGCAAAAACACTGCAAAAGATTAATGTAAAACCCAGTAAACCTTGAGATTATTACTTGTGACATTAGAACAAAATATGGATAGGAGAACATGTACACAACTAAATTAACGATTTCTTAAATATTTTCTAATTTCACTAAACCTTTTCCTTTAGTTTCATGAACATTTTTATTAAACATGGATCTTTATTTTCATTAAAAGGGCTTATTTCTGCTTTTGTAGGCTCATTTTACAAACATCCATTTGCAGTCTTTTGTCTAATGTCTGAGAACAGCTCAATTAATGCTACAATGTCCTCAATGATCGTTTTACACCTCAGAGTATGAGACTTAATCCTCATTATTCTTTTGTTTGTATTCAGCCATTATAGCCTTTATTCTGGCTTGATTCTGGCCCATTAACAGCACTTTACAGTAATCCACATATTATCTGAAGTCTTTCTAAAAAAACAAAACAAAAAAACAACTAAAAAGCACATACTTGGAACCTTGTGTGAATTATTGTAACAAAACAGAATGAAATAGATATAGCTCCTGGCGCAACAGGTGCATTAGAGCTACAGTTAGCATCAAGCTACATAACACAATTTAAACAATTAAAATTACACTTTTACTCAAAATTTCACTTTAGTTATCGTGTTTATTGCTTCTTAGTTCATGTGTAGAAATGTAGAATTGGTTCGTTCTTCACTGAGCACAGAATGAGGAAGTGTACACAGAAGAGCGTCGTGCAGGAGGGCAGTATTGAGTCACAGTGCGTGATGACTCATATCTGACGCAAATCAGGAAGAGGAGAGACAGAGCTCGATCTGTACACTGTTTCAGCTTTTCAGATCGGATAATTCAGTGGGAAATGAATAGAAATGGTATTCTGTATTACGAAATATTTTGCAAACGTGATAAATATTTCTCCAAATATGCATACTTTTGAACTAAGAGCCATAGCAAATGCTGTTCATTGCAGCTGTGTGGACACAACTGAACCACAGCAGACGAGAAATAATTCATTTGCGTGTGATATTCGATTCAAAATATCTTACATTACAGATCGATTATTTTGCATTCCTGACATAAATTAAGAAATTAATGTCACTGCAACCCAGTTTTATCATAAACCGTGTTAAAATATCGAAGCTAGAGTCTTTAATCGGTCTAATGATACTGACTTTGTCCAGATAAAGTAAGACTGACGTTTTAACGAGCAGTGAATGTTGAACAACAGTAATCTGGGGCCGTCTGCGATCCCTGACCCTAAAGGGGTTAAGCCAGATGCTATTTTGGGCTCCTCTTGGTAGATTGCGTTGGTTATTATGGAAATTATCTGTCTGTGTCTGTATTCTTTCATTTGCGCGTCGACAGTAGATCACACACAGAACTTTCTACTCCCACGCTTTTTTGGAATTTCGGTTTAGACCACGCACACTTCACGCAATGAGCATGAAGTGCAGCAACAGTGGCGTATACATGAGCAATAGAGGAGGAAAAACAAATACCTTCTGCCCCATTTTCAGTGTGGGCAAGCATTTGAACAAACTTTGGATTTTATCAACTCCAAGTGAAGGAGGAGCTTGATAAGACTTATAAGTAAGCTTGGTAAACTGAAGACGCAGTATTTTGGAAACACTACAAACATGAGGCTTTCATTACATGATCCACGCAATTGAGCCCCGGTATAGCATACCATCCCGATGGCTTTATACTCAGAAAACAGAACCTTGGCAGCCTTGAAGACAGCAACAAGAGTAGAATTAACGTGATGCTTAGACATCAAGGACAACTCAGTCTTGTCTCACCTTTACACTACATCATGGATGACTGGCAGCTTGTGTCTCGTGTTCTGTAAATGAGTAGGGTAAACGTATCTATTAAGCTCACCAAAATCTACATTGAGACATTTTAGTGCATTTTAGTTAGAAGTTGTTAAAATAAAATATTAATCTCTCACACAATAATATTTTATTTTATTTTAAATGACAAAAGCATTCATATTAAGATATACATCATTAAATGCAAAAAGTCTGGCTGTGCTTAATGGGTACATGTTTGTACCCTTTAAACACACCCCTGTTGCACACCACCAGCGGATATTCATAAAGGTAGCAATTTTAACTTGATTGTTGATGATCAAGCAATGGATTATGTTAAGTGAAATTTCAAATTTGACATCACAGAAATAAATTACAATATATTCAAATAGAGAACAATTACTTTAAGCTGTAATAATATTTTGTGTCGTATTTCCATCTGCTCAAGCTCGTAACCTTGGTGTGATTTTTGACACTCATCTGACGCTAGACTCAAATATTGAGTATTACAAAATTTGCATTCCATCATCTTAGAAACACTGCAATAATTAGGCCTTTCCTCACTCCGCCTGATGCTGAAAGGCTTATTCATGCATTTGTAACTTCCAGGATTGACTATTGTAACACTATTTGTTGGGTTACCTGCTAAATCAATCAAACGGCTGCAGTTTATACAGAATTCAGCAGCACGTGTTCTTACATATATTTCATCACATCAACACATCACAGGCATGCTTTATAGTTTGCATTGGCTTCTTGTTCAGTCGCGTATTGTTTTTAAAACTCTCACACTAACTTACAAAGCTATGCATGGAATAGCCCCTTTTTATATCTGTGACTATATCTGTGTCACCCAGTACACGCCTTCTTGTTTCCTTTGGTCAGCTGATTCTCTTACTCTTCAGCAGCCTCCCTGTAGATTAAAATCTATGGGGGAGAGAGAACTTTCTCTGTCGCTGCAACCAGGTTATGGAATGCACTTCCTCTCACTGTTAGAGATGCTCCCACATTAGCCAGTTTCAAGAAGCTGTTAAAAACTCATCTTTTCAAAATTGCTTGCTTAGATTGTCATGATTAGTATTCTATTGTGTTGTACTATAATTGTTATTTTATGATTTTATAATTTCTTTGTATTGCATTATTTTTGTATTTTATTTGTTATTGTTTGTAGCGCCTTGGGTTTTAGAAAAGCACATTATAAATAAAATGTATTATTATTATTATTTAGTTCTCGGAGAAACCGCCCTGATGGCTAGTTCCTAAAACTAAGTTCCTATAACTGCCCGGTGCAAAAGCCACTATAGTAACTGCACAGTGGAGCATGCTTACTCCAGAACATGTAGACCAGGATAGAGTTGCACCTGCCATTTGTAATTTCTTACTTAAATTGGAATTTAAAGTCCACACTAGAGGCTTAGTAACTACTGGCTAGCTTGTAACTAACTCTATTTTATTCGGTTGCACAATTTGTTCTAAAGGCAGAACATAGCTATTAGGTCATAAGCTCTCATTAAAATAATGCAGTTGCATAATATGACGTTTACCCTCAATATTCCAATAGCAGCCTTCAAATACGTGAGCAGAAATTTTGTTGAAATGCTGTGAATTTCACTTCATTCTAATTTTTGCCTTACATAACTTGCGGTAAAAATAAGGGCAAATCAAATGCTCAAACGGAAACCGCAAACGGCAAATGATAAATCAAATGCTCAAACGGAAACCACACACGGCAAATTATAAATCAAATGCTCAAACGGAAACCGCAATTGGCAAATGATAAATTAAATGCTCAAACGGAAACTGCAAACGGCAAATGATAAATCAAATGCTCAAACGGAAACAGCAAACGGCAAATGATAATGATAATCCCTGGCAATGGCTTACAGAACAATAAACAAACAAAAAGAAAAAAAAACAGACAACGTTTACATTTGATTCAGTGGGATTTTTTTCTTCATGGCCTATTAAACGGTCTATACCGCAGTTAAACAGGACAATAACACAAAAAAGAAAACTAAAATCAAATCTATGTATATATCAAATCGATTTTTAAAAGAATCAATTTAAATCTAATCGCAGAGGAACTATTCCTACCCCTATTACAGTGCATACCATCCACTTTGGTTTAACAAAACATTTCTTTTACCAGGTAGCAATCCTGCAATGATGCAGGATGATCCAGATCAGTACAATGACTGTGCTGCAGTCTTCAAGTTAGGGAACAAGGAAAGCGGTGTCTACTCATTGACTATACCTGATACAAAACAGCAGTTCAAGGTAACCTCTATCAACTTTATTCAAGTCAAAGTGGTAAAATACCAGCAAAATACTTAATATATAACAGTGCATTGACATTAAAAGTAGACCTAACAAACATTAGAAAAATTCTCATTTACTCACCCATGTGTTGTTCTGACCATGTACTACATTTTTTCCATCAAACACTGAATGCTGAACGTCAAAGTCATTATTTTCCATAGAACAAAAGTGTATAGTAATTTGATTATACAAGCTCACAAAGACACAGACAGTGTGCCAGAATGAGTTCTCGTTCATACTTGAACAAACTATAACGCACAGAAAGAATTATGCCAAAATATCCGTTTTGTTGAGTATTATCATAAGAAATAACGTCTTAAATGAACTTAAAAAGTTGTGAGGAAATGGGACTCGTGAGACACCGCGTCAGTTCGGCAGCGGCAGATCTTAAAGCGACAGCAGCCATGCTGTCTGTCATTAATGTTAATCACTCACTGCTTTTGATTAAATAACTTTTGTAGCTTTAATAAGGATTAATCTATTTAATTCATAAGCAGATATGCTATTTATGACTGGATGTAACTTTTGATGCTTTGCGGTAAAAGCCGTAAAAGCGGTAAAAGTGGCTCTCCTATTGATTTTGTCCTGTCAGTGTGGCACTCCTGAAAAAAATAGCGAAGACCACTGATCTAAAGTAAGGAGATGTAAATACACCAAATACTTTAATGGTGCAGTTTTCAAGCTTGAAAAACCAAACCAAAAAAAAAATGAATTTCTTGAATGAAATAGAAAAAAATATGGACATTCTGCCTAATAACGTTTGTGTTTTAAGATTAAAATGTGATTTGAAAAGACACAAGGGTGACTAAATGACAGGTAATTATTCTTTTAAGAGCGACCCTTTTGCTAAAGTTCTAAACACGCTTCCCCACTGACAGCCATTTCCTAAGAAACCTTTCTTTAGAAGTAATTAAAGACTGCCAATTTAACATTCTTTTTAGACTTCCTAGATTCTGAGAAAGTTGCCAAAAAGGTTATTTGTTTAGGTTATATCCTGGAAGAAAGGCATGGCATGAGATTCAAGTTTATACAGAAGGGACATGGATGATGAAATTTAGTAATTTACCATTTTTTGTTTCCAGGCCTACTGTGACATGGAAACAGATGGAGGTGGTTGGACAGTAATACAGAAGCGCTTCAATGGCCTTGTTGATTTTCATCAAACATGGAAAAATTACACAATGGTAGGGATTTAATTGTACTTACATCCTCCTTTGTACTCTTCTGACAAATTTACACTGCTATGAAACATGGATTTTCTGTATTTCCAATTAAGGGGTTTGGAGACATCTCAGGTGAACACTGGTTGGGGAATGAAATTATCTCCAAGTTGACACAAGAAAAACAACATGTCCTCAGGATAGATCTGACAGACTGGGAGGGGAACACAGCCTTTTCAAAATATGAACAGTTCTCACTTGATGGAGAGAAGCAGAATTACAGGTGAAGAATTACCCCGTGCTTCCATATACCAGAGAGTTTTGGCATATGATGCATTCCCAAATGCAAATTATAGGCGACTCAAACACTCAGCACTTACAGAGTAGCATTTACTGCAAATCGAAACTGTAAATGAACTGAATGAATGCTCCTGAAACACGCAGCATGTCAGACTATATTTATATTATTACAACAGCAATTTGATGATCGCACTAAGCCATAAATCACACTCACAACCATGCATTGTCAAAATTCATTAAAAAAAGTTACCGGGCAACTGGTGAGTAACACCCTTTCAACAAAGATTTTTACTCTCCATTGGTGATTTGAACTCTGGTAAGGGTTAAGGGTGTCCTGCAGATGGCGCCGCAAACTTGTGCAGCGCTGTTAGGAGCAATCCGTGCATTAAATAAATGTTTTAAAAAAAACATTTTGCAGTTTTAGTAATTGTTGAAGGCAATTCCACAATTTCAATCATCATAGTAACCCACCCTTCCCCCAAACAAAATTTCTCGTATTTATGCAATTCACATCAGACATACTTTTCAGGTTGGAAAATATGGAAATCCACATTAAGTACGGAAAACTCCTCCCTGTATATTGTTTATACAGTGAATATCTGCAGCAACAAAGTGAGAGCAACAAAGACACATCAGTCTTATCAAAATGTAAAAAATGTAGGGCCATCCGATCTTTAATGTCTTTGAGACAGTCAAGAACAAGTTTTAAAGGACTGGCATCTTTCTGTTTTAATGGCAGATAAATGTGTGTGTCATCTGCATAACAGTGAACGAAATGTCATTTCCTGAGAATGGACCCTAATGGGAGCATATACAGGGAAAACAGCATTGAGCCAAGAATAGAGCCTTGAGGGACTCCAAATGGAAGGGGTGCTGATGAGGAAACGGTCACCAAGGTTGACAGAAAAAGTCCCGTCTGATAGATACCACTTCAGAGCAGTACCTTTAATAACAACATGTTCCAACTGGGAAAGTAGGATATTATGATCAAAGGTGTCAAATGCAGATGTCAGATCTAAAAGCATAATAATGGCTGAATCTCCAGAGTCAGTGACCAATAAAAGGTTATTAAAAACCTTCAAAAGTGCAGTTTCTGTGCTGTGAAGAGCTTTAAAACCCGACTGATATACTTCTAAAACTCTGTGTGTCTACTTTCTCTAATATTTTCAAAAGAAAGGGGAGTTTAGAGCTTGGTCTATAATTATATATTGGATTTTTTTTTTTTTTTAATCAGAAGTTGAACCACAGCATGTTTAAAATCTAGTGGAACAACACCTGCGGTTAAACTGCTCATTTTTTAAATAAAACACCCGGAAGCTACGAGTTAGCTGTTGATTTGGTACACACCCATGTTAACACTGCCGTTCATTCTGCTATAAAAACTCTGGAGGGCTGGCACAATTGTCACAGCTCCAAAGAAAATATTTTGAAATCTGGAAACATTTATGGTCTACAGTATGTAATGTGAAAACATGACAACACAGTTCCTCTGAACAACTTTTTAGATAATGGCTAATTACCATTTTTGTAATGATATAAAAAAGATGGACAGGACATACAGTAAGGCTCTGGACTGAAACCTAGTGAGCAGTCTACTGCCTCCATAGGTAGCTGCCTTCTAGGGCCCTGATCAGACAGGACGCGTTTCTCAGGTTTCAAAACGTGAGCCGCACCACACTGCCTTTTTTGGTTGACGTTTTTAATGTTGAGCAGTGTGCTGCGGGGTTTTTTTTATGTTGCTAGGCAACCCCGAATCAGCTGTCCTGTCAGTCTAATCAAGGTACCTGTCACCACAATGGAAGGCCCGCCTCTCCATTCATTCGATTGGACAATGGAAAAAACACAAATGACGTCAGGCGCGTTTCTGCTCAGAGTTGACTTTTTTTTTTTTCAACTTCAGGCGCAATTCTGTCTAACCATATTTATTGATATAACTTATATTTATGGATAACCATATTAATTGATGTAATGTATGTCAAGCTACCTAAATTACCAAAATCTGCTTTTTACTTTAAATTGTACTGACATCCACCATAATACAGGTGGTAAAACAAAGCCACACCATGAATAGAATACTCGTGTATAGACGGTGCACAGGGCCATACACACAACACCTTCAGTGTAAAACACAACACTAAAATAATACAATAAACATTAACTACAGTGGATATAAAAAGCCTGCACCCCGTTAATACAACTGTTTAATATTTAATCAAAAATACAGTAAAAACTATTTATTCCGGTGATGGCAAAGCTGATTTTTCAGCATCATTACTCCAGTCTTCAGTGTCATGTGATCCTAATAATATCCAGATAATATTTCACAATATTACTGTTTTTACTGTATGTTTGATGAAATAAATGCAGCCTTGGTTAGCATAAGAGACTTCTTTAAAAAACATAAATTTTAATGTTTCCAAACTTTTGACAGGTACTATATGCAAGCGATAATCCAATCATCATCATAGTAACCCACCCTTCCCCCAAACAAAATTTCTCGTATTTATGCAATTCACGTCAGTCATACTTTTCAGGTTGGAAAATATGGAAATCGACATTAAATACGGAAAAACTCATCCCTGTATAGTTTATACAGTGATTATCTGCAGCAACAAAGTGAGAGCAACAAAGACACATGGAGTCTCATTAAAATGTAAAAAATTTAGGGCCATCCAATCTTTAATGTCTTTGAGACAGTCAAGAACAAGTTTTAAAGGACTGGCATCTTTCCGTTTTAATGGCAGATAAATGTGTGTGTCATCTGCATAACAGTGAACGAAATGTCATATTTCCTGAGAATGGACCCTAATGGGAGCATATACAGGGCAAACAGCATTGAGCCAAGAATAGAGCCTTGAGGGACTCCAAATGGAAGGGGTGCTGATGAGGAAACAGTCACCAAGGTTGACAGAAAAAGTCCCGTCTGATAGATAGGACCTAAACCACTTCAGAGCAGTACCTTTAATAACAACATGTTCCAACTGGGAAAGTAGGATATTATGGATATTTAGAAAGAGACTTCTTTCAAAAAATTTTTTAAAAAATGTTTCTAAATTTTGACAGGTACTGTATGCAAGCGATAATCCACAGCTCGTTGTGCATTACACACTGACGTTAGCGGCTGCGAAGACCACGGCCCGAATACTGCTCGGAGTGAGTCAAATAGGACTGGTTACATTTGGTGCTGTGACCTGGATGGGGTGAGGTTTAGGGGGGTGGGTGTAGCGGATGTAGGTCAGTAAGAGCTGTCCGGTTATTCCTCATTCCCCTGGCCTCAAGAGGCACGTTACTGGTGGTGGTCTTTAGCATCCTCATTAGCGTGCCCGCCTCCCACACCGGAGACCCCGGTTCGAATCCCGCTCGGAGCATGTCGACTGGGACCGATTACACTTATGCATTCTTTCCTTTCAGACTGTTATAGTGTAGGTGCCCTAAAGCAGTCAGAGTACATAAACTTAAAATCACATGTTTCTATGTACCCCAACTACAGGGAAAATGAGAGAACTCGCAAATACTGAGAATGGTACAATAAATCGTAAACCGAGTTTAAGCAGTTGATGTAGTTTGTCTCTTATTGATAACAGAATTTAATTACCTGACTAACTCACACGTGACATTATTTATATTTTCGATTTTCCAATTCTATAGGATACACCTCAACAGCTACAGTGGAACAGCGGGTAGGACCAGTAGCATGGGACAGCCAGGAAGTGATTTCAGCACAAAAGATGTAGACAACGACAAATGTATTTGCAAATGTTCACAAATGCTCTCAGGAGGTAAGAGCAATTTACTTTCAAATACCTCTATGATGTCTTCAGTGTTTTAATGTATGCTTCATAAATGTCTTATTCTAATGGATTTGGAGTTGCGCCACGTCTCTTTATTTGAACTCTGTTACTTAGCACCAGGGGTGTAAACAGCACTCAAAAATTAAAGTAAAAGTACAGATACTGAGTGAAAATTTTACTTGATATTTGGCTAAAATAATTGATATACTTGATAAAATACACTTGAGTAAAAGTAAAAAAGTACAACTTTAAATTGTACTTAAGGATTAAAAAAAGTAAAAGTACCACTGCAAAAATTTTAAACCAAAGAGAGAGGAGATACTCTTTTAATCATTTTGAATCAACTTCTCAATGTAAAGTGAATTAGCTGCATAAAATGGTTTGTTAGACAGACATACACAGAAAGATTTAGTTGAAAGAATAAAACATAACACAATGACGCAGAGGTCAAAAACATCTGTCTAGTGCATGCAACAATTAAAAAGCACATTGAGACGCAATGCAGAGGCCAGAATTGTATTCCAGACAGAACACAATATGGGGTTAGAGCAGTTACATTATTACAAATAAATAGATTGAGATTCACAAATAAATGTAAAGAAACTAACAAAAAAAAAAAAAAAATTCACAAATAAAATGTCAAAAAAAAAAAAAAAAAAAAAACTCCTCCTGGCATTCATTTGTGAATCGTTTCCTGTGCATTTGTAGATCCCTGCACACATTTGTGGATTTAGAAACATTTCTAGCGTCAAGATGTGTAGACAAATCCACAAACAAGTGGACTCCACACCCACTGTCTACTACCCACCATCAATCAGATGACAACCATTTATGCTGACCAATCATAGCATGCTCTAGCTCCAACCAATCACGATTTACAATCAGGGTGGTCTTGCCCTGAAATAACTTTGCTCCAGTGTTAATTTAATTGACAAATAATTTGTCGTCATAATTTGTCAACAACCTTTTTTCACTGACGAAAACGAGACAGAAAATTTGTGTGTAACCCTAACCTGGCATCTAAGGAACATTAATTACTCCTATGATTGCTAATTAAAAGGTAGATCATTGACTTAACACAGAGTTCTTCAGTGTGCCAGAAAGAGTGGTCCAAAAGGGTCACTTCACTTGAATTATTTACACACACACACGCGCTAATGTACTTGCATATTTGAGAGACTTGGGTCACTCTGTTTTTATGAATACATAATCTGGGTCTATAAGTGTTGAACAACCTAAATATTTTCCGAAAATAATGCTCAAGCACAAAAGGGTGCAATTTGAATCAAACTGAAATGGAATCAAGCAGAAATGCGTGTTACTAGCAGAGATAAAAAACATTTATGTTAGGCTAAACTGGGAACCGATCTCTTATCTGATTAATTGTCTGTTGATGGAACCAAAAGTCTAACGTTAACTTTCACCCAGCTATGAGCCGTGTGACAATGCATCAGAAGCCAATATAACCCATTATAATCAGTGATGTTGTCTACACTGGATGCGACGTGATATGTCACCAACAATAAAAAGAATGTCTTGTTCTGTTTCTGCGTTCTCTATGAAGAACAAATGAACGTGGGCATGTTATGTGCTGCGCCCAGGCAAAAATGAGATGTCGACACCCCTCTGACTCCATCATTGGTGTCAAACATGTACGTTTTATCTTTTGTTTTAAAAAGTTTTATCTTTTGTTTAAATCATATTTGATGTGCGTAAGATGGACGGAAATAATCTTCAAAATCTTCAAATTTGTGTTAAAATTAAATTGTAAGGTGTAAAAAATAGATTTTTCTTCGCAAATGTAATTAAGTAAAATTACAAGTATTCAGTTTAAATCGTACTTAAGTACAAATACTCAAAAAAATTATACTCAAGTACAGTAACCAATTAAAATTACTGGAGTATTTTACACCCCTGCTTGGCACTTACCCCAAAAATCTATATAAAAGGTGCTTTGCATTTTATAGTTGGGTCATGGATTACTAAAAAATTTGCCAGGAGTTAGTCATTGATAAACTAATTTGGGAACTTGGCCCTGATGAACATTGACATTAATGGTCTGGGATCTGAAGACTTGCTTCCCCTTATTCATTCTTATTAGCGATCAAAAAACAAAACAAAAACAAATGTAACAAATCAACACTAATATTAGAGGAAATGGCATTGATACATTCAAAAACAAAATTGTTCATTTGTGATACCTGTATATTTGGGAGCCTGGTGTATGTTTACAACGGCTAATGTTTTATGTTGTCACAATATAAAATATATATTTTTTGTGTATAATTTAGGTTGGTGGTTTGATGCCTGTGGACCATCCAATCTCAATGGCGTATACTACCAGCAGGGACAGAACACAAATCGTTTCAATGGCATCAAATGGTACTACTGGAAAGGTTCAGCATATTCACTAAAGGCCACAACTATGATGATAAGACTATCAAACTTCTGAGCCTCTAGTCCTATGGCACAATAATTACTGAGGTCACTGCTTTCCTATCCTATAATGAAACATTTGGTGGAGAGGTGTGACCTTCATGCACTTCTGATACAGGACTTCTATTTATAAGATGAAGCACTTGAGAGAAAAAAAAAGAAAAAAAAAACTTTGTTACAGTGTCAAATAACTAATTCATTGAACATGAAAACATGACATACAAATTAAAATGGAACTTTGTCAAGGGACAAGTTTTGTTCAAATGGATGTTAATTGAAGAACAGCTGTAAACTGAAGTACCTTGATGCTTCACAGGATTTCCTAATTCGTGTAGATAAGTGGAATCAGAACTACTTTCTTGGTGTGCTTATTTTATTTGTAAATACCAAATAATTTACAAAAATTATATTATTGATATTTGATATTGTCAAATGGTTGTAATGGTACTGGTTTAGTGCTTCAGACCTTCTTGTAGATATCTTAACTGTGGGCATTTGTTGACAGTTGACCAAACTCTATAGCATTTCTTAAAGGGTCCCTTTTTGCAAAATGCAAAATTCACATTCTTTTACATGGTTTAAAAAAAATAAATAAAAAAAAAAAAGTCTACAGTGTGAACCCCCCTTATAAATGCTAAAAATCCACCCACTCCTTTTTTATATTCCCCCAAAATAAATGGTCTCAAAATGATCGCTTGTTCGTGTTTTCTACCCATTGTGACATCACAGTGGAACAGGCCCGACCCACCAAGACTGGTGACAGACTTCCCTATTAGCACAGATCCTCCTCTAAGTGAGCTATACTCAGTCCGCCATGTTTGGCCCTGTCCTAAATGGCACCCTAAACACTTGCGGTCTTCCCAGGAGTCTGCACTTTCATGACGCAACGCCACATTGACTGTTGTGTAGAAGTCTGCTGCAACCAGTTTCTCTGTAGCTGGCCATTTGTAGTTGGCTATTTGAGCAAAGTAAACACATTTTTGCTTAAATGTTCTGTTGTTGATTGTAACAAACGTAAAAGTCTTCATGTACTCCCGGCATTTGAGCCACTGAAGACACAGTGGAGTATTATTATTTTAAGGGAACGCGGGGAAAAATGTGGCTAAATACTTATGTTTGTTCTAACCATTTTACATCACACTACTTCATAATTGAGAATTAATACAATGCAGCAGTTCATTTGCATTTAAAGACACACACGTGAAAACAGCACGATTTTGCTCCCACCCAAAAAGGGGCATTTAGGGCAGTGTATAATAAAATACATGTGATATTAGCGGACACTTCAGAGACACATTCTGGGGACACCGGAGACATACACCGACCAGGCATAACATTATGACCACTGACAGGTGAAGTGAATAACACTGATTATCTCTTCATCGCAGCACCTGTTAGTGGATGGGATATATTAGGCAGCAAGTGAACATTTTGTCCTCAAAGTTGATGTGTTAGAAGCAGGAAAAATGGGAAAGCGTAAGGATTTGAGCGAGTTTGACAAGGGACAAATTGTGATGACTAGACAACTGGGTCAGAGCATCTCCAAAACTGCAGCTCTTTTGGGGTGTTTTCAGTCTGCAGTGGTCAGTATCTATCAAAAGTGGTCCAAAGGAGGAACAGTGGTGAACCAGCGACAGGGTCATGGGGGGCCAAGGCTCATTGATGCACGTGGGGAGCGAAGGCTGGCCTGTGTGGTCCGATCAAACAGACGAGCTACTGTAGCTCAAATTGCTTAAGAAGTTAATGCTGGTTCTGATAGAAAGGTGTCAGAATACACAATGCATTGCAGTTTGTTTTGCGTATGGGGCTGCATAGCCACAGACTAGTCAGGGTGGCCATGCTGACCCCTGTCCACCGCCGAAAGCGCCAACAGTGGGCACGTGAGCATCACGGTATTCCCTGTTGGCTGTGGCCTCTTTCAGCAGGATAATGCGCCCTGCCACAAAGCAAAAATGGTTCAGGAATGGTTTGTGTAACAACAACGAATTTGAGGTGTTGACTTGGCCTCCAAATTCCCCAGATCTCAATCCAATTGAGCATCTGTGGGATGTGCTGAACAAACAAGCCTGATCCATGGAGCCCCCACCTGGCAACTTACAGGACTTAAAGGATCTGCTGCTAACATCTTGGTGCCAGATACCACAGCACACCTTCAGGGGTCTAGTGGAGTCCATGCCTCGACAGGTCAGGGCTGTTTTGGCAACAAAAGAGGGACCAACACAATATTAGGAAGGTGGTCATAATGTTATGCCTGATCGGTGTATAGCAAATATATAGATTTAACTGATAGCATATAATATTTATCATTCACATAAGGAATGCAATAAACAGACATCAGATAAATTAATCTAATCATTGCCAGCTAGGAACAAAATTTTTTAGAGGCTTTTTAAATCTATACTAAACATATTCAGCCAACACTGATTTTTAATGCACAGATCTATTTTGAAATTTGAAGCTTTTCATCCGTTGCTGTGGTTATTGCTGTCAGTCATCTAAATTTTATAAGTAACTCACCAAACGATAATTTAGCAGATTAAAGACTAGCTTCTTCAGGTCATTATGACTTTCTGGTGCGATCGCCTGACAAAAACCCCCTGCAACAGATTGAGCACCTTCAGAAGGTTTTGTAAGTACAGCGCAACGGAGGCTCTACAGGAATGTAGCAAATTGATTGTAATGTTGCAACTTGCCATTAGATTATTATGGTCAATTGTTTGGTTTAATAAATACTCTCTCTTATTTCTAAACATCACTAAGAATGGTAAAACAAATGCTGTCTGACAACATTAGTTAGGCTATATTTACAATGTTTTTATTTATTTAAGTTGTCATTAAAGGTGCTGTATGCAAGTTTTTCACTTTACTAAAGCATAAAAATACCATAATATTGCAGATATTTAGGAAACATACTAAATTCACATACTCGTTTCTCAGAAAACCAATGCTTCAGCCAGTTATTCTACTTTGAAATGTGCGTTCCATGTTGGAATGTCTGTTTTTGGTCTGTGCGAAACTACTCGCCGCCATTTCGCCACCACAGGTTGCCAGTTGGTGGAAAACACAGCGTATTGCAGCAGCCATAGAAGCCAGCAAACAAACTGGATCAGACATCGCAGATTCTACCCGACCTAAAAAACTCAGCATCCATCTAAAGATCTCTATGAACGAGATTGAACTTAGTGCAAGTCTTCGCTTTGATTGTCAATTGCGCTCGCTCATGTTGCATGTCCTCAAGCTGGCAACCTGCGCGAGCATGGAGTCTGAGGAGGGGGCGGGGAAAACAACGATCTCCAATATTTTTAATTTGGACTGCAGCACCTATTTCGACCACTAGCTGTCAATCCTACATACTGAACCTTTAAGCTTTCCATTAAAAATAAATATACTAATAGAAAATGACAGATAATAAATAAAGCACCAGAATGATCAGTTTCTAATTAATATATGTAAATGTATTCATTTACAGTTAAGAGCAAAAATGCATTGGCTGCCACAAGCACAACAATACCTGCAGTGGCAAAAAAAAACGCATTCTAGTTAAGTGCCATCTGCACTTCATAATCCAAAATGTCTAATTTTGTTGCATACGCATGACTGCAAGTGTGATATTGCTATATACAACAGTTTGACATCCCCACAATCCATGGCACATCTGACTCATTGTATTCTGTATGTTCAGTCAACTGAGGTCATGAGCACAAGCACTTCTCACAATGCCCATGGAAAGAGTTTTCACTCTTTCTGAAAAGAGTTTGAGCGCTGCGAATGTTCTCATCAGAACCATCTGGAGATTCTCCGAGTTTATATTTTATTAAAATATTAACATTAATATTATATGGTATTTTTATAATTATATATTATCTATCCGTCTAATGTTATTGTATAGTATTTATTTACTGTCAGTTTATCTACAAACAAAGAGATGGCATAATTTGTTTATTTAAAAAAGTACAACAAGATTTGACATACTATCTCTAATGCGTGGATATAATGGGGACAAAACATTCCTATTGTAGTATACTGATGAGCCAAAACTTTGTGACCAGTCACAGGTGAAGCGAATATCATTGAACATCTCCTAACAAGGCCACATATTAAAGTCTGACTAGATTAGACGATACGCAAATAATGATTTCCCGTGTAGGATTTGAAGGCGAACCAGACACAAATTAATCTTCCAGATGATTCGTTCAAACTTAATTCCACACAGACCCAAAATCAACAATCTATGACCAGTAATTAAGTGGGCTCTATCCAGTCTGAACTAAGTAACAAAACCCACAGATCTTCTTCTCAATGACCTTTGAATGTACTCTGAGTGACACAGTTGAAATCCACAAGAAAACCCACAGAGACTGTTTTTACATATAAACGGCATCAAATCAAAGATGACACAAACTATAAACACAAGTAATACCTCCAGATTCTAACTGAACTGGTACATTGATATCAAATTTATTAACCCCACAATAGGAGGGTTAAAGCAATGATTGATGGTTCGTTTAGGTCATGTCTTATAAGTGCATATATTGCTAGAAACTTGGGATTTCATAATTTCACTCTCTTAAAACTCATCCTTTCCTAACTTTCTTTCTGCAACTCGTGTGAATGTGTGTGTGCATGTGTTTGTGTTAAGATATTAGTTTTATGTGTTACAATAATCAAAGTCTCGTTTGTATTTAAAGATAAGTGTTCCTGTGTTATGTGCTTACAAATTTAATATCTTAAAACTTAAAATGTGTTACATTGCTATTAAATAGTGTTTACAGTATTGTTTGGATGGTAATATCCACTGCAGATTTGATGGTTATGGCCCGTTCAAATGAACGCTGGACGAGTCATTTGCTCGGCCATAAAATAAGTGACTTTCAAAATTCCCTTTAAATTAATAAATAATTCCCTTTGAGCTAAATTGACCTGTTTCCCTTACATTTTTATCTTACACCCGTAATCAATGCGTTAGATGCAGGAGAAATGGGCAGGGCTATGTAAGATCTGAGGCCATGTTCAGACTGCAGGCAAATCAGATCTTTTCAGGCAGACTGTCCGCACTATTAATTGCAAGTGTACTTGTGTACTTACAGGTGCAGCTGGGAAATAATCGGATAGCTCATAAGGTTCTTCAGGAACCCATTGCCTGTGCTCTAAACACCATTGGATCTGCACAGATAAGCAAAAAAAGATACGATACAATAGTATATTAACTACCACCTAAATCTTTTACAGAATGGTGTTTATCAGTGTTACAAAAATAATACACACAAAGCAATAAACACTATACACACCCACTCAAAGGAGAGGATCCAGCAGCCATGTGCAATACCTAACAAGATATTAAGTGTCCGCCGTGGGCTGCCGGACACCACATGAGTGGTGCTTTCACACACATTATCGACCACTGTAAAACCACCCAGATTTCTGACCAGCTGGAAGACTACCTCTTGCTTCCTAAACACAAACACAGAACAAACAAAAATCTTTAAAAAGTCTTCATTCACCCTTACACAAATTAAGCCCTTAAAAAGGTCTTAAACCAGAGCAGAAAGTCTTAAAGTCATGATTTTAAATGTTGCATTTACTGCAAAAAAAAGTATTTCTGTCCTGTTTCCAAAACAAACAAACATCTTTGATACATTTACTTGAAATGTAAATGTAAAATGAAGTCTTGAAAAATTGAACAAAAGAGCGTTAATAAAAAAAGAACAAATGTCTATGAATGAGTTATGAAAACTTCCCTTTGAATTAAGTTGATTTTCCTGAGCCCATTGGCAGATATTTGTTCTTGTTTTAATCATAAACGCTTCATTTTGATCAACTTTATATTTTGTGTCATTTTACATCTCAAGTAAAAGTATCTTGATTTAAATGTGCAGTAAACAATTTCTGATAAACCACACACTTGTCAGCAGTAGGGGGCATATACACTGGGGAACAGAGAGAGTGAGCAAGAGGGAGATTTAAAGAAAGACTGTAGAAAGAGAGATGACAGAGACATTACAAAAGAGAAAAGGTCAGAGGAATATCACTGGAAAAAGAAGGGTTATGATCAGGCAAGAGACATCAACTTGTGCATTGTGTGCCTGTGCATTTGGATGCAGAGAAATTAAGAAAGAGGTGTGTTTGTTTGGGTTGATTTCACAGTGTTTGTCAGAAATCGCTAACTGCACCTTTAAGAATCTTTAGACATTTGCACTGGAAAAAAGGAAATAAAACTGAGAAAACATCACTTTTTTGCTGTGTGATCAGAAGGTGGAATAAAAGATATTTCCATATTCTAGCAGAGGTGGGTAGTAACAAAGTACATTTACTTCATTACATTTACTTGATTTAATAAATTTTTTTGGAAAGTGTGTACTTTTAAGATTTAAATATGGGTACTTTAAATTGAGTACATTTCTAGTGAAAAAAACTGTACTTTTAACTGTTACACTGGGCAACTATCCTATCGTTACTTTATTATAATGCAATACATGTTAAGAAATGCGTAGTTTATTGTGTGCACCCTTACTTTACTGAGAAAAGTAGGTCAGGAAAAAATTTGTAGATGGAAAATCTCCATATAAGTGCCTGTTTTTCTTCTACTTGTTACTTTGCAAAAAATTTTTATTGCACAGGTTTATTTATTATTTATTCAAGTTTTTTTTAGGATAATACATTTGACACTCCAAATTGAATATTAAATATAAAATTATTTCGGCCAACAAAAAGTAGTTATCGTGATCGTAAGCAGGAGCCAAAGGTGAACTGCTAATATTTGATGTAACGCATGGAAAAAATATTTACATTGTCAATCGTGGTACGGGTGGGAAATTAATAGTTCAGACTGCAGATCAGATAACCAATGCAAATATTTAAACATATGCAAGTGATTTAAATCACAATCTAGAAGGTTCCTTGTATCCATGCAGCACAATAGAGCTCCGGAGGTCACGTGACCCATTCTGTTTACGATGCCATTTTGGCAGGCAGGAACAGCCGGTGCCAGCATGAGTTTCAAGGCAACAGAGTTCACTGCGCACTTTAACTCAAAAGACATAGACCTGTACATAACAAAACTTAATAGATTAAACATAACAGATCCCTATAATGCCCCCGGGGTGCTTTTCACGTGTATCGATAAATGAACGGATAGCTTTTCTGTCAGGACACCTGTTGCACCAGCTGTGCGCAAGTTACAACTAGCCTAGTTTTGACGTAAATGGGCACTAAGGTACAACTTATGCACTACTAAATATTTTTGCGTTGCACCATTAAACTTAGTTGAAGCCTAAATCTACGTATAAACTAAATATTTACGGAAGCCTCCGACCAGGAGTAACATTAACGGATAGAATAGCAGGCAGACTACAAGCTCGTTTTACATGACAGACTTCAATTCTTTACACGTATATGATAATGCTGACATGTACACGCGCTTACATTTTAAGAGAGAAAACGTGAATAGATTACTGTTAGCGGTGAAAACGAACCCATCCAAAACAGCACCGCTGTGTGCATCTGTCCCATCGGTTTTTTTTTGTTTCAGTATTTATGTATTGATCCTTAATTTAGTTTCAAATAGCCTACAGTTTTTGAATGTTATTTATATATAAAAGCACTTAAGTTATTCATGATAAGTAGTTAGAATGAAGAATAAACTTACTACGATTAAATGATTTCCCCTTTGCTTTCCCCCGCCTATTCTGGCATACTGGCGCACAGCAGCTGTCCGCCATGTTGAAATAGTAAGGTTTAAACAGTCTGGTTTTAAATAATTTTTCGACCACTATAGATACCAATGCTATAGCCGCTCTAGCGCTACCCTGATTGCCTGCCAAAATGGCAGAGTTTAGGCTGCGTGACGTCAACCTCCGGAGCTCTATAGCTAGGCTGGGTCATTCCCTGTCAAATCAACCAAATTTTGGAAACTTCCCTGGCTCAAATTTTTTTTTTCCCCCCCATTTTTTTTCTGGTGAAAAACAAACATAAATATTAATTGTCATGGATGAACATTTGAGTAATCCACTATTTATAGAGCCAAATTACAGGGGGGTAAAAATGACTTTAGAAAGATGAAAGCATCATAATTTTATTTTTACACAGAAAATGGTCTGTTAGTAAAATCTATTGACTTTAGACATCTTTGTTGGATTATATGCCAGTGGTGACAGATCAAAAACCGGAAAAAGCAGTTTTCCAAAGTTTGCAAACCTGTAACTCAAGTAGTATTAAAGATATCTTAATATCCTTTTAGATTTAGGTTCTTACACTTTTCTTTTGGTGTCTTCATTTGAAGGACCTGTGGTTTAATTCCAGAGATATGGGGATTTCAATGTGGCTCTAAAAATAAATTGTTAAATTTTCAACGGTCAAAAACCAAATGTGGATCACTTTGCATACAACAGATACTTTTTTCTTTTAAAGAGGAATGTCTGAAGAAAAAATAATGTTGAAACTAATATATCTTAGAAATGTATTTTGTTTCTTTCTATGAAAACAATAGCATAAAACACTCCTGTCTGAGTGCCAAAAACTTATTTTTGTGTGCATGTAGCTCAATCTACAATATGATTTTACATTCTGGTTCTCTTTTAGCAAACTTTTTTTTTGGTATGTTAATTTGTAAGGCCCTATATGGTTCAGTCCCATAGATATGGGGATCTCAATGCTGCTTCATGTCCAAATTTTTTAACATTACCCATTTTCAATGGTCAAAAACCAATTGTCTAAGTGCCAAAAATACACTGAAATTGTCAAGTTGTGGCACATTAACTTGCTCTCAGTAGTCTGTTCATAAGATTTTATATTTGAATCAGTTTAAGAGATCATTTGGAAGAAGGGTTTTGTTCATTTTAATAGCTTCTGAAGCTAGCAAGAGTTCAAATAGGCAGTATTGTAACTCCATGTTTGAAACAAGTTTCATGCCTCCTAGGAAAGTGTGTTTGCTCTCCCCACACATTGCATTTACATCAGTAAACAACGATTTTCCTCACCTGGATGGTTTCTGAACTACAATTTTCTATTGTTATAACATGTCAGTCATAGATTGAGTAGTATCCACTGCTAAGGGGCATAATTTGTGGAATCACTGATTTGAAACAACTTTGAAACATTTAAGGGCTCTCACACTTGAAATTATTTATTCTGAGTTATTCTGAACTCCAGGTAAATGGGATCCTAGTTTATCTTATTTTGTTTCACATTGTTCATACATTGTTCATACTTCATACCCGGAGTTAACGATTAATCCTGGTTATTCATAATTTGACGTCACACTATACATTCCAAAACCCTGGGTTACTGTTCTTATATGCAGTGACAAGAGTCATGACTGGATAAACAAAATAACATTTGGTGTTCAACTATTGAAAATGGGTAAAATTTAACAATTTGGACATGGAGCAGCATTGTGACCCCAATATCTCTGAAATTGAACCACATAGGGCCTTAAAATTGACGATTCCAAAATAAACATTTCTTCTGAACTAGAATCTAAAATCATATTGATATATCTTTAACAATTATTGAGTTACAGGGAGGCAAACTTCAGAAAAAATTTTTTTTTGGCACTCAGACAGGAATATATGTTCTAAGCATTTTTTTGATAGAGGGAAAAAAATATACATTTCTATTTTCAATAATATTTGTTCTTCAGAGATTCTTCTTTATATACTAGTATTAGCTGTATGCAATGTGACCCACATTTGGCTTTTAACCACTGAAAATGGGTAAAATTCAATAATTTGAACAGTCACATTGGGATCCCCAAATCTCTGGGACTGAAGCATATAAGGCTTTTAAAATAAAGACCTGAATCTAATAGGATATCGAAATCTCTTTAATACTTCTTGAGTTACAGTCACACAAACTTAGGAAAAATAATATTTATGGTATAATCCAACACAGATGGTTGAAGTCAACAGATTTTACTAACAGACCTACTAATCTGTGTAAAAATAAAATAATGCTGCTGCTATTTTTCTAGCTATTCGATCAGTACACGTGTACCGAACCGAAAAACCCATACCGCAAACTTTCAGTACAAATCTGTATATCACACCCTAAACAAATTAAAAACATTCTCATATTTTAACTAAAATTAAGGGGTCATTTTGAGCCCCCTCTACAAAATAGTCAATTACTCAATAAATATTCATCCATGACATTTAATATTTTGCCTTTCATCACTATTTATGTTTGTCTTTCACCAGAAAAACAAAAAACAAAATCAAAAAGCCAGGGACCTCTGGTTGAGTTGACATGGAATAACCTAGCTTTATTATTTTCATAGTTTCAAAGTACTCAGAAAACACAACAGAATAGATACTCACTCAGTGGGCATGCTTGTCATTACCAAGGATCTATTTTTCTAGAAAGACAAGAAGAAAAAAAAAGATTTTTTTTTAAAAGATTAGAAAGATTAGAATTTCATTTTTGCAGTTCATTTCTTGTTACTAATACACTAAATGTTTTGCCAATCACTGATGCCAACCAACTAATCTTCTATTATCTCAGACACATGTACTATTGAGCTCCTGTTTTGTTGGAGAGTAGCATAAACCAGTATAAACACATGCCGGATATCTGCATATTTGGTGAACAAAAAGGAAATGAAAGCCCAAGGCCGTATAAGAGGGGAAGCAGTTGAGAGCCATTTAAGCACAGAACAGCGAGGCACCTTTTTATCTGTCCCCTGTACCTTGGCCTCAGTACAACAGCCCTGTAGTACAAACGCATTAACGGCCTTCCTCTCTATTCCTACAGGAAGTTGGGGTTTACATCCATCAATGAACAGGGAAGCTAAAACAGGTTCATACATAACATGTTTACCAAAATGCTTTCTGAGACCATGACACAAACATGTGGCCAGGTGCCAGTGATTATTCTAGTTAATAGAAGCTAACGTCATTGCTCGTAAAATGTGTCAGTCTGTTCAAGGAAGACAATTCTGTAGATGGTTTATCCTCTGATTTAGATAAATTATTCTGTGGTGTTTTAACAAAACATATAACCCATAAATTAAACTTTAATATATCATGGTCTGTCTCAATACAGAATTTGTTTGGCTGGAAGGTGTGAATTAAAATCATTTAAACCATGGTCTGTTTGAATATAAAACTGTTGCAATAAAACCATTTGATGCACAGGTAGTTCCAAGTCAGTTTAATCATCGTTCTATATTAATGTGCCATTTTTTATTGAAGCGCACACAGAGAGCGGAGATCACGCTGCACACAGAAACATTTAGGAGCACAGAAACTTACTGGAGCTCAAACACTTGTAGAAGCAAGCTAAAATGGCATGGTATAACACTGTAGTTAAAGTAATTCATACAGTATTCACAGAAGCCAATTTAGCACTTATGAACTAAAATGTATGTGCTTTTTATTTAGAACAAATCCAAGAAGCATAGTACATTTCAAGACGGTAAACCTGTTCTTATGTTTGACTGTTTTACACATTATTTAAAATACATGAATCTATTCCCTTTGCCGTAAAATAAAAATGATAAAAGTGGATGAATAAAATATGCTTTTAAATTAATATCCTTTTAACGCATGTTGTGTTGGGGCTCCGTAAATTACACATTTTCAAGGTTTACATAAAATCTTGGGCCAGTTATTCTTTTTAGATAAGTTTGCATATAGAGCTGAGTGCTTGTATTCCCTGTGCAATTTGATGTAATGAAGAGAATGAAGATTCAGAAACACAGAGCGTCCGAACGACACTATGAGTTGTCATGTTGGACTTCAATCAAACTTTACATACATACACACACACACACACGATTATAAGAGCTGGCTTATTGCTATAAAAGGAGGGAAGAAGTGCTTCTAGTCATTGTGCTCTTATGTTAGCAATGGGTACCAAACAAAGAAAGTTGTGCAGAAATCACTGCTATGCATCAAAATGGCCTCACATGCAAGGAAATTGCTACAAAGAATATTGCACCTGTAAGAACCATTTACCGGATCATTAAGAACTTCAAAAAGAGAGGTTCAACTGCAATTGAAATCCTAAAATTCTGCAGGAAGTACAAGGATTAGAAAGCAGAAGAGTTATTTTCTCTGACGAAGCCCCCTTCCGACTGTTTGGGATCATCTGGAAAATTAACTAAAGAAAAGGTGAACACAACTAGGAGTGCAGTGTCGTGCCAACAGTGAAGCATCCATGTGTGGGGTTGATTTTCATGCAAGGGATTGGGCTCTGCCCAATTCTGCCCAAAGAATGGTTTCAAAACCCCACCAGGAGCAACTTCTCCCAACCATCCAGGTGCAATTTAGTAAGGATCCGTGCAATTTCCAGCATGATGGAGCACTATCATAAGGCAAGAGTGAAAATGAAGCAGCTCAGAGATCATTTTATTGAAATTTTGGATCGTGGCCAGGTAACTCCCCAGATTTGAATCCCATAGAAGCATGAAGCAGAAGTCCACAATCTGTAATCAACTCCAAGCACTATAAGGCAAGAATGGTTCACCATCCATCAGGATTTGGCTCAGAAGCTGATATCCAGTATGCCAGAGCGAATTGCAGAAGTTATGAAGAGGAGGAGTCAACACTGTAAATATCGATCTTTTGCATATACTAAATGTTGTTGCCAATAAAAGACTTTTAAAACTTATGAAATCATTTTCCAGTGTACCATAGAAACTTGAAAAAATCTACAACAACTGAAGCAACAAACTTTGTGAAACAAAATTTGTCACTGCCAAGTTTTGGCCATGGGCATGGCTGTACATCAGTAGAACCCTTGCGCATACATTCAATCTCTTCATGTACATACACCTATGAAATGCTCGCACATGCATACAAACTGTACATACAGAGCCATTGCACGTCTCCGTTTAGTTAATGAATTAATCGTGTTTTGAACTAACAGTTTGAATAAATGATTCGGTGACTCTCTCTTAGAAATGGTGCTAAAACGCCAGGTCATAATTACCGTTAATTACAAGATGACGACAAGCGTCATGCTTGTCGTCAGGCACGACTAAAATAAGGGATTAAAAACCAATTGTTTTTCACTTAGGTTTCATTTAGGTCTGAGCAAAAAAAAAAGTCTGCTATTTTTTCCATTCCAGAGGCCTTCCAGACTTCCATTCCAGAGGCCTTCTTAAGGTTACCGGTTTAAAAAATACAATTATAACGACTTTATTTAATTGTGTATATTTTTTTAATTCTCACAATATACCTTTTATTAATTGACACCCGATTTACATTGAGGAGCTGCAGAGATATACAGGGAGTGCAGAATTATTAGGCAAATGAGTATTTTGACCACATCATCCTCGTTATGCATGTTGTCTTACTCCAAGCTGTATAGGCTGGAAAGCCTACTACCAATTAAGCATATTAGGTGATGTGCATCTCTGTAATGAGAAGGGGTGTGGTCTAATGACATCAACACCCTATATCAGGTGTGCATAATTATTAGGCAACTTCCTTTCCTTTGGCAAAATGGGTCAAAAGAAGGACTTGACAGGCTCAGAAAAGTCAAAAATAGTGAGATATATTGCAGAGGGATGCAGCAGTCTTAAAATAGCCAAGCTTCTGAAGCGTGATCATCGAACAATCAAGCGTTTCATTCAAAATAGTCAACAGGGTCGCAAGAAGCGTGTGGAAAAACCAAGGCGCAAAATAACTGCCCGTGAACTGAGAAAAGTCAAGCGTGCAGCTGCCAAGATGCCACTTGCCACCAGTTTGGCCATATTTCAGAGCTGCAACATCACTGGAGTGCCCAAAAGCACAAGGTGTGCAATACTCAGAGACATGGCCAAGGTAAGAAAGGCAGAAAGTCGACCACCACTGAACAAGACACACAAGCTGAAACGTCAAGACTGGGCCAAGAAATATCTCAAGACTGATTTTTCTAAGGTTTTATGGACTGATGAAATGAGAGTGAGTCTTGATGGGCCAGATGGATGGGCCCGTGGCTGGATTGGTAAAGGGCAGAGAGCTCCAGTCCGACTCAGACGCCAGCAAGGTGGAGGTGGAGTACTGGTTTGGGCTGGTATCATCAAAGATGAGCTTGTGGGGCCTTTTCGGGTTGAGGATGGAGTCAAGCTCAACTCCCAGTCCTACTGCCAGTTTCTGGAAGACACCTTCTTCAGGCAGTGGTACAGGAAGAAGTCTGCATCCTTCAAGAAAAACATGATTTTCATGCAGGACAATGCTCCATCACACGCGTCCAAGTACTCCACAGCGTGGCTGGCAAGAAAGGGTATAAAAGAAGAAAATCTAATGATATGGCCTCCTTGTTCACCTGATCTGAACCCCATTGAGAACCTGTGGTCCATCATCAAATGTGCGATTTACAAGGAGGGAAAACAGTACACCTCTCTGAACAGTGTCTGGGAGGCTGTGGTTGCTGCTGCACGCAATGTTGATGGTGAACAGATCAAAACACTGACAGAATCCATGGATGGCAGGCTTTTGAGTGTCCTTGCAAAGAAAGGTGGCTATATTGGTCACTGATTTGTTTTTGTTTGGTTTTTGAATGTCAGAAATGTATATTTGTGAATGTTGAGATGTTATATTGGTTTCACTGGTAAAAATAAATAATTGAAATGGGTATAAATTAGTTTTTTGTTAAGTTGCCTAATAATTATGCACAGTAATAGTCACCTGCACACACAGATATCCCCCTAAAATAGCTAAAACTAAAAACTACTTAAAATATTGATACAAAAATATTCAGCTTTGATATTAATGAGTTTTTTGTGTTCATTGAGAACATGGTTGTTGTTCAATAATAAAATTAATCCTCAAAAATACAACTTGCCTAATAATTCTGCACTCCCTGTACAAAGCACTATATTTTCCTTAAAAACTGTAGTCAAACAAAACTACATTTTTATTTATATTGGGTATATAAAATACATTTTATTAGTAAATAAAATTTAATTATATATATATATTTTTTTTTACTAATTTAAGTTTAAACATTTAAAATTAACTACATGTAAATGAGAAAATGCAAATTATTATTTTTTTATTTTTTATTTCAGTTAATATTTAACTACTACCATACATTTTTTAAAACTTTTTTATTAGTTTACTATGATAACCCTTGTCTGGGGGTGCGTTAACCGTACGATGTAAATCGCTGATTAACTACCATAGTACGATACATGGAGAAACTAACCAACTAGTCATGACTTGTTTCCTGAAAATGTAGAAATGTGGGTTTAAAAATGCTGTCTCATGAGATACCTTCATCTGATCGATTTTTGAAGGCAGCATAGATGTATCCTTCACTGCCTATGATATCCTACAAATGTGCATTCCAATTTGTTAAGCTAAAAAATAAAGATGGAATCTGAAAGTAGCAATTAGTCAGTTTGTGTGCAAAAATATTTTTGACCAACGATTTTCACTTGCGATGCAATTTCTAGCAAATAAATTACTATTGTAGTAATTAAATATTCACTTAGTTATTAGCAAAGTTCGCCAATTTGTTGTAGATCATTAAACTGCTATGCTGCCTCAGAAGTCTGTCTGAAATCAGTTGTGCGAGTTACCTTGTGCACAAATGCTACCTGCAATGTCGTCTGATAGGGCAACGAGGCAACAAGTAAGCTGCCCACATACTCCAGGGTTCCTTTGCACATTTATACACATGCACTCTTAAAAAACACGGCACTGGATTGTTGACAGGCTAAAATATACAGTTGCAAGAAAAAGTATGTGAACTGCTTGCAGAATCTGTGAAAATGTGAATTATTTTAACAAAATAAGAGAGATAATGCAAAATGCATGTTATTTTTTATTTAGTAGTGTACTGAATAAGGTATTTTACATAAAAAAAATGGTTTACATATATTCCACAAGACAAAAAAAAATAGCTTTATTCAAAATGACCCCGTTCAAAAGTTTATGAACTATTGATTCTTAATACTGTGTCGTTATCTGTATGATCCACAGCTGTTCATTTATTTTTTTGTTATGGTTGTTCTTGAGTCCCTTGTTTGTCCTGAGCAGTTAAACTGCCCAATGTTCTTCAGAAAAATCCTTCAGGTCCTGGAAATTCTTAAGTTTTCCAGTACCTTTTGCATATTTGAACCTTTTCCAGCAGTGACTGTATGATTTTGAGATCCATCTTTTCACACTGACGACAACTGAGGGACTCAAACACTATTAAAAAAGGTTCAAACATTCACTGATGCTCCAGAAGGAAACAATGCATTTAGAGCCGTTCAAATATGCAAACGATGCTGGAAAACTGAAGAATTTGCAGGACCTGGAGGATTTTTCTGAAGAACATTAGGCAGTTTACCTTCTCAGGACAAACAAGGGCTCAAGAACAACCATCAGAAAACAAAAAAACAGCCGTGGATAATCCAGGTAACGACACAGTATTAAGAATCAAGGGTAGATAAACGTTTGAATGGGTCATTAATAAATTCAGCTTTTTTTCAGCTATAGTCTTGTGGACTATTTGTAAAAATAAAAAAAAAATTCTGTAAAATACCTTATTCAGGACAGTACTAAATAAAAATATAGCTGCAAGCAGCCATTATCGGGGCCAAGCGCAAAGAAGTTAAGACATGTCAGCATGGCTGGGAGTGTCAGACCAACTGCAACAATGAGCCATTAAAGACCTATTAAGGTGATTTTAGGCAAAATAGCTGTACAATTATAAATACAGTCAATGATAATGATTTAATGGTTTATCACTTTTGACCAATAGGTGGCACAGTTACGAAATTTATGTGGTGTGGTCAGAGTAAGGGAATAATGTCAATATGTCAAAGCATTGCAGAGATACAGCCTCAAAAGTCATTTTGGCATCATGCCTCAACTTCGTCGCTGTGGTATACCAAAACGGTTTCGTCTATCAAATTGAAATCCATAACTTTTTGTCAGCACGGTCTGAAGATGATACAATTCGATTTTGGTGAAAATCGGACAAACAGTTTAGGACGAGTTTAAAAAAAAAAAAAGTAGGTTTTTAACAAATAAGATGGTGGACAGGAAGTTTGGCCAAATATGTTAAAAGTGGTATCTATGTTCTCGGCATGACCCAAGGAATGTATTATAACCAGTTGTTACAATAGGCTAATTTAATCAAAAGTTATTAGCATTTTTGGAAATTTAATTATAGCAATTATAGCTGCCTCAAATCTTTTTGAGTACCATAAGGGCACGGTTCCAAAAGACACATACCAAGTTTCGTAATGATACGCCAAAGCATTAGTAAAACAAAGGCCTAGCATTTTTTATCATAATACTGTATTGAAGTCAATGGGAATTTCATGTTTTTTTTTCTATTATAGCGCCACCAAGAGCCACAATCCCACCTTTTTTTTTGTGTCCTCAGAATGAGTGCATACATATGTGTGTCGAGTTTGGTGACAATATCTCATTTAGTTTCGGAGTTATAGACATTTATATCAATAACAACATTAAAAAAATGACCCGTGGACGACTTTGTTTTGATTTTTTTGCCACTTCCTATCAAAAATTTGACATTTGGGCTAGCTTATATAGTTAATCAACTTGTATTCCGTGTTTCCTACACTGGTTTCGTCTCGCTCAGACCAAAGGTTTAGAAGATATTTGCAAATGTTTAAGCACTAAATCACCATGCTGCACAAACCATAAGGCAAAACCTGGCATGTATGGTATCGTTGGACTCGGCAAGGATTCAGGAGATAAAAAAAGGTTACCACTAGGTGGCGCTGTTTTGCTTATCAGGCTCCTTCAGGGCATCGTCGTGATGACCCATACAGAGTTTCGTAACAATCCGTTCATGTGTTCATAAAATACAGCATTTTAGCACATAATTCAAAATAACTAATATGGTAAAATTGGATATCAGTCGACTTGGCCATACGGTTCTATGGGCTGCCATAGAGGAGGAAGAGGAAGAAGTAGAAGAAGAAGGCCAACGATTTCGATAGGTGCCTTCGCACCTTCGGTGCTTGGCCCCTAATAACATGCATTTTGTATGATCTCTCTTATTTTTGTTAAAATTATTCACATTTTCACAGATTCTGCAAGCAGTTCACATACACATAACTGTATAGAATAAAACATATATTTAAAAGGAATGAATGATAAAGGTTTCCTGCACATTCTTGATTTCAAAAATTCTTTACTTTTCCAGACTCAAATTTCCAAACCTCTCTGTAGATTTTTCCTCCATCGGTTTTCTTAAAAGTGATAACGTGCTTGCATAAGAAACCTAAAACGTTTTTTTAACCTGCATATATTTCACCTCTGACACATTGGTTTGATACTGTAATCGTGGTTTATTGTTGAGCGATAACCAAACAGCAAAAGTACAGTCTGAACTAAATGATAGTTTGTACTTTTAACTGTTGCTGGGTGGAGTGGTTCAAAGTTCAAAAGAGACTTACTTATGGTAAAGACATACAGTTTTGCGTAATAAAAATGTGCCCCTTGAGTTCATTCAGTCGTGTTCACTATTACTAAATGATCACTAAACCTTTGCTATGAAAATCACTCTGCTAGTATGATACATTTATTTTTTAGAAGATTGAATAGGGGCAATAGCCTGAAAACAAATATTTTTCCATACTTTTCCAGACCTGGAATTTACTCAAATCAAAGTCCATAATTTCCAAACTGCGTAAAAACCCTGGATATAGAATTCACTGCATGTTGGCTTGCTTATTGTGCCCAAGAGCATTATCTATTGACGGAACTTGCAACCGTAGTTGGCTAACTATGCTTTAGGAAAATGCACCCCTCAGCATGACTTTTATTCAAAGGAAAAGTCCCAGAGGAGAAGTCTCATCCTGCTCATGCCCAAAGTTTATCTCTCCATAAATCATCATACTTAGCATCTGGATAACCTGTGAGAATCTAATCTGATTCTTTCAATATAATCATTTAAATAGGTATACTCTAATATTGTCAAAAGGTAACACTTATGACATCTGTAAATTCTATACCACAATGGAATAAACCCCAATGTGATAAAGTTCAGTGACACTGGAAATGAAATTAAACATGACAAAGATGACATCTTGAGAAAAAAAAGCCCTTTGCTTCTCTCTGTGGCAGGAAGCTGTTTTGTTCAAGCTGAGAAAAAGCAAAGAGACCGTTGCCAGGTGCATGTCACAGTAGCAAAGAAAACACACAGGAAGCCAAGGAGGCAACAAGGAGACTTGCATATAACAACTGCATCAAAGCAAATTACTATGCTCCATGGAGACAGAAGCGTCAAGCTGAAAGCTCTGTCTTCACCTGGAAAAATGGTGTAGAATACAGCTTCGAACTGTTTTATTCCTCTTATGTAAGAAAGGTCCATAAAAAAGTAAAGACGACAAATATTACATATAAAAAACCTTGTGGCATCTAGAACAGCTTTAAGAATGGTATCCTACCAAGAGAGTAAAAAAAAATCATGGTTGTTTTTTGATATACTATTATTAGTGGACTAGGGCACTAGCTTGCATGTTAATGTGAATAAACAGATTGTTTCAACCACAATAAGATTTATGCTATGAATTACTGGCTTTAAAAAAAAAAAACTAAAAAAAAAAAAAAAAAAAAAAACTTTAAGGGCCTTTTTGCTTTTTTATTAAGGGCGAGATTTACTAAACAGGGTAAATACTGCAATCCCATAAAATGGCAGATGGGAGTGGAAAGTTCTACAGGTGATTTACTGACAATGCACACATTAAAGAACACAGACAGCCAGATAATTTCCATAACGCCCAAAGCAGTCTATCAAGATCAGCGCAAATTTGAGCAAACAAGTAGAGCCGATGATAATCAGGTATGTGATCCACTAAAAACACAGGCACAAACTAAAGTGCCTTAGCATGATTCATTTAAAAACTCTCATCCCATAAATAACGCATATGAACGGGAAACTCCTTAAAATACTGCATATGCAAAGTCAGACGCAAAAATAATGTGTGCATGCCTTTTCATCGCTAATTTTAGTAAATCCTGAGAGTAGTTTTTTTAAACACCAAAAGAGGGTTTGCGCTGGCTTTTACTAAATCTGGCACTACATTTGTGTGTTGGGGCTAAATTATCACTGTAGTTTGCTTTAAGTTCACCATAGCTGAGCACAGGAAAAGATAATATAGAGCAAAACGGAGTAAAAATGCATACATAAATGTCTTATTTACATGAATCTTTGCCCAACTAAAATCCATCTACCATCTACAATACATGAAAAAAACTGTAGCTACTTTACCTTCATGTACTTGTCCTTTTTCATAGTTTCCGGTTTGCTACACATTTCATAACTTCTCTCAACGATCCCATAAGCTGTGCTTTTATTCTCTTTCCCTGCAACTGAAATAATCCAAAGAAAGTTGAGTTCAGAGAGCAGCAAACAGCAGGTGTGCAGCACAGCTGAGCAGCAGATAAGAGCATTTCTTAAATGTTTGGTCAACCATGCAACATTTTAAAAGCATGCTTTATTGTGGAGTGTTTCTCAACTAATACAAATGAAGGTAGAGAGTATAAAAAAAGTAAAGAATTAATCTTATTACAGTTTAACAGGGACCTAGATTTCATTGCACAGCCACGGAGTACAATTTAATACAGCTTCAGAGATGCAAATTTTCACCTTATATACAGCTTTTACATTTTAATACTTTCTAACAATGTACTAACAAGCCCTGCCATTTAAATGTATAAATTCAGCTCTGTTTAGAGATAAGCAAGGTCCAATTTACATCTGAAAAACTAAATAAAATTCACATACTTTTTAAACCCATCTGTTTCTTTTCAATACCACGTTTGGGTTCAGGGTCGGGTTTCAGAAACGCCTGTATTTGCAGCTTCATGTTAACCGCAGATGACGACATTGGAGAGGTAGTCGTTGATACCTTCTTTTCGTTGGCAGGACTGAATTTAACTGAGCTTTTACGTTCCTTCATTTCTGAGAGAACAGCAGAGCTCAGTCTAGTTTGCGTCCTCGGTTTCTTTGCCAAAGGCTTGTGTTTTATTTCTACAAACCTGGGTGACTGAGGCACCTCAAATGTCTTCAAAGACAAACATTCAGGCCTTGATTCATGCGTCTCAGGAAAAATTTCCTCCATTATATCCACAGGGTCTGATGAGTCAACCAAGTCTTTAATATCAATATTTTCATGTTTTCGCTTTTTACTACAATATCTTTTGCTCTTCTTGTTTGAGTCCTCTAGGTCAAGAGTGGAGATGTGCTCTGCTTCTAAGGTCGAACCAAACAAAATGACCCTCCGTTTAAGGGCATGATTGGCTGGTGAGAAGATGTCTTCAAACACCTCACCATCATCAACATCTCTACTAGGAAGATCACCAATCGAGTCAGCTGAACAAGTTTGATGTTGACATTTACGAACAGGCTTGAACATAACAGATTCATCATTTTGAATGACATTTTCATTTGCTGTAAAACAACCGTGTGCTGAAGATGAATTCCTGGAATAGGAAGGTTTAGAGTTGGTCTGCAGGTCTTTGGAGTGCTGTATACTTTTGATGTTTTTGTGATTTGTTTTTGTGAGGCTTTCGGGCAGGGAACTTTTAGGGCTTTCAGGGCTGCCAGATAACTCTGTGGATATTCCGGTGTTTTCAGCTTCTGGTTTGAGGTGTGAGCTTTGTTTTCTTTCAGAAGAGGTTTTATGAAAGAAACTCTTTAAAGTGGACTGCTTCTTTCCTCCAGTGTTGTTCACTAAAGACCGTCGTGATCTTGAAGATAATGGTGGGACCCTAATATTACTTTCACCATTGGACAGATTACACATGGCCATGGCTGTGTCTGACTCAGGAGGTGTGTGGTTTATTTTACTTGTTATTTTCGTTATTGACTTATTGTAGTTCTGCTTCTCTCGTTCATCTTTTTTTTTCGAGGAGTGACAATGAGACGTTGAGAAACAATCCAAAGGCTCTACCGCTGTAAAAAAAAAAAATAAATATATAAATTGGTGGATTAACACTTTAGCTTTATGTAATGTAAAATGGATACAATGGTAATTCTTCCAATATCAAAAGAGACATTTAAACAAACCTAGCTGTTGCAAGAAAGACAGAGTTGGAGATGCCCCAAGAGAAGTTCTCAAAGATGAATCATATCCTGCGCCACTGTCCTGCATCTGTGAGGCTGAGGGACAAGACAATTCAATTTATACAAAATGAAATAAAACCCTAAAACAAAGGTTTATTTGTACAGTATGTATTGATTCTTTAGGGTGTAACAATTCATTTATTTCTCAATGCATTTATTAAAATTAAAAATTGGGTTATATATATATATATATATATATAATTTTTTTTTTTTTTTTTTTTTTTATAATAATAATAATAATTTTGATTTTTGGAAATCAAAATGACAGATTTTGTGGTGGTCATTTCCAAAAATTTGCATGTTTTTTTTTTTTTTCATAATTAGGATGCCACATTTACCATATGTTAGATGCACAATAGACACATGGCAATAAAACAAACAAAATTCATAAATCTTGTTTGGTATTACAAAAAAAAGGCTGGTCCAGTGGTGTGCTATCTAGCTTTAATAACATGATTGCTTAGGGTGGGAAATATGACCAAAATCTTAAACCACAGCAATAAGCAATTGCTTAAGTAAAACGTTCTCAAGTAATCAAGTAAATGGTCAGTAATAAAATAAGAACTTATAAACAAATGACAATAGGACAAATAAACAACATAAAGATACAGATACAAACAGTGCTTTAAGTTTAAGTAGCTACTGTTTGTTTTTTCCCGTTGTTGTTTTTTGTTTAACATTAATGACAGACAGGAGCGGGTATAGGCTATATTAGGTTGCTTTCACTGTAAGACCTACAGTAACGCGCAGATCCAATACTGACACAAGTCCCAAACTTTTTTACACGGCATAACCGCCAATATGTACATAGGCATAATAATGTGTGTATTTGATCGTTCAAGGGTAATAAGCCTAGAAATAGAACACATTTGGTATACTCACGCGTGCAAATGCATGCACAGAATCAGTGTTCATTTTCGACCTTTTTTCACTGACGAAAACAAGACTATAACTAAATAAAAACCAGTTTTGGATGACAAAAACTATGACAAATCTACTGTCATTTTCGTCAACGAATAAAAACTAGACGAAAATATTAGGGAGGGACGATTAGGAAAGAGATCCAGTCAGAACTGTTGTCCTGTGTAGATGCGCACATTTGAATTGTAATGTAATTTGAAATCCAACCGCAGGAAAACACGGCGCTTTTGTGTTCTACAGGCTCACGCGACAACGCTTCAGAACGGTTCACAATCAATGAATAGTGCACATTTATGCCAGGTAATTGTTTATGAACTAATTCCGATGAATAATGACAATGTTTACATTTAGACAGTTGTAACAATGAATATTTAATCTCTCTCATCTGAACTTGAATGAGCAGCCTGCAACTGCAATAGTACATATTGCATATAGACATTTCAAAATAAGAATCAATGTGTATTTCGAGCTTGTTTATAATTAAGTCACACATTATACATTTTTGGTTACACAAACTGTATTTAAATTTCATTCCTATTTAATTCAGTCAGGAGTAAAGACTAAGAACAGTATTTGACACATTATTCAAAGTATCAGGGTTATAATAGTTAACTAAAAACATTTAAAAAAATCTTCATTACTTGGAATTTAATAAATGTTAACTGAAAGAAAAAGAAAAAAAAAGGTGGGGTAAGTGCTTTCTGGTAACCGATGTTGATTTCAAATCACCAAAACAAACACTCCCCTATTTTGATAGCTCCGCCCCACACATACATAACCCAGGCAACAACTATGGTGGAATCTGCTGTGGCAGCTGGCCGAGGGTATGATGTCATCAATAAGTGAAAACAATGTGTGTTACTATGGTAATCCAGGTCAAATGTTCAGTGAAAGAGTCATCCCTTACATCCCAAAAACACAAACAATTCTCATGAACAACTGGATAGCACGGGCATGACAGTCCAACTAACGAACATATTACAATTATGACAAGATTAGAGGGTTATATCAATCATGAAAAGAGGAACCAAAGGAAACAAACATGTATTAGAGTATATTATAGCCAGCATATATTAGTTATATACTACATTGAGTTGTGAAACAAATCGAAATCAATGTTTACTTGCCTATCGAGAAGAAATAAAGCAACCTCGGCCTTCGCTCCTTGAGTTCTCTCCAGTGCTGGAAAGCTGATCCGATAAGCCTTCTTTTGTTCCACAGACATTTTCCACTTTTGTTTTTTATCTGCCATCTCACTCTTTCTGTCGTCGCTCGGCTAATGTCCGTCCTGTGTCGTGTCTTTTGAATAATGACATGCACTGAGCGCTCTCTTCTCCCCGTCATTAGTAGACACGCCCCTTACTGCTGATTGGCTATAAGTTTTGGTACTCGGCCCGAGACACTTTTCTAAAGCAGTTTTGAAATACCACTTACCCCACCTTTAAACTTATTTGAATCTTTAGCAAAAAAAATTATTTTCCGATTAATCGTTTTTTAAAATGTGGTCGATTCAAAATCGATTCTCAAAGGCCACGAATAGATTTTTTCCATATTTATTTCCGCAAATATTAAACATAAGATTAACGTAAATCTAATTACTAGTCTTCTCCACTAGATGTCACCCTCTTATTTGCTTTACGCAATGTTACAAAGGAGCGAGAGGAGCGCATGTCATTCATTCAGTGCTTAAATGGCGGTTTCCGGTGCGTTGTCGACATTTGTAATTCTGAGGTGAAATGCTGTAGTAATACTACAAATCTGCGGAACCATTTGATGAGACATCACCAACATGTTGCAACACCCCCACAGCAGAGCACACAACCGCTAAAAATAGATCACATACATGCGAATGCTTGCCTTGCATTATGATCATTGTATTAAACTTGAGCGTTCACTTAAACATGTACGTTAGCCATTATAGACATATTCAAATCAACTGAGTCAATAGACAGCGCAGGACCAATAATTCAAACCTAATAGCCTATATTATAAACAGATTTCCTCAAATAAAAGTTAGCCGGCACATTCGTCGAACGCTAATTTAGTGTGTCAGAATAAAACCCGATTTTAGAACAATGCGTTGCACCACTTGGCCTGGTGTGCTAAAACACTTTAATATGTCATACAAAGCAATCACAAAATATAAATATATATAAACATTCTCAAAAGGATTTAAGGAAATACCAGTGGGTGAGAGATGTTCACGTTGAGCTCTCATTTCTCTCAGTCGCTGAGCCATGCTGTCAGAGCGTTTTAAAGAGGGACTGTACACTATTCCACTTTCCTCATCAATAACGAATGGTGATGTGTCAGAAACTATTAAAACAAATCCCAAATGCAAAAAAAACTCACAAATGTGTTCAATGAATAAACATGAAATTAATTAAATTAACTTATGCTTTCCTCACCAACAGGGGACGAGGAGATCACGTCTTTCATCATTTTGTCAAATTTTTTTTTCAGTCGCCTGTCATTCTCAGGGGTCTTTATAGGGAAATCTCTAGGCTGCATGCAACGATGCTGCAAAAACAAATCAAACACATAAAAAGTATAGGGTTACTTCATTCTTATTTACCAAGATACAGCAACCAGTCAAAGTAAAAAATATATGCATGTTCTTTTATTTTCTTACCGTTCTTTTATTCAGAAGATGAGATTTGGATTCTTCATTCTGAGCAGGAAAAAAGTCTTCATCTACATGTTCATTACTCTCTTTGCATCTGCAAACATGAATAGAATTCAAAAGGCTCATGGAAAAAGAAGTACTGAGATCTAGAGACATCTAAAGGCCATCCAAAGAAATGCAGCAACAAAAAGAAAAGTCACTGATGGAGTCCAAGAACTAAAACTGGACCAGTGGCTAGTTGCATAAACTTAGCCACTATGTTAAGACTGTGTCTTAAGAACTAATTTGACCAACTAGCAATTAGTCAAGATGTTACCAGTCTTACTTTTCACATTTAAATTAGACTGATCTATCATTTTTATGCAACTGACTTAAGGTTAGGACCAGTCTTGAAAAAAATTAGATGACTAACTTTTAAGACTACTCTAAGCGGCTTGGCTTGACTTGACTTTATGCAACTGGCCCCAGAGAACATGCTGTCATTGCAATCCACAAAATTCTGCCCTCCAAAGGCATGTCATTCAACTAGATTAGTGAATCAATATGCAAAATGACTGACAAAAAGAAAGCATTTTTAAATTGGCTAAAACAAAGGATGAGTTGTCAGTTGAGAAATCACATCTAGTCTCATCTAGTCAACAATTTCAAGCAGTGGGAACATTTTATATATATATATATATATATATATATATATATATAATTACATTTTATATATAATTGAAAAATGTTTACAGCACCTTTGAATGCTATAAAATTGGGCCTTTTTAAGAGGCTTAAGTTCTTCACCCTGTATATGCTACCATTAGGAGATATCATTAGGAAGCAAGGCGTTAGTTTTCATTGTTATGCTGACAAGACTCAGCTCTATATTTCTTCACGCCCTGATGAAACTTACCAATTCAGATTAACGGAATGCATAGCTGATATAAAAAAATTGGACAAAAAAACTCCACATGTAGTAACCTAGAATAATGTCTAACACTTGATGGCTGCTCTGTCAAGTCCTCGTCGTCAGTTAGGAACTTGGGTGTGCTCTTTGATACCAATCTTTCATTTGAAAGCCACGTTTCTAGTATCTGTAAAACTGCATTTTACCATCTTAAAAATATATCTAAATTACGGCACATGCTTTCAATGCAAAATGCTGAACAGTTAGTTCATGCGTTCATGACCTCAAGGCTAGATTATTGTAATGCTCTACTGGGTGGTTGCCTTGCTCGCTCAATAAATAAACTGCAGCTGGTCCAAAACGCAGCAGCTCGAGTTCTTACTAGAACCAGGAAGTATGACCATATTAGCCTGGTTCTGTCAACACTGCACTAGCTCCCTATTAAACATCGTATACATTTTAAAATCTTGCTAATTACTTACAAAGCACTAAATGGCTTAGCTCCCCAGTACTTGAGCGAGCTCTTAACGCATTATACTCCATCACGTCTACTGCGGTCTCAAAACTCTGGCCAGTTGATAATACCTAGAATATCAAAATCAACTGCAGGCGGTCGATCCTTTTCCTATTTAGCACCTAAACTCTGGAACAGTCTTCCTAGCATTGTTCGGGAAGCAGCACACTCTGTCAGTTTAAATCTAGACTAAAAACACATCTCTTTACTATGGCATACACATAAAACATTATCAAATTATATTATTCAAATCAGTTAAATGATTGTTTTAGGCTGCATTAACTAGGTCAGCCGGAACCGGGAACACTTCCCATAACACCTGATGTACTCGTTTACATCATAAGAAGAATGGCATCTACACTAATGTTAGTCTCTCTGTTTATCCCAAGGTTTACTGCAGTCGGCCGGATCTGGGCCGTATCCAGATCAGATGGTGGACCTGCGCCCAGACATGACCAACGCATCCCTGAAATGTCTGCAGAGAGCGTGTCAATTAAACTCGCCCCTGTAAATGCTGCATCGACACGACATCCTCATTAAACCCGTCTCCTGCGTGACGACTCCAATCTTTCGAATAATCTTATGAATATCTTTCGATCTAATATGACTTCTGATCTGTAATGTTGCCAGAATAATAATCATACACTATTAGTTCGTCGGCCAGAGGAGAACTGGCACCCCGACTGAGCCTGGTTTCTCCCAAGGTTTTTTTCTTCATTCTGGCTCTGAAGGAGTTTTGGTTCCTTGCCACCATCACCTTTGTCTTTTAGCTTGCTCAGTTGGGGACACTAAAATGTCAACTAAATTACTGATCTGCCCGTATTGTCACTATGATAATTGAAATTAGCTGGATGGAATCACCGTTTTATCCAGAGCGGCTGTACAGCCGAATCAAATTCTGTTGCATTATTTTCCCGTTAACACTGTGAAGCTGCTTTAAAACAATCGGCATTGTAAAAAGCGCTATATAAATAAAGGTGACTTGACTTCCCAATAGTTGGGATGGTTCACACAAAAATGAAAATTCTGTCATTATTTATCCACCTTCATGTCATTCCAAACATGTATGAATTTTCATTTTTGGGTGAACTATCCCTTTACACCATGTTTAAAAGAAAATTATTAACAGATTCATCGATGACACAATAACATTTTAGTAATTTTGTCCCTTCATTGGAATGTTGTATTGACCATCGATCCATGGTCAAAATCCCTATCAGCCAGTCACTACTTTTTAGACAATCATTCTTATCTAACCTTTGGAAATGAAACATCTTTGACTGTTGCGTTTGCGTCTCGACACACAAGAGAGCTGAATGTTTAGAAACCCCATGTAAAGTTAAAAGAAGATAAACTTTAAAAAAAAAATTCTCTAGACTTTCCACTGCATGTCATGTTTTTAATCGCAAAAATTTACTGATCGGCGCTTTGGATCTTGAATGATGCCGTTATGTTCATAATTGTTAATGAAATTTGCTAAATTATATTTGATTTATGAATGTTAGTGTAAATGTTATGCACTTTTACAGACAGTCAGGTTATTTCATTACTTTGAAAAAACTATTTAATGCAGTGCATTAATATTTTGCTCATTGCGCCCTCTTGTGGCCTCAGCAGACAAGCCAAAAGCTTTTTTTCCTCTAACTGAAATGATGCCTTTTAAATTTAAATATAAATTTGAATAATAGTAATATTTAAGTATAAAATTTAAATTTAGTTTTTCAGTCATTTTGACAGCCCTACTGCTGGTTTTATTGAGATGTTGAGATGAACATGCAAAAGATTAGTGGTGTGTGTGCTACTCATTTTACCTTGCTACCCAGTGGACAGAAACAATCCTTATACCCATTTTCTGGGCCTTCTTCCATGTGGACGAGCGGCCATGTTTGAAGACTACATGGGTCACTTGTTTGTTGAGTGTCTTAGATACCTTCAATTAAAAATGTGGTCAATTATTTTACATTTTAATACAAATTTCATTTGTAAACACAGCGGTCAAAAAAGTTATCACCTCTGCACCCATGTCCAACAGCTGCTGGATGAACGGATCAGAGTAATCTTCCATCCTGCTCACAGACCACACATCAACATACGCAACCACATCTTCAAAGGGAGAAACAGAACAGTGGATAAACAAATTCAATGCTCAAAAAGAGTTTGATTCATAATAATAATCAAGTTATGGCAGCATTGGCAAATAATATTCAAATATTCAAATAATTATCACATGTCCAGGAATAAATATATTTTGGTATAATATGTGGAGGTGTGGCTTTTTGATAGCATATGATGGTATTGATAATGCACACTTTTTGAGAGTTGGAAAACCCTAGAACGAGCTAAACCAAAGTGGCAAAGTGACAATTAATTAACTCTGATTTGATATAATATTACATAAGGCATAACATTTAAAACATGTCATTAATAATCGTCCTAGAGGACAGAAAATAGGCCTAATTGAAGAAATATCCATCAGTACCTTTGAGGAATGCATTTGAATTGGTTCTTCCTGTCATGACTGACTCTAAAGGTTTCCTTTTAAAACTGCAAGCCAAACAACAGAAAATAAAACATGACAAACTCAACATGATGCAAACAAAGCAGATAATAAGCATTATAATATGCATCCAGTAAAGATTTTAACAAAGACATATGCGACCCATACCCTCTAACTCATGAGGGTCTCATGAAATCTAACTCAAGATTAGCACACGACAAAATTGTAAATCAAATAAGGGGGACAAAAATTCTAAAATGCAATCATTAAACAACAAAACAAGAGCAAATGCAGATCTCTTACTACATCACCCGTAGTGTAACTGTCCTTTCAAACCACATTATGTGGTGAAATGCGGGCAATATTAGAGACGCAGACCTTTAAAATGTTTAGTAAGAAACACTGGGCGCTGTTCATTGCTCACCTTGAACGAAGAACAACGCATCAACATTGCGGAATCATCTTTGTTTTATTTTAACCTCATTGTGCCGTTTATACAGATTGTTTTCATTTGACAATTCACGGATGTCGTTTTCGCGGTAATGGTTCGTTTTCTTTTTCGTCTTATTGTTTACTGGCGGTTACCTCACTAGCTTCTGGTGCATTACCGCCGCCTACTGAATTGGAGTGTAGTGATGATGTTACGTACGCTAGGATCCTATGCGTGTATCGAATATGCAAAGCCATACAAGCCATCCCCAGAACTTCTTTAATATTGATTAAATCAGAACAGATTTAATATTGATCATAATAATTGTTCTTTTTGTAAATCTGAAATTGAAACAACAGTACACTTGTTTTGTGACTGTTAAAACAGCAGCGCCTTTTGGTCTGACATGTATGGCTGCTGTGGCTTAAAATTTCAATTCATTTGATTTCTCAGTTCTCTAAAAATGACATAACCTTTGGTATAATAATGGAATATGTACACATTCCGTTTTTACAAATGATATTTTCGTTTTGTGAATTTGGAAATTTTATATTCATAAATGTAAGTGCCTTAAATCCTGTTTTTTTTTTTGTTTTTTTTGTAAAGAATTTAGGTTTTTGGTTGTAACACAGGTTAATTGTAACACTTCTGATTCCTCCATTCAGGAACAAGTTACAAATCACCTGATTCACTTCACACATGCTTTGTTTTTAGTCCTTATTCCACATGCCTTGTGGCAGACAGATCAAATTTTAGACTAGAAAAACAAATTTTGATGTAAGAAAGTAACTTTTTTTTTAACTTCCTTAATTTTTGTTATGGCAGTTCCTGCTTTGTAGTTAAACTCATCAAAGTTAAATTATGTTTATTGTGTGTCTGGCAACTTTATTTTTATTTTTTTTATTTTTATTTCAGTATGCCGGGGGTGTCTAAACTCTGTCCTGAAGGGTCACTGTCCTGCAGAGTTTAGCTCCAATTTGCCTTAACACACCTGCCTGGAAGTGTCTAGTATGCCTAGTAGACCATGATTAGCTGGTTCAGGTGTGTAGTTGGGGTTGTAGCTGAACTCAGGATGATGCAGAATGGTGGCCCTCCAGGAGCAGGATTAGACACCCCTGGCCTAGGTCTTGGAAGAGAAAGACAAATTGAGGGACGTAAAATGAGCATTTGCTCATTTTAATAATTTTTGTTACACACATGCACACACATCAATTATGTTAAAACGCCTGTGTTGAATAAAAAACTTTCAATTTTTTTTTTGTCATAATCCTTATTTTATAATGTCACCCGGTGGATATAATAATGTTACATAACACCCCAGGGTCTGTTACAACTAACCCGGACTATGGGGTGAATTTTAACATTTCACTCACTTGTGTTTGAATCGAAACCACACATTTTCTGTTTGTGCTGCAAAGATAACAGCTATGTCATTTAAAGGATTAGTTAACTTCAAAATGAAAATTTCCTGAAATTTCCATGGCACGCTGCAGAGCAGCGCAAGATGAGTAATTTAGGTTAAAAAGTATATTCATTTTTAATAAAAAAAATTAAAAAAGAACCAATCGTTTCGCTAGATAAGACCCTATTCCTCATCTGGGATTGCGCAGAGCCTCTGAAGCCCTTCGAAGGTCTTTGAAACTGCATTGATTTGGACCTTCAACATTTTGGTTGCCATGGAAGTCTGTGATGGGGAGAAAAATCCTGGAAAGTTTTCTTCAAAAAACTTAATTTCTTTTCGACTGAAGAAAGAAAGACAAGAACATCTTGGATGAGATGGGGGGGGGGGGGGGGAAAGGGGTGAGTAAAATATCAGGAAATTTTCATTTTGAAGTGAACTAATCCTTTAATAGCTGACACTTGTAAAGAGTTTATCACATTTTGAATGCACTGGCTTAAAAGAACTCCAAGATGCAGACAGAAATGTCAAAATTGTTACAGCCATCTACTTAGTCTCCCCCTTCTGTAAATCCTTAAGAATTAAAAAAAAAAAAAAAAAAAAAAGTGGAGGAGGATTATTTATTCAAGAAATGTAATTAATCAGAACACCCTGAAGTATAAGCTATTACTATTTTTATTAGCCTATTTTCTTAATATCATTATTATTATTATTTCTCTCTCTACTTACCTTTCCTTTTTAGAATTGTGCTCTGTAGGAACCTTATATGGTTACTCTATTGCCTTATTGTAATTTTAATTGTACTACAATACAAAACAACCAGCAAACAGGGAGCATTCCCACTTTTCCAACTTTCACTAACATTCTTTAAAAGTTATGTAAATGTTAGGACAAAAAGTTCTTGAAATAATGTTTATGGAACTGTCACTCAGTCAAGGACATTTGCCATAACTCACTGCCCGGTCTCATCATCCATGCTGTCTTCAGCTGGTACTCATTACCTTGTCAGTCCCTGCCTATATAAGCCTGGTTTATTTTGTCATTCATTGTGAAGTCTTGTATGTGTCTGTACTGTATTTCTGGGCCTTGTATCCTTGTTGCCCGTGTCTTGGTTTTGATATTTTTCCCAGTTGCCCTGGATTTCTCTGTTTTGCCTCTGCCCTGGACTCTGTTATTGTTTGGACTGTTTGCCTGTGCTTTGACCTTTGTTTTATTGGATTATGTCTTTGGATAGCCCTTTAATAAAATACTGCATTTGGATCCTCAACCTTCGTGTCTAGAGCAGTTTCATGCAGGAACACTCTTATAATGTTATTAATAGTTAATATACTTGTAATGTTGTAATGAGGAAAAATTCTTAGGATAACATTTTCAGAACATCATTTTAATGTTATTATTTGCTGAATATTTTCATAATGTTATCATAAAAATTCTGAGTATAAAGTTCCTGGAACGTCCTTATGTAATTTGTACTTTAATGTTTTCGTTGTTTTTGTTTTGTTGTGCAGTGGGATGCCAGAACCGTAAATCTGTAAACAGTGGTCTTAAGTTTACGCTTATTTAACAATAGAACTGTTACGTACTGCTCTGAGACTTAAGGTTGAGAATCCAAATGCAGCTTTATTAAAGGGTAATCCACAATCGTAGTCAAAAGTATAGGCAAGGTCAAAACACAGGCAGGCAGTAAAATCTGTAAAACTGCATTCTACCATCTTAAAAATATATCTAAATTACGGCACATGCTTTCAATGCAAAATGCTGAACAGTTAGTACATGCGTTCATGACCTCAATGCTAGATTATTGTAATGCTCTACTGGGTGGTTGCCCTGCTCGCTTAATAAATAAACTGCAGCTGGTCCAAAACGCAGCAGCTCGAGTTCTTACTAGAACCAGGAAGTATGACCATATTAGCCAGGTTCTGTCAACACTGCACTGGCTCCCTATTAAACATCGCATACATTTTAAAATTTTGCTAATTACTTACAAAGCACTAAATGGTTTAGTTCCCCAGTACTTGAGCGAGCTCTTAACGTATTATACTCCATCACGTCTATTGCGGTCTCAAAATTTTGGCCAGTTGATAATACCTAGAATATCAAAATCAACTGCAGGCGATCGATCCTTTTCCTATTTAGCACCTAAACTTTGGGACAGTCTTCTTAGCATTGTTCGGGAAGCAGACACACTCTGTCAGTTTAAATCTAGGCTAAAAACGCATCTCTTTACTATATCATACACATAAAATATTTTTAATTTATATTATTCAAATCAATTAAATTATTGTTAGGCTGCATTAACAAGGTCATAACACCTGATGTACTCGTTACATTATAAAAAGAATGGCATCTACGCTAATGTTAGTCTCTCTGTTTATCCCAAGGTTTACTGCAGTCAGCCGGATCCGGGCCGTATCCAGATCAGATGGTGGACCTGCACGCAGACAGGACCAACGCATCCCTGAAGTGTCTGCAGAGACCATGCCAATTAGTCTCCCCTCTGAAATTGCCTCATCGACATGGCATCCTCAATGGATCCGTCTCCGGCGTAATGACTCTGATCTTTTGAATATTCCTATTTAATAATTGTTTAATCGACACGTCATCAATAAATCCGTCTCCGGCGTGATGCCTCTGATCTTTCGAATATTCCGATCTAATATGACTTCTGACCTGTAAGGTTGTCAAAATAATAATCATACACTGTTTGTTAATTGGCCAGAGGAGAACTGGCACCCCGACTGAGCCTGGTTTCTCCCAAGGTTTATTTTTCTCCATTATGTCACCTGATGGAGTTTTGGTTCCTTGCCACTGTTGCCTTTGGCTTGGCTTGCTCAGTTGGGGACACTAAATTTTCAACTAAATATATTTAACTACTAAACTAAATAGTACTATCAACTAAATTACTGATCTGCCCATATTGTCGCTATATGACGATTGAAATGAGCTAGATGACTGACCAGTTTTCTCCAGAGCGGCTGTACAGCCAAATCAAATTCTGTTGCATTGTTTTCCTGTTTAACACTGTGAAGCTGCTTTGAAAAAATCGGCATTGTAAAAAGCACTATATAAATTAAGTTTGATGTTGTTCACCGCATCTCAAGGTGGGCTAGAGTCCTTTGAGGATGAAGATTCGGCTGTGCTCCGCCTTCGGGCGTGCTAGCACTGCCCAGGTCCGACCCAGAGTTGACAGGCATGTTATCTCGGGCAGCCGTGAGCTTCGGGCTGGTGTGGAACTCTCCGCCCTGTCACGTGCGTTTGCGGTTGGGCGATTGGTTTTTGGGGCCGGCACCTGACAGCTGCTGGGCCACCCAGCCGCCGGCTCAGTTGCCTCAGCCTGCTCGCCGCCGAGGGACATTGTTGCAGGAAGGCGCCCAAGTCCGCTCCAGCCCTGCAGCCTGTTTAACGACAGTTGGTAGCAGGGCCACTCCTTCCCCCAGTGGAGGGCCAGGGGAGAATCCTTTGTCTGCTACTGGCCCCCGGGTCAGCAGCGCTCAGAAAGAACTCTCTGAGCTTCCAGATTCAGGGGATGGCAGTGTGCGCCGCCCAAGGGCCTCGCCACTCTCGTCCCTCTCTGACGCCAGTCTCCTCTCAGAGCAGACCCCAGTGGAACGCACGTCCTTCCCTGGTCTCCTCTGGCAGTGAAACGCCTTTTCGAATGCATTCGTCCAGCAGATTGGTTTGCAGCGACTGACCTGAAGGACGCCTACTTCCATGTCTCCGTCCTTCCTCGACACAGACCGTTCCTATGGTTTGCTTTTGAGGGGCGGGCATATCAGTACGCGGTCCTCCCATTCGAGCTAGCTCTGTCCCCTCGCATCTTTATGAAGATTGTCGAGGCAGCCCTTGTGCCACTCAGTCAACCGGGGGTTTCGCATCCTGAACTACCTCGATGACTGGCTCATCCTGAGTCACTCTCAAGAGCAGGTGTGCGAACACAGAGACCTAGTGCTTCAGCACTTAGTCCGTCTGGGCCTTCGGTTTAACTGGGAGAAGAGCAAACTCTGCCCAGTGCAAAGGATCTCTTTTCTTGGTATGGAAATCGACTCGGTCGCCATGTGCGTGCAGCTTACGAGCGAGCGCACGCAGTCACTGTTGACTTGCCTCCGTAAAATCGAGAGCAAGAGTGCGGTCCCACTGAAGTTATTTCAGACTCTCCTGGGGCATTGGCATCTGCAGCCGCGGCAACGCCGCTCGGATTGCTGCAGAGCTGCAGGCTCGGCGACACCCTACACATTCGCCAGATTCTATAATCTCCGAGTGGAACCAGTGTCCTCTCCTGTACTCGCCTCTACTTGTGGCCGGTAATGGACTAGGCTCACTATTCCTCTCCACGGATGGGATACGTGCGATATTCTCCTCAGGTAGTTTCTCTGAAACCCTGAGTTCCTCCAGCACTGTCACCAGTGCGTCTGCCCACTCGCTCAGGCCCTCGTGTCAGGCTAGGTGCCACCGTGTGCATGGTTCCCCCTATGGGCGACCCCCACATGTGTTTTCCACTGTAAGCCTCTTCGAGCATGTGTATTTCCCTCGGCAAGCCCTTGCCTCCCCTGGGAGTAAAATTCTTCCACCTTCGGCTGGTTACCCCAGAGTTCTTCCATATGCAGCCCCTCACGGGTCATATGTGTATCCTTAAGTCCTCCCTACGGGTAGGCACTTTAGCGCATACTTCCACCTGGAATATGCTTCCCAGTGTACCTTGGTATTCCTGTGCTAAGTGGGAGTCCTTCGTCCGTACTAGCTTACGACAGGGAGCTCACGCTTACGCAGGGCACTGGATGACAGCCGAGTGGCATGATTACACTGGGACCCCCATTCGTCAGTCACTGACGTTACTCGGAGTGACTGAACGAAAGGGAACGTCTCGGTTACGTATGTAACCCTCGTTCCCTGAGGAGGGAACGGAGACGTAACGTCCCTCTGCCACTTCTGCTGTACCGCTGGAATGGCCGGGAGTTCAGTCTTGGCTCCTCAGCAGGTAAACATAATGCGATGTTGCCAGCGTACTTCCTTATATACCCACACTGTGGGGTGGAGTTACGCTATGCAAATTCCGCATGCCCATGGCATTGGCCTGCCATTGGGCGTTTTCTAGATCTCGAAGATGATAGGCTTCTAGGCGAAACCCCCATTCGTCAGTCACTGACGTTACGTCTCTATTCCCTCCTCAGGGAACGAGGGTTACATACGTAACCGAGACGTTCCTTGTGCTGTGTGTAAGCTGTGTGTAACAAAATTACCCCATTGTAAAAAATACATTATCAAATATTTAGGAGATAATTATAATGGTAATTGATCGTTTAGCCTATAAAAAAAAAGCTTAAAACTTTATCAAATAAAGTTATCTTTTCAGAAGATATTTTTGATTGTCTAGACTTTCAATAGATGGACAAAAAAAAGAAATATTAAAAATATCTATTTGACAGAGTGTCGATCAGGTAATTATATATCTGGCCACTGGATGCTTGGCCATTTCGTTTCATTGTTTACCCATTGACAAGATGGTATGGCAAACGGATCTGTAAGATGTATTCCACTCACTAACGTTATTTCGTTGAATAACACTCCTTATCGCTGGCTGACAAACTATTGTAATATGTGGACAACATTTTGAAAATAACATCTAATTATCTATAATTAGTCATCTATAAATATATGTCTATAAATAATCTAAAATCTTTTTAAATCTAACGATTTTGTACCGTATCCATGTAATTTTCTATAAGTAAATGCTATCTCTCCTGGGTTTTCTGCAACCTAGTTTCTCTATAGTGCTTCACAATACACGTTGTTTCAAAGCAGCTTTGAGCCATTCCACTGAATGGGTAACATTTCTGTCCCCAGGACATTGTGTGCATGTCCAGGCCATTATGTATGAAATTGAACTCTAAAATACACTTTATTATTAAGCAAAGTGTCCTCCACATTAATCTAAATGCAAATTTAAAATATAATATTTAAAGCATTAATAAAAACTACAGAACTAAACAAATAGCATTTGTTACCCCACTATTTAAAAAAAATAGCATTTGTTACCCCACTAAATATTCAACTAAATTACTGATCCGCCCGCATTGACACTATATGATAATTGAACTGAGCTTGATGACATCACTGTTTTCTCCAAAGCGGCTGCATAGCCAAAACAAATTCTGTTGCATTATTTTCCTGTTACCACTGTGAAACTGCTTTGAAACAATGTCCATTGTAAAAAGCGCTATATAAATAAAGGTGACTTGACTAAACAAAATTTTTACCATGAAATATAATTTTTTCAGAAATCAACATTTTTTTGCATTGTTGTGTGACTCCATATCCCATCTATAAATTTAAATATTTGTTTCCATTGGGGAGTTTCAGTTTCGAGGTGTGTAGTCTTTCCACAGTATCACTTGCTTAATGACAAACGATGCCTCACCTTACTTTAAGGCACTATTTGAGGGGACAGCCATTTGTAGTGGTGTACCAAACCATAGTGGACGTTATTGAGTGCACTCATTCAATCCCACAATGCACCGCAATAATGAGTGCACAACTGATGTACGCGCAACTGCTAGAGAATACCCATAATGCACTGTGAGAGTTGCACGCTGAATGAATTCCCGCTTCTCGCAGCTAAATCAATCATCCATACATTTTCCAAACCGTGCTGATCCAGCATAATATCATAGAGGTATAAATTCCTTTTTAATTGATTATTAAATTGTTTAATTAAGGTTTATACATGCTAGTTTGTAGTTTCCATGGCAGAGTTCAAGATAAATATTTTCATTATACTGGAGCTGCCAGTTTGCTATGTTTCAAATAATTATTAAAGAGCAAACACAAACTATGCAAAAGCGACAGCCCTTCCGGCTGAATTCACTCACTCATTTTCATTCACTCCTTCAAGTGGACTATATTAGTGGAGTAATGTAGGGAATAGTGAATGAGGGTATAGGGGCATCACAGAGTTAAGCGCGTGCACCATTATTATGAAAAGCAATGATCAATAGAGCTCCGAAATTATGATTCACCATGGCAACAGCACCTAACAAAAAGACATCCGCATACTTCCCAGTCAATAGCCAACGTAAATTTAAAGTGAAGATTGAAGAATTCTCCTTTCTTTGACATTTTTATTTGTCCTGTTCTATTTCCTAAAACATTTTCAACCCCAAAAAGCCAAAACTACTTTTAATGCTGTGTCCCTACGGTAACTGATAAATAAAAGACCCCAAATTTAAGTGTTTTGGGCTTTTTATTCCTCTGACAGCACAGCTGCTAGCCCGGCAACATAAACATGAACTTTGAGCTATGCAAATGAACCTCATGCCAGAGGGGCCATACCGTGGGCCACCTCTGACAGCATCAGCCAATCAAATGTTGAATCTGAAAGCCACCCATTTGCAAATCCCTCCTTTTTCGGGAGAGTTTAAAAAGGTTCTCTCTGAGACAAAGAGTTGTTCTGGTTCCAGTTCAAGGTTCCAGTTCCAAGATGTTCTAAGCTCTAAGTGCAACTCTATGGAATTATGAAGTTGCTCTCTCAAGACTCTGAAGCTCTAAAAAGAGAAACAAAAGAGTTCTGCAAGAAGTGAATTTGGGGAGTTTGAAATCGTTCAGATTGGTCAGATGACAGGAAAGGAAACTAAGTCTTTCGCTGAGTCAGTAACCAATTGCATAGAAAGAGTGGTTCCCCCTAGGCCCGATTGATAGTTTCCCTGCTCAACTCCATGGTACTATTTGTGAATAGGATTTGCTTGTGAAGAGATTAGAGTTGTGATTACTACATAGTCCTGAACCATGTTTATTTTGGTAAAGATCTTCTGATTTACATATCAGAGAAGTGTATTTTAGCACACGTTGTAATTATCAATTTTAACTTATTGCTGCCAAAAGTATAGTTTAGTTCACCTTGTAAGTCTATAACAGATTTTAAACGTTTCTCTGTGAAACCAGTCAGGTAAGGGTAGTGCCCTCTGACAAAGCCAGCTGCTAAAATTCTCACCTCCAGCCCGTGTGTGACATATATTGTCTTTGTGGCTTAGAGCTGCTTACACTTGTGCAGTAAACTTTGAGAGTTTAACTAGTTTGGGTGGTGTATTTATTCATTATATATACACTCAAGTATATATACAGTATATTAAATAAAGATGGCTGATGTGACTGTTGAAGCAGTGACCCAGGCCTTAAAAGGCACTCCACTTATCAAGCTTCTTTCCAGCCTAGCACTAAATTGGCCGGTCCAACCAAATCAGGACATCACATTTCCCTCCCCCAAGATCAGAGTAAAGAGTCTGCAAAGAGAGCATATGTAAAATAATGTGATCATCAAACATTAAACATCATGTAAATCAAAACTGCCTAACGTTATAGAATGAAATGTCATACATAATACTTATAGTTTACTATTTATATATTATTTTTGCCTAACCCTATCCCATACTACTATGTTCCTATTTAGGTTTTAATTTTTTTTATACTTGAAATATACCTTTAACTGTACTTTAATTTTAAAAACAGTTTATTCTAGCTTCATGCATCCTTTTTTTGTCAACACTTGAATGTGGTTAAGTTTAATACAGATAATAATCTAGATGTGCTGTGTCTGACAGAAACCTGGCTAAAACTTGACGACTACATTACTTTAAATGAGTCCACCCCCCAAGATTATTGTTATAAACAGGAGCCGCGTCTGAAAGGTAAAGGGGGAGGTGTTGCTGTAATTTATAATAATATCTTCAGTATTACTCAGAAGTCTAGTTTCAAATATAATTCCTTTGAAGTTTTGGTGCTTTATATAATGTTATGTAGTGTAATTGATAAATCCCGTTTGACATTTGTGCTGGCTACTGTATACAGGCCACCAGGGCACCATACAGACTTTACCAGAGAATTTGCTGATTTTCTATCAGAGTTAGTACTGGCTGCAGATAAAGTCCTAATTGTTGGTGATTTTAATATCCATGTAGACAATGAAAAAGATGCATTGGGATTGGCATTTAGAGACATTCTAAACTCTATTGGAGTTAGGCAACATGTATCAGGACCCACTCATCGCCGTAATCATACTTTAGATCTAATATTGTCACATGGAATAAATGTTGATACCGTTGAAATTCTGCAGCAGAGTGATGACATCTCAGATCACTACCTAGTATCATGTATACTTAATTTAGCAAAGGCTGCAAAGCCGTCCCCTCACTTCAAATATGGCAGGACTATCACTGCTGCGACTAAAGATTTCTTTATAAATAAACTTCCTCATCAGTTTATTCTCCTTAGCATCCCAGACAGCCCAGAGGAACTCGATGTTGCAACAGAAACCATTGATTCTCTCTTTTCCAGCACTTTAGACACAGTTGCTCCTCTGCGCTTAAAGAAGATTAAAGAAAATAGTCCAATGCCGTGGTACAACGAGCACACCCGGGCCCTTAAAACAGCAGCCAGAAAAATGGAGCGCAGGTGGAAGTTTTTCGCATTTCGTGGAAAGAGAGCATGATTTCATACAGAAAGGCCGTAAAAACTGCTAGATCTGCTTATTTCTCGACTCTCTTAGAAGAAAACAAACACAACCCTAGGTATTTATTCGATACAGTGACTAAATTAACCAAAAATAAAGCTTCAACTTCTGATGTCTGCCAACAGCACAGCAGTAATGACTTTATGTACTTCTTTACTTGTAAGATTGATAATATTAGGAAAAAAATTATAACCATGCAGCTGTCTACTACTGTATCACATCAGACAGAGCATTGTAGTGTCACTGAGGAAAAATTACATTCATTCACTGCTATAGGAGAAGAAGAATTGGCTAAACTCATTAAATCATCTAAATCAACAACATGTATGCTCGACCCTATACCGACTAAACTACTAAAAGAGATGCTTCCAGAGGTCATAGATCCTCTTCTTAATATCATTAATTCATCCTTGACTTTAGGATATGTACCGAAAACTTTTAAGTTAGCTATTATTAAACCACTTATTAAAAAAACGCAACTTGATCCTACAGAATTAGTCAATTACAGGCCAATCTCAAATCTACCCTTTCTGTCAAAAATACTAGAAAAGGCAGTGTTCTCACAATTATGCTCCTTTTTAGAAAGAAATGGTATCTGTGAGGATTTCCAGTCAGGATTTAGACCATATCATAGTCCTGAGACTGCTCTTATTAGAGTTACAAATGATTTACTCTTATCATCCGATCGTGGTTGTATCTGTTAGTGTTACTCGATCTTAGTGCTGCATTAGATACCATCGACCACAACATTCATTTGAATAGATTTAAAAATTATGTTGGCATTAGTGGAATTGCATTGGCATGGTTTAAATCATACTTATCTGACCGTTATCAGTTTGTAGCAGTAAATTAAGAAATGTCACACCGATCACAAGTTCAATATGGAGTACCGCAGGGCTCAGTGCTAGGACCGTTGCTTTTCACCCTGCACATGCTACAACTGGGAGATATCATTAGGAAGCATGGCGTTAGTTTTCATTGTTATGCTGACGTTACTCAGCTCTATATTTCTTCACGCCCTGACGAAACTTACCAATTCACAAGATCAACGGTATGCATTGCTGATATAAAAAATGTAATGACTAGTAATTTCCTGCAACTTAATTCAGAAAAAACAGAATTTTTAATTATTGTACAAAAAAACTCCACATGTAGTAACCTAGAATACTGTCTAACACTTGATGGCTGCTCTGTCAAGTCCTCGTCGTCAGTTAGGAACCTGGGTGTGCTCTTTGATACCAATCTTTCATTTGAAAGCCACGTTTCTAGCATCTGTAAAACTGCATTCTACCATCTTAAAAATATATCTAAATTACGGCATATGCTTTCAATGCAAAATGCTGAACAGTTAGTTCATGCGTTCATGACCTCAAGGCTAGATTATTGTAATGCTCTACTGGGTGGTTGCCCTGCTCGCTTAATAAATAAACTGCAGCTGGTCCAAAACGCAGCAGCTCGAGTTCTTACTAGAACCAGGAAGTATGACCATATTAGCCCGGGTCTGTCAACACTGCACTAGCTCCCTATTAAACATCGCATACATTTTAAAATCTTGCTAATTACTTACAAATCACTAAATGGTTTAGCTCCCCAGTACTTGAGCGAGCTCTTAACGCATTATACTTCATCACGTCTATTGTGGTCTCAAAACTCTGGCCAGTTGATAATACCTAGAATATCAAAATCAACTGCAGGCGGTAGATCCTTTTCCTATTTAGCACCTAAACTCTGGAACAGCCTTCCTAGCATTGTTCGGGAAGCAGATACACTCTGTCAGTTTAAATCCAGACTAAAAACACATCTCTTTACTATGGCATACACATAAAACATTTTTAATTTATATTTTATTCAAATAACTAGGTCAGCCGTAACCGGGAACACTTCCCATAACACCTGATGTACTTGTTACATCATAAGAAGAATGGCATCTACGCTAATGTTAGTCTCTCTGTTTATCCCGAGGTTTACCGCAGTCAGCCGGATCCGGGCCGTATCCAGATCAGATGGTGGACCAGCGCCCAGACATTACCAACGCATCCCTGAAGTGTCTGCGGAGACCGTGTCAATTAGTCTGCCCTCTGAAATTGCTCATCGACATGGCATCCTCAATGGATCCATCTCCGGCGTGATGACTCCGATATTTTGAATATTCCTATTTAATAATTGTTTAATCGACACGCCATCCTCAATAAACCCGTCTCCGGCGTGATGCCTCCAATCTTTCGAATATTCCGATCTAATATTACTTCTGACCTATAAGGCTGCCAAAATAATAATCATACACTGTTTGTTAATTGGCCAGAGGAGAACTGGCACCCCGACTGAGCCTGGTTTCTCCCAAGGTTTATTTTTCTCCATTAGGCCACCTAATGGAGTTTTGGTTCCTTGCCACTGTCGCCTTTGGCTTGCTCAGTTGGGGACACTAAATTTTCAAATAAATATCCAAATAAATTTAATTACTAAACTAAATTAACTATATCAACTACATTACTTGAATATATATGATAAATGAAATGAGCTAGATGACATCACCGTTTTCTCCAGAGCGGCTGTACAGCCGAATCGAATTCTGTTCATTATTTTCCTGTTTAACACTGTGAAGCTACTTTGAAACAATGTAGATTGTAAAAAGCGCTATATAAATAAAGTTGACTTGACTTGACTACTGCGTCATTCGTCTTATTAAGATAAATAAGACAAGACGCTATGGGAAAACTCCTTTTTCTCCGATTCTGATGCCTTTATACAATCACGCAGTGAAAACTGCACGTCGATTGGTTCGTAAAGTTAAAGAAAACGAACCAATGACGGTGCGGTACATGCAAGCCAATGGTGAGCGAGCCCACTCGAGCCCGCCGAGAGGGGCGGGGTCTGGGGCTATAAAAGCGGCCGTTTCACCATGGCAAATTGTTTGGTTTCGACTGAAGTGACGCATGAGGCGTCTTCGCGCGGCAAATTACGCAGTACTCATTCCGTATCTAAGGGAACCGAGGTTACGTTAGTAGTATGTTCCCTTGCAATACTACACGAGTACTGCGTCGTTCATCTTATTAAAATAAATAAGACAAGACGCTACAGGGATAATACAATCACGCCGTGCTATATAAGGGGGCGACTAAATGAAAGTGTGAAGCGCTTTAAAAAAGGGCTCCAAGACATGCAAAAAGGACCTGCGATTGAAGCGCAGGGACCTCTAGATTATACAATCTAACAAATGTGGAGGGCTTTTAAGGCCCCTAAGAACCACAGACAGGTCCCAAGTAGGGACCGTGAGGGGACGTGGAGGGTTTAGCCTCCTGGAGCCCTTAAGGAAGCGAACAACCAGGTTGTTTCTTCCTATAGACTGCCCTGCTATAGGAGCATGTGAAGCTGCTATAGCCACAACATAGACTTTAAGAGTAGAGGGGGAATGGCCTCTATCCATTAAGTCTTGAAGAAATTAAAATATCTCTCACAAGTTAGAGGGTCGTCACCCCGGGTTTTACACCAGTAGGCGAAGACGGCCCATTTTGAGGCATAGAGATGTCTTATAGACGGAGCTCTGGCCTGAGAAATAGTGTTTAGGATATTCTCAGGGAGGTTTAAGGGCTCCCGTTGAGAAACCACACATGAAGGTCCCACAGCTCAGGTCTGGGGTGCCAAATTGTCCTTCTCGCTTGGGAGAGGAGGTCCTGTCGCAGAGGGATCGGCCATGGCCTCAGGGGCGATAACCGAGACAGCTCCGAGAACCATGGTTGGGTCCTCCAAAGAGGAGCCACCAGGAGAACTTTGTGGCTGCCCTCCTTGGTTCGGGGGAAAGCATAAAGGAGGAGGCTGGGCCAATCGTGGGCCAGCGCATCCCTGGCTTTTGAGAAAAATATTGAGCAGTGATGATTGTCTTCTGAGGCAAAGAGGTTGACCTCTGCCTTCCCGAAAACTTCCCAAATTCTCTGAACCAAACGGTGGTGGAGCGACCATTCCTCTGAGGGAAGGATGCTCCGGGACAGCATGTCCGCCCCTACGTTCAGTAGGCCCTGTATGTGCGCTGCTCTCAGAGAGAGTAGATTGCACTCAGTCCACTCTAGGATGGTTTTCGCTAGGGTGAAGGGGGGTTTCGATGAGAGGCTGCCCTGGTGATTTATGAAGGAGACCACTGTCATGTTGTCTGGTCTGACCAAGACGTGGTGTCCCACCAGAAGAGGAAGGAAGACCTGGAGAGCTTGATATACCGCCATCATTTCTAGGCGGTTGATATGTAGCTCGCTTTCCAGGTTGCTCCAAGCCCCGAAGGCTGGGCGGTTGTCGCACAGAGCTTCACAACCTGTCTTGGAGGCTTCTGTGAAGAAAACTTTCCTCTTGTCCATAGCTCCTATCGCCACGCCTTGCTTGAACCAGCAAGGGTTCGTCCAAGGGGCAAGGGCTGTGACACATGCCTGGTTCACCTTGAGCGAAAACGGCCATGATGCCAGGCTGATGCCTGCGGTTTCAGCCAGAACTGCAGAGGGCGCATATGAAGCAACCCCATCTGCAGAGCTGGAGATGCTGAGCTCATTAGGCCTAGCATTTTCTGAAACGTTCTGAGCTGCAGAAAAACCCCTGAGTAAATGTTTGCGCGAGCTGCTGAATGGCCAGAGCACGCTCTGGAGTGACTGTGGCCCTCAAGAGGGTTGAGTCTAAAATTATCTCCAGGAACGATACACGTTGGCTGGGAGATAATGATCTCTTTGCAAAATTGACCCTGAGACCCAAGCACTCTAAGTGGTTGAGGATAACGGATCTGTGGAATATTATTTCCGCCTCCGACTGGGCCAGAACAAGCCAGTCGTCGAGGTAATTCAGAATGCGCACACCCATCTGTCTCAGAGGAGAGAGAGACGCATCCATGCACTTCGTGAAAGTGCGGGGGGCCAGGGACAGGCCGAACGGTACAACGGCATGTGCCACACTCGTCACGTGACATTTACAACAACGTCCCTAAAATTAGCTCTTTTATAAATGCTCTGAAAGGATACACCTAAGTGCACTCACACGGCTGCAGGCGGCTCGTGGGCGAAGTGCTGATCAGGTTGCAACACAGCGGCGTGGGAACAGGCTGCTTGAGAGCGGCGGCGATCAGCGCTGCACGTGAACCGCGGTCTGAGCGGTGAGCTGAAGAGCAGAGTGCTGCGGCTGCTCGAAGCGGCGAGCTGCTTGAGAGCGGCGAGCGGGATAGAGATCGGCGAGCAGGGAGGCGGGCCGATCAACTGCACGAAGGCGAGAAGATCAACGGCGAATCCAGCTGCTTGCAGGTGAAGGCGGCTTCAATCCGAGTTTCAACAAAGAGGTGTTATCTGCGTTGCTGAAGGAGAATTAATCGATTGCCATGGTGAGAGGGCCGTTTTTATAGCCCGTGCCCCTGCCCCTTTCGACGGACTCGCTCACCGTGCTGTCATTGGTTCGTTTTCTTTAACTTTACAAACCAATCGGCGTGCAGTTTTCACTGCGTGATTGTATAAAGGCTTCAGAATTGGAGAAAAAGGAGTTTTCCCGTAGCGTCTTGTCTTATTTATCTTAATAAGACGAACGACACAGTACTCGTGTACTACTGTCGAGTAGATATTTGCGTTGTTGGTCTGCCATTTGCAGCGCATTTCTGTATTTGGTTGTGTTTTGCGTATTTGCAGCACATGTGCTGTCAAACTGATGAAGTTGGTTTCTTAATTTGCTGGTGTTTTTTCTATTTACATGTGTTTTCTTCTGTTGCAGCGTGTTGAGCCCTCTCAGCCACCATACCAAAAAAGCAACAGAAACTAAGCAATAAATTTAAATTGTTACAAACAATAAAGCAATAATGACATTTTTTAAAAAGTGTAAATGTGTTATGCATAAATACTTGAAGACAGAAACAAAAATTGGTTATAAAAAGACAAATGATATAAAATGTACAGATGTGCAAAAATAACAGCAAGTAGTCACAATACAAGAATAAAAACAAGACACTAAATTAAATTGTTACAAAGAAAGCAATAATGCAATTTAAAAAAAGTGTAAAAGTGTCATGCATAATGAAACATACTAAAAGGCAACCGAAACCAAGCAATAAATTAAATTAATACAAACAAGAAAGCAAAAGTGTAAAAGCAAAACTGTAAATGTCTCATGCATAAATATTAAAATACAGAAACAAACAAAAAGCTGGTTATAAAAGACAAATAAATTACAATTAATATTTACAGATGTGCAAAAAAGCAAAAAATATAAGTTGCAACAATGTAAAAAAGATTCCCTACCTTTAAAATAACTTAAAATGTGTGGTTTACATTAACATTCTGCAAAGGTGTTCTTCTTTTTTCTGCCACCCTCAGGGTCACCAGGTAGATGAAACCACATTTTAATAATCTTTTTGACTTCCAGCTCAGTTGTCTGTGCACACACAGGATTTCTTCTTACAGCATCTAGAATAGCAGCATACAAATACAGAGTTAAAAAATACATTTAAATAAAATGAACAATAGAGACATAAAGCATTTGTATTACAAGACACTACCAGTCCAATAATTAAAACTTTCAACATTCATTCATGACATGAGGGTATAGTAATGGAGTTCCAGAAAGACAATAAAAATGCACTTACAAATCACAAGTTTTTAAGCTGCAAGCTTTGGAAAGGTCTCCTGTTCACCACTTTGGCAAAGTCATTTTTGATTGCTTGCCTCATAATCCACCAGACCGTGTCGTTTATGTACACTCCACCCAGCAATCCCAGTTCAACTACCTGAAATATTTTTAAAACATACCGTCACTATTAAGTCAAAACACTAAAACAGTCAACACTAGAACTTGCTTCAACGCCGTCTTGGGTTGGCCTCTTTTCAGGCTAAGAATTAATTTATTAATTCTTGTTGACTCTTTTAACAGCCATTTTTCTTGTGTTACCTCGCTCACTGTAAGCCCACATATTTTCCATTAAGCACTGTAAATGGGGGCTGAGAATAATTCTAGCACCTCTAACATTAAAACAAATAAAATCCAACCACAGTAACTGTGCACACAAAAAAAGCTTATCTAGTAGGCTACTGCACTGTAGATGACCGACTAAAATGTAGTTGAGATATTAAAAAAGTATCAACTTACCTTGATCATGATGTATTAAATCTCCAAAAGATAAAACCAAGATAGCGTAATTGTTTAAGTTAGAACAACAATTTGAATTTCACAGTGAAATTTCCGCATCCTCTGGTAGGTGGGATGGTGTCACAGGGTGCACTCTGGGAAAAGTATTCCTTTTTCTAAAGCGGATTTAACACTGTAAATGTAAATCAACTACTATTTCCAAGATGCATTGCAAACTGCGTCATCGTATCAGCAAGCAACCACAGACGCCGCATTGACCCGTCTGCCATATTAGACCGCGCAAGACTGCTCTAAAAACACACGGAAGTTTCTTCCTGGAGAGCCACGGATTTTTAAAAAACACAACCATATTTTATTTCTCAACCGATTTCAATGATTTACGTGGAGAACATAAAAATTTCTTCTCCAAATACCTATCTGCATAGGCTATTCTATGGAGATTATATAGATTATTAATTGTTAAGGAATTGTGAAAACATTGATGCATTGATGGTTTTGGTGGTTTGGCATTGATGGTTTTTGCTACAAAAAGCCATAGTTTAACCATGTTTTTTTTGTAGTAAAACTGTTTATACAAATGGTAATCCATTCACTTTTGTAATCAAAACTTTTTTGAGGCAAATTGATTACCATTTTTTGGATAACCACAAAGTACTCATTCAGTCCCATTCAATCGTTTCAAAACACATCCTTAACTGCCCATTAAAATAATCTTGCTAATATAATAATCAAGTCTTCTTTCCTTTAAAACCTGCCTCCTTAAGATTACTTTTGTATTCTTCATTTTTAAATCACTTTTGATAAAAGTGTACTAATTGAATAAATATCTAGAAGTATTTTTAACTAGGCCTATAACAAACATATATCATTTTATTCTTTTTGACAAAATTAACCTTATAATGATGTATAATAAAATATGAACCAATTAACACCACATCTTCATGGCTGTTTTACAGTACAGCACATACATGCCAGAGGTGTTTTATTTACTCTTTGGCTAACCAAAACCCAATCAGATCTCAGCCAAATAGTTTCTTATTCTGGCAGACCGCACTCAAGCCAGGGCTCAGCCAAACAGATACAATTTGCTTTTTGTTTCTTTTGGTTAGCCAGACTCCAGCCAGAGCTCAGCCTAATGCTTTTGACACAAGAGTGTGAAAAAAACAGTGCCAGAATTAAGACAGAAGTGCCTAATATAAGCCAGACTCAGCCCAGACTTTGTTGCTATCTGGGAAACAGTGGATGCAGTTTGTTTTTCCAGAGCAACAACGGAGTTCTGCAAGTGTGTTTGTTTGTTTCAGGTCATGAGTCGAAACTACATCAAATGTCTGTGTTTTGTTAGCAATCGGCAAATAATATAATGTAAACAATGTGAACGTAGAGTGAATTGAAAGTTATCCAGGGATCATGTGATGTATTGTGTGTGTGTGTGTGTGCTCGTGACTCTTTAGCTCCGCCCACTGCACGCTTGCACGAGCTCGGCTGTTTTCGGGAAAGAATCGGTACATCGTCTTTTATAAATATGATCAAACTAAAGACTCTTCGGAGATATGAAGGATGCAATACTACTCTATAGGTACTCAAGATTAACATGAGATTGGCAGAAACTGTGTCTTATGTACCCTTTTTTTTAATCCCCATAAATCATAAGCAGTGTCTCAGAACAAGCCTGGGCAATGTGACATCACATTGTACAGGCCCCGCCCACGAGTGTGGATGGACACTGCCACATTAGCATAGACCCCGCCCCCAGAGAGCTGTACAAAGTCCGCCATGTTTATCTCCTAGCCAGAGCATTTAACAGCGGCATTCAAGTAAGAAAAGTGTTCTTAATAAAGCTACTAATGTTCATTCAAGAGCAGTGAGTGATTTTCTGTTTATCTTTTTTTGTTTGATTCATATTAACAGCATATATAGCAGTAGGTACTGTATATTACACTGCTTTCACTTTAATACACAGATCTAATATACACACGGGATTTCTGTACTTGCTGCATACATGCACAGACATAACCAACTGTTTTCATGTGAACTCTGTGTGTTTCTGACATAACCTTGTGTGCATCAGTTTAATCGCAATAACACATGAAAAGAGGACTAGTTTAGTATAATCCAGCTCTCTGTGCACATGCAACATCCAGCTCTCTGTGCACATGCGTTGGGTGTGTGTGCTCAAGTTGAGAGTGATATGGCTTTAAAATGCATGCAGATGATAATATTTCATTATGATGAAAAACTGCAATGTCACGTCAGCATGTCCGAGGTAGAGATGATCACACAGAGACACACACAAAAAATGTCTCAAACCGAAAATTTGACATTTTCAAAATGGTATATTAAATGATTTATTAAGAATTTTGATCTGAAACTTTACAGACACACTCTGGGGACACCTAAGACTTGTGGACAGTGGTGGTCAGAATTATTGGCACCCCTGGTAAATATGATCATATATGGCTGTAAAAAAATAAATCTGCATTGTTTATCCTTTTGATCTTTTATTTTAAAAAAATCAAACCTTCAAAAAATCTAAGTCTTTGGCCACTTAAACTTTCCTCCTCACTGTGCATTAAGACAATATAGGCACACGTCCTCTTTCAGGCAGATTTGTAACATCTTTAGTTGATTGGAACTTCCTAATTATTGCCCTGATGGTGGAAATGGGAATTTTCAATGCTTTAGCTATTTTCCTACAGCCACTTTCTATTTTGTGAAGCTCAACAATCTTTTGCTGCACATCAGAACTATATTCTTTGGCTTTACTCATTGTGATGAATGATTAAGGGAATTTGGCCTTTGTGTTTCCTCATATTTATACTCCATATGGAACAAGACATCATAGCTGGACAATTTCATGTTCTTAGTCACCCTGGTGTGCTAAAAAAATTTAAATATTAATGGGAACATACTTCAGAGATATTTTACTCATAAAAAAATTCTATAGGTGCCAATAATTGTGGCCAACGTGTTTTGAAAAGCATTTATTTCATAATGTGATTTTCCCCCAACTTTCCATTCTTTTACTTCAATGAAAGGTTAGATAATTGCAAATGTTTTGAATGATAGATCAAAAGGATAAACAATGGATTATTTATTTTTACAGCCATCTTTGATCATATTTACCAGGGGTGCCAATAATTCTGACCACCACTGTAAGTCTTAGGTGTCTGTAAAGTTTCAGATCAAAATTCCTAATAGATCATTTAATATACCATTTTGAAAATGTCAAATTTTCGGTTTGAGTGCCAATAATTCTGACCACCACTGTATATTACATCTTGTAAAAAGGGGCATAATAGGAGTCCTTTAAGAGTTTTTTCTTGGTTTATGTGAAAGTTAAAGGAACATTTCATTTTATCATTTTTGAAAATGTTATGAAAACATTATTTCTGAATGTTTTCTGAACATACAAAACATCCATTTAAAAAAAAAAGTTTAAGGAACACGTTGCCCTAACATTTACATAACTTTTAAAGAACGTTACTGAAAGTTATGGGAATGTTCCTTGTTAGCTGGGATTTAACCTAATGCATTACACTAAGCAACCAGGACTTTGAACTTCCCTTCTGTAACAGCTTTGCATCTGATTCTGAACTAAATTCTCTCATTACTTACTCTCTGCACATGCATTCCACGGCATTTTTAAACCAAACATCCAGACAACTGTTGCACTCTAAGTTCTTTATTTAGCCTGAAGCATCAAAAAGCATTTTGTAAAATGACAATGTTCTAAACTCCATATGAAACAGTTCATATACACAGAACACAATTTCGTTCTTACAGTTCTTACAGTACTTCATTGCAGTACAATGGATTACTGGATTACTGCCTTGCATTCCTTTGCCTGGTGTGTAGTCGAGGAGCAGCATCTAAAGCATATGGAATTTTCTCGGAGGTAAGCTTTCTGTTCCTGTAAGGTCTTCTCCCTGAAACATCTACACTTTCTGAGAGGATGTGGTCTGTTAAGGTTGTCACTTGATTTGTTGGATTCATCCTTTTGTGTGGCATTGTCTATTTCTGTTTTGTGAACTGTAACAGGAGCTCTAATTGTCTTTGATAAGAATCTCTCACTTTTAGATGGTGCAGCAGTATGCATAATCATGTTAAAGCTATGATAATTTCTCATGCGGGCCTCACTACGAATGAAATTGCAAAATAATAAAAAGGGGGGAAAGCTGACACCATACTCTTGTTTATAACAAGTTCCCTGCAACATCCATTTCTCTGGTAGACTGTATGGGAGTTTCTCTAGAATGAAGCTGAGGCCACGTACAGTATCTATGAAGGTCATACCAGGTAGATAACCTTTAGCTTTTGCTGCCTGTAGCTCAAGAAGTAGGTCTCCTAACTCTCTGAGATGCAAAGGGTCCTTGTTAGAAAGCTTTGGGAAGCTTGCTTCCATGGCTTCGGCAGACCCATAACATTCCTCTAGCCGTTTCCAGACCATGCTGAGGTCAATGTCTGGATAATTGATGTGAACCCATCTAATGCGTCTTGCATGTTCAGTAGAATCCGGGCCGAGCCACTTCAAGAGCAGGTCGAGTTCCTCACTAGACTTAAAATTGAGTCCTTTGATAGCATTGCAAAAGCTAGACTTCCATGCCCAATAGTTCTCAGGCTTATCATTGAACATTAAGAGTCCACCTGTCAGAAGATCACAGCGAGCCAGGAACTTTGCAAGTTCAAATACATCTGAGAGAGCAGTATGGGACACATTGTGATGTAAGGGCGAGTGGCTTGTCAATTTAATGTTGTGTCTTGGGGATGATGCATCATGTAATTCTTAATTAAACTGTGACGTTTGACTGAATCAGCTTGAGTATGCATGGTGTGGCAGCTGAGAGGTGTCTCAGTATGAGTGAGAACATGAGTAGCAGTCTGTCTCTTTGGCAAGTCCTGAAAAGGACTATTCTGCATGAAGGATTCGGGCTGTGGCTGATCAACACAGTATAGAGCAAGCGGTTTGTGTTCAGTACTAAGTACAGAGGATTCTGCGTGCATTGGTATCTGTATCTCTTCATTATATCTATGCTGGTCTTTTACATATTTCTTAGTCCTTTGCAATGAATCATGTGAAGAATGAAGCTTTCAGATAGCTGTTTTATGTTCCCGGTGTCTGCAGCTGCCTCAAACACTGATGCTTCAGCTGCGGCAGCTTCTGCTTCCCTTTCGTGGTGGAGTGCATTCAGTGTAGCCTCTAAATGAGTCTCCTCCACTTTAAGCTGAGCTTGTACTTGAGCTTGCTTCACTCACACTTCTATCTCCTTGTGTGCATATGTGGCTCTAGTCAGTGCTGCTTCTGCTATTGCACGAGCCTCCAATGCAGCCACACTTGCTGCAGAATGTCTTGATGATGGTGAAGACACAGATCTGGTTTTCAGACTATGTTTCTCTTTTGATGACATTCTGAGGTGAAAGCAAAACTTGAAATTCCATTCAGTGATGCAGCAATCACTGTTAATTGTCTTTTTACTATTCTGCCCTCGTAAAAGAGTTCCCCTTCTTTAACTAGGCAGACAGATAACTCCTTCCACAAGAAAGTTGAATTTTTTAGCACCACGAATACGTTTCCCAAAGTCTGCACATTAAATAAATGCAACAGTCGCATAAGGAATAAATGAATATAATATACACAATAATAATCTAGATGCATGTAACATCGTACTGAAAACAATCTCTCTAAACTTTAAATTTATCCCAAAATAATGTCACCAAATCCAAACATAAGATGAAAACAAGCTTGTTGTAAACATTAATACTTACAGACAAAGTTTCTATAAATGAATGCAAAGATGACGGCTGCTATTAAGGTCAGTATGAAGGTATTTTTGGTGCACAACAACTGAACTTGTGTGAGAGTGGAATGTGTAGCTGTAGAGCAACTCCACACATGTGTATTAATAAATTTGAAGTCACAGAGAAAAATCTTTTAGGAGTTGTAAACTTCTCACCTACAAACACAACACAACAGATACACCTACACACATTCTTCACTGAAGGTGCACAAATCCCATTCTACGAATCACACATGAAGAAACTCATACGCTCACATTTTTGCTACAATTGCTGCAGTGAATATGGTGCAAAATGCATTCACACACCCGTATCAAAAATGTGAAGTCACGGACAAATTTTGCACATCCGCAAATTAATATGTGAATCCATGCAATGAGAGTTGCACACTTGTAGAATATTTGGTCACAAATGCATTACTTTTCTTGGATATTTTTCCGAGCAGGCAATGTCAAGTACCAATAAAGGTATCTCCCCCCACAATTACTCACCGTTATACATTTGTTTAAGTAGTTTTAATATGTGCGCTGATCGGCTAAATTGGTGATCATTGTTTCTGAGTTGAGCTAGCCTTTCTTGTTTCACGAAATGCAAGTTACGCTAACGTTAGCCTATCTGTACTGTTAAGTTTGGTATCCAATCATCTCATAATTAAAGATAGTCTCATATTAAACGATGTATTCCTTATATTCTCTTCTGCTTTACCTTTCAGAAAAATGACAGAACAGGGTGGGTCTTCGCAGGTCAGTATCATATCAAGTAACTTATGCACCCATTGTAAGACTACCATGTGTACCATGTTTTTCTTTCTTTTTTTGGTTTGGTTTGTTTTTGGTGGAAGATAACATTTATAGGAATACAATAAAGGCTTTATAAAATGTTAATTCACCTGCTCTGTGACTCACTGCAGCTTCCATTTAGGCCTACTGGGCAAATAAAATCCCTTTACTTTACTATGGTATTCCTATAAATGTTATCATCCACCAAAAAACAAACCAAACCAAAAAAAGAAAGAAAAACATGGTACACATGGTAGTCTTATAATGGGTGCATAAGTTACTTGATATGATACTGACCTGCGAAGACCCACCCTGTTCTGTCATTTTTTATGAGATGATTGGAGACCAAACTTAACAGTACAGATAGGCTAACGCTAGCATAACTTACATTTCGTGAAACAAGAAAGGCTAGCTCAACTAAGAAACGATCACCAACTTCGCCGACCAGCGCACGTATTAAAACTACTTAAATTTATAACGGTGAGTGATTGCGGGGGGAGAGAGAAAAAAAACATACATTTTCAGGACTCTCAATTTTTATCAAAAGTTTGGAGTGAGATTGTATCTGTTAGGGGAGTTGCCACTCAAATATTTGCAGCAGCGGCCCCTCTGCCCTGCCCAATTCTCTCAAGTTTATGCTTGAATTTTACCTATTGTTCATAAATGATCAGTCTAGCACAAATATAAGTTATGCCGCTTGTTGACTGAAGTACCTGTTCTTTGGCCTGATGCCCTTTACGTTTTACATGCCTGTTCACATCTGTCCCACCTTGATGGGCAGATGAGTTCTCCTGTCTGCACTAGTAGGAGCTGGTGGTGCCTATGGTGATGAATGGCCATGTGGTTGACCACTCCAAGTACACCTATAGGTGGGCTGCTCCACTTAATGCTTTCTTCATTATTGTCTTGTCCACTGACTCATCCACTGTCTTCCTTGCTGTCTCCTCCACTGATCTGGCAACCTTTTTAGGGGGCTGACCCTTTGGTCCCCAGAATTAAATAATACTCCTTTGCTTTTTCCTTAACATCTTTAATCAGACAAATGCAATGATTAAATGTATGCACTATCAGAATATAAAACATTACTGAAATGATAGCCATGGTGATCTGCTTTAAGAGATGTAGTCTTAACATAGCTGAAAAGAGTATTAATACATAATAATTTGAGATAAAATAAAATACATCTCCAGTACTTTCCTTATTTTCAGGTAGCCAAAGCTAAGCTAAAGCTTCTGGTTACAAAAGCAGTTGGAGAGTTTTTGACTACATCAATAATAATTGGGTTGTAGTGTGAATCATTTAGGGTTTATTTTTGCAAAATCTTTTGTGGTAACATCCACATGTAAAGTAATTACAATTAATAAGTAACAAGTAATTAAAAATAATTACAGGTGAGACCACTGATGTCTCCTCATTAGCATGCTAAGGCCAATGTAAATTCTTTTTAACTTTTGTTATGAAAAATAACATCCTACACATAAAAACTATAGCCACATGCTACAGTTGTAATATAAATCTTAGTGAAAAATCTATCCCCATAACTAATAATCTATTATAAATTTTACAACAAGTTAGTCAGCATTTACCATAATAAATACAATAGAATGTGAATTCTAGTAACGGTGGTCATGAGTAGTTTAAAACGCTTATTTTATGTTGGTGCAGGATGATGTTTTCTCAGACTCAGTGTTGCGATAGTAACGGCTTGCACAACTCATCACACTTTTGGAGCGCGCTGGTGAGCGAGCGCAGAGTTTACGGAGATTTGCGCGCCATGTATACACAATTAAATAAACCGGGCTTCAGTCATGTTGCGCAGATAATTGGTCCGTTCCGTTCATACGGGAACTTGGTGCTTATAAAAGCTCAGAACGCGCGATTTATATAATTAATGGCCTGATTCATGTTTCCATTAACCAAATATTGGGGAGTTGTAATTAACTGAATTTTATATTAATTGTACAATTGTCCATTAATTGTTCTATATAGAGGGACATGTTATCCCTTCTCAGCGTGAGAAACACAAGTTGTGGCGAGTGAACTGGTTGAAATGCGTGTGTCTCATGGTGAATGCGTGAGACGATAGGTACTTGACATCGCCTGCTCGGCTCATGTTTGCTCATGTTTTTTTTCCCCCTTTCTGGGTCACGCGCCACCGCCACCGGCTTAAAACAAGCTCTTCTGATTGGCCGAAATTCTCTGCTCTCTGAACAGGGCCTGCCGCTGCCTCACAAATGCACAAATCAGTTTTGCTCCACATTACACGTAGTATATGGTGCAAAAGTGAGAGTGCACGAAAAAACTGCGTTTGAGACTCGTAGCAGCAGATTCAAACAGTTGTAGTGATTGGACTTGTGATTGTGTTAGAAAAATATCCAAGAAAAGTAATGCATTTGTGACCAAATATTCTACAAGTGTGCAACTCTCATTGCATGGATTCACATATTAATTTGTGGATGTGCAAAATTTGTCCGTGACTTCACATTTTTGATAAGGGTGTGTGAATGCGTTTTGCACCATATTCACTGCAGCAATTGTAGCAAAAATGTGAGCGTATGAGTTTCTTCATGTGTGATTCGTAGAATGGGATTTGTGCACCTGCAGTGAAGAATGTGTGAAGGTGTAACTGTTGTGTTGTGTTTGTAGGTGAGAAAAAAAATCTACAAGTTTACAACTCCTAAAAGATTCAAATTTATTGATACATATGTGTGGATATGCTCTACAGCTACAAATTCCACTCTCACACAAGTTCAGTTGTTTTGCACCAAAAATACCTTCATAGGTCAGAGATTACTCTTTATGACAACATCAAAAACCTACATAGACTAGCACCATCTAGTGGCTCTAAAAATAAACTCGGAACATACCTCGGATTGGCTCGTCACCTGGGGAAAAAATTCAAAAACTTTTCCAAAAACCTAGTCTAGGGTTTTGGCCCGACTGGAACCAAACCAGTGCAGCAAGATTATCTGGAGTCTGAATGTCAATAGTTATCAAAAAAAGTGGAAATTTCGGTTCACCGTCTCTAAGGGCCGGCAAAATGTGGTAGGAGCCACTTTTACTTAATTGGCTATAACTTGTCAACGGAACAAGATATTTTCACCAAACTCAGAACGCCTATGTAAGAGCTCATTCTGTGGTCGCGTGAAAAAGGATGCGGTGACTGGCTACTTGGTGGCGCTATAACGGTTATAAAGGTGAACTATATTATCCTATCCTTATATTTAAATGACAAAAAATGTACTGCTCTGTGTAGAACTTCGCCAAATTAGCTAAGCATGTGTGCCATATTATTGTAAAGAAGCGTGCAAACTTTTACGGAGATCGGACCATCAGTAGAGGTATTACAGCTTAAAAGGTTTAAAAAACCCCCACCACATTTCCATGATAAATGAGCTAAAAAAATGCACATACCGACCTTTTTCCCCTCTGATGTGCATGTCAAAACGCTCAATAAAGTTTTTGTAACCAGCAGCTCAAAAATCAAGTGCTGAGACCCTATAGTTTATTTTTTATAGGCCTTTTTAGGCCCTTTTTATTAGGGGTTCAAGCACAAAGTGCTGAAACCCTATTGTAATTGTTAATTTTCCCATGATGCATCATTCTCCATCTAAAACTGATCGGGCAGACCAAACCGTAAGTTGTAGAGACTTGAAACTTTCAAGGCTGGTAGTACTCACAACGACTACAAACGTCACAAAGGCCTAACAGGGGCGCTACAGCGGTCAAAAGTATGAAATGGCTCATAACTCCTAAACCGTTAGGTGTAGGCTCAAGTGTCTTATATCGTTGGAAGCCTTGGCTCAAGGCGAACAAAATGCATGCGGATTGGCTCGCCCTTCCCAATTTCGAGAAATTAGTTTTTTTTTTAAAAAACCTACTTTTGGGAACTACTCCCAGGTTTTTGTCCTGATCCGAACCAAACCACTGCAGAAATGTTATCTGGAGAGATAATATCAATAACTATAAAAAAAAAATCGAAATTTCGATTCATGGTCGCTAAGGGGAACCATAATGTTCGATGTGACCAGGGCCACTTTTACTAAAACGGCTATAACTCAGACAAGATACGAGATATTTTCACTAAACTCTGCACACGTGTATGAGCTCAGTCTTAGGTTACGTTAAAAAATTGTGACGATTGGCCACTCACCTGGTGGCACTATAACAGGGAAAAAAAACATTAAAATGTCTATAACCGCACCCAATCATTAGTTGAAATGCCACGAGAGTAACCTCCTTATACCCCTGAATCCTTGCCGAGTCCAATGATACCAAACATGCCAGGTTTCTCTTTATGGTTTATGCAACAGTGAGATTTAACACTTAAGATATACTTGGAATTGTCGGTGGGGGTATCGTTGGATAGCAAGGATTCAGGAGTATAAGGAGGTTACTCTCATGACATTTGAACTAATGGTTGGTTGTGGTCATAGACATTTTCATGTTAATGACATATTTACAACATATTTTACACACATATGTATGGGCACACTCTGAGGACACCTATAAAAAGTGGTGGACAATGGGCAATACACAGTGCTCTAACTGTCAAAGAAACTTTAAAAAACATATTTTTCCTTAAGTAAATTCCCTGTATTGGCTGTAAATGGTCTTTTCCATCTATGATCTAAGTTTATTTGTCTATTTGACTTCCTAGGCAGTGGCTACTCTTCCTGGGGTCCCAATAAGTAAAAAATACAAAACTACATTAAATCAAAAACAATAAAAAGTCAAGTCAGTGAAACATACAAACCCAAAATTCAATCCAAATATCAAAATCAACAATTTTCTATATATTGTGCCATTAAATGTTCCTTTAAAAAAATGTTTAAGCTCATTTTACTAATAGGATATCAGGTGATAAATCATTCCATATTTTCATTCCTCTATACATTACAGTCAGTTGTTTTGCAGTGATTTTCAAAACAGAAAGTAAAAAACATCCCTTTAATGCATGACTTATAAAATTATGACTAGTACTACTATATACTTATAAAACAAAGCACACAAACAATCCTTCTCCAGTGACAACCTAGTTTTGTGCATTCTTATTATATTATATATTAATTATACTTATATCTTAATATATATCTTATTGTATTTAAATTGAGTCGTGCGGCTCTGTTCTGGACTAATTGTAATCTCTCCAAGTCTTTACTTGATGCACTCAACCAAACCACTGGGCAATGATCTAAATAAGAACCATTGTTTGCACAATATGACAAATATAATGTTGTGGTAAAAAGTTTACACATCTCTTAATAACTTACACATCTCTTATATCTATCTATAGATCTATCTATATTTTCTAATTTTGACCACTTCAGCCTACTGCCTAATATAACTCAAAGAAGTCTTATTTCCTCTACCTGGTCAATTCATAGTTTTCAGTCACGTGACTGTCGTGGAGCCCTGAAGGGCAAAACTGCCATAGAACTGCAGCACAAGCCTGTCAATTCTTTAAAAATATGTGAACAAGATGCAAGTTTTGGGCACTTGGGATACATATACAGCACCTGCTGCAGTATTTCAATCACTAAAAACAGCTGGACATTTTTAAAATGCTTAATGTGAAAAACACTTGGGGGGGGTTACACCAATAAGGATTAAATAGATCAAAGTTAAACGCTTATCAAGGATTTTTTCTTAATCTGGGTTTTATTTTAAATAATGTGGTGTTGCACCACTTCATTTTAAACAGATACAGACGTAGAAAGACTGTTATAATTAAAGTGCTGATCAAGCAGAATAGGCAGAGGGTGAGTCGACGGCAGGCTAAAGAATCCTTATTAGTGCAACCCACCCTTAAAGTGCCTTAATGTACTAAAACAGTGATATTAAAAAATCACATTCAGTTTACACCTTTTTGATGATGCGTAATATAAACAGGCGAAGTAGATAAGCCAAGAATATAAATCTCCTCATATACCCCTTTTCCACCAGAATGAACCGGGTTCTAGTTCAGAGCCAGTGCTAGTGCCAGTTCGGAGTTAGTTCGACTGGCGAGCCTTCTAAGAACCAGTTTGCCTTTCCACATGCTAGAGAGCCACCACAGAGCCAGGTCTTATGTCACTTTATACGTCTCATCTTTTTCAGCAACGCTAGTAAGGCAGCGGGAAACACAAACACACCAGGCTTGTTCGAGATGCATCGGCGCTGCGCAGACCGATCAGCTTATATCATCAAAATACCGCACGAGCGATTCAAAAGCATAAGGAGTCATATGCTCTCGTTGTACTTTGATGTCATATGGCAATCGGTCTGCACAGTACCGATGCATCTTGAACAAGCCTTCCATCAACAATGGTGAACGTTGCATTACTATTGATGCACATGGCTTTACGATCCTACATCGGCATCAAAACACAGCGAATCTAGCGCATTCGTGCAGCTCGCCGTAATTTGTATAGACGGAGATTACAATCGAGCAGCTATTAGCTCGATTAGCTGCTATTTAAAAAATGGTGGTCACAAGTTTCTGTTCGTCTTGTTGGTCACGGTAACCCAGCCTCCAGCCGCTGACGCAAGCGGTTCTTATTTCTAGACCAGCAATGATTTGGTTCTACTTAAGAATTACTTTTCCTGGTTCAGAGCTGGTGCTTTGGGTGTGGAAAGACAAAGAACCGATTTGAAACTAGGCTCTGGCTCCGAACCAGCACCAGCACTGCCTTGGTGGAAAATGGGTAATACTGAACAACTTTGCCTCAAGAACCACTGCTGTCAATAAAATCATTCATTAAATATTCACAATTATGTTAAAAACCTACTTTTGCGAACTAGTCCTAGGTTTTTCGCTCAAACTCAATAAAACCAAAGCAGTAAAATTCTCTGGACTCGACTTGATCAATAATAAAAAAAAAATTTTAAACGTTACCCTTTAAATAGCTATAATAGAGTCATTTAGTATAGAATGGGTGTGGTCAACTACATGCAAAAGCCTACAAATTCTATACGAAAACGTGCAAACTTTAATAGAGATCAGACCATAGGAGGCGCTATAGCTGTTAAAAAGCTTTGAAAACTATATCTTTCCTAAGGCAATTTGCCTGTATTGGCAGTAAATGGTCTTTTCCTTCTATGACTTAATTGGTTACATGCTTGCTAAATAAAATGAACTAAAAGGCCTTAATAAAGTAAATTAAAGGCCTTAAACTGCTTGAACCCCGATAAATGCTGCTTGCAGCTTTATTTACAGCTTTTTTTCTATATTTGGGTCTTTCAGGGTTAAGGTTGTGACCTAAAAGCTTTGTATCCTCTAAGCACTCCCTCCCAAAATGTAGGCTATATAAAACTATAATTACAGAACCCATGACAGGACTTTCTCAATAAAGAATCCTACTTAAGACATTACAACTCATACATTACAAAAAGTACCTTTAGAAATAAGAAACTAAAACCAGTAGGTGGCGGTAAATGTCTAAATGGAGTAAGTCATTGATTGAGTCATTCAGGAGTGAAGTAAATTGTTCTCTTTTTGGTCCATTGAATCATTGGAGCACCCGATTCGTTCAAAACGCGGATTTAGAAATGAAACGCCACTGTGTACCTTTTGCTCGGGGAGACGAGCAGTTCTGCTTTGTCTTTATATTTTTGTTGCCAAAACAGACAATATTGTGTCTAAAACAAAACAATATTAACTGACTTATTTATTCTGTTAAACTGCTGTCAAGACCAGTATGCATTTGCACTCGTCTTGTTCTGTTGTGGACAGAAAAACAGAACTCGTGATATTTCACTCGTTACTCGTGAGATATTGCTTACCTATATGATGACGTAAATGTGAGGGCACATATCACCGGCGGGAACAATCACATATTACAGCAAACGTGCCCAGTGTAAAAATACCCAGAGACTAAAACAGGCATATTGAATTGAATTTTTGATTATTTAAATTTCCCATATCTTGAATTTTAGGGACATTGCCCTGCATCATATTCTTCATCAATCAACTGTATGAAATGTAAGATGACCTAAATAGGTCCGGGGCGGGGCAAGTGCATTAAATGCACGCGTTAAATCGACAGCCCTAATATATATATATATATATATATATACACACACACACACACCGATCAGGCATAACATTATGACCACCTTTCTAATACTGTGTTGGTCCTACTTTTGCTGCCAAAACAGCCCTGACCTGTCGAGGCATGGACTCCACTAGACCCCTGAAGGTGTGCTGTGGTATCTGGCACCAAGATGTTAGCAACATATCCTTTAAGTCCTGTAAGTTGCGAGGTGGGGCCTCTATGGATCGGACTTGTTTATTTAGCACATCCCACAGATGCTCGATTGGATTGAGATCTGTGGAATTTGGAGGCCAAGTCAACACCTCAAACTCGTTGTTGTGCTCCTCAAAACATTCCTGATCCACTTTTGGCAGGGCGCATTATCCTGCTAAAAGAGGCTACAGCCACCAGGGAATAACATTTCTGTGAAAGGGTGTACATGGTCTGCAATAATGCTTAGGTATGGTACGTGTCAAAGTAACATCCACATGGACGGCAGGACCCAAGTTTTCCGAGTAGAACATTACACTGCCTCTGCAAGCTTGCCTTCTTCCCATAGTGCATCCTGGTGCCATGTGTTCCCGAGGTAAGTGATGCACACGACACCCGGCCATCCACGTGATGTAAAAGAAAATGTGATTCATCAGACCAGGCCACCTTCTTCCATTTCTCCGTGGTTCAGTTCTGATGCTCACATGCCCACTGTTGGCGCTTTTGGCGGTGGAGCCCCACACTGTGATGCACTGTGTATTCTGACACCTTTCTATCAGAACCAGCATTAACTTCTTGAGCAATTTGAGCTACAGTAGCTCGTCTGTTTGATCGGACCACACAGGCCAGCCTTTGCTCCCCACGTGCATCAATGAGCCTTGGCCGCCCATGACCCTGTCGCCGGTTCTCCACTGTTCCTTCCTTGGATCACTTTTGATAGATACTGACAACTGCTGACCGGGAACACCCCACAAGAGCTGTGGTTTTGGAGATGCTCTGACCCAGTCGTCTAGCCATCACAATTTGGTCCTTGTCAAACTTGCTCAAATCCTTACGCTTGCCCATTTTTCCTGCTTCTAACACATCAACTTTTAGGACAAAATGTTCACTTGCTGCCTAATATATCCCACCCACTAACAGGTGCTGTGATGAAGAGATAATCAGTGTTATTCACTTCACCTGTCAGTGGTCATAATGCTATGCCTGATCGGTGTATATATATATATATACCAATCAGGTACAACATTATGAGCACCTTCCTTATTTTGTGTGTGTATATAAAACATTTATTAATTTAAATATTATTTTTTAATAAATAACATTTTATATAAATTACATGATGTATTTGGTATTGAGAAAGTATTGCATAGGCACCAATTTTTTATTCACCTTTTCATCATTTCATCATTTTGTTTCCATGAGCAAATGATAACTGGTTATTATACACACAAAACAAATGCCCCTTACAACACATTCCCATTGCTCAGTAATGTTTCATTTACCATGATGGAGATCAGTGTTTGCTTGTCCCTTGGTTTTTGAACATCAGTTATTCATTGACTGCTGTAACTGTGTCTTTAAAATACATTTGTTATGGCAAAAAAGCTGAAAGAAAACGTGATCAGATCACACTGGCTATTTATTAATGGTCACAATCATCATCTAATGGCCTGATTCACTGATCTAGATCTCATCAGAGTCTAATCTATAATTGTTTGGGTGATGTTTCATATTTATGATTATGGTATACCAGTAATTCTACAGTATGAGGTCCATCAGTGTTGTGACAACCAGAAAATATGAAGGATTTTAAAAACAGTTTGTTCTCAAAACCACCATCACCCACACCTGCCAGCAATCATCCTTGTTATCACACCCTCTATAAAAGCAGTGACCTTCCACCTCACAAGGGTCTGGTCTTGTCGTATCAACCATACGCTACTGACTACCTACCCGTATCACTTACCTGAGATTCGTCCTCTTCTGTCTTCTGTCATCCGTCTCTCTCCCGTTTCCAGTTCTCGATCTCCATCTGCATACAGTTTACAAAGAACCCTGTTATCCATCAGCTAAGTCTTCTACAAGCTATCTGACTTATACTCACCATTGCTTCACTCCTGCTTCTTCTCCAGTATCTGCTTAAATAAACAACTGTGATTTTTACTTACCTTGTTTGTCTCCTTCTGTTGCCTGACATAGAGTTGATCTGTATATCTATTTTGTTGATTGTCACCATTCTTGAAATTCATAAACTGATTCTTGATGTCTGTGTGTGTCTAAATTACACAGTAGTTCAAAGCATTTTTTGTGAAAGAGGAGTTTAAAAATGCTTCATAACTGATTGCTCAGCAGCTTGATCTTTTGCTGTAGTATCACAGTGGTGGTAATATAAAATTAATGATAGGCCTCTAATAGGCTCGATTGTCTGTCTGCAGCCAGGTCCTTCTCGAAATATCAGCACTCCTAGAGGACCTCTCAGCCAATCAGATTCGAAGACCTGAACTAACATCTCGGTTACGTATGTAACCCTCGTTCCCTGAAGGAGGGAACGGAGACGCCACGTCGGAGTACCGACGAATAGGAATCTCGCTAGCGAGAGCCAATCTACTTCGAGTGTAACTAAACGAGCCAATGCACATTGGCATGCAATGATTGCACCAGCTCCTCATGCCACTCCGTGTGGGTATAAATGAGGCACAGGTGCTTGCATCAAATTCGTTTTTTGCTGAGGAGCCGAGTAGGTGAACTGGCACCCCAGCAGGGTACAGAGGACATGGCGACGGGACGTGGCGTCTCCGTTCCCTCCTTCAGGGAACGAGGGTTACATACGTAACCGAGACGTTCCCATTCAGTCGGTCACTCTCGACGCCACGTCGGAGTACCGACGAATAGGAATCCCTACCAAAGCGCCATGGCCTCTGCCCCCATCCAGTGCCCTGTGTGAGCCTCCTAAGCTCTCTTACCTGATGAGATGGGGCTCACACAGAGAAGTCCATCACTGCTGTTCTGCATGACCCGCTCAGTGACTTATTGGATAACACTGGGAAGCGTGCCCTAGTGGAAGGGAACGCTGCGGAACCCACATCATACACCGAAGGAGTTATGTGGAGTACAAAGCTGTACACCACCTGGTCCCTGAAGGGAGTGGTAGGAACCTTGGGCACATTGCCAGGCCGGGGTCTCAATACCACGTGGGTGTCACCCGGCTCGAACTCTAGGCACGATTCGTCGACCGAAAATGCCTGCAGGTCCCCTACCCTCTTGATGGAGGCCAGTGCGGCCAACAGCAAAGTCTTCATAGACAGAATCTTAAGCTCTGCTGACCGCAAGGGCTCAAATGGGGCATTCTGAAGTGCTCGGAGCACCAGAGCAAGATCCCAAGAGGGTATGGAGGGGGGTCGAGGAGGATTTAACCGTCTCGCCCCCCTGAGGAACCTGACAACCAGGTCGTGCTTCCCAACTGTCTTACCTTCTACGTGGTCGTGATAGGCAGATATTGCAGCAACATAGACCTTGAGGGTGGAGGGCGACAACCTACGCTCCAACCCTCGTTGCAGGAAGGAAAGCACAGACGCGATCGAACATCTTCGGGGGTCTTCTCGGCGAGAAGAACACCACTCGACGAACAGGTTCCACTTCAAGCATAAGCCTGTCTTGTAGACGGTGCACGTGCCGAAGTGATGGTGTTAACTACCTCTTGGGGTAAGTCACCTAGAACCTCCGCGTCCCGTCCAGGGGCCAGACATGAAGCTTCCACAGATCTGGACGCGGGTGCCACAGGGTGCCCCGTCTCTGAGTCAGAAGGTCCTTCCTCAGAGGAATCGGCCAAGGAGGGGCTGTCGCCAGGAGCATAAGTTCTGAGAACTAGGACCGGTTGGGCCAGTAAGGCGCCACCAACAGGACCTGCTCCTCGTCCTCCCTGACCTTGCACAGTGTCTGTGCAAGTAGGCTCACTGGGGAAAACGCATATTTGCGCAGCCCCTGGGGCCAGCTGTAGCGAATAGAACCACTGGCAGTGGGACGTTTCTGGGGAGGCAAACAGGTCGACCTGTGCCGCCCCGAACTGTCTCGAAATCAGCTGAACCACCTGGGGGGTGGAGTCGCCATTCCCCTGGGAGCGCAGCTCGTGAAAGCTCGCCGGCCACACGGTTGCTCACACCAGGGACATGAATGGCCCGAAGCGACCTCAGACACTTCTGACTCCAGAGGAGGAGATGGTGGGCGAGTTGCAACATGCGACGGGAGCGTAGACCACCTTGTCGGTTGATATACGCAACGGTCGCGGTGTTGTCCATGCGGACCAGTACATCTTTGCCCCGTAGCAGCCTTTTGAGGCGGCTCAGAGCGAGATGCACTGCTAGCAACTCGAGGCAGTTGATGTGCCAATGCAGGTGCGGGTCCGTCCAAACCCCTGACACTGCATGCCCGTTGTACGTGGCTCCCCAGCCCATGGCAGAGGCATCTGTGAAGACCACAGCATGCCTGGACACCTGTTCCAGAGGCACTCCGGCCGGAAGGAACGAGGGGTCTGACCATGGGCTGAAGGATTGGCGGCAGGCCGGTGTGATGCTCACCCGGTGAGTGCTGCGTTGCCACGCCCATCTCGGGACTCGGCCGTGTAGCCAATGCTGAAGCGGTCTCATATGAAGCAAGCCGAGCGGTGTTACTGCCGCTGCGGCTGCCATATGCCCCAGGAGCCTCTGAAACTGTTTCAGTGGAACCGCCATCCTGCCTTGAAACGTGTTCAGGCAGTTCAGCATCGACTGGACGCGCTCCTCTGTGAGGCGCGCTGTCTGTTCGACCGAATCTAACTCCATACCGAGAAAAGAGATCCTCTGCACGGGGGCGAGTTTGCTCTTCTCCCAGTTGACCCGAAGACCCAACTGGCTGAGGTGTCTGAGCACCAGGTCCCTGTGTTCGCACAACTGATCCCTGGACTGTGCTAGAATGAGCCAGTCGTCGAGATAGTTGAGGATGCGAACGCCCTGTTCTCTCATGGGCACAAGGGCCCCCTCCATGACTTTCGTGAAGACACGGGGGGACAGGGACAGCCCGAAGGGCAGGACTTTGTACTGATATGCTTGACCCTCGAACGCAAAGCGCAGAAACGGCCTGTGTCGAGGAAGAATCGAGACATGAAAGTACGCGTCCTTCAGGTCGATCGCTGCAAACCAATCTTGGGGACGGCCAAGATTGGCCATAACCCACCGGTCTTCTTGGGTACAATGAAGTACGGGCTGTAGCAGCCTGTCTTCATATCGGCTGGAGGGACCGGCTCTATCGCGTCCTTCGCCAGTAGGACTGCGATCTCCGCACGCAGGACATGGGCGTCTGCGGCGTTCACCGAAGTGAAGCGGACGCCCTTGAACCTGGGGGGGCGCCGGGCGAACTGAATCGCAAGCCGAGCCTGATGTTCCGGATGAGCCAGCGAGACGGACTGGGGAGCGCTAACCAGGCTCGCCGAGACCGTGCAAGCGGGACCAAAGGGACCAACGGCGTACCCACCGTGGGGCAGCGAGGTGGAATGCAGGTACCGGGCTGGGGCGGCTGTCTCGTGGAGGCGGCCCGCAGCGGGGTGTGAGTGTGCTGTGCAACACTTACCTGATTCCACGAGTGGGCAGAGGGTACGTGAGAAGGCTTGGTTGCGTCCTCGAACCGTCCACTGCTGCCCGCTGGCGAAGGAGGAGGATGAGTGTGGTCCGGCGTTGGACCGTCCACAGCTCTCCGAACCCCCTTGGGACCCAGAGATAGAGGAACTGCTCTTTTTTTTTTTTTTTTTTTTTTTTTTTGAGAATTGGGGTACCACTGGTTGTGACACCAGCGGCAGAACAGAATTTTGACTCAAAAGATTCTCTGCCCGGCCCTCCTCCGGGGAAGAGCAGCCCCGCCCATCTCCAGGCATCGCCTTCCTGCATCGGACACAGTAGAGCAGGCGAAGTTTTTTTTTTTTTTTGCAGGGGACGACGCCTTTGGTGACGAGCAGACTGAGGGGCAGCCCACGAGGCACTCGTGTGGTGCGTCGGGGGAAGCTCTTGATTGCCTCAGCCTGCTACCGACTGCGAAGAACTGCTGGGCCCAGTTCTCAACAGTGTCACCGACAAGGCTACCTTGTGAGATGGGAGCATCGAGAAAGCGCACTTTGACGACCACTCACACCTCAGCAAGGCAAGCCAGGGGGCGTTTCTGGACCACCGAGGTGGACATAGTCTGGCCGAGGGCCTGCGCCGTGACTTTGATCACGGTTAGTCAACATGCGCAGCTCAACCCCGACTCAGAACTACCCTCGTGCATTAAAGTGCAGGGCGGAGGTGGTCTGCGCACAGCCACCCCACCGTTGAGGGTAGTGAGAGAGGAAAACTTATGCAGTTTTGGCCCCCCTGGCGTTCCATATCTATGGCGCCAAAGTCGTTCCATACTGCCAAGTTTTCCATGCACATCCGGGAAAGATCCCGGGAAAGCATGGCTATTAACTCTGAATCTGATTCAGCAAAGCACACACCATTACAGTGGGCTCAGCATCATCCTCATTTCCAGAGCACAACAGCCCTCTCTCCGATGCAGCGATTGACATCTGATCCTCAGCTGGAGCCCCGAATGAAATGCTAGGTTCCTCCATAAGAAGGACCAGCAGTTCCATCCAGAAGCTGCACAGCTTGCAGTGCGCTAGAGGGGGAGGGGCCCTAGGGGGTTGGTTCCCCCGAAGGAGAAGCCCTCCACTCCTCAGGTCACCCCAGCGATTTCACTGAAGTAGACCTCTCCTGTTGGCCACCAGGGAGGGCGCTACAACGGGAAATAGGCAAGGGGACAGCGCACCGAGAGTGGCGAGTGAGCGCTGGGTTGCCGTGACAACCCGCGCTGCAGCCCGGCACTCGACGGCACACGACACGTAGAGAAGCGTGAGGTCCCACCGGGTTTCCCCGGCGGGCAGCTCTCGCTGATCTCCGCGGTCTCCCAGAGTGTCGAGCAGACCCGCAGCTGTGCTTTTACACACGAGCGGCGGCTGGCCAACAACAAAGGGGACTCAAGCTTCCCGGAGAAAGAAGAGTCGCGACCGGCGTGCCGACGTGGTCATGTTCTCATTAGAAAACGTGAACCACCCACGAACACCGTCTCAGCATGCATACGCCCAGACATGTGAAACAGTGCTCGTGGCCGTCAGTGAGGACAGGAAACAACCGCAACCAGAAACACACAGGTAGAATGTCATCTTTAAAAAGACGCAAGCTCTATCTGTGTAGCTCTTCTAGGGAAACTGCACTCCGCGGTGCTGAAGCACACAGGGGAATAGTCGCGGCGACACAGACAGGGAAAAAGTGCAGCCTGTCATGCCTGTCTCTCTCATAGAAGGCGATCTCTTACCAGCCATGAAAACGGCTTTTCAGCGCTCTTTACAGCGCACCGAACCAGCTGTGAGAACAGCCTTTTGTTTTTGCTCAATAAAACAAAATAGAAAAAGAGAGAAAATCGACCCCGCTGCAGTGCCGTCACTCCAACACCAAACGAGGAGAGATCCATCCGAAGAGCTTGACTCGTTAAAATGTTAACACATGCTTTGTAGAGAGTGATTTCAGGACAAACCATCCACCACTCGGCTCCGAAGCAAAAAGCTAATTTGATGCAAGCACCTGTGCCTCATTTATACCCACACGGAGTGGCATGAGCAGCTGGTGCAATCATTGCATGCCAATGTGCATTGGCTCGTTTAGTTACACTCAAAGTAGATTGGCTCTCGCTAGCGAGATTCCTATTCGTCGGTACTCCGACGTGGCGTCGAGAGTGACCGACTGAATGGGAACTAGTGTACTTTCCTCCGAACTACATTTGTAAAAGCTACATTACCATTTCATTTGTGGCAAATCAAATCTTTCTCTGTGTGCATTAGAAGAAAGCATGGAATGAGCACAATCACAATCGCCTATTTTCAATTAGTAGCTAAGTAAATCTGTTAATGTATTTTTCAGATACATATCATATATTAAATATACTTTAATTAGAATGTATTTGTCTTTTTCTCTAGGAAAACACAAACCATAAACATACAGTACTAAATAATCTAATATGCAAGATACTTCTTATTGACAAACCTGAATATAATTAGATTAAAGCATGTACTTCCTTCAAAACAAGTAAAAGTGGAAGTTCTTTTCTTTTTTCTTTCTAATTTTATCAGTTTTAAAGCAGCATCTCAGGCTTCTGCTAGGGAAAAAAGATCTGGAACAGGTGGTGCTAAATGTGTCCTTCATAGAAGGCACAGGGGAGGGAACATTATTATTTTCCTTTGCTAGAGTCAAGGGTAACTCGTTTCAGCACCACATCATGGACAGCACCACTGATCTCAATGTCAACATATAGATGACATTAAAGCACTGAATCATGTAATGTACATTTATTTACTATTGCGACGATCAAGCAACTGATAAAAACAACAGGGCTCGTCTTAATGTAGTAATGATCCAGACTATTCAATATAGATCAACCATTGTAGGGTGAATTCAGGTTGATTGGGACACTTTTTCCAAGTCATCTTAATGGCAAAAAGTGTCCCAATCACCCTGAATTCACCCTAAATGAAATAGTATTTGCACAGCTGTGTGATAATCTAGAAAAAAAAAGATTATAGAAACCCTCTAACCAAGAAGGGTTGCTTAAACCCTTCTTTCAGTCATTCAATTTAATTGGTTTAAAACCATTTACCTAAAAAGCCCTTTATCCCAAAATGTGTCTTTGTGTTTGGATATAAAGGTCCCCTACGTTTTTCCCTTTTTTTCTTTCTGTTAAAGCTACAAAAACCCCAAAACAGGACTCTTTTTACCATGGTATTGTTGTCAGATAACCCAAATCTTTTTCTTATAGAATACATTTATTCATTTTAATCTTTTATAAAATTGCTATGCTGATTATAGAATATTAAAATTTAGTATTACATAAAAAATGCAAGAAATATGCAGAAGCATTTGCTGGTCGCGGACTTGTGGATCCCTCTATTCAAATCCACAGACATTTTCCATGTATTAATCTGAGTGTCCAGAATCAATAGATGGCAGCATAGCCTCATTTTAAATCGTAACGAGAATGAACTTCTCTCTAAAAATCGAAGAAATACCATCGGACCAACGCATTTTGCGACCAATACTCTAACATTAATAGTCTTAACTGTGAGACATGTTCTGTCTGTTGATGAAGTGTGCTGCACTGTTTTCCAGAGAGTGTGAGTTTGAACGTGTGCATCATGATGGTAATGGTGTGGGGGTGCAGTAAGAATGATGAGCTGCGTTTTATATTAAGCTAGTAAATATCCCTGTCACGAGGTTGCTTAAACACAGTTGTCATCAAAACACATTAATCCACATACGCCCAGACATAAATGTCGTGCTCATCCTAACATTGAGATCCTGAGAACTGTTGCTACTTATGAACTATGATGGAATTAACCATTAACAATGATATTACAGCTTGAAAGTCCGTGGTGTTGCCTTGAATGTCTCATCCAAAAGATCATAAAGGACTCCTAAAATAGCCAAATAGAACGGTTACCTGGAAATATTGTATGTAACTCTAAGTCAAGCTTTTTGTATTGGAATAATGTCTTGCTACTGAGCAAATGAAATCGCAGAGCTACATGAGTTTACAAATATTGAAAGATTTTTTTTAAATATCCAGTAGCCTACTGGTCTCATTAACCTATTTAGAATAATAGTCATGTTTACTAAATATCTAGATTTTGATTGTAGCCAATGTGGTTAAAATTCCGTTAGGACGTTATGGAATCATGAACACATTCATTCATTCATTCATTCATTCAATGTTAGGAGTTTTAAAATCCTAAATTATATTATTTACACACACACACACACACACACACACACACACACATATATATATATATATATATATATATATATATATATATATATATATATATATATATATATGCTAGATTGGATAAAAGTGTTTTGTTATATTACAAATAAAATGTTGTATTCAAGAAAATTAAGATTCCGTCAGGATCAGACCCAAATTATGAGCGAAATTCCATTAGGAACCCCATACGCATTTAAAAAAAAATACTTTTCCAGGCATTTCTTAAGACCGTTCCTATTAAATCATATGGCTCACTTAAAAGCGACTTTATTTGGTGATGTTTTTATGTGGACCCATAAGAGTCTGTGGACTGCCGCACCAGACTGTAGATCTCCATCCATATTCCCCTGTATCACACATGATGGTTGAGTCCAGCTTCTTCCTCTAGATGCGGACTGCCTCATCGCTCCATTCTGTCTCCACGGTTTGGAGCGAGGGAATCACTTTTGATCCCAACACCACCGTGTCTCGTCTCTGCAGTGGTCATTTTTGGTGATATGAGAGCGAATATAGACGAATCCGTGTGCCATAGGCGTCAGATGTTCTTGCCAAAGCTGGATCTCTATGCATTACTGTTGTGATCGGTGAAAATAAAACGCAAGACACCGTGGCGCTGCGTGGAATTACAGCGGACACCATGGGTTCATTGATGCACATCCTGCTGCTTTTCGCAGGTTTTGTTGCCGCAGCTCACGGTAAGTTGAAAGTCTGTTTTATAAGCTGGGTGTCATTGCAATTATTCCCTTTGAGGAATAGGACTTCTCTTGGGCATTATTGCAAAAGTCCTTTCAGACCTTGAATATACCTACGTGGACGTTGATTTTGCATTTGACGAAGCCACATCAAAACTTGCATATGGCACACAAAAAGTGTTTGAATAAGTTATGGCCACAATATAGGCCTATATATTACACAAAAATACGTGGGGAGGTGACGCTTAAATGTTGTCAGCATAGACACCTTAATAACTTAAATCTGAATGTCTGATTGAATGAGAGACAAGATTGCTCCGGAGAAATCCCGAGGATATTGCATTTTGATTGATTATAAAATCGATTTTATTTTTTATTATTTGTCACAATGCCTGTTAGACTTTAGGGTTGAGCAGGGGAGGGAGAACACGCGCTTCATTATTTTTCTCAGAATTACATCATGTGATGTATTACAAGCAAAAAATAATACACACAACACACGAAGGCTATTTGACATCACACAGATGTGTTGGTATAAACTTTTTTGGATCACAGACAGCTGTGTTGTGTAAGAAAGGCCTTATAGCCGTTTATGGTCTTCCAACGGTTTCCATTAAGGTTCTACGCATTATTTTATTATAGTATGTCAGTGGATTGACTTTGCAAGCTGTCAAAAACTAATTGATTACATATTTACAACGTATAGTCTGTGTAGGAGGCACGATTTGATATTTAGAAGAAGGCAGAATTTGCACATAAAACATACGATAATGAAATTGATAGAAGCCTGATGTTTGAGGTTAGACATTTGTACTGAGGCTATATGTAGATTTATACATAGATCGTTGAATGCATTGCGTCTTTTATTTGATCAGTTTTTTTTAATTACACAGGTTGCACATTTCTTAGGATATAGCCTATGTCTTAATGTTGTAGCTACAATTAGGTTATAAAGTGTTGTTAATCCTGCTGCTGTGTGTTTGCAAGGAATCTTTTAGCTCAACGAATTGTTGTTCTTGTTAGCTTCTATGCACTGATTCATGCATTTCATTTGTTGCGGCCCCCTTCACTGAACGAGTCGCTGTTTTGAATCCGAACGATATTCTGAGGCACTGAATAAGACATCTCGTTCCTGAACAAGGACAAATTATACACTGTTAAACATTTTAATGTGAAATTACAGTAGCTGTATTTCAGGTTAATAATTGCATTACTTTCACACTAATTTACCTATAGGATCTTGTATCTAACTGCACTCTCAGAAATGTCTTGTAAAATCTACAGTACTTTACAATTTTAGTTAGGTTTTTAAATTGTACTTTAACAGTACTTACAGTATTGGAAAACACAAAAAATACTGTAAACAAACAATATTATACTGTATTTCTACAGTGCATATGGTCTATGATTGCATGCAGCATGAATAGATTATGCTGCGTTTTTTTAAACTTGTTGGTTTTATCTGTGCTGCTGGTTTTATTTTTAGTTCACTTTTAGCAGTTTGTGTTGTTGGTTTATTTTGTAATATAAATGAGACGGATTACATACTTTTTCATAATAATGCTACAAGTAAGAAAATATTTATTTGATTCCTAATTGTTTTTAATTTTTCCCTAGTTTTTTTTAAACCATTAGTTGAATTTAGTTTTGGCCCATTGTGGATGTTACTGTGTAAAATGTTCCATGTGTCTGAATTATTAGGTTTATTCTGAGCAACAAATAAGGGCAAAACTTAAATATTTTGTTCTAATAGTGTAATATGACCTGCATGTCTTCTTATCACTACCTACTGGTGTAACAAAGTAATGTAACAGAAAAAGTAACTGAACAGTGAACAAATCTAAACAAATCTTTTAGTTAGTGGCTTCAAAAGAGTCACTGAGATGAATCAAAACTGATTTTGATTATTGACTGTGTGCCTGAAATCGCATACTGTCTGAGAATTTAAACTTAGAAACCATTAAAAAAAATACATAAAAAAGTATCTATATATTATGAATGTGTGTAGTATGAATAGAATCCGAAGTGCAGATCCGTAAACACTCTAACAGCTAATATTGCCCACAACCCATTGCACGTTAGAGGAGGATTCAATTAGAACTGCAAACATGAATAAAAAGTGTTAAAAAACTACAAACATGGCGGATGTGCGAGCCCAAGGGTTACGTAGAGATGTTTAGATTAAGGGTTTTGATTGATTAATTATCAGTATATAACCTGACGAAAATATATTACACAACAGCATTGTGAACTTTTGGTCCGATCTTCACCAAAATAGGTACACGGCAGCTAGGGACGGTGCTAGAAAAAAGTTGTCAAATGAATTTTGAATTGTCTAAGCATTGCAAAATTTTAAGTTAATTAATTGGTTAAGCAACACCCATTTTTACAATGTCCAAGCTTAATGACTATTATATTTTTTATTATGTCTATATTTTGTCTGCACAAAGTTCAAACTTCTCAAATGTATGGAGAACAAGTCATTCTGAGTAAACATGCTTAGTTTCATGAATTTATGATGCTCAGGAGGCTAACAGCAAATTCTAAACTATCAGCCATTTTATCTGAAAGATAAAGGCTATGATATTGATGGATAAGGAATCTTTTAAGCCTAATCTTCTTTTCCACTGGTTTCCATCCCTTTTAATGGCAATATATCTATTGATAGTTCATTTGTATGACTATGGTGTACTGACAGTATAGTTTGACTTAATTTGTGTACATAGAAATCTATAAAATGCTTGTAGACATTAAATGTTAAATTACACATTTTCAAGTTGCCAGACATGATTAAATATTATTATATATATGTATTATATGATTATATATAAATATAATTTAAAATAAAGAGACAATTTTATATGTCTTTTTCACAATAATATATTATAAAGTTTCTATAAAGACATTTATTGTTGTGCATTAATTTGAAATTGTCCCGTGACATCCTATGACATGCCATTAATCTAAATTTAAATGTTGAATACGAGTCCATACATATTATGATTGAACCCTAATTTTCAGTGAATATTCAAGATGGACTTTGCTATAAAAAACATATCATAAGATTTTAATTTGATGGGCAATTGGTGCTTGGACACCGATGATTGATACTGTCCACTGATGAGTAACCCACTTCTAGCCAAAATAACCTTATATTTGGTTACATGCTGTTTTTGCCAAAATAACATTAACAATAATATTCTTGGGCTATGGTTAGATGTCTATAAAATTTTCACTGTCAGCCCAAATTTTGCCTTGTTTTAGCCTAGGTGTCAGGGCTATGTTTAGACGGCTATTAGATGTCTTTCAAACAAAAAATTGCTTGCTGGGTTGCAGCTATACAGTCAAACCAAAAATTATTCAGACACCATTATTCAGATATAATTTTTTACTAGTGGGTGCAGGACACTATAGTTAATTTATGTAATTGAGGATAGCAAAATAAAGTAAACTGTGACATATTATACCCAAAAATTCTTCATACAGTGGACTACCAGTAAAACATTTGGAACCAAAATTATTCTGACACTTTGACCTGACCATGTTTTGCTTAAGCGTTTTTTATAATTGCTAATGCGACCTTTTACACCACAGACTGAACAAAATCAAGCATTGCTTGGTGATTGGTTGACCTAAATTGGTTTTATCGAATTGTGTACTTTAACAGCTGACAGCTGATTGGTTGATTGTAATCCATTACATACCTTTCTATCAAAGTTCTATCATTATCAAGATGAATTTATTCTGACACAGTTTAACTTTTGAGTTCTTGTCATATTTTATTACCATTTTCTAAACTATAGCGAATAAACTGTGATAATGTGAGAAAATATGAGTTTAAAGTGTCTGAATAAATTTTGGTTTGACTGTATGTATATATATATATATATATATATATATATATATATATATATATATATATATATTTATTAGTTCCAGGCAATCGATCGCGATTAATCACATCTAAAATAATCTACACTGAACAAAATTATAAGTGCAACACTTTTGTTTTTGCCCCCATTTTTCATGAGCTGAACTCAAAGATCTAAGACTTTTTCTATGTACACAAAAGGCCTATTTCTATCAAATATTGTTCACAAATCTGTCTAAATCTGTGTTAGTGAGCACTTCTCATTTGCTGAGATAATCCATCCACCTCACAGGTGGGGCATATCAAGATGCTGATTAGATTAGATTATTGCACAGGTGTGCCTTAGGCTGGCCACAATAAAAGGCCACTCTAAAATGTGCAGTTGTACTGTATTGGGGGGGTCCGGAGGTCCGAAAACCACTCAGTATCTGGTGTGACCACCATTTGCCTCACGCAGTGCAACGCATCTCCTTCACATAGAGTTGATCAGGTTGTTGATTGTGGCCTGTGGAATGTTGGTCCACTCCTCTTCAATGGCTGTGCGAAGTTGCTGGATATTGGCAGGAACTGGAACACGCTGTCGTATACGCCGATCCAGAGCATCCCAAACATGCTCAATGGGTGACATGTCCAGTGAGTATGCTGGCCATGCAAGAACTGGGATGTTTTCAGCTTCCAAAAAATTGTGTACAGATTCTTGCAACATGGGGGCCGTGCATTATCATGCTGCAACATGAGGTGATGGCCGTGGATGAATGGCACAACAATGGACCTCAGGATCTCGTCACGGTCAAGTCAAGTCAACTTTATTTATATAGCGCTTTTTACAATGCAGATTGTTTCAAAGCAGCTTCACAGTGTTAAACAGGAAAATAATGAACAGAATTTGATTCGGCTGTACAGCCGCTCTGGAGAAAACGGTGATGTCATCAGCTCATTTCAATTATCATATATATTCAAGTAATGTAGTTGATATAATTTAGTTTAGTAATTAAATTTATTTGGATATTTATTTGAAAATGTTGTGTCCGGTATCTCTATGCATTCAAAATGGCATCAATAAAATGCACCTGTGTTCGTTGTCCATAACATACGCTTGCCCATACCAAGACCCACCGCCACCATGGGCCACTCGATCCACAACGTTGACATCAGCAAGCCGCTCACCCACACAACGCCATACACGCTGTCTGTCATCTGCCCTGTACAGTGAAAACCGGGATTCATCCGTGAAGAGAACACCTCTCCAAAGTGCCAGATGCTATCGAATGTGAGCATTTGCCGGCTGGATATGCTACCAAATTCTCTGAAAGGCATTTCAGAGAATTTGGTAGCATATCCAACCGGCATATTGGAGACGGCTTATCGTAGAAAAATTAACATTCAATTCACGCGCAACAGCTCTGGTGGACATTCCTGCAGTCAGCATGCCAATTGCATGCTCCCTCAAAAAATGCAACATCTGTGGCATTGTGCTGTGTGATAAAACTGCACATTTTAGAGTGGCCTTTTATTGTGGCCAGCCAAAGGTACACCTGTACAATAATCATGCTGTTTAATCAGCATCTTGATATGCCCCACCTGTAAGGTGGATGGATTATCTCGGCAAAGGAGAAGTGCTCACTAACACAGATTTAGACAGATTTGTGAACAATATTTGGAGAAATAGGCCTTTTGTGTACATAGAAAAAGTCTTAGATCTTTGAGTTCAGCTATGAAAAATGGGGGCAAAAACAAAAGTGTTGCGTTTATAATTTTGTTCAGTGTATATATATATATATATAGTATATTAGTGCTGTCAATAGATTAATCACACATTTTTCTGTAATTAATTGCAATTTATTGCACCTAACATTAGAATTTGTAACATATTTTTAGATTGTAATACTTTTACATCGAATCTCCAAAATAATGTAGAAACAACATAAAGAGAGTAGCCTATATTTAAAAAAAAAAAAAAAGAAGTGTTTAATGGTATCTTTTTACTAAGCACTATGAATGAAGCACTGCATGCAATTTTAACAGTTTAAAAAAAAAAATAACATCTTTCAATTTAAGTGAACCTAAAACAATCTACACATAAACTCATTGTAATAAATGACACATTTAGCTGTCCCATTAATATATCAGGGCTTTTTTTCTATTGCTCCAGTCGGGCCGGTTCAATTTTTTACCTGTCCTACTGAAATGCACAAAAAGTTATTGTTTTCGTTTTTGTTGACCCATGTAACCTTGTAAACAGTGCTTTAGGTTTTTCAGATAGGTCTAACATGTAAATGCACAGTCTTCACTATATAAATTGTAAATTAAATGTAGATTAATCCTTATTAAAGCTACAAAAGTGATTCAGTCAAGAGCAGTGAGCGATTTTCTGTCTTTTGTTCTTTTATTAACATTAATGACACAAACAACAGCAGCTGTCACAAGACATGCATGACATGGATCTGACACACATCCAATTTTCTCACAACACTTTATGTTCATTTAACACGTTTTAACTCATTTAAAACTGTGCTTACGAGTATACTCGACAAAACGGGAATTCGTATAATGTATAGATGTATTGTATCATATATTGTATAGATGACAGATAAAAAAATGGATGACAGAAAAAAAACAGATGCTGCGTTAATTGTGTTTAATATTTTTAAGCGTTAAACTGAAAAAACTAAAAAAACTAAAATTAATCGCATGCCCCAACACATAAATTTTGGCAGCCCTGCTATATATGTTGTGCAGCTTAATCCCAGATTACAAATCAACATATTATTATGGATTAGCCTATATTATATACAGATCCTTGCACAAAGCAGGAAATGCAGTCTTGTAGTCTGCTTATCTCCATTACCTCACTGCTAATGTACTTGTGTGAATGAACATCTTTGCTCAGACTGTCTTCTCTCTCTGTCTGTGAACTACAATTCAAAGGCTACTTTCTGTATTCCCATTATTTTCAACATTTTAGAGGACATGCTTTTTCAAAAGAATTAGTGATGCTGCGGGCACTTCTACTGCTTCGCAAGCCTGTGAAAGAATCATTAGTTTTGTCACAGCTGTGCCATCAAAGTTAATGACAATGACTGCTGCTATTCCTTGTTCAAAGGCATCTGGGGAGTTTTCAGGGACAGACATTAATTAATCTAGTTTTATCAGCCATGATGTACAAAATAGCAGAAAGCAAGAAAGTTTATTTGTTGCTTAAAAATACATCAGTTTTTAGAGTAGCATATTTTTTTTTTTTTTTTCAACAGAATGTTAAGCCTGATCATTGCTTGGCAATTTTGGAGTCAATTTGAACAATGGCAACCACTGAACAATGATCTTTATTGAGTATGATCCTTGCAAAAAAGATAATACTCTTAAACTGGAAATCTTCAGACTTCCTTTGCTTTAAAACTTGGATAACTGAAATGCTTTATTTTATACGAATAGAGAGTAGACTGCACGTTCTTTTGAGCCCAAATTACATCATTGATTTTAAATAAGGTAACCACTTGGTTATTGATCTGTTGCAGGTCAGCAGACATGATTTTTGGGGACACATCATAGAACGATAACTCATTATTCTTAAACAGTTTTTATTAAAATATAAATATTGATTTATGTTAGATAGAAAGCCTATTTGGAGTGATGTTGCTTTACATTGCCAGTATGCTTTATAAAATGTTAATTATAACCGGCTCTGTGTGACTGACACTCAATTTGCCCAGGTTTGAGTGACATAACATGGGACAAATTCAGTCCACTAAATATAATGAACTGTATAATTTCCTTAAGCAGTGACTATGCACCTTTATTAGACTATACAAATATTACATGTGTTTTCAATGGATTCAGTGCATATTAAACTTATAACATGTTTTTGTTGGATCTGGTAGTTTCGAGCAGAGTCTCATCCAGCATCCAGTATGTGTCTGTAGAGGTCCTGGCAGCTAACTGTAGCTAACCTTCCCCAGATCACTTTTGATGAGGTTCACAATGGCTCAGTTCCTTTGCTCTGTTCACACAGCTGTTGTCAGTGAAAACACCCTCTCCGAATGCATTGGTTGGTTATTTTGCCCGCTCTAGCTAGAACATTACGGCTACACATTTTTAAACCCCAATAATCCAAGTTTGCATTTTTGTGGTATTGTCATTTAAATTATTTATTACCTATGTATGCCTATAAGCAGGATCTAGGTACCAATGTACCTTGGGGAGAGCAGCTCATACCCTTCCTAGAGTGAAGGCACTCTTCCTAAAGAGTACCCTCCCAAAGGGGAGCAATATCCCTATTTAAAACTCCATAATAATGGAGAAGGAGGTAAATAAAACAGAAGAAATCATGTGAATAACCCATTGCGTTTATCCTGCTCTACCCTAAGGGGTAACTTAAGAGCAGTTTAAGAAAGGGAGCCTGCAAAAAGCTTAAAGGCTTAGTAATTAGTCTTTCAGGCTACAACCTTCACTACTGCTGCCCTTACAAGGGGGAGCTTGAGGGAATGAGAGCAAGGCACATAATATGCTAAGGTGATGTCAAGTCACTTTCATTTATATAGCGCTTTTTGCAACACAGATTGCTTCAAAGCAGCTTCACAGTGATAATAGGAAATTAATGTTGTTTTTGAAGAAAAGTTTTTGATTAATTTCTGTTGTAAAAACTGATTAGTTATTTAATTTGGTGCCATTTAAACAACACCATCTTCAGTTAAAAAAGAAAAACCCCAATGCGTTCTGGACCCCATCCGCACGGCAACAGCCTCCGGTGGCCCGAGAACGCAAACCATGAAATAGGTTTGAAATAGTTTTGAAACTATAACATCATCATCCCCACCGCAAACCCCCAAAAAGTCGAATCCGTGAAAACGGTGATGGCATGTACGCAAGCATTATGTGTTCAGCCTATAGGCAAGTGTGTTTGAATACGTATGTGTGCATACGTATATATGTATATGTGTCCCACGAGGTTACCACAGAACCTAAAGATGTCAAACCTTAAGGCACAGGGATACATTCACAACCTGATTGGTTGGCTTTTATGACGTATTTGAGTATTTGAGACGGAACTTACCGAACATCCCAAACAATGCTATGTGCTGGGATAAATGCACATGTTGTATGTGCGCAGCCTACATATGATGGTATTTTGACCAGCGGAGAACTTGTAAAGAGCTTATAAAATGTGTAAAAGAGTCAAAACAGCGACAGGAATCCCTCCGTCACATACAAACGAAGATCTGCTGTGAGGAGAGGCGGTATTTATGCCTGTACCGAACTGTCATGGGTATCTATGACGATAAAATACCATGTCCATGTTGCGTTCATATATCATTCGAACCGCACCAGAGTTTGTTTGGAAGCGGACCCATCTTTTCAGCGATCTTGGTCTGCTTGTTTGGTGCGCACCAGGGTTCAGATGGCAGCGTTCACACTTATTCAGATGAACCGCAATAACAGAGCAATCGCACCAGGGTTCGTTTTAACCGAACCAAACATGCCAAGTGTGAACACACCCATAGACTACTGTCGGTCAATAAATTAGCGTGTTTGGTACACGTGTTCAGACACTGGTCATTCTGAGGGCGTTCCCCATCTTCGCTGTGTCAAAGTTTCACTTCGAAAGGGAACTAACGGATAATATAGGTCCTTATGCACCTTTAATAATAATACATCTACAATTATGAATATTATCTGAGGTGCAGATCTAAACGCAGGGTTTTTAATAAAGAAACAAGTATACATACAAAAAGCAACACAGAGAACAATGAACAAAAGCACGCAAGAAACAGAGACCATCACATTCAACAACTGACAGAGAACAAGTGGAACACAGGGGCCATATATACACTGGAGCAAACAAAATGACAAGATAATGAGGTAACGAGATACACCTGGGAAGACTAATCAACAGGGAAAAATTACAAAGAACTACAACATGGCACTGAGGACAGGAAGTAACATAAAAGTCATAAATAAATATACATAACATACATATACATAACAAGTAACATAAAAGTAACATAAATATGACACATACATCCAAATGAACAAGATGTAGGGAAGTTAACAAGGGAAAGGCATAAAAAAGTGGACTTAAAAGCAGCATTGAATTTCTGGGTTACTAATCATGTATTTGTTTAATTGGTTTCACCCGTGTCTAGTTTGGTTACCTTTATTCTGTCCCTGTATTTATAGCCCTGTGTTTAGGTTGTTCTCATTTGAATGATTCTCTTAGTGTTCCCTGTGTTCATTTAGACTGTTTTGGATTATTATTAAAGACTGTTTGTTTGTAACTTCATTACATTTGTACGTGCTGACCACACGTTAAAACTAAACTGGCAATTTTAGTCAAGTTTTTACAATTATAATTATTATACTTGGTTTAACTGTAAGTTTACTTCCTTAAATCCAGTCCTTAATGGCCACTGTCCTGCAGAGTTTAGTTTAAACCCTGATCACACTCGCCTACCTCTGATTTTCTAGTGATCCTGAAGACCTTCCAGGGGCCTATACCATGAAGCCGGTTTAGGTGGCTAGTCAGATATGTTTAAGCTTAGTTTGTGCCAATCCTGGGTTTTAGGTGCCATTAAAGTGGTTTGGCTTTTAGCAGTGTTCATCCCCATAGTAACTTATGCTCCATGGCTAACCTGCTCCAGGGCAGGGTATGTTGGGGATAAGAGATCTCAAACTGAAATTGGACCAATCAGCTGTGAGCACACCTCTGATGCAATAAAGTCACTCCCCATTTTTCTACTCCAAATTAAAGGTTACTACATAGCAAATGGTTTTTAAAGACTAAAGCGTCTGGCTTTTAACAATGCTTATTTATAATAATAATAATTTTGAATGATTTAGATATCATTTATGTAATTATACCCTTAATAAATTACACATGTATCATTTTAGTTAATCAATCATTAATAGGCACTTTGTTAAAATTAATATAAATAGCCTATATAAAGGTCATACAAATAAGCTTTAAACTCAATAAATAAAGCTATAAAAATTACTACATGTGAGCTTAAATGTTTAATTCTCTCTACAGGGAGTGCAGAATTATTAGGCAAATGAGTATTTTGACCACATCATCCTCGTTATGCATGTTGTCTTACTCCAAGCTGTATAGGCTGGAAAGCCTACTACCAATTAAGCATATTAGGTGATGTGCATCTCTGTAATGAGAAGGGGTGTGGTCTAATGACATCAACACCCTATATCAGGTGTGCATAATTATTAGGCAACTTCCTTTCCTTTGGCAAAATGGGTCAAAAGAAGGACTTGACAGGCTCAGAAAAGTCAAAAATAGTGAGATATATTGCAGAGGGATGCAGCAGTCTTAAAATAGCCAAGCTTCTGAAGCGTGATCATCGAACAATCAAGCGTTTCATTCAAAATAGTCAACAGGGTCGCAAGAAGCGTGTGGAAAAACCAAGGCGCAAAATAACTGCCCGTGAACTGAGAAAAGTCAAGCGTGCAGCTGCCAAGATGCCACTTGCCACCAGTTTGGCCATATTTCAGAGCTGCAACATCACTGGAGTGCCCAAAAGCACAAGGTGTGCAATACTCAGAGACATGGCCAAGGTAAGAAAGGCAGAAAGTCGACCACCACTGAACAAGACACACAAGCTGAAACGTCAAGACTGGGCCAAGAAATATCTCAAGACTGATTTTTCTAAGGTTTTATGGACTGATGAAATGAGAGTGAGTCTTGATGGGCCAGATGGATGGGCCCGTGGCTGGATTGGTAAAGGGCAGAGAGCTCCAGTCCGACTCAGACGCCAGCAAGGTGGAGGTGGAGTACTGGTTTGGGCTGGTATCATCAAAGATGAGCTTGTGGGGCCTTTTCGGGTTGAGGATGGAGTCAAGCTCAACTCCCAGTCCTACTGCCAGTTTCTGGAAGACACCTTCTTCAGGCAGTGGTACAGGAAGAAGTCTGCATCCTTCAAGAAAAACATGATTTTCATGCAGGACAATGCTCCATCACACGCGTCCAAGTACTCCACAGCGTGGCTGGCAAGAAAGGGTATAAAAGAAGAAAATCTAATGATATGGCCTCCTTGTTCACCTGATCTGAACCCCATTGAGAACCTGTGGTCCATCATCAAATGTGCGATTTACAAGGAGGGAAAACAGTACACCTCTCTGAACAGTGTCTGGGAGGCTGTGGTTGCTGCTGCACGCAATGTTGATGGTGAACAGATCAAAACACTGACAGAATCCATGGATGGCAGGCTTTTGAGTGTCCTTGCAAAGAAAGGTGGCTATATTGGTCACTGATTTGTTTTTGTTTGGTTTTTGAATGTCAGAAATGTATATTTGTGAATGTTGAGATGTTATATTGGTTTCACTGGTAAAAATAAATAATTGAAATGGGTATAAATTTGTTTTTTGTTAAGTTGCCTAATAATTATGCACAGTAATAGTCACCTGCACACACAGATATCCCCCTAAAATAGCTAAAACTAAAAATATTGATACAAAAATATTCAGCTTTGATATTAATGAGTTTTTTGTGTTCATTGAGAACATGGTTGTTGTTCAATAATAAAATTAATCCTCAAATACAACTTGCCTAATAATTCTGCACTCCCTGTATATATCAACTAAATTAACTTCATAACTTTTACTTGCATTGACGTATAAGATTTTTCTTTAAGTTGTCCTCTGTCATAGACAGCTCTTTTCTTCTTGCTGTGTAAATTATTTTAAATTCTTAATATTTTTCAATCATGTAATATTCTGCAGAAGAGAGAAATGAATCTCGCTGCTTCTCTCGCGAGAAGTGAATCTCATGTGATTGGCTGTTCACAACTGATGTCACACCTAAACTCCTAAACTCAGGATCAAAGCCTGAGTTGACAGAGAAAGCTGATGATCAGCATCATGGGACCAACAAAGCCTGAATAGATTGGTTTGGTTTTGTCAACTCGAAACTAATCCTGTAACCCTGAGTTTGTTAAACTACCATCATGGTACAGGCCCTAGGTGTGTTTGATCAGGGATGGAGCTAAACTCTGCAGGCCATTGGCCCTCCAGGGCAAGATTTGAGAAACCCTGGTTTACAGTTTTAGAAAGTACAAAATTACTGTAAACAAACAATACCATACTACATTTCTATAGTGCGTATGTACTATAAAGGCACTAGACATGCTGGTATATGGTAATACGATATATCACGATAATGAATATGCACGATATTGTATATATATTATATATATATATATTTTTATATACGAGGTTAACAGGTGTTTTTTGGAGTAAGATCAATTTCTCTTTCTTGAGATTACTTCATCTTCTTGGCTGGGTTACGTTTCTCCATGTCGTAAACTCTAGGGGCGAGAATTCTAAACCGTGAATTTTAAGGAGGTGATATTTAAATGACGATTGTTTTCAGCTACCACATCTCTATCAGTCAGCAATATTATTAAACAGTGCTGGGGAGTAACTGGTTAAATGTAACTAGATTATGTAATTTAATTACAAAATAAATGTAACTGTAATCAGTTATAGTTACTGAGAAAATGTTTTGTTAAATTAAAGTTACTTATGAAAATGTTAATGATTACAAAGGGGGTTACTTCTGATTGTTTTCTGTAAAAAGCTAGGATATGTTGAATAATATTAATTTGTTGCTTTGCCTGTTTTTGATGTGCATGATGCCTCCTGCCATTTAAAGGCCGTTTAGTAAAGCAATGTTATTCTGATGCTTTTGATTGGTTCTTGTTTGAATTTGCAGTGCACCACGTCTACCAATTACATCAATCCACATCGTTGATGAAAACTTTAGGCTACAACCTGTCTGAGATTTGCCACAATGGCGAGTGATAAAAATGCGTTTCAGTGCTGGAAATTAGAAAAGCAATCAAAAAGTAATCAAATGTAATCCGTTACATTACTTTATTAAAGTAATTGAAATAGTTACACTACTTATTACATTTTAAATAACTTGTAACTTGTAATCTTTAATCCATTACATTTCCAAAGTAACCTTCCCAACATTTTATTAAATAATATTATTAAGTAACCTGCTAGATAAAAAAAAAATAGCAGGCTACATTTTAAGGGTCAGGTAATTTAGAATTAGCTTCATACTTTAACAGCGGGGAGAAAACAAGCAAAGGGCAGCCTTCATGTAAGAGGTTAGTTTAATATGGTTGGGGGAAAAAATCTTAAAAAGCTATTAAAAAGTTTGAAGTGCACTAGCATACTTTTAAAAAGAGTACCCATTATGGAAATTATATTATATTATATTATATATTTAAAACAATATACTTCTGAAACATTTATACTTCTGATAATCTAAGTGCAATGTTTTAAATGAAAATGTATTACAGTTTAAATTTATATTAAATGCAATTACTTTAGAATTAACTAAGTGCTTTTTTAACCCACTTAAGTACTTAAGTTCATCTTAATTTACAATTTCATAATAATTGTCTATTTTCATAAAAATATGGTTAAAGTATACTGCTGAATGCACTGACAATCATTTATGGTAAACTAAAATATACTTTAATGTCATTTCTATAGAAACTTGTATGTCATGTATTTGTAATTACACATTTGCGAGAATTAATTTTTCAATTTAGTACATTTAAAATATATTAACTTTAAATGTAACATCGAACTACAGTTAAACTTATCATTTTAAAAGTTGCTTAAGTGTGTTATGAAATAGAGCCATGAAAGTGTCTCTTTAAGTACCTTTAAGTGGCCTTTTATTTAATTAACATTATATTATCTGCAAGTACAATTTTTGAAAAAATATATACTTTTAACTTTCGAAGTACATTACAAGTGTACATTCGATACAATTAAGCACACTTGTTTTTCACAAGGAATAACTTGCTCTGCCAATATTCAGCTGACATCAGATTTCATGTTGATATTTTAGTAATATAAGTTGACATTGAATGTTACTGGACAGAAGGACTGTGTCTGATGTCATCTGAAAAGAGGCTCACCTGTCCTCAATTGTCAGTGAAATTAATGGTAACACTTTACATTACAGCCCGGAAAGTACTGCGTAAGTAAAACAAATTTACAGCGTAATTTACTTTCGGTAATTATAGTGTAACTATAAAGTACGTACGTGTAGGTATAAGGGAATAATATGTAATATTTGGGAAATAAAGGGGGAACTACCAGGAAAATTAACTAATTATTTATACTGCAAGTATTTTTTAATTAAGGGGTAATTATCCGTGTAGTTACAGAGTAAGTGTGAATATGTGGGCTGTAAATTAAAGTGGTGTTTGTTACCCTCTTGTTTCATGAAGTTACAGGGTAAGTACAATAAAAAGTACTCATGCCATCCAAGATGTATACGACTTTCTTCAGATGACCACAGAAAAATAAATAATCTCTTCTAATGAAAACTAATTTGGGTTCCTAACTACAGTAATCCATACGATCCCAATGGATGAATCAATGTCTTCTGAAGTGAAACGATAAGTGTGTAAGAAAAATACCAATATTTAAACATTTTTAAACTGTAAATTATCCCTTCCGACCAACAGTCATCTATGCGTGCATGAGAGGGTTGAGTTCACGCTTGACGTAACTTGAAGCGTGACGTAAGCGCACTGAGAAACTCTGGTCACGCAGATGCCGGATGCTGTTTTTATTTAATTAATTTTTTTAAATGAATGCGCACAACAGTATACAAACAATAACATAATATATGGTAATAGCAATTAGAAACAAACAAGACAGGAAGACAGAGACGCCAGTTCTCGCGTGAGTTTCAGATGAAGTTTCATATGCATGCGCTGTTAACAGCTGGTCGGAAGCGAAAATATTAGTCAATTATGAATTATAATTAGAGCATTTCTGGGTGTTCTTTTAATAAATATTAATACAGAATAGCAAAAGACTTGGGATTCCTTCAGTGGAAATAATGAAAAAGAAGAAGAGGAACAAGACAAGGAGAAGCCAAGCAAGAGAAACAAAAAAGGGACAAAATGTGTCTTTCTTTCTGTCAGGACGTTATTATTTGAAATAAAAAGTTTATAAAAAAAATGTCATGTCAATGTCATAAAGTGTCATAAATCTGTAGTGAAAGTAGTTTTTCAAATAAATGTTTCCGAGTTATATCAGATTGTGTACTTTTTTATTGTACTTACCCTGTAACTTCATGAAACAAGAGGGTAACAAGCACCACTTTAATTTACAGCCCGCAGATTCATGGATAATTACCCCTTAATTAAAAAATACTTCCAGTATAAATAATTTGTTAATTTTCCTGATAGTTACCCCTTTATTCCCCAAATGTTACATATTGTTCCCTTATACCTACACATACATACTTTATAGTTACACTATAATTACTGAAAGTTACGCTGTAAATTTGTTTGTAAATAAATGCAGTACTTTCCGGGCTGTAATCTAAAGTCTTACCAAATTAATTTAATTTGCATACACTTTAAAATGTCTGTTTGATCATCCAAGACAGGTATAGTGACAACCAAATGAGTTGTCAAACTACAAGAAGTTACCTCCAGCCTCAGGCCTCACATGCAAATGTGACATTCAAGGTTTTAAGAGAACGGTGAGTGAGCAGGGGCTGATGAGAGCTTTGTTTTTAAAACAGACCCTTGTTAACTCAAACGCCCTAGTTGAACTGAAATGTCACTTAGTTGATTAATATGTATTTGCATTGGCTATTGCACCAATTTTCTTGTTTATTTGATTTTTTGTTAATGATTGGCTTTACTGTGTTTCTTTTTCGTTTAGCCATAAAGTCCTCCCAGATAATATATGTTTTTGAGTGAAGCAGGATAGTTAATAAGAAGTAGACCAGGAATTTGTACATTTTTATGTTGACTTTAATTCATAGCTTTGGTAAAGATACAGTGGCAAAATGTGGATCAATCGCTGATGAATGAAGCACTTCTATAAATAAATGGTGTCTAGAGGAACACTTCAGTTTGGGTAGGTAAAAAGGGCTATGTCAAATAATTAAAATGCAGCAAATGTCTACACACACCACATCTTTAAATGGTGTTGATTAAGCAGGCGGATACAAAGTCTGGAGCCAAGAAACATCCATAATTCAGTGGACAGCTGGCTCAATGTGACAGCGCAACCTTTTATTTTAAGTTTTTGACAGCTCTTCCTCAACTTCCCTATTCTTGTTTGCACTGATTCTTTCAGTCCCAAATGCTGTATGGCTAGTTGTTTTAGTTTCTAGATGTGATGACCCCTTTAGGTTATGCAAATGCAGGGGGGTATTCCAGAAAGCAAGGTTATCTTACCGTCAAACACACTGAACTCTCGGTTGATTAACCTAAAACCATGCTAATTCGAGGTATGCTGGTTCCAAAAAGTAAGTTCAGCCAAAAAAGTTTGTCATACTACTTCTTTCTTCATCTTTTGTTTAGATTTACATGCTTGGTGAATATTGCCACCTATTTGGTGGTTGTGCAATAATGTTTCATTCTTTTCATTTAATAAGTAATCTTTATTCAGAATAAGGATTATATTGTTTGTTTGATGCTAATTATTTGAAAGTTGAGGTCATCCACTAACCCCTAAACATACCCGGGTATGTCACATAACTTGCTTTCTGGAATAATCTTTCTCATACTACACACACACACGCACATACCTCGAACACTCACATTGTCTGGTCTTGTTTGAGCAAAGGGCTCACTTACCAGTTGTCCCCAAGAACCCAAATTCTATGTTACTGCTCTCCAGCGTTTCTCCATCGTCTTACAGATCCTCGTTGTCTCCTGTTCCGTGTTCCTGCAATTCTGCTACTTGCAGAGGTGTGCGCTACATCATCCATCATCCATGATCTCCAATCCACCTGCAACACAAAAACTGTCAGTATCTTCCCATTATATCATCTATGAACTGCCATATCTGTCTGCAAAGACTCACCTGCATTTGCTTGTTACTCATCTGTGTTAATAAAGAAACCGCCATTGATTTTATCTCTGTCTTGAGTCTCTGTTCTGTAAAAACACACACCCATATAGGTATATACATATATTTATAACTTTTTGATTTATCAATGTGATCAATCCAAGGTTATGGAGTTCAAGAACAGAAAGGGAGATCGACTAAACGGCACGAGATTCAGAAATTATGCATTAAAAATTTTGTTGCAGGTTGGCAGTGTTGTAGGATTTAAAATGCTCTTGGCTTTTTTATAAAGATTGTTGCTGTTTTGGCACAAGTGGTGGCATTAGGCTGATATTATTTTTGGAGACTGAGCAAAGAAGGCCCTTTGCTGTACTCTGAAGTATGCACAAAACAAACACTGTGATCCCAATTCTTAAATATCAATTCTGTTATAATATTATAGTCACAAAATTTCACAAAATAGTCACAATCATATAATTCAGTTCAAAACCAAGCAGTGACCACTCTGTGTTAGAATGCATTGTTTCCTGTTGTAGGGCTGATAGGTATAGTGGGTATATTTTTTTTTTCAGAGGGGTCGTAGTAAGACAATCCTACTGTCACAGTAAAGAGCAAAACACTTGCCAGGAAAAGACAAAAACAACAATGATATTAATAGTAAAACAAAAATACACACATGGGGCCTCATTCATGAAAATTCTGCACGTAATTTGCACGTAAAATGGACCTTTACGAAAACTCTCCTCCGGATTCACAAACACTTCGTATACCACGGAATTGGTAGTTAAACGTGTATATTAATGAATTCCAAACATTCGTAAATAGGGCGAGCGTGCACGCTCATTCATAATTAGCATAATCCCTGCCCATGAGTTACAACTATGCAAATGACGTGTCCAGGAACGCTCTTCTGGACTTCCTTCTCAGGTTTGGCTCCAGAATATTGCATAAAAGCTAGAGATTAATTGGCCATATACTTAGCAATAATTTTTTAGCCAGCTAAAAATGCCTTCTGAAAACTGCCCCTCTCAGACAAATATCAATGATAATATTTGTGGTCAATAAAACAAAATAAATTTGACTTATAATAACAATGTGTACAATAGTAATGAAAATTTCTGTATATTTTTACATATCAGTCGGTCTGAGGCGTTGCCATAACGCGTTGCTATGGGTTGTGTGCGTTTTGATCAAGCAGCAACCTCCCCCAGTTTCTCTTGAATCCAATACGGTAGTGACTTAAACTGCAATTCATCGACTGGCCACTAGGGACAGGCCCCAGTAGGGAGCAGAATCTCATTGAGCCCCATGTTAAAATGCCCAACTTTACAGCAGAAAAAAACATGTTTACAGCCTGGCACAAATTGTGGTTTTGGTCTATATATCTAATTTTGCCCTTCATGACAACTGTGAGGGGGTGGATTTTTTTTTATAGCTCATTCGTTTACATTATATAAAGCCTTAAAGTTCTGCATAAATAAGGGCGTGGCCACTTTGAATCACAGGTGGACAGCCATTTATCTGCTGTCTGTTAGTCATCGCGTCACCTCAGCTCCACCCACATCCCGCCTCTTTGCCCATTTTCTGTTATCCGGGAGTGACGCGCGATGATGGTTTTGATCATAGACTGTAAAAAAAATATGGACGTAGTGTCTGTGACGTCACCCATAGGATTCTGAAGAGCAGTTTTGAAGCATAAAGTAGGGACGAGCTGGCCGTTGTCATCTTGGCCTGCGGTTTGTCAGGAAATCAAATTGCATCGCTGACAAAATGGATGTTAACTGACAACAAACAAAGCACTGCACAAAACCATGCAGCACCAAAAGTCGCAATAATGGTAAGTAGTGTTAAATTCACTTGTATTTATGTATATTGATACACCGTTTACTATTTGATAAAACTATCAAAGTTAATGAAGCCCAAGTGCCACCGGCACCTACAGGCCTATTATGTGAAGTGTAAGCTGGCGAAATGGTGACGTGAATGGACTTTATTAGGCTATATTACCATTTTTGATAATTATGATGCAGCATTATGAAAGAAGTCTCTTATGCTCATCAAGCCTGCATTTATTTGATCAAAAACAGCAATATTGTGAAATATTATTAAAATAATGGTTTTCTATTTTAATATACTTTAAAATATAATTTATTCCTGTGATCAAAGCTGAATTTTCAGCATCATTACTCCAGTCTTCAGTATCACATGATCCTTTAGAAATCATTCTAATATGAGGATTTTATGTCAATGTTGGAAACAGTAAATATTTTTTATAACCTGCTGTAATACTGTATAAATATGTTTATATACACTTACCTAAAGGATTATTAGGAACACCTGTTCAATTTCTCATTAATGCAATTATCTAATCAACCAATCACATGGCAGTTGCTTCAATGCATTTAGGGGTGTGGTCCTGGTCAAGACAATCTCCTGAACTCCAAACTGAATGTCAGAATGGGAAAGAAAGGTGATTTAAGCAATTTTGAGCGTGGCATGGTTGTTGGTGCCAGACGGGCCGGTCTGAGTATTTCACAATCTGCTCAGTTACTGGGATTTTCACGCACAACCATTTCTAGAGTTTACAAAGAATGGTGTGAAAAGGGAAAAACATCCAGTATGCGGCAGTCCTGTGGGCGAAAATGCCTTGTTGATGCTAGAGGTCAGAGGAGAATGGGCAGACTGATTCAAGCTGATAGAAGAGCAATTTTGACTAAAATAACCACTCGTTACACCCAGGTATGCAGCAAAGCATTTGTGAAGCCACAACACGCACAACCTTGAGGCGGATGGGCTACAACAGCAGAAGACCCCACCGGGTACCACTCATCTCCACTACAAATAGGAAAAAGAGGCTACAATTTGCACGAGCTCACCAAAATTGGACAGTTGAAGACTGGAAAAATGTTGCCTGGTCTGATGAGTCTCGATTTCTGTTGAGACATTCAGATGGTAGAGTCAGAATTTGGCGTAAATCGAATGAGAACATGGATCCATCATGCCTTGTTACCACTGTGCAGGCTGGTGGTGGTGGTGTAATGGTGTGGGGGATGTTTTCTTGGCACACTTTAGGCCCCTTAGTGCCAATTGGGCATCGTTTAAATGCCACGGCCTACCTGAGCATTGTTTCTGACCATGTCCATCCCTTTATGACCACCATGTACCCATCCTCTGATGGCTACTTCCAGCAGGATAATGCACCATGTCACAAAGCTTGAATCATTTCAAATTGGTTTCTTGAATATGACAATGAGTTCACTGTACTAAAATGGCCCCCACAGTCACCAGATCTCAACCCAATAGAGCATCTTTGGGATGTGGTGGAACGGGAGCTTCGTGCCCTGGATGTGCATCCCACAAGTCTCCATCAACTGCAAGATGCTATCCTATCAATATGGGCCAACATTTCTAAAGAATGCTTTCAGCACCTTGTTGAATCAACGCCACGTAGAATTAAGGCAGTTCTGAAGGCGAAAGGGGGTCAAACACAGTATTAGTATGGTGTTCCTAATAATCCTTTAGGTGAGTGTATATATATTATATATATATATATATATATATATATATATATATATATGTTTATATATGTCATATATACATATGTATATATACATACATATTTAAAAAAAAATAATATATATATATATATATATATATATATATATACACTCATAAAGTCGTGGGGCAGTCGTGGCCTAACTGTAGAGAGTCAGACCGAAGGTTGCGGGTTCGATTCTCAGAGCCAGCAGGAAATGACTGAGGTGCCCTTGAGCAAGGCACCCAACCCCCTATTGCACCCCGGATGCCACAGCAAAAAAAAAAAAAAAGCCTGCCCATTGCTCCGGGTGTGTCCACAGTTTGCAGTGTATGAGTGTTCACATGGAAACCCTGTTTTTGATAATGTCATTGTTGTGCCATATTTTCTCCACTTGCAGTTGCAGTTGATGACTGTCTTCACTGTGTTCATTGGTATATCTAATGCCTTGGAAATTTGTTGTAGCCCTTACATGAGTGATACCTTTCAATAATGAGATCCTGTTGATGCTTCGTAAGCTCTTTGTCGCCCATGGTTCTTGTAGTAGCATGCAATCAAGAAAAATCTTACAAGAACAGCTGAGATTTATTTGGAGTTCATTAGAATCACTTCAGGTGAAGACAGGTTCAGTGCTCATTTACACAACAATGGCGTTATGGGGGCCTGAAAACAGGTTTCAAAGTTCATGTTTTTGAAAACAATACCGTTGTCATCTCAGTGTAAACTACAAAAACGAGAATTTATGTGGACGGTGACGTCATGCGCGTTACGTGTTCAGTCTATAGGCGTGTAGTGTTTCTTTACAAAGTGACACCTCCAACTACTGACCTGGCATGCATAACACACCATTTTTAGTAGTTTTCATGGATCCGTGTGAACAGGGATTGTTTTGACAACTGTGTCGTCTGTACATGTAAAATACAAAGGAAAAACTTTTCTGTTTTTAAACGTACCCTCAGGTTATTTTAAACGTTTTTGGAGGTAACATGTTAACCTCTGTCTTGTTGTGTTATTGAAATTATACATCCATTGAACGGCCGGTGGATTTTGTTTGAGGTGATGTAATAACTCTGGGATCAATGTGGATTCAATTGCTGTAGAAAAGAAGAGATGTGTCATTTCATGTTGATTTAGACCATTTCTGAGACTGTCTGTTTGTTGACAAAGGGGAGAGGGAGGCAGAAATAATCAGAGGTGGGAGTAAGTCACACATGTGCAGATCACAAGCAAGTCTCAAGTCTTAACCTTCAAGTCTCAAGCAAGTCCAAGTAAATTTTTGTGAGAATCAAGCAAGTCAAGTCAAGTCACTGCTTTACATCAAGCAATTCAAGTTAAGTTGTAGCTTGGGCCAAGCAAGTCACTGGCAAGTCATACAGATGTTTGATGATTTAACTGAATTTCTATATTAAAATAAGTTAAAACTACAGTAGTTATGGACTATGGGAATTTTATTTGCAACATACAAATTGCAATATGCATTTCTACTCAAAAGGTGTCCACATACAGCTGAGTTGTTAATACAATAAACAACTTTATATCTAAAAATAAATAATTAAAACTACATAGCCTAAAATGTAAATGTAACTGAAATTAGGCCAATATATTGGGTGAGATATGTTCTCTTTTGTATTATTTTAATTTTCTTTCTCCTGCTTGTCCTGTACAGCGTGACCAGGTGATTGTTATATGACTAATTAACTTGAGAGAACTCAGATTGTGTTTGTTGCTCACACCCCGACAAAGACTCATTAGCTGCAACGCTGAGGTGTGCAGTACTTGTCACCTGTTTTAAAATATTAAAGCCATGATGAAATAATGTTGTATGTTATACTGGTGTATACTGGTTGTATGTTAGCGTGAGAAAAAGTCTGTAACATTTCTGTAACAAAATTTTTTTAACAAATATAATATTACTCACTTTAATAATGTTTTACTAAAATGTTTTACATTTGTGCAGTGTTGGGGGATTTAAGCTTTATTTTCAATTTATATAAATTCAATCAATGGGAGACTATTGTCACAGTCATGTTTAGTTTCAGATTGATTGGACTTTGTTTGTTTGTATCTGTCACGTTCCTTTGTTCTGTTTCCCGCCACTCGTCTGTCTCCCCGGTTACCATCATTATTAGTTCATCTGTGTCAGCTGTGTGTCATCATTATCCTCATTGTGTTCATTATATAAGTTCCTCCCGTTCCTTCAGTCTCTGTCTGATCTCAGTTATGTTTAGTGTGTTGTGCTGTTTCCTGGGTTGCCTTTATTTGAGATTAAATCATGTTTGGAATTGTATCGGCTCTTTCGGTTTTTTTAGTCGGACGTGCTACTTCGGCTTTTGCGTCTTCTCTTGCTTCATCAACCCGGAACTAAAGTTCGATTAATGAACCGGCTCAACCGGTTACTTGCTGAGAACCGGCTCAAAAGAACGATTCGTTCAAGAACCGAACATCACTACTGCACACACCCGTGACAGAAGATCGGATCAAACAAGTGAACGCGTTTGTACAATATTTTCTTTTCCAGGTTTCGTGTTCAGTGTTTTTGTTCCGTTTTCACCCCTGCTTGCACCATGGACTTTCTGGCTGTTAAACTCATGTGCCTTGAGTAGGGAGAAGGCTCTCTTGAGGAACTTTTAGGAAAATTTCTGGATCTCACTCATCAGACCACCTTCCCGGATTACTGTTCTAAGGGTAATGAGTTATCCGGGGAGGGTCCTTGAGGGAGCTTTGCGTCATATGTGCTGGCATCCTGTGGATGTGCGTTCACCGTTGAGGATGCCGCCAGCCCCACTCCCCATCCAGTGCCCAGCCAGAACCACCAGGACAGCGAGGATCGATGACCTGAGCCCACCGCAGGTAGCGCGACGGAGACCTCCACAGTCTCCAGCCATCTGTGGCACCCAGTCATCTGTTACCCTTCAGTCCCTTGGCACCACCTCTGCCTCTCAGTAGCGTGGTACCACCATCTCTCCACCATCTTGGCTCATTGGCTACGTGGTGGGCTCTATCCTCGCCGTCGTCTCCAGGCAGCCCCATGGCGGCCCTCATTGGTATTCCTCCATGGTTCCTACCTCTGTCTACGCTGCCGTGGGGCACCACTCTGGCAGTGGCCTGGATGAACAGCCATCATCCCCTGCTCAAGGCCACCCCTTGGCTCACTCCACCTTCATCACCACCCTGGACTATGTTGTTCGTCCTCCTCCCGGTTGTCCGTCCACCTTCAGAACCTCCTCCTACCTGTCTGTGCCATCCCTTCGCCAGCCTCCTTAACCATCCCTTTGCCATCCCCTCATCCTCATCGTCTCCACGGCGTGAGGATGCGCCTACTGGGAGGTGGCGTTCTGTCACAGTCATGTTTAGTTTCAGTTTGATTGGACTTTCAGTTTGTTTGTGTCTGTATCTGTTTGTTGCTTTATTCTGTTTACCGCCACTCGTCTGTCTCATCATTAGTTACTCTGTCAGCTGTGTGTCATTATCCTCATTCTGTTCACTATATAAGTTCCTTCAGCCTCTGTCCGATCTCAGTTATGTTTAATGTGTTGTGCTGTTGCCTGTCTTGCCTTTTATTTGAGAATAAATCACGTTTGGAATCGTATCTGCCGGTCTTCGTCTTCATCTTCCTGCCTGCACACACCCGTGACAACTATAAAAATTACTTTGTTACATAATTCAAAACTGCGCCAATGCAGAACATGCATCGAAATTAAGTGGCTTAACCCAGCCGTCCAATCAAAGTGGAGGAGGCCAGGACAAATACAACACTAACCAACTGCCACATTTTGCTTGTACAATGTCATTGTCAACGGATGACAACAAGCATTAATAACGGAGCAAAATGATTGAAAACAAGAGCCAGAGCAAATACTTTACATTGTATTGACATTTTTATATAGAAACAATACAGAAACAAACTATCTGTGAACTGAGATACTAGTAACACTTCAGCGGATATTCTGCATCTCGCACACTCACACGTGCACACACATGCGCTACGCTGCCGAAACACTCACAGCTAGGCGTCTTCAGCAAAACTGGCTAATTATTCAACAAGAGAGTAATTCGGATATTGTTTTCGTAGTGAAAAGGTTTTCTTTTGCCATTTTGAACTCATCGCGACCTCTTTGTATGAAAATGATGGATACAGCGCGGGTGCGAGCATGGACGTCCCATGACCCGTGAGTGACTAATTACCATGGAAACTTGAAATTCACATAATCCTGGTACCCGGACTTAATTCTTGGCGTATCGCCTACCATGTTCAGTCACGACTGTCAATGCTCTTACGTTAACTCTCTGCTTGCCTGCTGCGTCACGTGGTTAGGTTGCGGTGCGTTCAAAAACATATTTATTAAACAAAAGACAAGTTTTTTCGAGTCATTTAACTCAAGTCCGAGTCAAGTCTCAAGTCATGAATATCAAGTCAAAATCAGGTCTTTTATTATCTTGCTATTAATATTAGGGGTGTAACAATATTCAAACCGAACCGAAAAACCGCAATACACCACCCACGGTATGAACCACGATACTCTCATGTCAAACCGAACACGCCCCGCCCCCTCCTTGACATTTGATTAAATAGTAATTAGTACACTTTTAACAACTAATAAGAGCTGTATTTTTACTAAATATTATAATAATAATATTATTTACTAAATATACACTAACTTTTGTCTTCCAAGTGCATGTCACGTGACATGGGTGATCGCTCAAGTTGCATGGTGGAAGGACAAAGAGCCAGTTTCCCCATTTAGCCAGGTTGGTTAAATGCTACCTTGGAGTCCCAGCAACATCTCATTTTCGTAGCTTGTTACGAAATAAAAAAATCTCTCACTTCAGAAAACCGCTTTCCAGTCCAGTCATGTCAGCCGTTATACTGTGTTTGTAGCGCACACTCTTCAATTACATGCGCAAATGCGGCGGCGCGCACTGTATATCACTTCATAAAGCACAAAAGAAACTATGAGCAACGTTACGTTCTCAATTCGTAAGTCATGAAATAAAAGTAAAGTTCCAATAAATCACGTAACTGGTTCGACGTGTGTTAGCTGTGAAGGCATGCAGGTGCAGGGCTCCAGACTAACATTTGAGAGCAGTGGCACCGGTGCCACTAAGTTCTACAGATGGTGGTGCCAGGAAAATGTATCATTAAGTTAATTTAATCATGAAATTACTATTGTTTTGCTTTGTTTTGTTAAGTGCAGTTACTAATAATATTATGTTTGTTTATTGAAAATTTAACAGTGAAGCACTGAGCTTGACTTGATATGCAAATAAAATTAACTTTTAGTAACAACAGTAATGTGCAAAAATCTAATATTTATATGGAAAATGTAAATATTCTACTCTTATTAAATATACTGTTGTTCTTCTATAGTATCATACTAAAAGGAGAACTCTTTACTTCTTTTTTGTGTAATTCAGTCACAATTTGAACAAAAGTTTTTGTTTTTCATGAGACGTTATGACTTCATATTTTTTTCCATATATTAAGGAGTGGAAATGTCTAATAAGTCAAATAAGTGCTCCTCTGCCGCCATCTACTATTTATAGTGGTAATTTCATGTCTTTTTAAAATAGAAATGCTTGTTTTAAACTTGTGCACCTTTAAACTTTTAGTTTTACAAATCATCACATTAAAAATTATATTAAAAGTGGATAATATTTATAGCTTTTAAGTGCTGAAAAATGTGTGAAGCACTTGAAAGCCCTTAAAAGTGCTTCAAATTTCACTCTTAAAAGGTACGAACCCTGAGATGAATAATGTAAAAAAAAAAAAACATTCAACTATTTCTTCCACAATACCATGGGGTGTTACTACATTAAATCCATGGTGAATGTTTATTTTGTGGACTGAAACCCCTGAATGTTTCAATGTTTCTCCTGGTTTCCACGTCAAAGCTGTTTGATCTGATATCTGTGGTTTATAACAGAGAGTTCTGCGCCAAACGCTTCCACTAGATTTCGCAGTAGCAATGTTAATAATACTGTGATGAATTCAAGCGCTTTCTTACTGGATCTCCAGTGCTGTGTAGTAACGGTGTCACGTGATCGAGATCGCCCCATGTATGAGCTTGCGCTGTCTATTATTGCTCCGAGCTGATAAACGATCCACGCAGCGCAGATAAAACTAGCAGCGCAGTTCCGTTCTGCTTTCATTTAGTTTGCCGTTTGATGCTTATCATGTGACAGAAACAGCAGCTCTTAATAGTTGGGCACCAGTTGGGCACCAGTGCGACCTCTAACAAAATCTAGTCGCACCAGCAGGAAAAAAGGTCGCAATATGCGACCATTTGGTCGCAGTCTGGAGCCCTGAGGTATGATGTTCATTCTGTTCATCAGGAGCAGTTATGATTTATTAACAGTTCATGATGTATTGTGTATTCGCCATGGTAACTGTTGTTTCCATAACCCCAAAATGGCACTTTATTTTCACTTTGTTATTTTGTTTATTTTTAAATTAATGTGGTGGCTACTTTATTGTATTAACACAAACTGCTATTTAATAGCTTTAACTTATTGGCCTATTTATTCATCAGTATTAGTCATATTCATACAATTTATGTTTTTTAAGTAGGCTAAAATGGGACATTACTTGTGTGTCATAAATTTTTATGAAATAAATTAGCTTTTTTTTTTTTTTTTTTTTACATTATGGTAAAATGAGTAGATTTCTGACTAGTCTACAGTGGAGGCTTTTATTTCATTTTAGTTTACTCAGGTATGCTAACTGCTCTAAAAAAAAAGTGAAGCCAATGTGTAAAGTTAATAAAGATAAAGTTAATAAGTAAAATTATTGTTGTTGTTATTATTAAGTTAAAAGTGAATCTAGTGTTATTATTGCTGGTGCCCTGCCATGAACCCTGCCTCCACAGCAAACAGAACCGTACCGAACCGTGGCTCCAAAGCCGTGATATGAACCGAACCGTGGAATTGGTGTATCATTACACCCCTAATTAATATTTGTCAAGCAAGTCTCAAGTCCTAAAATTTGCCCCACAATAATGCACACAATAGCAACTTGCAAGTAGGACTTGGTAGAAGGAAACAACTCTTTCTTTCACCTTGTATCCAGTGAATCAACACAGCTGTTTCAGACATGTTGCTATGGTTATTCTCTTGACTGATGAGAAACAATATCTTACAGCGGCAGAAAGGCCATTAACGTAAAGCTAAAGCAGGCAGACTGGCTTTCATTGCAGTCAAGTCAAGTCAAGTCAAATCAACTTTATTTATATAGCGCTTTTTACAATGCCGATTGTTTCAAAGCAGCTTCACAGTGTTAAACAGGAAAATAATGAACAGAATTTGATTCGGCTGTACAGCTGCTCTGGAGAAAACGCTGATGTCATCAGCTCATTTCAATTATCATATATATTCAAGTAATGTAGTTGATATAATTTAGTTTAGTAATTACATTTATTTGGATATTTATTTGATTTGATTTGATTTGGAAATTTTGTGAGGTTGTTTCAGTCCCTAGAATGTTGAGCAAAAACACCTGAACATCACCTGAACATTTGCCTGGTGCGTTTGATGTGGTTTTATTACTGACCACTGAAAGCAGGCGGTAAATTAAAGTTGATTTATTTAAATGTTTAAAATACTTTCTCAAATGTATAACACTGTTAATTAATGAATTAACATGAAATTAATTCATTTAACCAATAAGCAGTCTGTAAAATTAGAGCTGGTGGAGAGAGTAGTGAAGGCGTAGATCAAATCGCAGCTTTTTAATGCAAACCAAACAATGCAGGAATCAACAAGAACAGGAATTTAGGACAGAGGTCTTCAAACTCTGGAGTGGACTGTGCAAAAACAAGAACCAACACTGAACTGAGGAAAACAAAGATTATAGCCTGTGTACACAAAGGGTAATGAGAACTAAAGATAAGAAACTAAAGTAACCAAGGAAACAAATGGATAGAGAAACACAGGAAGTGAGAAAATAACAACAATGGAAAAAAATACAAACATGAGCCCTATTCGGATGGGACTAGATTTCCAGGGTGACATTCAAGAAATTCTTGTTTCACAGACGTATTTTGCGATTTTAATTCCGTCCGAATCTGCCAGGTCTGTGTTTTTCTCAAACAACCTCAGTAAAAATTCCATGGCAAATTACCTACTATTTTTTGTACTTTTCTGTTCAAACTCAACGGTCCTCCAAGAAATCGAATTGTGTCCGAATGCGAATGTCTGTGATTGACGATATTTTATTATACTAACGCTTCTCCTCATGTTTTTTGACCTAACTGAGCTATCGTTTGCACACCAATCTTCCGAATGCTTGGATGGTATCTGATGAAAAAAAAAAATAATGAAATGAATAAATAGATCCAAATCACGGAAAATACGAGTGTGACGATTGCCCATTTTAATAGTGTCAGGTAGGATACTTGTCTAGATGTCTCTGCTCACTTGTATGTGGGTTTATTATAGATAGCCACTTCTATATGTATATAAAGTTTATTTATTTTAATAGGGTTTTAAATAAAAATTATACCAATAAGTAATTCATTAAAAAACATATACTTAATACATGATGCATGCAAGCACAGCAGATGACCTTCTGTAACATCTAGAAAACACACACTCCCACCTCTGTAATAAACACGAAGATGTTAGTCCTGTCTGAATTGGTACATGAAAAGTTGGGTCGTAAGAATTGTAAATCAAACTACGTTTGGACAACTAGTGGATAGAGTATCTGAAAAAATAAAAGTCTTTGGGAAACAAAGGAACACAAATGTGACAGTGTGTGCAGTGACATATTCTGAAACTAAAATCACCAGGAGTAATGAACAAATTACAGTCCTAGAATATTCCTGGAACCAAGCCTAGTAAACTTCTGTGTTAAAAACAACAGCTGTATTGACAGCATTTGGCTCATCCCTCTGTTCGTAAAAATGAAAGTGTGTAGATTAGAGTAAAATAATTCCTTGTTTTGTCATAGTGTTTTAATATTCAGTGCCTTCTGAAGTCATAGGATAGCTTTGAATGAGAAAACAATTTATGTAAAATCTTCTGTTCTACCCATTGGTTCTTGCAGGTGACAAAATGCTTGATTATACTTATCTACAAATCTACTGATCTACATCAGCTGTAGCAGAGGGGAAGAAAATAATTATTATAAAAATATGTTTTGGCTGATTCATAAGCCTTTTTTAACTATAGGACAAGTAAATAGTCCTCACTAGTCGGTTGTCATAATATTTCACTATAAGTAAGGACATTTGGCCCTCAAAAGTATAGCCAAACCTGTACACACACACACTATGTTGGGTTTTCATATTTTATGGGGACATTCCATAGACATAATGATTTTCATACTGTAAAAATGTTTATTCTATCCCCCTAAACCTACCCATCACAAAAAACTTTCTATGTGAGTAAATTATGATAAATTGACACATTGCACATGTACCTTTTGCAAAACAATTTAACCTTGAAGTAGCTATTAATACCATTAATCTCTCAATAAACACGGCATAGCCAGGCCTATTCTTGTTATTCTCCAACATTTATAAAACTTATGTAAACAGTGCAAGTCTGATGCAAAAAGGGGAGGGGAGCTAAACAAAGGCTTGTCAAGTGGTTTGGAGACGTTGAAAGAGGATATAAAAGTGTAATTATCTCAGAAGGCATCACAGAGACATTTTAATTTGGTGTATGTTGCGTTTATCAGTCATGCAGAGAGTGAGACTGCTATTTTGACTTTCGTCTATCTCTTGCTCTGTCTTTAGCATTTCTTCACTCTGTAAGGTCTAACTCCCAACACCCATGTAAAACAGATTATCCCCCAGTTTCACAGACAAGGCTTAAGCCTAGTCTAAGACTAAAATGCAATGAGTTGTTTTAACTGAAAGCAACTTGCACTAACATATCTTAAAACAAGTCAGTGCCAAGATGCACACCAGTAATGTTTTTTTTTTTCTAAGGCACATTTATAAAAGCTATTAAATGTCCTAATTGAACGATGGCCTAATCCTGGCTTAACCTTAGCCCTGTCTGTGAAACCAGGCCCCAAAGTCTATTCAGCCCACTCAACAGCCATTTTGTTAATGCCCTGGACAGCAAACAGTAACTACCCAGTTTTTAGTGGCCTTGGTTCTAAAGTATCTTCCCATTCATTTTCACCATATATATATATCTTTTAAGATGTTCATTAGAATTGCAATCATTGTGAATGATGTAATCGAAAGGTTCTTAGGCCATACCTACACCTGCAGCTGAATTGTGTTACTAGGAAGATATTCAAAAATAGGTATCCTTTATGGCTGAATAGCTTGATTTGACTTTGGCTTGATTTGTCGACACCACATGGCATCCTGGTAATGCCACTAATCAGTCTAAAAAAACATTCCTGTTGGTCCTGTCCTGGTCCAGGAATCCTTAAGTAGCTCTGAATAAGGGTGTCTAGAGTAAGTCAGGTGAGGTTTACAAAACATAAAATAGTGGAAAACTTCAACAACAGAGTTAAAGTGAAACATGCATTGTACAAACTGTTCTGATACATTGACAGTAATTGGCTCTATACATCTGCAGGCAGAGAAACTAAAAGGATTCAGGAAACTCTTACGTAATACTACAAGTAAATGCCAGCAAACTGATCAAAAGGGCAAAGGACGGCTATAAAAGGAACTTGCAGCTGCTAGAAAATCTGACATTTACCTTTTGAAGGTTTTTTGGATTTAGTATAGACATTTGCTCACTCCCCTACACCACGCGTCATATGTACCAACTAAATATGTTCTTAAGTGAATGTTGAATTCTATCCTATTATTCTAAGCATTGCATTGCTTCATTTTATTTGTAATTAATTTATTATAAACCTACAAATAAATGCTTCAGAAGATGGATTTTTGGGAGTTATGTTCTGCATTGTATACTTGAGATATTGCCATCTACAAATTGATGAAGCTGTTTAGTGTTACATTTAATGAAATCAAAAATTATACTGCTGTTCCCTTTCAGTCGGTCACGTTCGACGTACGTCGGACGTCACCGACGAATTGGGATCACTTCAGGGAGCCCCTATCAGCTTCGAGATATAGAGAACCGGCCAATGACTATTGGCGTGCGAGATTTGCATCTCGCGCTCCGCCCTGCAGCGTGGGTATAAAGCGGAAGCGAATGCAGCGCACTGTTGTTATTCACTTCGGAGCCGAACGGCGTTGATGAAGCACAGACTGCCTGTATTCAGCGAGAAAGAGAGAGAGAGAGAATTGGCTGAGGATCGTTCTTGTGCTGGTCAGACGGCACAAAACAGTGCGACCGCGGGCTCACCGCTGCTGGAAGCAGAAACCAACTGCTGTTTTCACAGCAACAGTAAAAAAAAAAAAAAAAACTGCTGGTTCGTGAAGCGTTTCACTTGAGAGCAGATACAGGCTGCACTATCTCCTGTATTCTGCCACGGTCTTCCCTGGGTGCTTCAGCACTAAAAGAGCGTTTCCTCACAAAAAGAGCAACACGGGTGTGACACTGCGTCTTTTTCAAGATGTCATTCCACCCGTGCGTTTCTGGATGCGGTCGTTCCCTGTCGCCTGCTGACGGTCACAAACGCTGTATCACGTGCCTGGGCATTCAGCACGCTGAGGCAGCTTTTGTGGATAGTTCATGTTCCCACTGCGGGAACATGACTATCGCGGCGCTTAGGTCGAGACTCGCCTACCTTCGGGAAGGTGGAGTCCCCCTACCCATACCTCGATCTAGTGCTATTCCTGACCAGCAGAATAGACCTACTTCGACGGATGGCCGGGGTGGCCTGAGGATTACGTTCAGGGCAAACCCGCCGAGCCAGCCTCCGCAGGCCCCTGATCCCTCACAAGCGCCGCAGCCGGTAGGGCTTCCGGAGGAAATCGCTGGCCCCTCCCATGGGCGTCCAGTGGTGACCTTCGGGGCTCCAGTAGACGAACAGATGTCGATCGCTGCATCGGAGGGGGAGTTCCGGTCCTCGGAGGAAGAAGATTCGGCTGTACTGCCTCCCTCTGGGAGAGTGGCAACGGCCGAGTCGGACCCCGAGTTGACGGCTATGCTTTCCCGGGCCGCCGAAAAGGTCGGGCTTGAGTGGAACCCTCCACCACGTCCCGAACCTTCTAGGTTGGATGATTGGTTTCTCGGGGCGGGTCGCGCTGGTTCTCAGCGTCCCGCCCCGGTGCCTTTCTTCCCGGAGGTGCATGAGGAGCTCACTAGGTCGTGGACGACACCATTTAGTGCCAGAAACAGACCTGGTGGCTCCTCCCTCCTCACTACCCTTGACGGCGGGCAAGCCAGGGGGTACGTGGGAATCCCGCCAGTGGAGCGGGCCGTCGCGATGCAACTGTGTCCGGCGACCGCCTCCAACTGGCGAGGTGACCCGCGGCTCCCGTCCAGGGCCTGTAAGTTCTCTTCCAGTCTGACTGCGAAGGCTTACAGGTCTTGTGGCCAGGCTGCATCCGCCTTGCATGCCATGGCGTTGCTCCAGGTGCATCAGGCCCAGGCACTCATGGAAATGCACGAGGGTAGGCCTGGCGCTCCCCAGCCCGTCTCGCTGGCTCATCCGTACCATCAGACTCGGCTATGCGATTCAGTTCGCCCGGCGTCCCCCCAAGTTCAGGGGCGTTCACTTCACCTCTGTGTCGAAGGAGAATGCCCCTGTGCTTCAGGCAGAGATCGCAGTCCTACTGGCGAAGGACGCGATAGAGCCGGTCCCTCCAGCCGATATGAAGACCGGCTTCTACAGCCCGTACTTCATTGTACCCAAGAAAGGCGGCGGGTTACGGCCGATCTTGGATCTGCGATTCCTGAACCGGTCCCTTCACAGGCTACCGTTCAGAATGCTAACGCAGAAACGCATCTTCAGGTGCATCCGTCCCCAAGATTGGTTTGCAGCGATCGACCTGAAGGTCGCGTACTTTCATGTCTTGATTCTCCCTCGACACAGACCGTTTCTATGCTTTGCGTTCGACGGACGAGCATATCAGTACAAAGTCCTACCCTTCGGGCTGGCCCTGTCGCCCCGTGTCTTCACGAAAGTCGCGGAGGCGGCCATTGCTCCCATGAGAGAGCGTGGAGTTCGCATCCTCGACGACTGGCTGATCCTTGCCCAGTCGCGAGAACAGTTGTGCGAACACAGGGACATGGTGCTCAGTCACCTCAGCCGGTTGGGTCTTCGGGTCAACTGGGAAAAGAGCAAACTCTGCCCCACGCAGAGGATCTCTTTTCTCGGTATGGAGCTGGATTCGGTCGGCCTGACAGCGCGCCTCACCGAGGAGCGCGTCCAGTCGGTGTTGAACTGCTTGAATTCGTTCAAATACAGGACAGCGGTACCACTGAAACATTTTCAGAGGCTCCTGGGGCATATGGCATCCGCAGCCGCAGTAACGCCGCTCGGGTTGCTTCATATGAGACCGCTTCAACGCTGGCTACACGACCGAGTCCCGAGATGGGCGTGGCACAGCGGATCCCTCCGTGTCCCTGTGACTCTGAGGTGCCGCCAAACCTTCAGCCCGTGGTCGGACCCTTCATTTCTACGGGCAGGAGTTCCCCTAGAACAAGTGTCCAGGCATGCTGTTGTCTCCACGGATGCCTCATCCACCGGCTGGGGTGCCACGTACAACGGGCTTGCAGTTTCGGGTCTGTAGACGGGGCCTCAACTGCAATGGCATATCAATTGCCTCGAGTTGTTAGCAGTTCGTCTTGCGCTGGGCCGCTTCAAAACGGCGCTACTAGGCAAGCACGTTCTGGTCCGTACGGACAACACTGCGGCCGTTGCGTACATCAACAAACAGGGTGGTCTACGCTCCCGTCGCATGTCACAACTCGCCCGCCATCTCCTCCTATGGAGTCAGAAGCATCTGAGGTCGCTTCGTGCCATTCACATTCCGGGCCTGCTCAATCGTGCGGCCGACGAGCTCTCACGACAGCCAGTGCTCCCCGGAGAGTGGAGACTCCATCCCCAGGTGGTCCAGCTGATCTGGAGTCGCTTCGGGACCGCACAGGTAGACCTGTTTGCCGCCCCGGACACGACCCACTGCCAGTTGTTTTATTCCCTGACCGAGGGGACCCTCGGCTCGGATGCGCTGGCACACAGCTGGCCCCGGGGCCTACGCAAGTATGCGTTTCCCCCAGTGAGCCTTCTTGCACAGACTCTGTGCAAGGTCAGGGAGGACGAGGAGCAAGTCCTGTTGGTCGCTCCGTATTGGCCCAACCGGACTTGGTTCCCGGAACTAGTGCTTCTCGCGACAGCACCTCCCTGGCCCATTCCTCTGAGGAAGGACCTCCTGACTCTCAGACGGGGCCTCATTTTCGGTCGACGAATCGTGCCTGGAATTCGGGCCCGGTAACTCTCATGTAATCCTGAGACCCCGGCCCAGATATGTGCCCAAGGTTCCCACCACTCCCTTCCGGGACCAGGTGGTGAGCCTGCAAGAGCTGCCTTCGGAGGAGGCAGACCCAGCCCTAGCTTTTCTCTGTCCAGTCCGCGCTCTGCGGACTTACGTGGACAGAACGCAAAGCTTCAGGACCTCAGAGCAGCTCTTCGTCTGTTATGGAGGCCAGCAGAAGGGAAAGGCTGTCTCCAAGCAGAGGATGGCACACTGGATAGTGGATGCCATCGTCTTGGCGTATCTAACCCAAGACGTGCCCTGCCCGCTCGGGTTAAGAGCCCACTCCACTAGGGGTGTAGCTTCTTCCTGGGCGTTGGCTCGTGGCGCCTCGCTGACAGATATTTGTAGAGCTGCGGGCTGGGCGACACCTAACACGTTTGCTAGATTTTATAGCCTCCGTGTAGAGCCGGTATCTTCCTGTGTGCTCGCTTCCCATAGTCAGTAACACCGAAGTGCCCGTTCTAAGTTTCGGCTTGCTGCGCCACTCCCTTCCCTATGGAACGGATACGTGCGCTTATATGCTCCAGTCGAGTTCCCCAGAACGGCGAACCTTGTTGAGTCCTCCGCAACCCACGGCAGTCGGATGTGGCGGAGCGTCCGACGCCAGGTCTAACACTCGTATGCATTGGTGGAACTTGTGTTAGGCTGGGTTCCATATGTTGTGACCCCCACGGCGGTCCCATATGTGTATTCTTCCACGGTACGGCTCCCTACGGCGAGCCCGTGTCTTTCCCTCGGCAGAGCTCTCTGCCGTCTCAGTTAGGTGTTGTTCCCCCGCCTGTTTGGCCGGGGCCACCCCTGGGACTTCCGTATGTTGCACTGCCCACGGCCAGTCCATACGTGTATTCTCCACATGGTAACTCCCTTCGGGCATGATGTGGCTTTCGCAGGGTCCCTCTGGGCACGCTTTCCCAGCGTTATCCAATAGTCTGCTGAAGTGGGTCTTGCGGAACAGCAGTGTGACTTCCCTGCGTGAATTCCCCGCCCGGAACAGACGGGGTCTGAGGGGCTCTCGCTGGGCGCTGGAAGTGGTAGTGACTGTGGCGTTTTCCAAAGGGATCCCAATTCGTCGGTGACGTCCGACGTACGTCGAACGTGACCGACTGAAAGGGAACGTCTCGGTTACGTATGGTAACCCTCGTTCCCTGATGGAGGGAACGGAGACATACGTCCCGTCGCCACAGTTGCTGTACCATCACTGCATGGCCGAGTCACTAGTTCGGCTCCTCAGTGAAAAACAACAGTGCGATGCATTCGCTTCCGCTTTATACCCGCGCTGCGGGGCGGAGCGCGAGATGCAAATCTCGCACGCCAATAGTCATTGGCCGGTTCTCTATATCTCGAAGCTGATAGGGGCTCCCTGAAGTGATCCCAATTCGTCGTATGTCTCCATTCCCTCCTTCAGGGAAAGAGGGTTACCATACGTAACCGAGACGTTTTTAAGGCAAACACTGGCCTGATCTACCTGCATTATTTTGTAGCATGACTTTATTATAACTAACCTGTTCTCATTGTTAATACGTAGGTATTAATATGTAACATTTGCAGGTACAAAACATACATGTTTGTACATTTGTATAGATGCTTAAAAGTACAAATTGGACGTATTGACAAACAAACTTTATTACGCATTTACACCAAAAAAAAAAAAAAAAATTATATCATAAAGATATTTGTATAATTGCCCTTTTACCATTTTGAAGTAAAATTTTAGATCCCTTAACCCTTCCCCCAAACCCAAATATTTTAATAACATAGCATTAAAAATATATTTTTAGCCACTAATCCCACTCCTACCTCTAAACCTACCCATAACCATTTCTTAAAAAATATGTACAGTTATAAAGAAAAACATAACGGACAGACAAGTGTAATCACAATAATTTATTTATTGCAAAAATGTATTGTAAAAGTAGTCCAAATGACAACATGTTACAGTCCCAGTCCTCTCTGGCAGCTTATAATAGTTCTGTATACAGAGAAGAATTGAAGTTATTAATCGCTGAAAATGTTATCCCGATCCACTCTGTGAAGGTGTGCATTTTTTCTTCAAACGCACATCATCTGAAACACGGCATGTCGCAATCTGTGATGAAGCAGGCAAGAGCCAATGAGCGATTGATATCACTGCTGTAAAAACACGTGTTGTAAAGTTTCTTGAGGCAGCAATTTTTACATTTATAATAGGGGTGGGTGATACTGCAAAATTTGGTATCGATCCGACACCATGTAAATATAGAGCCAGTATCACCTGTCACGGTGTGTGCAGGCAGGAGGGCAAGGACAGGTAAATATAATACTCAAACGAAGTTTAATGAAATAGGACACTCAGGTGAGTCATACAGCTCGGTAGCAACACACTCAATACATAGACAAGACCGGACACAGACTGAAGGAAACAGGGGAACTAAATAGAAAACAGAAGTTAATTGAGAAGACACAGCTGAACAGAACTAAACTAACAAGGGTAAGCATGGGGACAGATGAGTGGCGGGAAACTGAACAAAGAAACATGACAAATGACAACACACAAGTCCATGAACAAAACAGAACGTGGCTGTGACAATACGGCCCCTCCAACATCCAACGGGATGACGAGGGCTGTTGAAGGGGGACCTGAGAAGGCTTTGGATGAGTACGATGTGCAGGTGAAGGGCTAGCAGAAGACACAGGAGGGACCAGGGTGGAGTTCATGGAGGGAGGAACCGAGGAGGAGGCAGTAGGAACCAGGGCGGAGCTGACGGAGGGAGGGACCATGGAGGAGAAAGGACTGATGGTTTCAGGGGCCCGAGTGACGGAGGCGGAGCAAGTGTCGGTGGAGGCCAGAGTGTCGCCATAGAGCAGATGAGCCATGACGACACTGAAGATCCGGCGGGGCAAGGCGATGCCCACAGCTCTGGCGACGGAGGCGGCGGCAGGGATCCAGAACACCACGGTGGAGCTGGAGCGAGCAAGGCCCAAGATGGAGCTGGAGGGAGTGAGGAGCCCAAATGAGCCTGAGGGACGTAGGGACGAAGTGATCCACTTCGCGAACACACCACTCTGAAGGTGGACAGAAATTGAGCGGAAGGGCTGACAGGAAGTGGCGGAGGTGAGGATAAGGGGTAGATGATGGGAGGAGGTGGGAGAGGAAGGCTGGGTGGGAGTACAGGAAGTCCTGGTGGTGCTAGAGTCTTCCCTGGACTGGAGACAGGAGGCGGAGTCCACTCTGGACTGGAGACAGGAGGCGGAGTCCACTCAGGACTGGAGACAGGAGGCGGAGTCCACTCTGGACTGGAGACAGGTGGCAGAGTGCACTCTGAACTGGAGACATCACAGGACTCTGGACGGAGACAGGGAACGTCACTGGGCTCTGGACAGAGACAGGGGATATCTCTGGGCTTTTGACGGAGACAAGGTGTGTTCTGGACCAGGACTCGGGGCGAATGCATCATTAATATGCTAAATCTGAATACATTTTCATGACCACTAAAAGATTTTGTGATTTGTGCTCTCAAGCCAATTCTTATTTTTATTACATGACATTTGTACAAAATTATTACTGGAGAACAATTAATGTTTAATTGTAATCTTACATTTTTCTTTCCTTCGGTCTGAGGTTTTTGTTTAGAAACAATAATAAAATAACAAAATATAAGTTCTCCCTTTCATAGCACTTCTTCTCTGGCTTTAAAAAATAAAGTGCACAAAATTATTACTGGAGAACAAATATTTTAAAACTTATTCTTTTTCAGTTAGTTTTTTTCCAGTGTCTTGTTCAGAAACAGTAATATAACAAAAAAAATCCAGTTCATTACTTCTCTGCCTTATTTTATAAACAAAGGGGACACAATTTGTAAAAAAAAATAAATAATAAAGCTGAGAAGAGATGAAGATTGCAGAATAAACTCTTGAATTTAGGTCTATAATCATGCATTGAAAATGGATTCTAAAGTTTTGGATTTAGAAGAAAATGTATTGCTTTTTGCCATTTTTGGTGTGTTTTATGGTTCTATTGTCAGCCACAGCATAGGAATACTGAGAAAATGCCTTTTGTGGTCCACAGCAAACAAAATAAATATTACATGATAAATAATGGTTAAACGATTACAGAAATGCTATTCATTTTAAGGTTTTAAAGGTGCACGAATTGCGAATTGCAACCACCCCTGCTCACCCCCCTCTTTCGAAGAATACAGAGAAGCTACGGTGGCCGACACAGGACCAAGATGTAGCTACAGCAGAGAGTAGCTAGCGCTCTGTAGAGCAGTTTGTCCGTTTAGGGCTACTGTAGAAACATGTCAGCGCAAAATGGCGACTTTACTGTAAGGGGACCCGGAAACATGTCTGGCCCAACCCAGCACAAGTGTGTGAACAATTGGTGTCTTAACTCTATAAGAACTTACATTTCTCTCTGCCATCATCTCATCAGAGGCTGATCAAACTCTGTTTATGGGCTCTATTGTTAGGCCTCCCAAGGGTTCTGAAGAAAAAATCAGTACGCATTGAATTGAGTGAAAATTATCAAGCAGACTTTATTTAATGCTTAAAAGTGCTGACAGGGTGTCTAGCAAATATCACATTGTTTCTCTTGATTCACAATTAAGTAACAATTCTTATTTGTTTTTGTAAAAATGTAATGGAGCAGAAAGGGTACAGGCACAGACACATAAGAAAACCTCCTGTTGTGACAAGCCTACATTTTCGATCTATGAAAGTCTGCTTAATACATAACTCCAGGGACTTGACTTATATGTTTTATGGATATATCATCTCTGACTTTTATATATAAACCTTTATGCATATATCAATATTTTATACATATTGTAACTTTTAAATTTGAACTTTTATTTTAACTATATTGCCTAGCTATATCATCTCATGTGTGCACTAAGTAGACCAGTGGTTTTCAAACTTTTTTAAGAGTGACCGTCTTTTTTGTAGTTGTTGTTGTGACCCATATATAGGCCTACAACCATTTACATCAAGCTAATCAAGCCGATCGAACAGAGGAAACATAAAATACTCTGTCATTTTGGTCATACAGATAATAAGAGTAGGACATTGTTCAAAATTGCAAAGTGTTTACTTACATTGTGCTATTGTAAAATAAAGAAAACAAGATGTGCTTTCTGTCGTCTGGGTTTTCTTTCCGTGAACTTGTTTGAGGAGCACCACGCCTCACAAAAATGAACCAAACTTAGCTGCACAGTCGCACAGTTTTTTCTTTCTTTATGTTAATTATTTAAGTCAAATATATTTTACGTATTTATTCCTTTTATATAGGCCTATAGACTGATTTTATAAAAACAAATTGTGTTATTATTTTTTTTAATGTAACTCCATTTTCCTTAAATCATCCTGGCGACCCATTTTTTAAGTCTCGCGACCCACCCGAGTTTTGTGACCCAGGGTTTGAAAACCACTGAAGCAGACCACATTACTTCTCACAGCACTTCATGAATTAATAGTCAGAACAGCCAATATGTGCTTTTAAACATGCAGAACATGCAAAGGCATATACAGTAGCTGATGGGTCTGGAGTCAGAGAGCAGTCGATTAGAGGACACAAAATGGATGGTGGGTGAGGGAGGACTGTGAACTTCAAAAGCATTGATTGAGTGTCTTTAAAGAGCAGAGAGCCTATAGAGTCACTTCCTCTCTCAGTCAGGTCAGGTGTAGGGTGGATCTTAGCACAGTGCTACTGCAGATAGACTGTGACGTGGAACACAAAGACTTCTAGAGTCTTTATCTGGTAATATATTATTCCTAATTGCAAAGTACTTTTGTGTGGACATTGTTTGGAAAATCAACTAATGAAAAGTAATCTTCTCTTAAGGTTTTCTCAGGAAGAGCTTATGTTACGCTGCTGTTTTTATACTTATAACACATTGATAAGCTCAGTGACTCTTCTAGTGCATGATGATAAAGCAATAATCTATAAAAGCAATTTCTTTAAGCAAGATAATCAGTGTTTTTGTTCAAACGTGACAGGGCATTATGATGGACGCTTTGTTTCTGATGCTATGGCATTGTGCTAGATGATGCCTCTCACAGATAAGAATCATTGGTCCAACATCAATATGTTCTGATTTACTTTGATTGTGTCATGTTGCGCAGTTTGCACAGCATTTTTATTTTCACAGTAGACAAAAAAAAATGTTGAAATGCAGTTGAATATTGCACCCAAAACAAGCAATTTTGTGAATATTTGCTAGATGTCTGTTCTGGGTGTGCTGAAAAAAAATTGTGTTTGTACATGTGTAAAAATGAGAAAAAACTAAGTAGACCGGACCGATCAGACCAAGCACTACAACACTACTGTAGCCAATCAGCATATACACTCATGATGGGGGAGGAGAGACATTTGTAGAAAGACTGTAGAAAGAAAGATGGCTTGAGATATTACCAAAGAGGAAAAGGTCAGAGGAATATAATTGGAAAAAGAATGGTTACTATCAGACAAGAGCTAGGACCTGTGTTAATATCAGAAATTTCCAGTGCTGGAGAGACCGAAGTGGCCTGAATACGGATGCGCCAACGCAAACCCTCTTTTGGCGTTAAAAAACTACTGTCAGGATTTAATGAAGAATTAAAAGCGCTAAAAAGGCGTGGACAGTTATTTTTGCGGCTGACCTTATTGCATTTGCATTTGTAGGAGTTTCCCTTTCCAACGCAAAATTTATGGGAGGAGATTATTTAAACGAATCACGCAACGTGATTTACTAAGGTTTGCGCTTGTCAATTTACTGGTATTTGCACCATGATTTACCACCCCAAAAAGCATGTCTTAAACCAGACACTAATTTGTGCTGCTCCTGGTAGATTACGTTCATTATGCAAATGATCCGCACCGTAAAAACTAATTTGTTCAGTTTACATAATTCAATTGTGCAAACTTGTTAATTAAATTAAGTAAGCACAACTTAATTGCATCAAGTTGTTCTTACTTAAACCGTTTAAGTTTTGTCAACTTAATTCTATCTGTGATCTGAGGAAGTGTACTCCCAGAGTGCATTGTGGCATGAATAAATTAATTGCTTTGTTTTACTATTTTTGGCTTTATTTTACCATTTGTCTTTTGTCAGTATAACCCCAATAACGACAGCAAATAAAATTGTAAAGGTCTTATTAATAATTTAAAAAAAAACCTTGTTACCATTGTTGTGTTTTGCATGCTGAATGTTGAAGTCTGTGTGTGACTATTACTGTGTGTGATATTTATTACTCATCTTCCTTTGAAATCAGATAACTGTGATTTCTTGTTGCATCACTGCATCAGTAGGAAGAGAATTACAATAATGAAGTTCCAAGTGCCCAACCAAAGGTAACACTAATCACAATAATGGTGAGAGAAGTGGAGGAAATGAGTGAAAAGTCTATTAAAAATGGTACTCAAACCAGTCAAGTAATGTTTACTTGGGTTTTCTAAGTAACGAAGGCATAGCATGCAAACAGTTCAGATTACTAAATTGTTTTAAGTAAGTTCAACAAATTATTGGACATTAAGTTTACTAAAAGGAAGTCTTACTAAGGAGTCTTAGTAAGAACAACTATTGGGATTTTACAGTGCGAATGTATCTGTGTTCTTTAATTTGCACGTCGTCAGTAGATTACGTGCTGAACTTTCCACTCCCATCTGCGCTTTTTTGGAATTGTGCTCTCATGCTAATTTGCCCTGTTTAGTAAATCTGGCCCTTAGTTGTTTAATAATAAGTCTGTTCTGTTATTGGTTCATTGTAATTGCTTTCAGGTGTGTCTTGTTAAAGGGGTCATAAACCGAACAAAACACATATAATAAAATAAGCTGAGTTAAGATGAGTACAGAAGCTAAGCTTCAGTAAAGAAGCTAAGTATTGACGTGTTACTTCTAAGTATTACAAGACGCTCTCTTAAGAGCATCAAGAGGTCAAATAGACTGTCTTTTAGAGGATCTTATTGCTTTCTATTTGATCTAGACTGCTTTATACTCTCATTAGCTGAGCCATATCGTTTAAGTTATATCGTTTCCGTGGCAACTGAAGCAGTATATTAGCATCAACCAACAAGGAGAAAAGGCTGAAAATTTCCAGAGAATTTCTCATTTAGCTGTTTTTCCCTCTTTTCTTTTCAGTGAGCTAGTTAGCTCGTTAATTAAGGGCAGGAAATGGCTAAAAATGAAGGAAATTGGGAGTTCTGATGAACACATCTGTATTGAATATATTGATTAATTCAGCCTTTTTAAATCTTTCCATTAAGTTCAGATTTCTACAGGAAAGTTTTGTGTGAAATCTATTCCTTCAGTTTTTGTGTGAAATTAGTTCCTCCCGTCTATATTGCGTGACTGCAATGAGAGACTGGCTTGCTGTCACAATTGTCACAAAAATCTTTAGGGTAGATGCCATTCTTCTTATGATGTAATAAGTACATCAGGTGTTATGGGAAGAGTTCCCGGTTCCGGCTGACCTAGTTGATGTTAACCCTTTACATTTTTTGTTACTTAATGGATTGTTTTGTATTGCATAATTTTTATAATTAATTTTTTTTTTACTGTATAATAAACAGTAACTGGAGTGTGACAACTATATCCAGTTTCCCCTTTATATTATATTACTGATGAATGAGGCCTTTAATTTGTAGAACCCACTGTGGAAAATATTGCTTCATGATCAAAAGGGATCAGATGGCAAATTGGTTCCTTTGGTGAAAAAAATGTTAACAAATGTTCCCTAGAAGATAATCAGATCTGAGCGAGTGAATAAAATGGAAATGAGACAACACCAAAGCACATGTTCACCCCCAGTCTTATGGTAGCCCTATTATTTATTGGGCATAACAAAATGTGACGCCTGGTTCTTTGGAGGAGATCAGACCACCGCTATACCTTTTTCAACAACCAGACTTCCTCAGTGTTCTTTTATACTGGGAGTGTGCATGTGACAAGGGTCATGCTGATTGTAAATGATTATAAATAAACAGCAAGCAGCCCTTAAACCTAGTTTTTTTGCATTACACATCGCAGCACTTTGGTGGCTTGTCAACAGCCCTGGCCATGCCACAGCCTGTGTGCTCACCACATTCTAATGAGCTGTCAGAAAGGAAATTGATGGTTTAACACTGGCAATTTCTAAATTAACTTTACTGCTGCATGTAAATTGTCACAGCATATAACATAAAGCTTTTGCAGCTTTATAACAGTCACACTGAGATTTGGCCCAAAAGATTCTTGCCATTTGTTACAGAACTTCTGTTTGTCATGAGTCATGCTAATTAGATGCCTATTAAATATGAGAAGGTGCTTTTTTTTTTTTTTTAAATGTGTGATGGCATCATGTTAATGTGGCTTCAAAGTAGTTGTATAGTAAATCAATTCACATTCATTTATTTGTTTGTTTATTTGTTTAATTATAGCAATATTAGTAAATTAGTATAGTTACATTACTAAATTACTTTTACATGTAAAATTCCTTCATTAGTTTAGTTCATTTCAGTAAATTTCAGGGTTTTTTTCTCCATTCTGTCACCTGATGGAGTTTTGGTTCCTTGCCACGGTCGCCTCTGTCGCCTTTGGCTTTTGGCTTGCTTAGTTGGGGACACTAAATATCAAACTATATATTATTGATCTGCCTGCATTGACACCATTGTATGAGAACGGAACTGAGCTGGACGATGACATCACTGTTTTCCCCAGAGCGGCTGTACAGCCGAAACAAATTTTGTTGCATTATTTTCCTCTTACACTGTAAAGCTGCTTCGAAACAATCTGTATTGTAAAAAGCGCTATGTAAATAAAGGTGACGACTTGACTTGACTTTCAAAGAGATCAAATGGAATGATCTTCCTTATGTACTAAGAATGCTGTGGCATCCTCCTGTCTGGAATGTACTCTAAATTAAGGTTTAAACAGGCAGTATTAAATCCAACAAATCAAACATAATTAATGTCAAATTAGATATATGTTTTACATTTTAAATATTGAATTAGTTTTATAAGCTAATGCTTATGTTTGACGTATGTTCTGTTCCTTAGACTAATTTTAAAGATAATTCTGTCTCATTGCTTCTGTTTTCTCTTACTGAGTTTTTTTTCTTAGTTTCAATTTGTTTCCATAGTTACTAAATATGTTTCCATGGTTTCAGATTTGTATCACCTGTGTCTTGTTTTGCTCTTAGTTTATCTCTTTGTATATATAGCCCACTTCATCAGCCTCAGTTTCTGGATTATTGTCTGTTACAATGCTGTTAATTTGGAATTTTATGGTTTTGTTGGGTTACCGTCTTTGCGCATGAATACTTTGCTTCTTATTTCCACTACAATGTGAAAGAATAAACGACTCAAAAACTGGATCTAATAGCCTCCTCCTCCTCACCCAGGGTGATCGATCCCTCAAGAACCACACTAGTGAGTTCCCTCATCAATCTCCCTTAACCAATTTTCTGGAGAGTTCCCTTATATCTTTTTATTGGACTGGATTAAGTGAACCACTGAAGTCACAATTAGCCATAGATGGTTCTCGAGGGGCATTTTGTGAGTTTGTTTTGGCTTTACAAATCAGTGGATCCCCCTTCACTGTGTGTGGAGTGGAGGAGGATCTCCAACTTCAGAACTATTGATCACTTTAATTTAGACACCAAACTGATGCCAATGCCCTCCACAAAGCCCAAGCCTGTGCTTATGAGTTGGTGCTTATACTCTGCCATAGAACCCCATTCAGAGAAGTTGTCCGTCCCAGAGAGAGTACCAACTGCATTGTCCGTCCTAGAGCCAGTGCCTGCTGCTCAGTCCGTTATGTAGCCAGTGTTCATTGACCTGTCTGTTCTGGAGGTAGTCCTCATTCTTATATTCACCCCTAAAGTTCCTCATGCTCCTCTGGTCCCATTCGGCCTGTTAGACACTCTGGTTCTGTCCAGTTCCCTAGCCCTTCCTACTCCACCTGTTGTGCCCAGCTTGGATAATTATCTGTTTCTGTCTAGTTCCAGCCTAGGATTTTGACCCTCCAGCTCCACCTCAAGCCCCTCCAGCTCCACCGAGCCCCTGACTCTGCCTTGGGTCTTTGGTCCCTCGGCTCTGCTGTGGCTCTTTGATCCTTCTGGCTTTACTAGGGTCTCTAATAATTTTGGCTCCATCACAGTCTGTTGATTTTCCCCTGGGTCCACCATAGACATCTGAGCCTTCAGCTTTGTCTTGGATATCTACCCCTCTGGTTCTTCATTGTCCTCTGACCCACCGACTCAACCTTACTCCTCCATTTCTCCGGCTCTACGGTGGTCTCCACCTCTCCCTGTGTTGCCTCAGTCTTTATATTCCCTGGCTCCACACTGGTCAATGATTCCCTTTGCCTCCACCATGGTCTTCTACTTCTACTGGTGTTCCACTGTAGACTTCTACTCTAATGGCTCCTCCATGAAACATACTATATCAAGAGAATTCTGTTCCGTTGCTTCTGTTTCCTTTTCCTATTTCTTCCTCTGTTTGCGTTTTCATAGTTAGTAATTATGTTTCCATGGTTTCAGATTGTATCACCTGTGTCTTTAGTTCCTAGTTTATTCTTTTGTGTATATATATCCCTTTTCATCAGTCTTATTTTAATGGTTATTGTCTAAGGGTTTATTGCTAAGCTGTTTTTATTAGTTTTGTGTTTCCTTTGAATGACCATCTTGTTTCTTCAATAAAGCTGCATATAGATCCTCACTTCACCACAACATGACATAATTTGCATGCTTATGTTGTATAAACAGTGGTATCTTCCAAAATCTTGGTTACAGTCCCTATTTTTGCACAAATTAAATTTTTTTACAGTAAGATGCAATCTTAAACGGTATTAAAGTATTTTCAATATAAAAAAAACACAAAATTAAGACTTACCATGTTTACTTTCTAAAACATCTAACTGTGCTTGATTCTTCAGTGCATGATATTCTACTTTTTTGTTAAATGCCTTGATAATCTTTGATCAAAATTTAACTCTCAAATCTCTTACTTTTGAACACCTCCATTCACCTACTTTCGTTATATTTAACACCCTATTTTCATGATTTAAGTTCCCTATGGAACTTGTTATTTAGGCACTTATAAAAACGTCAGTAAAATGGTCTGTAAGCGGCATTTCGCAGACTTTAAGGTCTAGTAAGTATGTTACACTGATCTTTTCTATGTAAATGAACTTGTATTGCATTCGTTTACACAAGAAGAACTGTTACCGATCTACTTGGTAGACAGACCATCTAATGCTCCTGGAGAATTACAGTCAGACAACCCTCCAACCCTTATCAAACACACCTTGTTTGGTGTTTAGGTTTACTTGAAAATTACAGGCAGGTGTGTTGGAACTGAAGTTTGCAGGAAGGTAGCCCACCAGGATCAGGGTTGTCTGTGCTAACATATCAGCTATAGTTTTAAAAATGTGCCAATATGAGATCAGAGTGACAATGGCAGACCTGAATATGATTCATTTGTAAAGCAGCACATCACATGTATTGCGACGAATGAACCACAGCATTATGTTCTGTTAATCTTCTTGAAATAACTAATCCCATTATAGCTCTGTCATCTCATATCTTGGGGTTGTGAAACGGTAGGGGTTCAACAACCATTGCACATGTGCACAAGCAAATGACTTCCAACTGCACGGATGAGGGACGAGCCACACTTCATTGCCCAGAGCGGATCTTAGCCATTTCAATACAGCTGACCCCCGAATGAGGTGCATCGTGGGAAATTGAAAGGATGAATGACATGCAGCTGACACAGCGATGAAATTGTCCCACCGGCGCCTTCTCACTGCCCATCAAAATAAGCCAATATTTCAAGTGACAACTGATTAAAGGCTACATTTTCAAAATGAGGGGTAAGTAGAGGAAGAAGGAGAAGTGTGTAAGCAAAGCTAGAGGAGGATGGAATACATCGACAGCTCCTGGAAAGGAGTGACAGTCGTGAATAATATGGAAATCTCTCTCCTGGTGTCTACATCACATTGTGTCGCATTGTCCCTTAGGGTCGTTGCCATGAAATAAGTAGCTAACTGAGGATATTTATCATTGCAAATATTAGCACTTAGGATGAGGCAGAAATTCATGCTTCAATTGAATTCATGCTTCAAATGGTTCCAAAAACAATCAAAAGCCTGTTTAAGAAAGCATGAATGGAAGGACAATGCATCGTCCCCATTCAAATCTTGTTACCGTCAAAAGCCTAAGAAATGGATGATATTTATTAATACAGTGACAAATAGAATTAAACTGGTAAAAGTCAAGGGACTTAATCTAACTCTGAGACATTTTAACTGCTGCTGGATCAGAGATGAGTGTGAGTTGAGCTATTGACAGGGAGCATATACTAATTTATTGGACAGGCCAATTAAGATGCACATAAATAAATAAAAATAATGACATATTTTATAGTTCCAAAATATAAAGGCATTGTCAGTGTATAATAAACATTTTCTGTTTTGTGTCTTTCAACACATTGGTGAGACTGTGCATTTATTTGGTCGTTATTTGTCCATTATTAGATTATAGACATTGTTCCCTCAGTCACAGAACACTTGGATTTGTCAGGTCATTTTTAAATTGTGCTTTCAAGAAATGAAAAAGACATTGAACTTTCTGGAGTAAATATACATTTTGTTGTTTTTCGCTACTCAAGGAAATTTAATTGGCTAGATTTAACTTTTGTTTAGAATAAAACTTCGCTCACAAGCCACACTAATAGATTTTCGAGTAAATCCTTTTTAATGAATAACTAGTTCACAAATTCAGCTGGCCCATTTTTTGGCATTTCATTAGTGATTCATTTTCTAAAGCAGACTTATAAGCCAGCAGCTATCACTCACCTGCAGTTCTCACAGTGCTCCTGGTCGCCCACTGAAGCTAAACAGAGAAACCTATAGGTTAATGCTGAAAGATATGCTAGTGGGGCCAGCAGGGGGTGCTCACCATCTGTGTGGGTCCTAGTGCCCCAGTATAAAGATGCGGACACTTTACTGTTAAAAAGCACTGTCCTTTGGCTGAGATGTCAAACTGAGGTCCTGACTCTTTGGTCATAAAATAATCCCAGTCCTCAAAGTAGGGATGTGACCCAGGCATCCTGGTCATATTTGCCCATTGGCCTGCTCATCATGAACTCCAAATACCCACATCATGGCTTCATCACTCTATTTCCCCTCCACCAAAAGTGTGTTTGGTAGGTGTTTTGGTGCACTTTGGCTAATGTTACATCATCTAGGTGGATGCTGCACACCGGTGGTGTAAAGCAGTAAAAGTGCTATATAAATGTAATTAAATATTAACTTTTTTAAATCCAGTTTTCACATAGATTGTGAATCGAAAAGAAGGCAAGAAGTTAAAATTTATTTATCAAAAAGTTAGATAAATGGTCAGTTCTAAACTACACTAATAACCGTGTCATTGCATTTTATAGATTTGTTTTTAATAATTTTAGGTGAAATTTGTTTTCTATATAATTTACTATATTATGTTTATATTGGCATTATACTGTATTGGCTTCATATTAATAGGCCATTGAAAAACCCACATCAGTCAAGCACTAATAACATCCCTTGCTTTCAGTCATTTGCAGATAATTTCATCCAGTCTGTTCATATAGTAGTCATAAAAGCCTCTTTTAATTGCATACAATGACTTCATAAGTGTGAATATTTGTTTTGTTATCCAGTTTAAATCATAAATGGTCACCAGCAATATTGGTGCACTAATAAAAACACAAACTTCTCAGTGAAGAATTATTACATGGCAGAATGAAAACAGTGACAGTGATAAATTAACTTAACTATTCTCTTCCATAAGACTTAATTTGGACTGCAACTTGGTTACAGTTTTTTGTTAATTTGAACCATGTTCATTTTTCTGCACTTTTGATTTGCTGTGGGAATAATATACATAATAGTACATGTTTGTATATTTGTGGTATAGTTTGATGGAGTAGTGTGGAATTTGAGTGTCACAATGATAGGAAGCACAACAAATGAAATAGCATGGGTGACCTTGCCAATAAGATTGCTGTTGTTATACGTTTTTTCTGACAATAAGCATTACATTTCCTAGTTGTTGCAATACCTAATTTTAAAGAGCAAAAAAAAAAAAAAAGGAAATTGTTTTTATTTTGTCCTTTGGGGAAAATGTGAATATCTTTTCTATATAAGATATTTACATTTTCCCCAAAGGACAAAATAAATACAATTTACCTTCTTTTTTTGCTCTTTAAAATGAGGTATTGCAACAACTAGGAAATCTGTCTTCTGAAATCCGTACTAAATGAAAAAAAGAAAAGAAAAGATCTTTAAACAAATTAAGACATTTTTTTTTTTTAATGCAATTTTTATGATCCCTCTTATTTTGTTAAAATTATTAACATCTTGCATATTCTACAAGGGGTATGTAAACTTATGAGCAGAACTGTACCTATTTCAATGCCCCAAAGACTGTGTTTAGTAGCACATGTTCATGGGTAACACATTTGCTTCGAGAATGAATGCAGTGTAGCTGTCATTAATACCAATAAACCTTTTGTAACATGTGAACAGCTACATGTCCATTACTCAGCCGGGTAGCCTTTATTGATATGTGCTGTGACTGACAATAAATTGGGTCTTTTTTCCATGTGCCAATTAATTTCCTGCCATGGAGATCTTTTTGCTGTAACTTTGACACCATGTGAAGATTTTAGAGGGTAAGCTTTCTTACTATAATGATTGATGAGGTAGTTTTAGAAGAAATTCTCACCTCTTTCAGCCTTCCAGCCACACTTTTTCTTTTTGCACTGTCTGCTGCCGCCCAGTTTTATTGCTACTTCATAATTGCTTGGCTTGGTCTTCGATTGTGAAGAATCTTCTCAGCATTGATTTTACCTTTTACATCAGAATGAAAACTGTCACAAGATTCACACTAGGCACTATAAATGTAGCCTGTGAAAAGAGGTTCTCTTGTCTCTTGTCGCATCGGAGAGATTTGTAGACAAGTTGCTAAAACAGGCTTATCTCCTTTTTAGAGTCAGTGTTGAAATATATTAGATGTATGTGAAATACTACTGTTTCAAATTCTGTAGATTGTTTGATTTCAATTGACACGACTGCATCACATCAGTGTATGGTGAAACACTGTTGATAGTCCAAGGTTGATATGCTGAGCTAATTAGTGGTGCTTGCAAAGCTTTTTATCGTGCTTAGTGTTTGTGATTGAGTGAACACCTAAGCCTTAGCATGACGTTATAGGAAACAATTTTCACTCAGAAATTTCTAGTAAACTTTGCTAAGTAAAGTTTGCTTTAGGATACTCAAGTAAATTTTACTCACTCTGTAATTTTAAATTTAAGTAACACATAAAATACTATAATTTTAATGCTAATACTTTTCTTATCGTAAGTATTTTTTAAAAACATTATTACAATTCATTTGTCTAGTGTTAATACTGATAATGTGTTCAGTAAAAATATCTGAAGCCAATAACATTGACAATAACATTTTTTTATTCAACGTTTGAATTGCTCGTTTATTAACGATTCGTTAACAGATAAAACAAGGTAAAAATAAAATAAATGAGGTGCATGAGGAGGTCACGTGGTCCTGGAAGGCCCCGTTGTCTTCCCGCGACCGTTTGGCAACCTCCTCCGCCTTCTCTGCCCTCGATGGGGTCGCGGCCAAAGGGTACACTGGGGTTCCCCCGGTTGAACGCTCTGTTGCGATGCAACTGTGTCCTCAGAGTGCTTCAACCTGGCATGGCGACCCTAAGCACCCCTCCAAAGCCTGTAGATTCACATCAACCTTGGTGTCGAAGACCTACAGAGCTGCGGGGCAGGCTGCCGCCTCTTTGCATGCCATGGCCATCTTGCAGGCCTACCAGGCCCGGATGCTATGTGACATGCACGAGGGTAGAGCTGACCCAGGGCTCAGAAATGACGAAGGGCGACAAAGGTGGCTCCCTGGGCCAGGTGATGTCCACAGCTGTGGTCCAGGAGAGACACCTATGGCTCAACCTGGCCGATATGCGGGACGCTGAGCGAACCCGGTTCCTCGACGCTCCCATATCCCAGGATGGGCTATTCGGCGGCGCGGTTGAGAGCTTCGCCCAACAGTTCTCAACCGCCCAAAAGCAGACTGAGGCCATCAAACACATACTGCCCCATCGGCCAGCTGCTGCTTCCACCCAGCCGCCGGCACAATTGCCTCAGCCTGCTCACCGCCGAGGGCGCCCTCCCGTGGCTCCCACCCCTCCCGCCCGGCCCCAGCAGCCCAGTCCGCGGACCGCTCAGGGATGGGCAGTTCTTTCCAGGAGATGGTAGCAGGACTACTCCTTCTCCCGGTGGAGGGCTGGGGGAGAATCCTTTGTTCCGCTGCTGGCCCCCGGGGACCGATGGCAGTGTGCGCCGCCCCCGGGCCACGCCACTCTCATCCCTCTTTGATGCCAGTCTCCTCTCAGAGTGGAACCTACGTCCTTCCCTGGTCTCCTCTGTCAGGACGTGGCTGCTGACCGTGCCCCCACACCGGGACGCTAAGCCTCCCACGTATGGGCCAGTCACGCCGCCTCGCTGCCCCACCCGGGGGAACGCCTGTGGTTCGCTTGTCCCCGCTGGTGCAGTTCTTGGGAGCCTGGCTAGAGCTTCCGGGACTGTCCCGCTGGGTCGCGAAGACCATAAGGTTCGGCTATGCGATTCAGTTCGCTCAGGCTCCTCCCTGCTTCCGGGGAGTCCGCTATACCATGGTGGGGCCCAATGCCCCAGTCATGCGTGCGGAGGTTGCTACCCTGCTGGCGAAGGGTGCGATCGAGCCTGTCCCTCCAGCCAAAATGAAGTCCGGCTTCTACAGCCCCTACTTCATTGTACCCAAGAAAACCGGTGGGTTACGACCAATCCTAGACCTGTGCGTCCTGAACCGATCCCTTCACAGGCTTCCTTTCAGGATGTTGACAGCGAAACGCCTTTCGAATGCGACTGGCTCATACTGAGTCACTCTCGAGAGCAGGTGTGCGAACACAAAGACCTAGTGCTCCAGTACTTAGCCCGTCTGGGCCTTCGGGTTCTTCATTTTCTTCAAGCAAGTAAAACATTTAAATTTTACAGTTGTTGTACAAACATTTCACCCTTGACTATGGTATAAATATACACCTACATACATATATATACAGATGATCCTATGCTGCCTGGTTTACAGTTGACTAGCGCTCGAGCTTTACCCTGCTCTCCACAACTTTGGATCAACATATAACTGCTAAAAACAATGCTGGCTTTATCCCACTGCAAGTCCATGCTCCAACACCTCCCAGCCTCCATTAATTGGCCGGTCCAGTGCCTTCCTTCCCCAAAGCTTCCCTGTTTATGGAGTCTGTTTGGGGTGGAAGCCCACTGCTGCCATCCTGGAGTGAAGGAAGCCTCTGCAGAGCTCTTCTGACAGCTGTTTTCCAATAGCGCTTGATGGGACCGCTTGCCGCAGGAAGAAAGTGCTGCAAATGTGTACGCTCTGGGCTACCCTGTCGCCCAGCATAATCTTACTTTGGAGTGCTCCATATCTTTTCCCATGTGACACTAATCTGGGCTTTTTAGTGGCTAAGCACAGAAGGGCCTTTAATCAAAACCAGATGCTACTACATATTTATGCTAGGAAACAACAGAAAGTTTTGCAGCAAGCTCTCCTCTGACAGTGGTGTGGCACTGAACTAAAACACATGTTATTGTTGTGGCATTATCAAGCTACCTATCATGAGATATGGCTCAGGGTTCCTGTCAATTTGGCACTTAACGTTAATCTGTTCTTAAAAGAAATTCTCAGGTTTTTCTGCCTTTTGACAGTATTCAGTACTTGATATTTATGTAATTACTCTGAAATGCCTTAAAAATTATTATTTAAAAAAAATAAAAATAAGAGTAACCATTCATTACAAGTAGATTAAATATGTTTAGAAAGACATAAAATACAGTAAAAACACTAAATGCATGCACATAAAAAAGTAATTAAGTAATTTTTTAAAATCATTTTTGAGGTGATATTGTGAATTAATAATTTGATTGATTGAAATTGACTCATTCATGGAAATTAATCAAACTTACCAGATAATTTTTAATGAATTTTAAGATACTATTAAAATATTTGTCATACACTAATCTAATACTCAAATCATGAAACAAATGATTGTGAATTTATCTCATGCTCCCATGCAAAAATATTGTGATATTCACAATCTGCAGAAATGAGAATATACAGTAACACTGATTTAAATGCACTTTTTATTTTAAGCATCATTGACGAGTATGCCATTAGACTTCCAAAATCCTTCTTTGCCTTGATACTTGTTTTAAAAAAAATAAATGTATCCTTTATTTTTCCAGGAAGATCCGATTGAGATTAAAAGAAATCTCTTCTCCCAGGCCAAGATGGCCGTACTAAAATTTCACATAAACATATAACACACAAGACAAATTCTAAACATTCAAAGCAAAAACATTTATCATAAATCAACAAATTAATTAAAACAGCAACATGATTCATTCATTTTACAATACATTTTTAAACTTATTCAAAGAAGGAATTGTTACTAGTGGAATAATAGTTTGAGATTCATTCCACAGCCATGGAGCATAATAATAATAAAATGCCCATTACGTCCCTTAAAAGATTTGGGGACCTTCAGGCTCTTTCTATCTCTCCTCTCTGTCTGGAATTCAGGTGAAAGCCATCTTACATCCCAGACCCAGCTATGTGCCTAAAGTGCCCTCTAATGTGGCTCAGTCTATCATTCTTCAGGCCTTCCATCCCCCACCACATGTGTCGGCGGAAGATGAGAGACTTCATTTACTTTGCCCGGTCCAGGCCTTGGAGATTTATGTTCAGAGGTCTTCTCTATAGAGGAAGTCAGACCAGTTGTTGGTGTGTTTTGGGTTGCCCAAGAAGGGATCCCCGGCCTCCAATCAAACAATCAGTAATTGGATTGTTCAAGCAATTTCATTGGCCTACCAGGTGTGCAGTATGCCTTCACCTCTGGCCATTAGGGCTCATTCTACAAGAAGCATGCCATCTTCTAAAGCCCTTCTCTCAGGGGTTTCCCTTCAAGAAATATGTTATGCCGCGGGCTAGGCTACTTCTCACACCTTTATAAGGTTTTACAGTCTGCACCTTTCTTCGACGCCAGGTGCACAGGTGCTCTGGTCCTAAGTTGTGCCTGGACAGCTTCACACTAGGGCAGGCATGAGAAGGGAACAAGACGCTGCATTTTTTTTTCTTTGTTTAAGCAAATTTATTTGTTGTTTATTTGCTCTATAACAGGCCAAACTGGCCTTAAAAATTTAGCCATTTGAAATGAGAGGCAACCACTGCATTTGAATCACGATCCAAACAAAGATAGGCCTACACACATGTAGCATGAGCAGTTGTTTTTGATTTAAATTAGATTGCATAATTTCAAGACTTACAGAAGCAAATACAGAATGGTCTGACTTTAGCTTTGTGAAATTGATACATAAGACGCAACTGCACAAAACAAAAACAGATGGACTGAATAAAAATGCAAATTCACTCTCTGACAGGCGGTGGTGCTTATGGAAAAGAAGCGTTTCTTTGGGTACCGCTGTAAAAATGCCATCTAAACTATTCTAAAGACCATTGTTGGGAGGAGTAAAATTTACATATGTGGTTTCAACAACCAGATGTATTTACATTTGTTCAGTTTCGTCTGGAATGCGTCCCTCCCAGACACTGTGTCTGGTATTTTCTCTGCTGCGTGTCTACACTCTCCTCTTTGCATCCGTCTTCAGCGTGTCCCATCTCTGGCCTGTGTTACCGTCCGTTAACAGACTTTGTAATATTTTCACACAAATGACATTCGGGAAATTATTGCAATGCAGTTCATGTGCAAGTCCAGAATAGAGATCGGCCAAAATTAAACAAAAAAACGTCCGGTTGCTAATTGTGTGTTTGGAGCACAAAAGCGTCTGTTTCCGATTTATGAAAGGTCGATTTGTGCCGTGCGAATTTTGAGGTTGCAGAGAATACATTTTGGGAGCATATGGAGCAATTTCGAGCCTTAAAAATGTGTTGTTACTTATTTTTCGGTTATTTATCGGGAGCTACCGGGACAGTGATAAAGATCTACCAGTCGCGATCGACGGGTTGGTGACCACTGGGTTACAGACATAACCTGGGACGTTTTTAAAGTAATTTTAAAAGTATTTGGTTTCCAGTAGATGGTAGCAATCTTCCACTAATCTATGGCACATTTTTCATGAAACGTTTAAGGCAAACCCATATATAAAAATCATTACTAATTTGGTGCCCCCAAACTGAACAACTGTAGACTAAAAACATTAATAGAAGTGATATCATCAATGTGATTATTACTAGTAAGAAAGCCCTTTTAGATATCTGAAATTATATTGATATCAGGAATTGAATTGTTGATATCAAGAATTCAGTTCCTGGGGTGTATTCCAGAAAGCAGGTTATGTGACATACCTGGGTATGTTTAAGGGTAAGTAAGCGGATAACCTCAACTTACGGTTCCAAAAACGGAGGTGACTTTCAGGATAAGTAGCCATAGCAACTCCAGAGCAGGTTATGTTCCAGGGTTAGTTTGCTTAAGAGGTATTCAGACACGTGTTATATAATTAATATAGTTATATTAATATAACCAAATTTGTTATATAGTTACAGTTATATAATATACTATTATATATTATTATACTATTACACTATTATATATTAATTCTAAATAACTATTATAACAAGGTAATGTTTAAATGTTAATTCAATTCAAATATATTTATTATTTATTTTATTGTCATCTTACATATGAATCTGCATTCAATTAATTAGCATCAAACAAACAATATATTTTTTTAAAGATTACTTATTAAACGAAAAGATTGAAAAAATTATTGCACAACCACCAAATAGGTGGCAACGTGCACTAAGTAGGTTATGTAAATTATCATTAAACAAAATAAGAAGAGGAAGTAGAATGGCACGCTTTTTCTTAGCGTCTGTTTCCATGGTGAATCATCGATTTGTTGCTCTGTTGAGAATCTCTTGTGTGTTAACCGGGAACATACTCTGAGTTGTCTGAACTTACTCACGGACACGTTTTTGGAACCAGGTTTGGGTTAATCAACCGAGAGTTCAAGGTATATGTGACGGTAAATTAACCTTGCTTTCTAGAATACACAATTGCATTTGAATGGCAGCCTATGGTGACATTTTACTAGTGAAAATACGATTACAGATATCAAGAATTAGAGTTTTTACTAGTTGAAATTGAATTGTTGATATCAAGAATTAACATTTTAACTAATGAAAATTAAATTGTTGATATCAAGAATTAGCATTTTAACTAGTAAAAATGTAATTGTTGATATCAAGAATTCATATCCTGTGAATGATTAAAAGTCAAAACGGCTTGCCATATTCTTACTACGACAAACACAATCATGATATCATACATTGATATCATAAATGACAATCGAATTATTGATATAAAAAATTAACATTTTTACTAGTAGCAATGGAATTGGTGATATCAAGAACAGACATTTGCACTAGTAACCACGAAATTACTGATATCAAAAATTATGATTTTTACTAGTAAGAAATGTATTTCTGATATGTGAAATTGGAATTTCAATTCTTGACATCATTTTAACTACTGAATGTTGAATTGTTGATATCAAGAATTCATATCCTGGGAAATAATAAAAGTCAAAACGGCTTGCCATAGGAGTTAACTCTAGCTATTTATTTCAAATTAGTGAACGTTATCGTCTGCAATTAAATAAACTTCATTTATTACATCACATTAGCTTTGTCTTTATTCCCTTTTTCTTCCACTTCTCTTCTTCTTTTTCTTTGCTGGGCAACAGAGGGCTTAGGTCTTTTTGGCATTGTAGGCTATCTGGCTATAATGCTAATTAAGTCATGTGAATTCTGCCATCCGTCACAATCAGGTAACTGTCTGTGAGTGAAGCTGGGCAGGGAAAGATTGATGTGTTGGACAGCAATGTAGTTATGTTTTTGTGGGGGTTTCTGCTTTTTTGTAATATTTTGAATTAACATGATTAAAAGAGTATTAGTAAAAATAAAAAAACTTGCTGGGCAGCCCTATGGATGGGCGGTGCCCCTAGCATTTGCCTATTCCACCTTCGCTGTGGGCTGGCCCTGGTGTGGTGACAAAGCTCTTCTCAAAGAATATGACAGCTGAATATGAAATTAGGATTTTCACAACAGTTATTGCAACAGTTTGTGAGGAATAACAACTGGTCATTGCTTATGGAGCACAACAGCCAGGGTGAGAATTTAACCATCATTATCAAAACTGTAAATAATGGGACACATGTAATACAGCAGGCCTCTATTGATATAAGAATCAACGTGTTCTTTATTTGAACTGAAAACACGGGAGCACTGAATGGGAATGATGAGTGGATAACAATGGTGTTTCATTTTTATACAAGTGACAGTGAGATTCACATGAAAGCAGACAGAGAAAGAAAGATAATTTTAAAAGACCTATAAGCAAGCAGTTATAGATGTGGTAGGGGTTAAGGGGGGTTATGTGAGATGTTTTTGAAATTGTTTTCATCTGACGATAGAAGTCAGTTTTTGCTGCATGCGAGTCAAGATCAAGGATCCAGATTGACAAATATGTCCAGTATTAAACTATTATATAAAGATGAGGAGCTTCTAGCTTTTTTGTATACTTATGTATACTAATCATACTTTAGATTTAATATTGTCACATATACAATATTGATGTTGATGACGTTTAAATTTTGCAGCAGAACGATGACATCTCAGATTATTATCTAGTCTCTTGTATACTGCCAAGGTTGCAAAATCAACTCTTTGTAAGAAATATGATAAAACTGTGGACCTCCTCTCTTTGCTAGCACTTTAGACAGTTGCTCCTTTGCACTTGAAGAAGATTAAGTTAAAAAGTCAGATGCCGTGGTATAATGAGCACACTCACACCCTGAAGATAGCAGCCCAGAAAATGGAATGCAGCTGGACAAAAACTAGAGGTATTTTGCATTGTGTGGAGGGATAGTGAAAGGAAGGAAACCTACAAAAAGGCCTTAAAACTACTAGATCTGCTTACTTTTTGACCAACACAATCCTAGATATTTATTTAATACAGTGGCTAAATTATTAAGAAATAAAGTATCAACCGCTTCAGACATTTCCACACAGTAAGGACTTTATGAATTTCTATACTTACAAGATTGATACTATCAGAGAGAAAATTATAACCATGTAACCATCTGCTACAGTATCACATCAGACATCAGTGTACTAGACCCCTGAGGAACAATTCTATTCATCCCCTGCAATAGGAGAGGAAGAATTGTCTAATTTTTTTTAAATCATCTAAATCAGAATGTATGTTAGAGCCAATACAGACTAAGCTACTGAGAGAGATGCTTCCAGAAGTTGTAGATCCTCTTCTTAATATTATTAATTCAACATTGGCATTAGGATATGTTTGTTATTAGGCCTCTCATTAAAAAAACGCAAATTGATCCTAGAGAATTAGTTAACTGGTCATGTGCCGATTTACACGGGCCGATTTACTGTAATACGATATATTCTATACATCTATCGTGGGAAAAGCAGAGCAGTGCTATACTGAATGCCCACGGCTGAAGAGATTCTAGCAGCTTATCTCGCACTGTCATCGGCATCATCCTGGAGAGAGCATCCATCCCTGCGATGGTTTTGTTACAGGCTTACCAGGCTGACCTGATAAAAGAAATGAACAATTAATTGTTTTTATACTGCAAGCATACATTTTCTTTAAGTGAACTTAACATCACACACGCAGAACCATTTCAACACACCTGCCCCTAGTTAATTCACTCATTTAGTCAGTGTATATATACTCCCTGTTCAGTTCAGTTCCTGGTCTGTTCCTATTTCTATTAGTACGTCTTTGGTTAGTTTTTGCATTTTATATTCTCCTGTTATGCTGAGTGTTTGTTATTTTGATTAATTGTTAATTAAATTTGACTGCTCCTTATGAAATAAAAATCTATAGGAATATACTGCAAAATACATTTCCATATATGGGAAACTAGTGCTTATATTTTTCAATATACTGAAATATTCAATATACTGCATTGACCATGTATGGCTATATATTGATACATATAAAAAAAATATTTCTGAAATGAAGACAGAAATAGCATTACATGTAATATTCATAAAGTTTTATCCTTTATTGTGTATATCTTGCATGTTCCCATATACATGTGAATGTATTGCACACACATATTTACACACATTCACAGAATGAGTTACAATCAGTGGTTACAACAGATTTCTAGTTCCCAGCATGTTTTGCTTCTGACTGTGTTAAAAAGTGTTATTTTATGTGTTTTTGCTCAATATTAATACAGGGGGAGATTTGTTAGTGTTTCATGTTCTATTATTTTGGAATGTGTGGTTCTATTATTCTGGTGTGTGTGTGAGTTTTTGGGGTTACCATTGTGCTAAAGAGTAGAGTCTGTGGTTCGGTTGACGATTGGCCAAACACCATTAAGACTATGTTACTATATTAACAAAGTAACGGCAGTGCCCTTTTCAGCAGTGATAGTCTCTTTGCTAAATACTTTAGTAAATGCAGGTGAGCTTGTACTATTGTTAGCTTGAAAACATAAAAACATTTGTAATGTAAATAATTATGAAATATAAGAAATCTATTACATTATATATTTCTCTATATATTGTATGTGTGTTTATTGCATGAGTAAATATATCTGCAATATATTTATACACATGCAGTACCATAGCTGATCACATGTACATCTATGTGTACTGAATGTCTAATGTCTACAAGTGTACTGAATATAAAATTACATACATCATGATATATTAATAAATATATTGTTACATATTTTTCAATATATGAAAAGCGGCAATACCTTATGCATTGTTCAATATATTTTAATATATTAATAAAATATATTATTCTGTATATTTTCAAATATACTGTTAAATCATTTAATATATTGATTATTTATATATAAAGAAATATATTTTCTTTGTGTAAGGGGCTGCATCTAGATTTTGCCTCAGATCATTTTTATCGCAACTACCGCTGACCATTTATTTATTTTTAAAGATTTACAGATACTATATTTAAAGATATACATTTAATTCATTTTTTTTTTTTTTGTTAAGCATCTAAATCTACTTCGCAACAACAATCCCTTTGATTTATAATAAATAAAGCATTCTGTAGTGTTGACAAGGTGGTCCGAATGCCGAATGAGGACATGCTATGTGCGCTTTGCCTGTTGGTCTATGTCTGAATCACGCATGAGTCATTCTAACACCCCACGCAATGCTGGATCACTCCACTAAACATGGCAGGTGGCTCACCCCCCAACAGTGATGTCAGACCCACATATCCAAGGGTCTTGTAGCTGAATTGTGCCTGCACAGGAGGGAGCAAGGTCTGTATCACCTTGAGATTTAGAAAAACAAGTCGGTCCTGTCCTCAACAGCACAATTTGCAGTGAAATCAAATTGTGTTCCAGGCAGATCGCAAAGTCAAGCAGGTTTTATATGACTGTGAGGTTTACATATTTTTTCATAGCCTAGACAATAGAGCATAATACCATTATTCCATGATGTTGTTCCTTGCTTACAAGCCCAAAATCCATAATAATGCCCTAGAGCAAAAAGAGCTACACTTGAAGCACTTGTCACAAAGGCAACATGTTGGAGTGAAGCTGCCAAAAAAAGTTAACTTGACAGAGTAGAGCAGATGGTTGGAATGCAATGAGTCACTATGACAATGAAGGCAATGAACCAATGATGATGCCTTTAGGAGACTAAAAAGACAAGTAAATCTGGAGACCTGATTTATGTACTTTATTACACTTCAAATTGAAGATTCTAGAAGTGGCAGATATTGCGTCGGTGGTAACGCCATTACTTACTTTTTGTCGGGAATATAATAGTTTATGTAAATGCAAAACACACAGTGTTCTCTATGAGAGATATTATGAATTTTGTTTTAACACCTAGAGAGGTGTCGTGAATGCTGATGTGCACCATTCTCAAGCGCTGAGCTGTGAGTGCATTCTAGTTAGATGGTGTGATTCTGTGTTCCCTTTCAAAAGCTTCTCTCTCTGCTGTGCTGATTCTAGCGCTATGGGAACACCTTTGTGTGTGACCGGCTGTGAAGCATGTGTGCAAACACACCAATGAAATTGGCCTTGAACTTGAACCTCTGATGGTGACATCATTGGAATGCGCGCTCGTCAGAGGCTATAAATAGATGTGCAACAGATGCGTCTTTCAGGTTTAAAAAGAGAGCATGATGACAAAGCGTGGTGGTGACTCTTGCAGGTTACGCTGGCCACAGGAACAAGAGATCCCTAAACGCTTAAAGTAAGCCTCCTTGATGAGTTAACTTGTTCATAAAAAATATACATTACGTGTCTTTGTGCCCTTGACGTCGACCCATTTGACTATCATGAGTGCGAAGGCTGCCTCAGATCGGTGAGGTGCTCGTGGGCTTCTCCTAAAGCTTATGAAAAGTTATTCGAGGTAGTGACTTGTGCAGTGGTCAGATTACAGCTAGACTACCCCTTTTTGAGGATATCCATGACGTTAACTTGTTCATGGGGGAAACCTCATTCTTTGCGTGTCTTTGTGCCCTCGATGTTGACTTTTTTTCACACTTGGCAGTGTGAAAGCTACTGCCGGTTATCTGGAGAACTGACTGAGCCTGGTTTCTCCCAAGGTTTTTTTTTCCTTGTTTTGGTTCCTTGCCACTTTCGCCTCTGGGCTTTCAGCTGATGTCATAGAGACCATTCTCAGTGCTAGGGCTCCCACCATAATCTATGCCACTAAATGGAGTGTCTTTGAAAGGTGGTGTACTGCACGCCGTGCAGACCCAGTCCACTGCCAGATTGTTTCAGTACCCTCACCCTGGCTATCTCCTTAAAGTAAAAGGGAAAAATGTTCTCGACTGTGCATCCGGTGATTCTTGAAGCCTTCTGTCCTTTGCTTTCCACTAAGCTGGAGCAGGGGAAACTTCACAGACTGTGCTTCAGACTTATGTCCACCACACTAGCCAGTGGTGGAGGTCAGAGCAACTCTTCATTTGCTCAGCCTTTGCGGCAGGCTGGTCCTCTCTGCATACATTCATCAGATTTTATAGTTTGGATGTTCATGAGACTCCAGGCTTACACGAACTTGAGTCAACATCACAAGCTCATATCTGAGACTTTTTACGTGCTTGTGAGCACACACTACACAACCGTGAGGAGTCCAGACACCTCCAGTGCGGCGGCGTTGGTATTCTCTTCCTATAGCGCTTGAATCAGCGGGAAGCGTCTCAGGTTACTTGACTGTAACCCTGTTCCCTGAAAAAGCGAGAACAAGATGCTGCGCTTCATTGCCGCACTGAGAATGTGTCTAGACTTCTCTTCAGACAAAGTGATAACTGAACAACGCACCTGTTGCACATCTATTTGTAGCCTCTGAAGAGGGCACGTTCCAATGACGTCACCGTCAGAGGTTCAAGGCCAATTTCATTGCCATGTTTCCACACATACTTCTGTAAGGGTGGGTCGCCTACAGTGGTTCAGGCTGCAGGGTTGCCGAAAGACTAAAGAAACGTTATGAGCAAGATGGTAGGAAACTGTACATTTCTCGTCTATTACCACCCACTGCAACTTATACCAACGACGGAAATAAGCGCAGTTACAATAGCAAAATATGTGGGAGAGCATTGCTATAGTGTGACTATATTGTATTGCACTTCAAAGTCAATACCAAATCAAAACTAGTTAGCAAATAATTTGTAATTGAAAGAATTTAATGACAAAATCTGGTTATGGTTACATTTAAAGTAGTTACAAAATAGATGTATGAGATGATAAAAACTTTACCATTAATCGTACCCAGCATGAATGTTACCTGAGGGATAGAAAGAGAGAGAGGGAGAGAGAGAGAGAGAAAGAGAATAAAAAGAGAGCCAGAGCAACTGTTACAATCTTCTTTTACCCTTTTCTTAACCATTTGACTGAAACCCTAATGTGAGACATTCAAACTGACCAATCAGACCAAACTTCCCCCACTGTACTACAGGTGTGACACACATTTGGCCTACAGGCCTTCAGAATCTCTTTGTCTTTAGGAATTCCAAATGGCCCTTCTGATAGGAAAGATGGGGGTAGAAAACAGTAAGCAAATGTCTTTGATCAATTTCAGATATTTAGTTTTTGATCTTTCCCATCAGAAAGAGAGCGGAGGAAAGGGACAAGTAAAATGATAACACATTCAAAGGTAGGGTGATGCTATTCTTAGCAGCTGTTGGCGCTAACTGTGCATCTGCTGGAGATTACAGACATCTTCTTTCCTCACAATGCAAAATGTGGGTGTATACTGGCATTTCTGCTGCAGAGGAGGGACTCAAAATAAAGGAACAGAAGATAAATCCGCATTTCTGTTAATTTTCAGATAAAGGAGAACCTAGCTTCTTTCACATCTGCCTTGCTCTCCTGTTTTACTCTCTCTTGTTAAGGGTAAAAAAAAATCACTGGTTTTAGCATGTTCAATCCACAAATGAGTCTGAGACAGCTGTTGAAGAAAAAGGAAAGGCTGTTTAGGACAATAGGTTTAATTGTCATAAAAATTATGCTACAGTGCAATAAATCTTAATGGTTTTAAAATCTGAACTTAAGAAAAAAACTTTTTTGGCTGAAATATAACCTGTACCCTTTTGTGAAATTTATTCAGTAAGAATATAGCACTTTAAAAATAAATGTGCCTTGCATGGCCCCGATAATGTTGTCTGTATAGAAATTAAATGTTTCCTATGGAAATCTCTGATTTATGGTATCTTGGCAAATCAAGCCACATGGCGTGTTATTCATGTCTGTAGCACAAACAGTGTGAGGCAAGCTACACGCTGAGGTTTATTGATACTTTAGGGTAGTGGTTTTTAATCCTGGTCCTGGGGACCCATTGCTCTGCACATTATGTATGTCTCCCTTATTTAACACACCTGATTCAGATTATCAGCTCGTTAGAAAAGAGCTCCATGAACTGATCTGGGTGGTTGTTTCTCAATATCAAGTATGCAAACTCCGTCCTTGGTAGTTCAGACTTGCCAAGTTCGACTTTAGGAGAATACACTCCTGATGCGAGGACACAAGTTCGGTAATTCTGCAAATGGTAAAGGAGTGTTCTTGACAGCGTCACTCAGCTCGCTCTGGCTACTCCAGTTATCTCTGTATGTATATTTTAGGCAACAAGAAAATGAAATATGTTATAAAACACCACTCTGCCTCTTTTCATTTTCATTTAAAAACATCTTAAACATATTAATAGCCACAAAAATATGGATCAGGCAATGTGTCATTATATGCACTGCATGTATATTTATAACAAAACAAAATATAAAACACAACCCTGCCTCTTTTTGTTTAGATTTAAAAAATATTAAACATATTAATATGTGGTTCAGGCAATATGTGTGCATATATATGATTATCTTCACTGTAATAAAATTTAATAAAACAACTCTTTTTGTTAAATGTCAGTTTTAATGATCAATAATAACCATTATAAGGTATTATTTTATAATGGCTTCTTATAAAAGGTATAAGAAGCTATACAATAAGAAATAAAGCAAACAATTCAGTCAAACATACAAAGTCAGCGCTAGTCGTCTACAACAGTTAAATTGCCTATGTATAAAGTAATGAAACTTCACTTTGCCCTCAGCCAAAACAATTTACCAGGGATCAAATTATAGATGCATGAGACCAAAGACAGCTAGTTAGATATACACAAGACAAATGATATCTCATGTTTAACCACTACAGGACATCAGGCCAGCGGCAAGCGTCAGAAGGACTAGCCAAGGTAAGGCTGCTCTCGGCGGGATTAATGAGCGCTGAACGCCCGGTGATCTCACAACTCCGAAAGAGTCAGATAAAATTTTCAAATAGGCGCTCTCTTAATAAATAAACCACAGATTTTCGCTTTCAACAAGTACATTCTCACCTGAAAAACAACATTTCGTGACACAATAACAGTAGTATTTTTAAATGATGCAGGTTTTCTTATCCGCTATTGACACTTGCTGGTTGGTGCGAGATGCATTATGGGATACCTAGCTGTCTCAAGTCTGCACATGTCACCTCTCGATGCATCCTCGATAAAAGGGGTGGATCAAGAACACATCTGGGGATTTGAGCTGTACTTGGCTAGATGTGAACTTTGAATAGAGTGGTGCAGGTATGACGTCACTTTGTAGGCCAAACAGCAGTTTGCATCACACTGGTTCCCTTGAGAAAAACCCAATAGGATTTTCCCATTGGCTTTTGTATTATCGCAAAAAACAAGCTCTGTGATTAACAAAAGTATATGATACTCATACCTCTTGCCCATCAATATTATTATCACAGATGAAGCCTAAATGCAGTTGCCAGAAGTAAAAGGCTAAAGGTAGGCTATAAATGGACTACACCACGGTCCCGCGATTTTTAAATGTCATCATTATAAGCTTCCAACAACTCTTCCAGTTTTTATCTCAAAACATTTTCTTAGAATGTTTGAGTTAAAATAGTTTATAAGAGCACAATTATGAGCATAATGAGGCTGTAAAAGTGGACTGAGTTTACCTTTTCAGGGTGATGACGTTTAATCTCCTCAACAGCCTCTGTCCCATTTGGCCACTTGTTAGCAACTGCCTTTTTCAAGATACGTAACAACTTCAAAAAATCAAGAGTGGAGTAATACTGATGTATTTTATGTCGTAGAATAAAACATGAAAGTGTCTTGAGCTTGTGTTCACCACAAACCTTATTTCATCAATTTAACCAAAACCCCATTCAAAAAACCCATTGACTTTGGGGCGAGAGAACCGGAAGTGTTAAAATGCTAACTCGCTTTAGCCTACAAAGAGATGTCATACCTGCACCACTCTTTTGGAACAGTACTTGGGCAGCGACTGATGATGTTTCACAAGTCCACAAGAACACAAATACAGACAAGAACGCATAGAAACAGCTGGTGTGTCAGATAAGAGAGACATACAAAATGGGGTCCCCATGCAGGACCAGGATTGAAAACCACTGCTTTAGGGGGTTAGTTCAGATACTGAACCCTAAGTATAAGCAATAGTAATAGTAATCTTATCAAACGCCACTAATTAATCTCATGTGTGATTCTTTCCGAAGGAAGGGTACAAAGTGGCTCATGAAACGTTGACAGCTCCCCTTTCTGCTATAGTGCCTTTTATGGGACTTATTTAGCCATTTGCTTTGTCTGTTGCTATTTGTCTCTGTCTTTTGTGACAAAAATATGTTTGATTAATGTGCTTTGAAAATTCACTCTAAAAGCAAGAACCTACAGTTCAATCCATTAAAGCTTATGAAGATGTCGTGCCATATGAAACACAACATCACATAACTGGTTGTTTACACAATGGATTATTTTGTGCTTCAAATGATTTCTTTATTGTGATTTCATGTAGCAAGGTTCCTGAAAGATCATGCCTACTAAATAATTACTTTGATTTAGTATTCCAGCAAGAGTTACAATCACAGCTAGCAGGCATTTACTTTAAGATAGCTAGCATCTGTTTCAGTGCCACTGTCATTGTGAACAATTATGAGAGGATATCATCTGCTCTCCAAAGCCCTGTTGCTTGGACAAGTTATGACATGGAAGCAATACACAGGCATAGACTTCTGAGACCTTTTCCAAGTCAGTGTCGTACTAGTCAATTTCAACCATGTGTAGCTTTGATTTTAGTGCAGTGTGTTTCTGTCTGCTGTCCTGACCTTTAGGTATTACTAGCTCTTGAAGAACCTGACATATCATCAGTTTTTTTGTGCTACATGCTAGTTTCAAAAAGAAAAAGGGTACAGGACAGGCTTAATTTGTGCTGAAAAAGTAAATCCTATTTTAATGAATTTTCCTTAAACATATCTGAAAGACATGTATTCTATGATGGCATTTATTTTATGTTGTCATAGGATATAAAAATCCCAAATGAGATCCCTGTAACATCCCAGCTGTGTCTGCAAGACTGCAAAGTGATTAAATGGAGTGCAAATGGAAGTTTTGGAACAGATCTCAACTGTACATAAGATTTGCCAAAACACAAAAAAATGCAACGAAAAGATCAGGCATCTTGATATGAAGCATTCTTAGAGCATTACAGTTTTCCTCAAGGAATAACTTGGTAATAGTTGCTAAAAGTTGTAGCAACTTTTAGCAACACTAACCACAACCTAAATAATACTTCTACTTACATATTCATGTGATTTGTAGAGTCACTGAAAACATGCTGAGGGAAATGCATGCAAATGCAGCGCAGTAATGAGAGACTATTATTTCTGCAGTATGTTTCAGGAGCCTATAAAGACAACAAGTGGATTTACACACAACATTTCCACAGGCAGGGACAAAAGCTTTGATGTGTTTGCCCAATCAATGCTATTAACCTCATAAATATGCAGATAGGAGCATTAACCCTGGATTTTCAAATGTACACTTTAAAATCTAAAAACCTGAATACCTAGTGTGAAACACAGAAAGAGATAACCTGAGATTACATTATACTAGGGAAAAAATTATCCTGGGGTAACAATTTCAAATGAGAAAAGCCCGAAAATCCATTTTGATCTTAATTTGAGTATAGACAATTTTTGGAGGGCTTATGTGAAGAAACACTAGTGAGTCCAAAATTGTCCCGTTCTATAGAAATCCCGGTCTGCGTGGGGGGGACAAAACAGATCTGAGGGGGACACAGCCTAGTGTAAGATTTGGATAAGTCACTTTTATTTTGTAATTGACAATAAAATATCAGACTTGCCCATTAGTAGTCAGTGGTAGTTCTTAATTCCATATAATGAATCTTCAAGCAATCTTTAATCATTCTGTAGGAGAAATACTCAAATCTAGAATTAAATTGTAATTCACACTCAAAATTCATAATTAAAAATCTTTTGTTATTTTATTTAACACAGGAAAACAAAAATTGTATGCATAGCATTCAATAAACATATATGGTATGGCTTAAAGCATATTTAACTGGCATTAGGTGGAAAGGACACTTTTTTTGCACTAACATTTTTAATCTTTGAATCACATATAGAGATACTTCATGCTACTTGATTGTCTTTCATTTTGTGTTTTAGTCACTTTGTTCACTGATTTTAATTCACTGCTTTTTGAAAATACAGTTTTTAGTTGTACATCAAAATAGACAAAGTAACTCTTCTACACTTCTAATGCCATTGTCATATTTATAATGATCTATTAACTTTGGTCACCCGTCTTTTGAAATATCCCTATAAATGTAGCAAACATTCCATTCATTTTCCTGTGTGCTAGGGGAGTGAAGACAGATTCAGTGGGTTGTGACATCAGTCATTGGAGAAGCTTTTTTTTTTTTAAGTCAACATGTAACCCATTTTTGCTTTTCTAATATGACATATTTCTTTGCAAATCTGAGCATTGTGCAATGGAGCAACATGGTTGGAGGGGACAGATTGAAAAAGTAAGAGGTATTCGTGAAAAGGAAAAGAAAAGGTAAGGGTTTTTCTTCACATACTCTGGAATAAGATTTTTTTATTTATTTATAGCACCATTCAGAAGGATAAGTTTCCTTAAAGTGTTTGACTTAAAGGTGGGGTAGGCAATTTTCGGAGCGGCTAGCAATAGCAAGTTAGCTTTGAAATCATAAGATTCCACCCTCCCTTCAGAGTACTCTCCAAAGCCACGCCTCCTTCAAAACACATGAAACACAGCAGTTTGCAAAGCGCCAAGAGACGGCATTTAACTAAAAATGGACAAGCGTAAGGATCTGAGCGAGTTTGACATGGGTCAAATTGTGATGTCTAGACAACTGGGTCAGACAAGCTACTGTAGCTCAAATTGCTCAAAAAGTTAATACTGGTTGTGATAGAAAGGTGTCAGAATACACAGTGCAACCAGTTTGTTGCGTATAGCCGCAGACCAGTCAGGGTACCCATGCTGACCCCTGTCCACCTCTGAAAGTGCCAACAGTGGGCACATGAGCATCAGAACTGGACCACGGAGCAATGGAAGAAGGTTGCCTAGTCTGATGAATCACGTTTTCCTTTATGTCACGTGGATGACTGGGTGTATGTGTGCGTCGCTTACCTGGGGAACACATGGCACCAGGATGTGTGATGCTTTGGGCAATGTTCTTCTGGGAAACCTTGGGTCCTGCCATCCATATCGATGTTACTTTGACACGTACCACCTAACCTAAGCATTATTGCAGACCATGTACACCCTTTCATGGAAACGGTATTGCCTGGTGGCTGTGGCCTCTTTCAGCAGGATAATGCGACCTGCCACAAAGCAAAAATGGTTCAGGAATGGTTTGAGGAGCACAACAATGAATTTGAGGTGTTGACTTGGCCTCCACATTCCCCAGATCTCAATCCAATCGGGATTCCCATTCAGTCGGTCACTCTCGACGCCACGTCGGAGTACCGACGAATAGGAATCTCGCTAGCGAGAGCCAATCTACTTCGAGTGTAACTAAACGAGCCAATGCACATTGGCATGCAATGATTGCACCAGCTGCTCATGCCACTCCGTGTGGGTATAAATGAGGCACAGGTGCTTGCATCAAATTAGCTTTTTGCTTCGGAGCCGAGTGGTGGATGGTTTGTCCTGAAATCACTCTCTACAAAGCATGTGTTAACATTTTAACGAGTCAAGCTCTTCGGATGGACCTCTCCTCGTTTGGTGTTGGAGTGACGGCACTGCAGCGGGGTCGATTTTCTCTCTTTTTCTATTTTGTTTTATTGAGCAAAAACAAAAGGCTGTTCTCACAGCTGGTTCGGTGCGCTGTAAAGAGCGCTGAAAAGCCGTTTTCATGGCTGGTAAGAGATCGCCTTCAATGAGAGAGAGAGAGCGCGCATGACAGGCTGCACATTTTCCCTGTCTGTGTCGCCGCGACTATTCCCCTGTGTGCTTCAGCACCACGGAGTGCAGTTTCCCTAGAAGAGCTACACAGATAGAGCTTGCGTCTTTTTAAAGATGACATTCTACCTGTGTGTTTCTGGTTGCGGTTGTTTCCTGTCCTCACTGACGGCCACGAGCACTGTTTCACATGTCTGGGCGTATGCATGCTGAGACGGTGTTCGTGGGTGGTTCACGTTTTCTAATTAGAACATGACCACGTCGGCACGCCGGTCGCGACTCTTCTTTCTCCGGGAAGCTTGAGTCCCCTTTGTTGTTGGCCAGCCGCCGCTCGTGTGTAAAAGCACAGCCGCGGGTCTGCTCAAAACTCTGGGAGACCGCGGAGATCAGCGAGAGCTGCCCGCCGGGGAAACCCGGTGGGACCTCACGCTTCTCTACGTGTCGTGTGCCGTCGAGTGCCGGGCTGCAGCGCGGGTTGTCACGGCAACCCAGTGCTCACTCGCCACTCTAGGTGCGCTGTCCCCTTGCCTATTTCCCGTTGTAGCGCCCTCCCTGGTGGCCAACAGGAGAGGTCTACTTCAGTGAAATCGCTGGGGTGACCTGAGGAGTGGAGGGCTTCTCCTTCGGGGAACCAACCCCCTAGGGCCCCTCCCCCTCTAGCGCACTGCAAGCTGTGCAGCTTCTGGATGGAACTGCTGGTCCTTCTTATGGAGGAACCTAGCATTTCATTCGGGGCTCCAGCTGAGGATCAGATGTCAATCGCTGCATCGGAGAGAGGGCTGTTGTGCTCTGGAAATGAGGATGATGCTGAGCCCACTGTAATGGTGTGTGCTTTGCTGAATCAGATTCAGAGTTAATAGCCATGCTTTCCCGGGATCTTTCCTGGATGTGCATGGAAAACTTGGCAGTATGGAACGACTTTGGCGCCATAGATATGGAACGCCAGGGGGGCCAAAACTGCATAAGTTTTCCTCTCTCACTACCCTCAACGGTGGGGTGGCTGTGCGCAGACCACCTCCGCCCTGCACTTTAATGCACGAGGGTAGTTCTGAGTCGGGGTTGAGCTGCGCATGTTGACTAACCGTGATCAAAGTCACGGCGCAGGCCCTCGGCCAGACGATGTCCACCTCGGTGGTCCAGAAACGCCCCCTGGCTTGCCTTGCTGAGGTGTGAGTGGTCGTCAAAGTGCGCTTTCTCGATGCTCCCATCTCACAAGGTAGCCTTTTCGGTGACACTGTTGAGAACTGGGCCCAGCAGTTCTTCGCAGTCGGTAGCAGGCTGAGGCAATCAAGAGCTTCCCCCGACGCACCACAAGAGTGCCTCGTGGGCTGCCCCTCAGTCTGCTCGTCGCCAAAGGCGTCGTCCCCTGCAAAAAAAAAAAAAAAAAACTTCGGCACAGCCTGCTCTACTGTGTCCGACGCAGGAAGGCGACGCCACCCGTCTCTGCTGCTGTTTAAGCAGTCGGTGAAACATCACCTCTGAGACGGGTGACCTGAAGATGGGCGGGGCTGCTCTTCCCCGGAGGAGGGCCGGGCAGAGAATCTTTTGAGTCAAAATTCTGTTCTGCCGCTGGTGTCACAACCAGTGGTACCCCAATTCTCAAAAAAAACAAAAAAAAAAACAAGAGCAGTTCCTCTATCTCTGGGTCCCAAGGGGGTTCGGAGAGCTGTGGACGGTCCAACGCCGGACCACACTCATCCTCCTCTTTCGCCAGCGGGCAGCAGTGGACGGTTCGAGGACGCAACCAAGCCTTCTCACGTACCCTCTGCCCACTCGTGGAATCAGGTAAGTGTTGCACAGCACACTCACACCCCGCTGCGGGCCGCCTCCACGAGACAGCCGCCCCAGCCCGGTACCTGCATTCCACCTCGCTGCCCCATGGTGGGTACGCCGGTGGTCCCTTTGGTCCCGCTTGCACGGTCTCGGCGAGCCTGGTTAGCGCTCCCCAGTCCGTCTCGCTGGCTCATCCGGACCATCAGGCTCGGCTATGCGATTCAGTTCGCCCGGCGCCCCCCCAGGTTCAAGGGCGTCCGCTTCACTTCGGTGAACGCCGCAGACGCCCATGTCCTGCGTGCGGAGATCGCAGTCCTACTGGCGAAGGACGCGATAGAGCCGGTCCCTCCAGCCGATATGAAGACAGGCTTCTACAGCCCGTACTTCATTGTACCCAAGAAGACCGGTGGGTTACGGCCAATCTTGGCCGTCCCCAAGATTGGGTTGCAGCGATCGACCTGAAGGACGCGTACTTTCATGTCTCGATTCTTCCTCGACACAGGCCGTTTCTGCACTTTGCGTTCGAGGGTCGAGCATATCAGTACAAAGTCCTGCCCTTCGGGCTGTCCCTGTCCCCCCGTGTCTTCACGAAAGTCACGGAGGGGGCCCTTGTGCCCATGAGAGAACAGGGCGTTCGCATCCTCAACTATCTCGACGACTGGCTCATTCTAGCACAGTCCAGGGATCAGTTGTGCGAACACAGGGACCTGGTGCTCAGACACCTCAGCCAGTTGGGTCTTCGGGTCAACTGGGAGAAGAGCAAACTCGCCCCCGTGCAGAGGATCTCTTTTCTCGGTATGGAGTTAGATTCGGTCGAACGGACAGCGTGCCTCACAGAGGAGCGCGTCCAGTCGATGCTGAACTGCCTGAACACGTTTCAAGGCAGGATGGCGGTTCCACTGAAACAGTTTCAGAGGCTCCTGGGGCATATGGCAGCCGCAGCGGCAGTAACACCGCTCGGCTTGCTTCATATGAGACCGCTTCAGCATTGGCTACACGGCCGAGTCCCGAGATGGGCGTGGCAACGCGGCACTCACCGGGTGAGCATCACACCGGCCTGCCGCCAATCCTTCAGCCCATGGTCAGACCCCTCGTTCCTTCGGGCCGGAGTGCCTCTGGAACAGGTGTCCAGGCATGCTGTGGTCTTCACAGATGCCTCTGCCATGGGCTGGGGAGCCACGTACAACGGGCATGCAGTGTCAGGGGTTGGACGGACCCGCACCTGCATTGGCACATCAACTGCCTCGAGTTGCTAGCAGTGCATCTCGCTCTGAGCCGCCTCAAAAGGCTGCTACGGGGCAAAGATGTACTGGTCCGCACGGACAACACCGCGACCGTTGCGTATATCAACCGACAAGGTGGTCTACGCTCCCGTCGCATGTTGCAACTCGCCCGCCATCTCCTCCTCTGGAGTCAGAAGTGTCTGAGGTCGCTTCGGGCCATTCATGTCCCTGGTGTGAGCAACCGTGTGGCCGACGAGCTTTCACGAGCTGCGCTCCCAGGGGAATGGCGACTCCACCCCCAGGTGGTTCAGCTGATTTTGAGACAGTTCGGGGCTGCACAGGTCGACCTGTTTGCCTCCCCAGAAATGTCCCACTGCCAGTGCTTCTATTCGCTGACCGAGGTTACACTCGGCACGGATGCACTTGCGCCCCAGTGAGCCTACTTGCACAGACACTGTGCAAGGTCAGGGAGGACGAGGAGCAGGTCCTGTTGGTGGCGCCCAACCGGTCCTAGTTCCCAGAACTTATGCTCCTGGCGACAGCCCCTCCTTGGCCGATTCCTCTGAGGAAGGACCTTCTGACTCAGAGACGGGGCACCCTGTGGCACCCGCGTCCAGATCTGTGGAAGCTTCATGTCTGGCCCCTGGACGGGACGCGGAGGTTCTAGGTGACTTACCCCAAGAGGTAGTTAACACCATCACTTCGGCACGAGCACCGTCTACAAGACAGGCTTATGCTTTGAAGTGGAACCTGTTCGTCGAGTGGTGTTCTTCTCGCCGAGAAGACCCCCGAAGATGTTCGATCGTGTCTGTGCTTTCCTTCCTGCAACGAGGGTTGGAGCGTAGGCTGTCGCCCTCCACCCTCAAGGTCTATGTTGCTGCAATATCTGCCCATCACGACCATGTAGAAGGTAAGACAGTTGGGAAGCACGACCTGGTCGTCAGGTTCCTCAGGGGGGCGAGACGGTTAAATCCTCCTCGACCCCCCTCCATACCCTCTTGGGATCTTGCTCTGGTGCTCCGAGCACTTCAGAATGCCCCATTTGAGCCCTTGCGGTCAGCAGAGCTTAAGATTCTGTCTATGAAGACTTTGCTGTTGGCCGCACTGGCCTCCATCAAGAGGGTAGGGGACCTGCAGGCATTTTCGGTCGACGAATCGTGCCTAGAGTTCGGGCCGGGTGACACCCACGTGGTACTGAGACCCCGGCCTGGCTATGTGCCCAAGGTTCCTACCACTCCCTTCAGGGACCAGGTGGTGAACCTGCAAGCGCTGCCCCTGGAGGAGGCAGACCCAGCCCTAGCTTTGCTCTGTCCCGTCCACGCTCTGCGGATCTACGTGGATAGAACTCAAAGCTTCAGGACCTCAGATCAGCTCTTTGTCTGTCACGGAGGCCAGCAGAAGGGAAAGGCTGTCTCCAAGCAGAGGATGGCCCACTGGATAGTGGATGCCATCACCTTGGCTTACCAAGCACAAGGTGTGCCCTGTCCGCTCAGGGTGCGAGTACACTCTACTAGAAGTGTTGCATCCTCCTGGGCGCTGGCACGTGGCGCCTCGCTGTCAGACATCTGTAGAGCTGTGGGCTGGGCGACACCCAACACGTTCGCTAGATTCTATAGTCTACGTGTAGAGCCAGTGTCCTCCTGTGTTCTCGCCTCAAACAGGTAGAAGCACTGAGAGGCCCTGGCTCTTGTCGGCTTGCTGCGCCCCGGCACTTAATTCTCCAGAAGCAAACTCTGTCGAGTCCTCCATCTCCCTCGGTGCCGGACGTGGCGGAACGTCTGGCATCAGGCCCCTTGCCGCTGAATCCTTGAGAACCGGTACTGGGCTGGGGATATATGAGTGACCCTGCGGGGATCCCATATATTTTTCCACGGTCGCTCCTACGGGAAGCCCGTGTCTTTCCCTTGGGAGAGCACTCCCCTTGGTGGGGCTGGAGCCCCCTCTCAGTTGCGGGCTATGGCTCAGCATTGTACTCCACATAACTCCTTCGGTGTATGATGTGGGTTCCGCAGCGTTCCCTTCCACTAGGGCACACTTCCCAGTGTTATCCAATAAGTCACTGAGCGGGTCATGCGGAACAGCAGTGATGGACTTCTCTGTGTGAGCCCAATCTCATCAGGTAAGAGAGCTTAGGAGGCTCACACAGGGCACTGGATGGGGGCAGAGGCCATGGCGCTTTGGTAGGGATTCCTATTCGTCGGTACTCCGACGTGGCGTCGAGAGTGACCGACTGAATGGGAACGTCTCGGTTACGTATGTAACCCTCGTTCCCTGAAGGAGGGAACGGAGACGCCACGTCCCGTCGCCATGTCCTCTGTACCCTGCTGGGGTGCCAGTTCACCTACTCGGCTCCTCAGCAAAAAACTAATTTGATGCAAGCACCTGTGCCTCATTTATACCCACACGGAGTGGCATGAGCAGCTGGTGCAATCATTGCATGCCAATGTGCATTGGCTCGTTTAGTTACACTCGAAGTAGATTGGCTCTCGCTAGCGAGATTCCTATTCGTCGGTACTCCGACGTGGCGTCTCCGTTCCCTCCTTCAGGGAACGAGGGTTACATACGTAACCGAGACGATCTGTGTGATGTGCTGAACAAACAAGTCTGATCCAAGGGGGCTCACCTCGCAACTTACAGGACTTAAAGGATCTGCTGTTTTGGCAGCAAAAGGGGGACCAACACAATAATGTTATGCCTGATCGGTATATATATATATACAGGTGCTGGTCATATAATTAGAATATCATCAACAAGTTGATTTATTTCACTAATTCCATTCAAAAAGTGAAACTTGTATATTATATTCATTCATTACACACAGACTGATATATTTAAAATGTTTATTTCTTTTAATTTTGATGATTATAACTGACAACTAAGGAAAATCCCAAATTCAGTATCTCAGAAAATTAGAATATTGTGAAAAGGTTCAATATTAAAGACACCTGGTGCCACACTCTAATCAGCTAATTAACTCAAAACACCTGCAAAGGCCTTTAAATGGTCTCTCAGTCAAGTTCTGTAGGCTACATAATTATGGGGAAGACTGCTGACTTGACAGTTGTCCAAAAGACGACCATTGACACCTTGCACAAGGAGGGCAAGACACAAAAGGTCATTGCAAAAGAGGCTGGCTGTTCACAGAGCTCTGTGTCCAAGCACATTAATAGAGAGGCGAAGGGAAAGAAAAGATGTGGTAGAAAAAAGTGTACAAGCAATAGGGATAACCGCACCCTGGAGAGGATTGTGAAACAAAACCCATTCAAAAATGTGGGGGAGACTCACAAAGAGTGGACTGCAGCTGGAGTCAGTGCTTCAAGAACCACTACGCACAGACGTATGCAAGACATGGGTTTCAACTGTCGTATTCCTTGTGTCAAGCCACTCTTGAACAACAGACAGCGTCAGAAGTGTCTCGCCTGGGCTAAAGACAAAAAGGACTGGACTGCTGCTGAGTGGTCCAAAGTTATGTTCTCTGATGAAAGTAAATTTTCCATGCCATGCCGCATTGCTGCAGTAATTCAGGCAAAAGGAGCCCCAACTAAGTATTGAGTGCTGTACATGCTCATACTTTTCATGTTCATACTTTTCAGTTGGCCAAGATTTCTAAAAATCCTTTCTTTGTATTGGTCTTAAGTAATATTCTAATTTTCTGAGATACTGAATTTGGGATTTTCCTTCGTTGTCAGTTATAATCATCAAAATTAAAAGAAATAAACATATAAATATATCAGTCTGTGTGTAATGAATGAATATAATATACAAGTTTCACTTTTTGAATGGAATTAGTGAAATAAATCAACTTTTTGATGATATTCTAATTATATGACCAGCACCTGTACATATGAATATGTTTAGACCTCTCACCTTAGTGATTGCTATCAGGATGTGAAGAGAATTTCAACCAGCATAAAACAATTTTTTTTTTGGAACAAATAGGCTACACTGCCTTTAAATTATTAAAATATGTCTGTAATTTGTACTAATTTGGTCAGGTTTGGGTTTGTTTTTATTATTAGTATTATTATAATCAGTCGTTTTCTCTTTTGATATGGTTTCCCCATGAAGTTAGCACAAAGGTCTAAATTCTTAATAAAGGTGCTCCAAGCAATGCACTGAAAGATTTGTGTGTTGCATGGATAATGATTAATTTGGTAAGAATAATGTTTAAATTATAATAATCCATTTTAAGAACGACTGAACAGATCCAGGCAGTGGTCAGTAAAAGCTTTCTGGGTGGTATTATAACTTTTCCATCTTAAAACTGCAGCAGAGATGCAGACAGTGCTCAGTAAAAAGTTCTTCTATTTTGGGCTATAGTTGGCAGTAGGTATCGTTCAGCAATGCTTCCCTACATTAATTTATCTTTGAAGGCCATTCTAAGCAGGGCAGGTAGAGAAGAAGACAGTGGTCAGTAAAGCCCCTTGCTGTCTGGCTTGGATCAAACTAAATGAGGAGAAACATTGTGAAAATGCAATATCACAGACATTCCAAGCAGGGCTGGATTAGATTTCTCAAAGGGTGCCCAAGTTAACTGAAAAACAAAAGGTAATTTGATTCACAGTGTTTATACAGGTTAGGTATAAGACACAGACATGTTCGATTCGGACAGAACTGTAATCTCAAAGTGAGACAAAATTTTCTTGACCTTCACAGGGAAAATTATTATCCAGCCGAATAGCATTCTGTAACACTTTATTTTGATGCTCCCCAACAGACATTCTACTGACTATAAGTAACTTTGCAAGTACATGTCAACTTCTAACCCTAACCCTACCAGTCTACTAATACTCTACTAACACTCTAACACTAACACTCTGTATGTGCAATGTTACTTATGGTCAACAGAATGTGTTAAAGGGACCATCAAAATAAAGTGAAACCTAGCATTCTGTTGAGTTAGCTTCCTTCTGCTACATTTGCACAGAAATATCCATTCATATCACCACGGTAACAATTACAATTTGTATATTTTAGACCAGACTGTTGAAATACAAAAATGCATCCCTGGCCTGAACCTCTGCTAATTTCGGACAGTTTCGCCTCACCAGACTGTCCATTTCTCCCTACCTCAGTTGTCAATGACAGACGTGGAGCGCACAGCACCAAAGGGTTTGTCCCAGATCTGTACGGAGTGTGAATTTGATTGAGTACTTAATGTCTTGTCTTGTTTTTCTAAACTTCTATTCCAACGCATATCTCACAGCAATTCGTAATTTTTTTTACGAGGTGGCTAATTTGTATGAATTCATATGACCTCACCGTACGATTTGTCTAGACCCTAGTGATGGGCAAGTTTTCGGGGCCGGGTTAGAGGTGGTCCTTCCTGATTGTACAAATTTGTAAGAGTGAGGTTGTACAAATTTAAACGCATTAGCCACCTTGTAAAATACGTACGAATTGCCGTGAGATAGGGTTGTCTATTCACGTGCTATCTGTTACATATATTAAAGAATCTCTAAAACCAATGCCACAATGCCTTAAGAGTATCTACATTATAATTAGTTCACTCTTTGCTCTTTGAAACACAGACTATAAAGATGACGAATACTGTAGCATATCGATGGAGGACACTGGCAACTGCTATTTGAGAAAATGGCTAATGCAACATATGAAATTACTGTTTACACTTGCTAGTTCTTTAGGCAACCACAAAGGCATTGTAGATTATTCATTTTGACCTGAAAATGACCAAAACATTTTACATGTTGGATTGAAACTAGGGCTGTAATGATATCAGATTTTTCACTAAACGATTATCGTGGTCAAAACAATTCACGATAACGAGATATACATATATATATCACAATATCTATAGAAATCTTAATAATGCCATCAGTCAATTTCATTCAACTTTTCTTTTTTGAAGAAGAAGAAGAATCACCATTTCATACGAAAATAATGGCAAACAGTTTGAAATAACTTCCTTCTGTGAACTAATGTGGCTTCTTATCACAGAATGAGGCAGAAATTATATTATTTTATTGTATTCTATACAGTGTCGATTAGCATTGCATTATATATACATTATTCCCAAGATGCACTGTAAAAAGTAACAATTTGACTTAGAAAAGCTGTGAAAACTGTTTGCCTCAAAATTTTCAAGAAAATTAGGTTATAATTTTTGACTTGATACTACTTACTACTACTTTGTAGAGTTAACTTGTGTATTTGTAGAAGTTACCATAAAATTTGAGTACAAGTAACTCAATTTCAAAAGTTCAGCCAACTCCCAAAACTTCAGTCCAGCTCCCAGAGTGCATTGCGGCATGAATACATGAATTGCTTGGTTTGACTATTTTTGGCTTTATTTTACCATTTGTCTTTTGTCAGTATAACCCCAAAAACAACAGCAAATAAAATAGTAAAGGTCTTATTAATAATAAAAATAAAAATAAATAATAATAAAAAAACCTCGTTACCATTGTTGTGTTTTGATGCTGAATGTTGAAGTCTGTGTGTGACTCAAGCATGGTCAATTGCAAGATATTGTTACAAATATAGAGGGATAATATCAACCCAATTAAAAGTGTATGCCATAGGTGTTAGCAAAAAATTATCATAAAAGATCATAATTTTACATGAATTAAAGTTATTATATATATATATATATATATATATATATATATATATATATATATATATATATATATATATATATATATATATATATGTATGTATGTATGTATGTATGTATATGTGTGTTTATATGTATTACTTCCCTTCCTTTGAAATCAGATAACTATGGTTCTACTATAACTATAGCTATGTTGCATTGCTGCATCAATAGGAAGAGAATTACAATAATATGAATGAAGTTCCAAGTGCCCGACCAAAGGGAACACTAATCACAATAATTGTGGGAGGAAGTAGAGGAAATGAGTGAAAAGTCCCGCCTCAAAAACCTTTTGATGGTATGTTAAAGTAATGTTTACTTGGGTTTTCTAAGTAACAAAGGCATAGCATGCAAATAGTTCAGATTACTAAATAGTTTTAAGTAAGTTCAACAAATTATTGGACATTAAGTAAAGTTTACTAAAAAGTCTTAGTAAGAACAACTGTTGGATTTTACAGTGTGGAAGAATAAACCCAATACTGTTGCAATAGTGAGTTAATTCTCTTCATGTTTATTCAGCTACAGCGAGAGCTGCATGTCTTTGTCCATATTAGGGATTTCCTTGAACGTCATAAATATCACTTTAAAATAATGGTCCAGATCACTAGTAGTTCCTACAGAGTGATAAGTAAAACGTGATGCATTTTATGACAATGTTCTGAGTAAGAAAAAGACAATATTCAAGAACTACTAGTGATCTGGACCATTATTTTAAAGTGAAAAAGATGTTTTTCATTTTAAAATAAGGATCCAGATTACTAGTAGTAATTAGGTAACACTTGAGTAATTAGTGATGCATTTTATGACTATATTCAGAGTAAAAAAATATTGATTATGTCTCAGATGCACAGTAATGTGATTAGTAATTAATTGGTGATTCTTCATAATTTGTCATAGTTAGTTGATAATTATTAATGAGGCTAATCTCATTCAGTAATAATTGATTACCTAATAAGGAACTATAGTCCTAAATTTGATATTACTTATTAGTTAAGCTCTTTTTCCATATTAGTTAATAGTAGTAGCTGAAGTGTTGATGTAGTACTATTCATTTGTCCTGCATTACTCCCTGTATAGTTACCTATTTATAACGGAGCATTATTCTAAAGTGTTACCAATTTTCACTTGTGGACTTTCTGTGCGAGGGCGCCCTGAAGTATGAATGACATATAAATTACATGTGAGTTCCATAATGCTCACATCACCGTATTTTGGGTAAAAAAAAATAAATAAATAAAAATACTGCTCTCTAAAGATATTAGTTTATATGTTTAGAAGTAAACATATGATAATCCATACGTTTTTATCCGAATGAGCACACATTTGGACTAAAATTCCCCGCGGATGTAAATATAATACAACACAGAAAGCGATAGTTAACAGGTTAATGTAACATTTCCCATATCAGGACTAGCAAAAAAATTTATATATATAATAAATAAATATAGGCCTACAAAAATAAAAAGTTTAGGTTACAGCTGCATCTGTCTCTGAGAGGGGAAAAAAATAACAACAGCGATTTGATGTTTTTGATCGATTTAATGTTATTGATCTGAAACCAGAACAAATAATTTTTTTTTGGTTTGAATTATCTGAAAACATGCATTCTCTGCCACATCAAACCGCGACTGGCTTGACTGCACGTTCAAGGCTTATGCTAAAGCTGTTTCTATATGACCACACATTTTACTGTACCATATGGATCCTAAAATTTTGCATACAGGACAAATGAGCTGCCTTGTGTACAAACCCATGGCCTTCGTCACCTAAAGGCAGTTACATGTAGCCCTGTCAGAAAAGCTGTCCCACTTTCCTTTGATCTTCTGATAATATTTCCTAATTTAGTAATAGGCCTATTCATGAAAATAGTAAGCAGTAAACTGGTGAATTTCAATTGTCTCATGACTCTCTGAATTTTACAAATATTTGGGATGCAAAAGATACGATATAATTTGTGATAGGCCTATGCGTGAAATTATGTATGGAAACAACTTGAGGGCAGATTTTTTTTAGAAATACAACAAAGAAAAAAAACGTATGCGACAATGCAGTCATTACGCACACCATTTAATTAGTAGTTTAAATGGCCAATTGGATGGAAACAGGCTTGAGACAGGACATTTTTACAAACTTTTTTTTTATGCATATTCACTTTGTCGATAAAAAAGGAAACTTGGCTATTGTTGCATTATATGCCAATGGAGACCATTTAAAATAAAAAACAAAACAAAAACAAAAAAACAGTTTTCGTGTTCTCCTTCATTTCATATGCTTCATTCCCAGAGATATGGGGATCTCATTGTGGCTCCATTAGTAAATTGTTAAATTGTACACATTTTCAGTGGTCAAAAACCAAATGTTGTTCACTTTGCATACAGCTGGGTACTTGGGTATGATATGTGTGTAGACTGTAAGATGATGACACCTATTGAATCTTAAGCTACGACATAATTTAGTATAGAAGACTAAAATGTCATCAGTATGCGCTAGTGGTAAACAAATAGAGAAAGATGAATCGTAATTTGGCAATTGTGGTTTTTATAGGAAGCGAAAGAAGAGGATATAGAAAAATCGGACAATGTGTTTTTGCCACCATGGTCTTTCAAAATCAAACATGAAATAATAAAATCATTATATTGTCAAATTAAGTAAATGTTTACTTACATTAAATTTAATTTTACATTTTTGGAACCACACTTTACACTTTTACAATTTCTACACATATTCTACGCAAAAAATATTTATGATACATTAGTTTGGGCACTGTCAATGTTTGTACTTTGGTCTCAGTCATTATATACTCTAGCAGTTGATGTGATGTGTATTTTGTGCAAATTCACTAATTTCTTGTATTTAACATTCAGTTTGAACATGTTATCAATAGAGCTCTGCATACAAAGCAGAGTATTGATTATTTCACTCAAGCATTTGATGAATTTGTGGTCAGAATGGACATTCTCACACACAGACACACAAACACTCAGTGTTCTCGCCTGAGCACACATTGATGAGTAGCGTTAGCATGAAGGCATGTCGTTTCTGATTATTTTTCACTGGCTGTAATTAACGCATGCTGCTAGGTGCATGGTGTTTTTGAGGGAATCAGTCACTTATAGAAGAAATAATTCTGTTTGCTCTGGGTCAGACTTCAGTCCCAATGTAAATGTAAACAACGATTGGATGAGATTCTATGGGCTATGAGCATGTTTTATGCCAACTTATTTTTCTTTTTTTTATTTGAACTTTTTATCAATCCTCTTCATCATTTATTTTTGGTACTTACATAAAAATGCCTTGACTATATATGTAGAGTATAAATTATTTTGGCCAAAATGGTAAAAGGTCACTTTTGTTTTCAGTTGCATTGGATGGGTAGTAATCTTTAAATTAAACATACAAAAGTTCTGATATGATTTTGTTTTTATATAAGTTTTTTATATCTACTGTTTTTGTTTTTTATTGTTTTACCTTTGCCTTAAAGGTGCAGTGTGTAGTATTTATGAGGATATATTAACAGAAATGCAGTCAGTGTTGTATAAAGACCTTACATAATGAACCGCAATGTTTTTATTACCTTAGAATGAGCCATTTCTATCTACATACACCGCGGGTCCCCTTACAGTGAAATCGTCATTTTGCGTTGTCATGTTTCTACAGTAGACCTAAACAGACAAACTGCTCTACAGAGCGCTAGCTACTCTCTGGTGTCTCAGACATCCTGTGTCGGCCACTGTAGCTTCTCTACGTACTTCTAAAGGGAGGGGTGAGCGGTGGCCGGTTGCAATTTGCATCCTCACCACTAGATGCCACTAAAATTTACACAGTGCACCTTTAAATCCAGACTTTCTTGAACTATGAATATCTATCATAAACATATTTTTTAAACTATGAGAAAAAGTTAATTAAAAATGAATTAATCACACGGTTGTGCCATTATCCACAACAAGACACAATTTTGCCTCTAATATTTTTTTAAAATAAAAAATTAGGTTACCTTTACCATTTTACTAAGGAAACAACAGTGTCAGTGAAGAGTTTGAGATGAAATGTGAGCCAATAGATGTGTGAAGGAAATTTAAGGTAAATATAATTATGGTTAGTATAATGGTTTTCATTCAATTTATCAAATTTGTCAAATTAGGCAAAAATGCCTGAAAATATTATTTAATTGTGTGTATTCAGAATACACAAAATGCTGAGAGGTCCAAAACAATGTTTAGAATGTCCAGCAATGTCATTTCCTTCACAGAATGTTTTTAAACAATATATAATTTGAATTGAGGTGAAAATGACTTTATGGGAAAAAGGCCATTTTGAAAAAACAAACAAACAATAAGCTATAGTCAGATGGTAAAAATCTATAGCTTATTTGTAATCAGTGTTGGGAAGTAACTAGTTACGTAATTTAATTACAAAATAAATGTAACTGTAATCAGTTACTGATAGCTTTAGGCTACTACAACCTGTCTGAGAGTTGTAGTGATAAATGGCGAGTGATACAAATGTGTTTCAGTGCTGGAAAATAGAAAAGTATTCAAAAAGTAATGAAATGTAATCAGTTACATTACTTTAATAAAGTAATTGAAAAGTTACACTAGTTATTACATTTCAAGTAAGGTAACTTGTAATCTGTAACCTATTAAATTTCCAAAGTAACCTTTCCAACACTGTTGACTGTAGTCATAACATACATAGGGCCACAAAGGGCCAAAAGTACCCATGCCGAAACACTTAATTCGACGGGAGTTGACATATTACAGACTTCTCCTGTCACAACCCTGTCACTTCTTCTTTTTTCTAATTAAGTCTGCCAGCATCCTTAGGAAATATTAAACAAAAACAAGGGAATGTGACTCAATGGTGGATCCGCACGTCTTGGTCTTATTAAAGATATTCCATTAGCTTGATGATTAAGCTGGGAGAAGAATCGTTCAAAAGAATAAAAGGAGGCATGTCCTTGGGAAATATCATGTAACCCCCAGTATTGTGTGTTATCAAATGGAGTGTTTATATTACTTGCAGAAATTATTGCAGTGGAAATTGCTGCATGATGATAATGACTGGCTAGGTATCTATTCCGCTGTCTATTGTTTATGGGATGAGAAATCTTTGCAGATTTGAAGTATCAATCTCTTGTGATTCCCACCGCTTTAGAAAATGAGTTGTGATGGATAAAAAAACAAATTGGAGACACAAACTTTTTGCTTATTTCACAAGGTTCTGTCAGTAACCACTCTGAAGTTTACCAGAGAAAAAATATTTAGACTCAGTTTATATTAACAAAAATCACACAGAAATGTACTGGATGTCTATTGGGCAAATCAATGCAGGGTTTGAAAGCTGAAATATGAAGCTCCTATTTTTGCTTACATTATTTATTTAATGCAATTTTTTGTTGAAGTTGTATGAATTGTCTTTTAAGTTGGGACTACTTTTCTAGGTGGACGAATGTGTGGTTATGCGTCACTGATGTGATTCTTGTGGGTGGAGTTGGCTCCATGTAAAAAGTGTAACATGAACATTGAGGTTATGGCTGAAAAATCACTTTGTTGTAATATCATGTCAAACAATTTTGAACACTTAAGCAACACAATGTATAAATGTCTTTAAATAGTATAAGATGTGGATTATGAGTCTTCCAGAGCATGTCTCGCCAGTCTAACCACAGATAGCTGCTGTGAAAACAATCCACCAGATGGGGGAAGCGTGTCCTTGAACCACAGCACATCAGCGGTTGCCATTGGGCCTGTAATTAATGGATCACAGTATTAGCTAGATTGAGGTTTCCAACCTGTTTCTAGTGTCTGAGAGAGAGAGAGAGAGAGAGACAGACTCGCTCTGAATTTCCTAGTATGCTCCATGAGGCCCTGCATCCTCGGGGCTGTCTAGGATAGAAAGGCAGCCCTTCTAAACATTGCTTTAATAATGCACAGTGTTCAATATCCCACCTACTGTAGGGACTTTTGCTCTAATTTAAACACAGCAACCCAGCTGTCAGAGCAGTGTCCACTGCCCTGCATGAACAGCTGTGGTGGTAAACCTTTTTTTCTGCATGGGTTTGGATTCGTAAACTGTGATTTGATTCATCCTGGGAATAAAGGAGCCATGGCCTATTTATAAAATTACATTGTGATATTACAAATTCTTGGCTGAATTAGATTTTTGAAGACTAAAGAGTCCTAGATCCTGAGAAATTGACATAAATGTTTATGTTGGTATTTATTCCAGGCTTTCTTACATAAGTCAACTTAGTGTAACTCAACGTTATTTACTTTCCTAATACACATGACGTTCCTGGTCTTGTCTACGGTTCATCAGTGAAAATCACTGAAAAGACAAAACCAGGGCTGTACAGTGTATGTCACACGTGCTATGAAAATTCGGTCTGTGCAATGAATACATTTACCACAGTAGCACATGTGCAATACAGTTTTGTATGTGTGTGACAAGAGGACGGACCACATCAGCAACGAGCTACTGAGGAAGACGAGCAAGGTCAAGGACGCCATCAACCAGGCCGAACAGGCCAAGAAGCAATGGGCCGGACACGTGGCCAGGATGTCGGACGGGTGATGGACGTGGGCCGTGACTGAATAGCTGCCTCTTTTGACATCAAAAGACAGCTCGGCCGCCCCCCAACCCGATGGTGGGACTCTCTCAGAAAAGACATCGGCAGAGACTGGATGGGTCTGGCCAGGGACCGAAAAGCCTGACGAAGTTATTGTGGCCCGAGTCAAAAGACCTAAATACAGGCCGATTGAAAGATGTGTGTGACATGCAAGACTTGTTTGTGTGAAGTGAGAGTTTGCTGTGTGCTTGTTTGTGTGTGAGGTTAATTGATGGTCCAGTGTCCTATACAAAAGTGATGTGATAAAGTGCCACATGTAAATAAAACTTTTTGTCTTAATAAGCCAGCCGATAATCATATCATCTGCCTATAAAGGCTTAAAAAATTTAACAATTGGCTAATAAATTTGGCCCGGTAATGAAAAAATTATGCTGATATGCCTTGCCGATAAGATAATGTCAAGTCACCTTTATTTATTTAGCGCTTTATACAATACAGGTTGTTTTAAAGCAGCTTTACAGTGATTAGCTGGAAAATAACGATTCAATGACGCGAACAACATTCAATTCTGCTGTAAAGGGTCATTATTTAGTTGAAATCAGTTCAGTGTTGATTCAGTTCAGTAACTGTGTAAAGTTGATCAGTTATGGAGTTTAATTAAAACAGTTCTGTCATCATCCAGCTCAATTTAGTTCTCATCCAGTAGTGTCAGTGCATTCAAGTTAATAATATTGCAGAATATTAAGTGCGCCCAACTAAGCATGCCAAAAGGTGACAGTAGCAAGGAATCCAAACTCTCTCTGTGACAGAAATGGAGATTTTTAATATTTTAATTTAATAAAAATCTTACATATTGTGCCTTTAAAGACTGATATTATACATAGATCATACTATTTTTACTAAAAGTGATATTAAAACACATTTTAGGCTTAATATTAAGAAATGCATTGTGCAATAAAGTTTAATTATAATATTTATATTAGTAAATCTCAAGTGATATGCGAGTAAATATGTTAATGGATTTGTAGTATACGTGGCATGAAATAAATGTATTTTAAATACATTTCAGTATAGGATTTATTCACTAGGGAAATACCAATTGGAAGTGAGCATCCCTATGCCCTACTCACTCTGAAGGGCAGAGTACTTGAAGTGGGGACTTTGGAGGGAGCAGGGCACTTATGTGTAATAATGAAGCCGTTTGGAATGCACTTGGCTATGGGAGCAATGAAAGACCACTTAATTTCCTCATTAGCTTCATGTGGAATGTTACCACAACAAAGCTAGGCAGCGACAACAGGAATATCTTATTATTGATGATAAAAATGTGTCTATATATCACAACAAAATTATTCTGTTTATATGTTAACTTCACGTCTCCCGCCATATCTAAATTTAAAATGAATCGTGAGGATTCGACATTCTGGGTCACGTGACCATAAACGATTAAATAACTTCCTTAAGTGACTATCGCATGTTCCCTTTGCAAACTGAGTTGTGGAAGGGCCTTTCGTGAAGGGATTCACTTTCATTGGAACGCCCCTACAAATGGCTGAAGTCCCTTCAAGGATGCAAAATTTGCCGACAATGTAAAAACCCGAACCGTTCCCTTTCAAAAGCTTCACTTAATGCTGCGTTAGCTTTTAGCGCTCTGGGAACGAGAATACCCACGCTGCCGTGCATGATGGTGTCTTGACCCCTTACAGCTGTGTAGGTGTGCACAAGAACGCAAGAAAGCCCAGTATCCCTCAGTTGGTGCCCCTCAGGGGCCAAACATGAAGGTTCCACAGGTCGGGCCTGGGATGAAATATCGTACCCCCCGCCTGAGACAGAAGGTCCCTCCTCTCCGGAATCGCCCACGTCGAGCCGTTGAGGAGAGACATTATCTCCGAGAACCAAACTCTGTTCGGTCAACGCGACACTATCAATAAGAGGCAAGACCCTTGTTGCCGAACCCTGGCTAGAACTCCCGGGAGCAGAGCGACTGGAGGGAAGGCATACAGGCCGTCTTGGGCCATGTATGAGCCATCGCATCCAAACCCAGCGGGGCTGGGTGACTGAGAGAGAAGTAGAGGGGACAACTGAAACGGTTTCATGTGCAACAGCCCCATAGGAATCACCGTGGATGCCATGAAACCAATCTTTGATACTGATGAACAGTGAGATTTTGACCTAGCCTGACTTTGCTCAGGGTATGCTGAATGGTCTCGATTCGAGTGGGAGACAGTTGTACCCGCATCATGTTCGAATCCCAAACTACCCCCAGATAAGTTGTTCTCTGGGCAGGAGAAAGAACGCTTTTCTTGGCGTTGAGTCTCAACCCGAGAGAAACTAGATGAGCTAGCACAATGCTCACGAGCTCGCGATTGTGCTAATATTTAATAATCGTCGATATAATTCAGAATGCGAATGCCCTGGAGTTGCAATGGAGCCAGTGCTGCATCCATGCATTTTGTGTATTTTCGGGGTGATAAGGCTAGGCCGAATGGAAGAACCCGAAATTGGTAAGCTTCGCCCCCGAAAGCAAACCTCAGGAACTTCCTGTGATGTGGTAGTATTTCTGTGTGAAAATATGCGTCCTTCAGATCAATCATGACGAACCAATCGCGATGTTGAATTTGCGAAACGACCATCTTTACGGTTAACATCTTGAACTTGAGTGCTTTGACTGAAAGGTTTAAGCCTCGAAGATCTAAGATTGGACGCACCCCCCCATCCTTCTTGGGAACCAGGAAGTATCTGCTGTAATGACTCTGACTCTCTCTCTAGAAGTGGAACATGTTCTATGGCCTCTTTGCTCAGAAGAGTTTGTAGCTCTTGTGACAGTATGTGCGCCACGGAAGTGGAGACCATGCCGTTGAAACGCGGAGGGCAACGAATAAACTGGATTCTGTACCCTTTTTGTACTGTGCTTAACACCCATGCAGAAATGCCTGACTCTCTGACAGTGGTATTAATTTTAACACTTCCTGTTGAGGGGATGTTAGATGTCCCGTGTCCTGGATAATAGCAGGATTTAGACATGGGACATTTAACATTTTGCTGGAAACCGGAGGTGGAGAGGGCGAGCCGGTCCCCAATCTTTACGAGGGGGAGCGCGACTCACCACACTCTGCTTCTTTGCCTCCCTAGCTCTTGAAGGACCAGGGAGAGGCTGGGGGGCTGACAGCCCCTCCCCTTGAGTGCGGCGAGGAAGAAACTGTGTTTTTTAGTTTCTTTAAATCTGGCGACAACACAGTCAACTGTGCCACCAAATAAACCAGAGGGTGATACCGGGGAATCTAAAAGGAACACACGATCTTTGTCTTTTATTCCAGATAGATTGAGCCACAGATGCCTCTCCGTGCTCACCAAAGCAGACATAGAACGGCCGATGGCACAGGACGTTTGTTTGGTGGCACGAAGAGACAAATCCGTGGCTCGGCGATAGTCCCCCCCCTTTACTCAAATCCTTCAAGAAGTCAGCCTGGTACGCCATAGTGTGCAGCGCGGCACCAGCCTGACCTGCAGCTTGATAAGCTTTACCCACGAGAGCCGATGTTGTTCTGCACGGCTTCGTGGGGAGGGCAGGTTTCTTCAACGAAGATGCCGACCCAGGCGAGAGATAGCCTGTGGCATCTCCATACCATACCTGCGTGATTTCGCACCCACGGACCCGTCTCCTGCTTGTCAGCCAAATCCATTCTAGAGCCCCACGATCGTATTGCGGGTGCGGACTGAAATTAGCCAAGACGAGCACCTGGCATTTTGACTGTAAACAACTCGCAATGCGGGCACTTGCCTGACTCCAATGCAGCGACCGCGTGCTCTTTCCCCAAACACACAAAGCAGTAATCGTGTATCCATGTCTGCTATCGGGCAAGAGCATGGAGGAACACAACGCTTAGACTGCTGACTCATTTTCAGCTGATATAGATTTCTTTTAGCTTGAACTCTTTTCACTGAAGTTGCTAGAGGGATGAAAAAGAGAGAAATCTGCACACTGCCAGTTGAAAACTAACTCCTAACAAAGATCTCAAGTTGAGTTTTGAAAGGTAGAGATTTTTAGAGATTGTTTTGCACACCAGCATAGAATGGTCTGAAAACAAAAAGACCTGAGGGCTTGCAGCTGGGGCTCATCTATTTATAGCCTCGCGTAGCAGGTGCGCGAGTGACGCCACCAACCGAGGCTATAATACCTCCAGGTCAATTTCATTGACGTGTTAAACACACTATTCATAGCTGGTCGTGATAAGACACTTCCCAGAGCTTCACCTTTTGAAGGGAACAACATACAGCATAGAACCACTAATAATTGAAAGTTAAATATATATATATAAAAAAATGTTTTCAGCTTTGACTTAAAAACTGCCTACAGTTGAAGTAGTTCTGATATAAATAGGCTATTCTACATCTTAGGTGCAGCCACTAAAAAGGCACAGTCAATTTAAAAATTTTTTAATTCTCTCAATTCTATAGTAAATTGGTAGCCAATGTAGAGAGCTTAAAACAAGTGAAATATATTTATGTTATATGTATTTTGTACTGTTTGTAGTCGGCAAGATATGACTAAGATATGATTAATTCCTATATACAAATATTTACGATAATCCAGCCTTGATGTAATAAGAGCATGAATTGCCATTTTACAATTCTTAAAAGAAAGACATGATTTTACTTTGGCCAAAAATCTCGAATGGAAAAAAAACTAGGCTTAACCACACAGTTTATACTGTACCGTATATGTTTTTCGGAATTTCCCCTTCCCAAACATTATAGTTTCCGTCCTATTCTCATTCAAGTTTAGAAAATTTGCACCATAAGAAGACATCCAAGCCTTCAGGACAGCGAGACAGACAAGAAGAGAATCTAAATAATTCTTGGAATGTTTCAGGGGCAAATAAATCTGTGTGTCTGTGTGACACAACCTGTTTCCTGAGTATTGAGCCCAGAGGAAATATATAAAGACAAAATACCATAGGGCCAAGAATTGAGCTTAAGGGATTCCAAACCTAAGTGAGGCTGAACTTAAGGAAAAACATTTCCAATTTACAGAAAAACTCCAGTTTTTAAAATAGGCCTAAACCAGTCTTAGGCATCTCCTAAGCAAGAATTTAAAATGTTATGATCAATTGTATCAAAGGTCAAACTCAAATCTAAAAGCACCAGCACTGCAGTGCAGCCAGTGTCAGTAATTAACAACAGGTCGTTTAATACTTTTACAAGAGCTGTTGTAGCATCCCCACCTGAGGTTCCCCCTCCTAACAGCTAGAGGGGGCCCACTCCTGTATACTGAACTCTATCCTCTGTTCCTGTTCCTGTTACATGTTTACTCCTTCATATTTAACTCTTTCCCTGCCAGCGTTTAAAAAAAAAAAGTTGCCAGTCAGTGCCAGCATTTTTGATAATTTTTTCAAAACTTTTATGTTAGCGTGAGTTAACGCTATAGTTTTTGGCAGAGTATCCAAAGCACGAGCTGTAAAAGCACAGCACTATTCTAGATAGGGGGGCATAAATCTTGTAAAAAGGGGCATAATAGGTCCCCTTTAAGTGATATTTATGTTCCACGTAATCAAGTGAGCAGTCTGAAGGTGGTGATGTCTTCCACTGGTTGTGCTGGGTAACAATGTAGTGGGGATAGGAGCTGGAATCTGTTTCAACAGCCTTAAACACGTAGCTCTGTGGGGTGCCGATCTCCTGGAGCACCAAAAGGGTCCTCAAACAAGCAGACGAAGGTGCCTTGGATTGAAGGTTTACTCGCCAGAGCTTAACCTTGTTGGAAATGTGTCTGTAGTTCTTCTGCCTCTCTGGGCCAGAGACTCAGAATTTGGTCAACCCGTTTTTTTCTCTCTGGCATTGAGACTTGCTGTATCAGATATTGTCTCGCTAGACAATGGCTGTGAATGTAGTGTGTCTGTTAACATCTCTTTCCTCGCAGACTGGAGACTCAGAACATGGTTGTATCTGTTGCTGCCCCACAAGCTGTAGAGCATGGAATCTTTCTTCACAGACCAGAGACTCAGAACATTATATCTGTTAACGTCTCACTGGACTGGCTGGAGACTCAGAATGGTGTATCTACTATTGTCTCACTTTTGCAGGCCGGAGACTCAGAACTTTGTGTGTCTGTTAATTTCTCATCTTTACAGACCAGAGACAGACAGGAGACTCAGAACACTTATTTCTCTGAATGAGTATTAAATGGATGTTTTGTAGTTTACATCAGTTTTAAGGTTTCCAAACATGGTTATAAATGGAGTTGGATGGATTCCTGTGGCCTCTCTTTGTCTTAGCCACTGTTGCTACATTCAAAAGGTTCCTAAGGTATTTTTATGGCGATCCAGGCCTAAACCTTGGGGTTTAGTCTCAAGATGGTTGAAGGGCAGACACCTCATGTGGACCAATGAGATGTCCTGTTCTTCCTGTGCTTGCCTTCTAAGAGATGTCTGTAAGTTGTCCGAGCATCTTTATCAGGTGATGTTGGACATTTGTTTGTGCTAGTCCACCAAGTTTCAATCAAAATGTTGTAAACCTTTCTCCACTGTTGCAGTCAGAGAGAGCCCTACCATAAAAATGGAATGTTCTATTCACTACACATTTATTTAACTCTATCATGTAACCTTTTGGTAAGGAGATAAATAAATACAGATTTTGCTCAATACTAACTAAAATGAATAATAATTCATTAAAATTCCTGCACAGAAATGAGTAAAAAATATCAGCTACTGACAATATCGTGCACACCTGCATGAGACAATCCAGATTTACTAACAGCTTGCGCCAGCGCAAATCCTCTTTTGGCACTACTGTCAGGATTTACTAAAGAAAAATTTGCGCTGAAAAGGCGTGGACACAGTTATTTTTGCGGTTGACCTTATTGCATATGCATTTGTAGGAGTTTCCCTTTCGGATGCAAAATTTATGGGAGGAGAGTATTTAAATGAATCATGCAATTTACTAAGGTTTGCACCATTATTTACTAAGGTTTGCACCATTTACTCTCTTAAACCAGAGGCTAACTGGTAGATTGTGTTGGTCATTATGTAAATGATCTGGCTGTGTCTGTGTTCTTTAATTTGTGCGTCATCAGTAGATGCACACGCAAAACTTTCCACTCCCATCTGTGCTTTCTTGGAATTGCGCTCTCAAGCTAATTTGCCCTATTTAGTAAATCTGGCCCTAAATATCTTTTGATTGCTGTTCCGTGTGGACAAATTGCTTTCGCTTATAACCTGTCACATAACACCTAGTTTGGACACGGTGTTGTGGATATATCTCACTGTGCCAAGTCAAATTCAGGTGGTGAAATTATGCATATTGATAAGTGTTATCATGTGTGGTCAGTAATTTGTAAGTGTATATGTAAATGAGCAAAACAATAAAATAAAATAAAGAAAAATGTTACAGAGGTTTTTAATGAACTAGCATTATCCATATATTTCCATATAAAGAAATAAGTGCTAAACACGGTTCAGTCCAACACCTCTGCAGTATAAGTGTTCCACATGGATAGTCTCTCTTGGCATATTTAGTTAAAAAAGATGCCAGATGGCTGGAAAACCATTCAAATATGTGCATTCACCTTATAAAACAACTGATAATTGACTGAAAAACAGCTCCTTTGGGAATAATAGACGGTTGTACATAATACAACTCGTGATAAAGCTTTTTTAATTGCAATAGCAAATTCTTTCCCCCCAATACTTAGCAAATTGAGCACTTTTTTTGTTATGTGCAGCATAACTGAATTTAAGTCATGTAAACAGGATTGTAGCATTTCAAGTCAAGTCACCTTTATTTATATAGCGCTTTTTACAATGCCAATTGTTTCAAAGCAGCTTTACAGTGTTAAAACAGGAAAATAATGCAACAGAATTTGATTCGGCTGTACAGCCGCTCTGGTGAAAACGGTGATGTCATCCAGCTCATTTCAATTATCATATAGTGTCAATGCGGGCAGATCAGTAATATAGTTGAAATTTAAGTGTCCCCAACTAAGCAAGCCAAAAGCCAAAGGCAACGGCTTGTTGGCGAAGGCTTATTTACACTAACTCCATCCACTATTGTCTGGTTGAGCCAGACAAAATGACAAAAGAAACCCATCTGATAACAAGCACAGAATTTATGAAACATGCTTGTTTGTTATATAAATAATCGTCATTGTTTGTTGCAGGCACTTACATTTTTGGTGCCTATAAATTATTCATTGTGATATCACGTGGAGGCACAATATTTCCTCATCTTTGACCAAACTTGTTCATTCAGAATAATAGGCTGAAGGAAAAAAATGATCAGGTTTCCAAAGGCAGATATGACTTAGAAATGTCACAAATTATGTCTGCACTTCTTAATGCATGCTAAGTTAATGGAACCCCTATGCTTTGAAAAACATAAATAATACTAATTATGTTAGTATCTGGTGTTGAAATCATCACAGGAAAAAAGGGAGTTGTGAAAAATATTTCACTTGTCGAGTTCATCTTTCTGTAGTGCACCAAATAAATTACACATCCAATAACAAACATTTCATCAGAATGAATCATAATCTGATTTGCCGTCAACAGGCCGCAAAGACAGAGCACTCAAATTCTTATTCTTGTACTGCATGTAAATGCCATACACGCTGAAGTGGTCAGGATATTCCTTTGTTCTGTTTGGAGCAAAATAAAACTGGGTTTTCAAGGCTTTTAACATATGATCAATTATCAGAGTGTCAAATTACCTTAATTGCATGCTCTCAAATTCAAATGAAAAGATTAGTGTGTCAACTTCCAGAGCAAAGCTAGTTGCATATGTAGTTAAAAACTAAGAAACATTATTTATTAACATGTTTCTAACATGTTAAATGTTTGGCAACAGTTCTTCTAACCCTGTGTGTAGCTTTTCATTTCTTAAACAACCATGTAGGAAGATACACAATGGCCATATTCCAGGATGACAATGTCAAGATTCATCAGGCTCAAATTGTGAAGGAATGGTTGGGAAGGGAGCATGAAGGATCATTTTCACACATGAATTGGCACCTCTGAGTCCAGACCTTAAATTAATTGAAAGTCAGTGCTGGAGGAGACTTTACAGAGTGCTTGACTTTTGCATTGTCAATACAAGATCTTGACCAAAAATGTATGCACCTCTTGATGAAACGTCACTCTAAACTAACACGCTTCCTCGTATAAATAGTATCCCCAACATCATGTACAGATCACGCGGACACAAAAACATTCAGGAGCGCAGAAACGTATTGTCAACACCGTCCTGTGATTTATCAATAAAAATTAATTAGACATTGAAACGTTATAGCATATATTTCTTTCTGTTCAGAGTAACTTAAAACCCACAGCTTCAATATTAGTAGATATACTCTCTCACTAATGCATTTAAATATTGTAATCTTATTGTGCTACTTAACCTGTATCTGGTTTAGAATGAGCATAATTCTGTAAGAAATTTAACAACCCATAGACAAAATAACTTATGTCAGAGCAATAGCCTTGTGGGCTGTGTTACGACATGTACTGCAGCTGTGCTTCAGATGTTTATGTCCTGGCTCAATGTTCAGACTTCTCAAGCCAACATCAAAGTTTGTTCACAATGTTTAGCATCTAGTTTACCCATAATCGCGTAGTTCCCTTCATCATATGGCGGCAGCCAATTTTAACACATACCACAAGCTGTTATCAGCAAATACACTGTCCAGGTAGCAAAGTGAAGTCGGTGTCCACATGGGGCACTTTGGACACTGACCTCCACATTTGGGTATTCCCAGGGTGATCGCTTGATCACTCTACCACATCCTGTCAAGTCACATTTATTTATATAGCACTTTTTACAATGCAGATTGTTTCAAAGCAGCTTTACAGTGATAACAGGAAAATAATGCAACAAAGTTTGTTTTGGCTGTACAGCAGCTCTAGAAGAAAATAGCTAAAGGAGCGAAACCATTTAGTGCTTTGTAAGTAATTAGCAAGATGTGATGTATGTGATGTTTAATAGGGAGCCAACGCAGTGTTGACAGCCAATGCAGTGACAGATTAAAAATAATAATAATAATACATTTCCATGCTCATTCCACACATGGCAATAAAGCTCTTTCTGATTCTGATATCATGGGCTCCCCCAGTCGAGGTGCAGTGTGGGTGCTCTTGTTCGAATTACAGTATGAGCCCTTAGTTTGGCCACAGTGGGAGCTCTCTGTTTCCGAATCGCAGTATGATCCTTCAGGTTCTTAACCCTTTTCCCTACCCTTGGACTCTAGCTCTAGCCGTAGACGCTAACGTAAGACTGCCTCTGCTACCGTCGCAGGCCCAGTCCTCACTGCATTTCCCACATATGCATAATCTTTGCTCTTTCTGATTATATATAAGTGCAAACTCTTGAAATGATTCTTAAAATGCATAGCTGCCCCATTTAAGGAAGTGAGTCCTTTGCAAGGGAATCATCACATATGGGGGTTTGAGTAGTTTGAAAACTTATTTCAAGCTTTCCTTGGACTTCAAACAACTTGAGAAAGCAGACCAATACAAATTGCTTAGTATTTATTTGTGCATTAAATTACACATGCTTTTGTATATTTGTAGATTGTAAGCAAAGTATGTTCTTATTGGTCAGAAGGCACCTGTTTAACACACATATACAAATATAAAAGCCTTGATTCATGCTCTAAATACATCTTATTATGAATTATGATGCAGCTTGGTTCATTGGTTTGTTGTTTTGGATTGTTTTCTCACCACAAGCAAACTGCTCCAAAGTTAATTTTAAATCTTGGACCAATTATTTTGGCTGTGGTCCTCCGTATTATTGGTCTGTTTTTAAGTTTACTTAATTGTCTCAAACCTTGGTGCATTTGCTTTAATCAGCATCACAAAATTGCACAGCATGCATGATAGAGAATACAACATGGGTCTATATATATACACTCACCTAAAGGATTATTAGGAACACCTGTTCAATTTCTCATTAATGCAATTATCTAATCAACCAATCACATGGCAGTTGCTTCAATGTATTTAGGGGTGTGGTCCTGGTCAAGACAATCTCCTGAACTCCAAACTGAATGTCAGAATGGGAAAGAAAGGTGATTTAAGCAATTTTGAGCGTGGCATGGTTGTTGGTGCCAGACGGGCCGGTCTGAGTATTTCACAATCTGCTCAGTTACTGGGATTTTCACGCACAACCATTTCTAGAGTTTACAAAGAATGGTGTGAAAAGGGAAAAACATCCAGTATGCGGCAGTCCTGTGGGCGAAAATGCCTTGTTGATGCTAGAGGTCAGAGGAGAATGGGCAGACTGATTCAAGCTGATAGAAGAGCAACTTTGACTGAAATAACCACTCGTTACAACCGAGGTATGCAGCAAAGCATTTGTGAAGCCACAACACGCACAACCTTGAGGCGGATGGGCTACATCAGCAGAAGACCCCAACGGGTACCACTCATCTCCACTACAAATAGGAAAAAGAGGCTACAATTTGCACGAGCTCACCAAAATTGGAAAGTTGAAGACTGGAAAAATGTTGCCTGGTCTGATGAGTCTCGATTTCTGTTGAGACATTCAGATGGTAGAGTCAGAATTTGGCGTAAACAGAATGAGAACATGGATCCATCATGCCTTGTTACCACTGTGCAGGCTGGTGGTGGTGGTTTAATGGTGTGGGGGATGTTTTCTTGGCACACTTTAGGCCCCTTAGTGCCAATTGGGCATTGTTTAAATGCCACAGCCTACCTGAGCATTGTTTCTGACCATGTCCATCCCTTTATGACCACCATGTACCCATCCTCTGATGGCTACTTCCAGCAGGATAATGCACCATGTTACAAAGCTCGAATCATTTCAAATTGGTTTCTTGAACATGACAATGAGTTCACTGTACTAAAATGGCCCCCACAGTCACCAGATCTCAACCCAATAGAGCATCTTTGGGATGTGGTGGAACGGGAGCTTCGTGCCCTGGATGTGCATCCCTCAAATCTCCATCAACTACAAGATGCTATCCTATCAATATGGTCCAACATTTCTAAAGAATGCTTTCAGCACCTTGTTGAATCAATGCCACGTAGAATTAAGGCAGTTCTGAAGGCGAAAGGGGGTCAAACACAGTATTAGTATGGTGTTCCTAATAATCCTTTAGGTGAGTGTATATATATATATATATTATTAATTTGGTGCTATTATGTGCAGGAAAGTAAACAACACTTTGTACAAGCATCTATAGTATGTGTGTCGCATTGGGCAGTTTCTGCTGCCTCACTGAACACTGTGCAACCACACAAGCAGACGATTCTCCTACATTTATGGGAACATTCATGGGTTATTGTGTGGATAAAAGATAGAAATCCTTTTCATTTCCTTAAAATATAACGCCCCTCCCTCCTTCCCTCATTTCTAGCCCAGGATGGATGAAGCAGGATTCTTCAAACTTGGATTCATCCAAAATAATTAATTGATGCATACATTGATACATTTTTGCACTTCTGTGGTCTTGTCAATATAAGCCATCTGCGATTCCGAATGTAAAGCATGTGCAATGTTTTGAAACGTTGTCATGGAGACGGAACATTAAAAAAGTGGTTTACTGTTTAATCTGAGTTTACCTCATTTAATCTTTCAGGTTTAACACATAAACTCCATCTTTATAAATCTTAATCTTAGGTGTGCCTTTGAAGATATGCATAATATGTTTAAACATTAAAATATAAAAAGTTCACATCCTCAGTTCTTTCTATGATCTGCATAAACTTTGAAAAGGCAAGATTAAGTACATCAATAATGAACGGCTTTCAGTCTAGTTGCAGTAAAAAAGAAGAGAGTGACAGTGCATGTGAAATAGCTTTGGCTTTCATATTTGACGCAGTTTGAAAGCATCAATGACTCTTCATTGTGCATGGAGTCTGAAACTCTCTTAGCAGTTGATGGTTTGTAGTATTCTTATCATTTTTGTGCTGCCTGCCTCTCAGTATTGAGGTTCACGACTGGTTCCCCTGTTGCATGTGATGGATCCATCTTCTCTAGATGAATGCTTTGATCACCAGTTCTGTCTTTGTGCCACAATTCATCACAGATATCACTGGGCAGTGGAGTGGAGGGCTGGAGTCTGGCCAGTGTTCACAGCACCATCTGTGGTCAAGCATAATATTCCAGAAGAAACCAATGTTCTGTCTAAACAAGTGATTGCGTTCCCGTTGACCTGCTTAGTGATGACCTTTTTCCAGGAAGTGGTCATTAAAGAACTTCACGCAACAAGAAAATTAATTGTTTCCACATTCAAGGGACATTTTCTAAATTACCTTCTCTGGTCCCAGCGGAAAACTTCACACTACTAGTTTTGTTCAACTCCTATGACCCATGACACTATTTAGTAAGTTATATGGAGACTTTTTGAAATGATAACTGGAATGTACAACCAGAGATCTCTTTTTGAAGAATGAATAGAAGGCTTTGTCCAGAATAATATTTTTGTATACTACTCTTATTATTCCTTCAGTATATTGTGCAGTATACAACTAAGTACACTGGGCAGAATACTGCATCTCACAATGCACTGTGATTAACCTTCCATTTCTAGTGCGATCAATGCTTTCAAAAGTAGTAGGCAGTATAGCTTTTTACAATACAGATTATTAGATTATTTACTATACAGTTGTAGATGTATAAACCTAAAGATAAATATTTGATTTACATTTTTTTTTTTATTTCTGTGGCACTTTTCCCAATAAATTGTATTCTAAAGCAGCTTGATTAGTTAATAGCAACCTCCAATGAGCAAGCTAAAGACAACAGCGACAAAGAGGAACGCTACTGAAAGTTTAAATACAAACTTTTTAAACTATAAAACTTGGCTGTCAGTTGAATGAAATAACTGTGATTTAAAGGGGTCATAAATTGAGAAATCTTAATTGAGCTTTTGATATGTAAAAGGTCATCGTAATATAAGAATATCCTGTACATTTCAGGGCTGAAAACTTCCTAGTTAGTCAAATAAAAGCTTTTATTGACAGCTGGCTCATCAAACGAGGGTTCTGTGAATTTGCCTCCCTGTGACATCAGAGAGCAGCGAAACGACACCTCAACAGAAGAAGAACACCTAATTCTGTAGCCCCGCCCACCGATTCGCAAATTACATGTAATAGGTAAATAACATAGGCCTATACTGGATCGAGCTACCAAGCAATAAACATGCCGTTGAAGATTACAAAATATTGTGCAGTGCCTGGTTGTAGAAGAACATAAGCTTCCTTCAGTATTAGGAATGTCTGGTTGAACTTTATATTCCAGCTCACGTGGGTAAGACATTGCACGTTTGTTTGCTTTATTTAACCGCGGAATCTTTTGTAAACAAGAGACTGGATTTGCAGACAGAATGAGATTTAAAAAAAACGATGATGTGCCTTCTATATTGGTTTCGACAGGAATGGTGCAATCATGTGCGAACATGTATGGGCGAATCATTCCGGTTGCCATTTTTCCACATTAGAAGTTTTCAAAACAATTCCCCACGTGTACTGACAGAGTCAAAACTCATTATAATATACAAAACTGTTATCCAATCATAGCAGTGGGCATTTACTTCCATGCCTTCAATGCGGCACGCCCCTAAAAACACTGAGCGTTTCAGGAGCTAGGCTCAAAACCAGGGTAGAAAATAGCGTATTATTTATTCATTATGATGTTTTTGAATGTAAAAACCACGCAAATGTCATAAGTTAACCTCAGACAACAGTATAATTTTTTTTAAAAGCCAGTTCATGACCCCTTTAACATTGATTTAAGTATTACATTAAAGTATTAACCCTAAAAAAAAGACTGGGCCAAGATTATATTATATATAATAATATTTTATTATTATATATAAAATAATATTTTTTCCCCATTAAATATTTTGACAAATTCGATTATGATTTCAACTACCTATAGTAGTACTATACTATACTCTTAGCTCTGTTTACTATACTATACTCTTAGCTCTGTTCTGGGTCTGCTGATGGTTTACACTGGACGTACAACTCATAAAAAGGCCTCCATCCCAAATGAGAAGTCTGAGAATGATAAGGCAGTGACCAGTATTTTGAGGATTATATCTGGAGGTCTTATTGATGCTTGACATGCTGACAGTCCATATAAACCATATAAACAAAATGTTGCAGAGGAGTATGGGATCAGATTCCCGCCATATGTATTGCAGTCACGCATCAAAAAATAATAAGCGTGAATCAAAATTTTAAAAACACGTGAAAATATAACTCACAAAACTGAAAAATCTATGCAAAGTTAACCAGAATCACAAACAACGCGGTCACGGAAATAAAAATACAAAACAATTGATCCCTAATATTATATTCATAATAAAAAAATAATGTATTTCCTTGCAGATACAGTGATATATCTGTGATATACATGTTATACTCATAGCTCAACAGCGGCTGGCTGAACTGAGTGGCATGAGTCGCATTGGAGTGACGTCAGCTTCCTTTAGTATTAGGAATGCGTAGTTGAACTTTATATTCCAGCTCACGTTGGTAAGACATTGCGTGTTTGTTTGCTTTATTTAACCGCATCAACTTCCCTCTTCTGGTCGATTGCTGCTGATCGATTGCTCCCGTCTACCTTGTTGCAGTGCTCGTGTGTGCTCTGTTCACTTTTGAATCTTTATTTGATATCATTCCCTGTTGTTTAAACTGCTAAATATAACTTACCCATCAACATAAATTGTCTAATATTGCCTACCACATTAAATCTGACATTGCAAGCTTTTTAATCTAAATCACTATCACGCGTTAGCATTTCGCTAGCCTGTTAGCTTGCCATCTCTGCACTCGGGTCTCTTGTTTTCTGAGTTCATTAAACAACTGTGGTGAGTTGGATTAGTAAGTAGACTCCATCAAACAACTGCGGTAAGTTGGATTAATCAACAAATACGGTAAGCCATGTCTTCTTCTCCTTTTATTGTCATCTGCACTACATGTTTCATGTTTAGTATATCTGTCTCCGTTGGTGAACAGGGCTTCACATGTGATAAATGTAAGGAGATAGTCAGGCTGACGGAGAAGATTTCAGAATTAGAGACACGCATCCAGACTTTATTTGAGAGTAGTGAGAATGTAACAGCTTTAGACACTGCTTTGGATGCGACTAGCTTAGTGAAATCTGTACATTGTTCGGTTCCGGCTGTAGAGCCTGTGCAGCAGGGCAACTGGGTGACGGTGAGACGGCATAGTCGCGGATCAAAAAACCACTCTTCCATTCCGATTAGAACATCAAACAGGTTCTCCCCACTCAGTGATGCACCCACTGAGAATCCTGTTGAAAGTGCCCTAGTTATTGGCGATTCTATTACACGGAACGTGAAAATAGAGACACCAGCCACCATAGTCACATGTTTACCGGGAGCCAGAGCGCCTGACATCAAAGCAAATGTAAAAGTGCTGGCTAATGCTAATCGTAAATTCTCTAAGATTATTATTCACGTCGGCACTAATGATGTTCGACTTCTCCAGTCGGAGATCACCAAAATTAACATTAAAGAGGTGTGTGAACTCGCAAGTACGATGGCAGATAGCGTTTTTTTGCTCTGGTCCCCTCCCCGTTAAAAGGAGTGATGAGATACTTAGCAGACTATCATCACTCAATGGCTGATTGTCTAAGTGGTGTCCGCAAAATAACATAGGGTTCATAGACAATTGGAAAAGCAATTGGAAAAGCTTTTGGGGCAGACCTGACCTGTTGAAAAGAGATGGTATCCATCCCTCCTGGGGTGGTGCCGCTCTTCTCTCTAGTAATTTGGCACATAGTCTTAAAGCTAAACCTTGACTAACTAGGGCCCAGGTCAGGAAGCAGACGGACTGGCTTACCCGACCGTCTGCTAGCTGTCTCGCGTCACAGAAGTCAGACACACTTTATCAGAGAATTTGCTGATTTTCTATCAGAGTTAGTACTGGCTACAGAGTCCTAATTGTTGGTGATTTTAATATCCATGTAGACAATGAAAAAGACGCATTGGGATTGGCATTTAGAGACATTCTAAACTCTATTGGAGTTAGGCAACACATATCAGGACCCACTCATCGCCGTAATCATACTTTAGACCTAATATTGTCACATGGAATAAATGTTGATACCGTTGAAATTCTGCAGCAGAGCGATGACATCTCAGATCATTACCTAGTATCATGTATACTTAATTTAGCAAAGGCTGCAAAGCCGTCCCCTCGCTTCAAATATGGCAGGACTATCACTGCTGCGACTAAAGATTTCTTTGTAAATAATCTTCCTCATCAGTTTCATCTCCTCAGCATCCCAGATAGCCTAGAGGAACTCGATGTTGCAACAGAAACTATTAACTCTCTCTTTTCCAGCACTTTAGACACAGTTGCTCCTCTGCGCTTAAAGAAGATTAAAGAAAATAGTCCAACGCCGTGGTACAACGAGCACACCCGGCCCTTAAAACAGCAGCCAGAAAAATGGAGCGCAGCTGGAAGAAAACAAAACTGGAAGTTTTTCGCATTTCGTGGAAAGAGAGCATGATTTCATACAGAAAGGCCATAAAAACTGCTAGATCTGCTTATTTCTCGACTCTCTTAGAAGAAAACAAACACAACCCTAGGTATTTATTCGATACAGTGGCTAAATTAGTGGACCAATGGAGATGCTAAGACCCGCCCCTGATTTACATGAAACTCTAATGGCAACTTTTGGAAACGCAAGAGCAGAATGTGGAAACAAAAGCAAAGGAGAAAAGAGCACAGGCATACAAAAAACGAAAATAAGAGCAGAAAACATGATTTTGTGTGTGATTCAGATAATTTTGAATTCATGATTCAGTTTTGAGCAATATAATTTTAAACTTGTTTAAATGTTTGATTCACGCTTATTATTTTTATTATTATTTTTTGATGCGTGACCACAATACATTAGGCGGGAATCTTATCCCATAGAGGAGCACTGACTTTAGTGAGCACTTGCACATAAGGGACCATGCAAACATGCACAGTGCCCTAATAGTACAATAGGTTACCTGAATTATATCTAGGAATACCAATTACTGCAAGATCTGATTAGTGGAATTACTTCTGGTCTTGCTGGTTATGAATTGCAGTCTGTTCCACAATTGTCACTCTATATGAAGTACTATTAGTGATGGTGTAACCTAATGGTTAAAGAGCTGGGTTGTCATCCAAATGGTTTGCAAGATGTAAGACTGCTACCTTCAAGTCATGTCAGAGAGATGTCGTAATATCGTGGAATAACCAGCTGGAACATTTAATTGTGTATCTTGACCGCACAACTGCTTTAAATGCATTTTATGTAGCATACTGTTGATGAACAGTGATAAGTTTTACAGGAAAACATTACTACTCATTTAAAGATTTTTTATGAGGTATCAGACTTGTGTGACAGAACTACATTTCCAGTTTTGGTGTGTAGATTGTACTTTATTATTATTATTTTGAATTTTCGATAATTATTCATGAACATTTTTGGACATTTTTGCTCCATTCTGATCCAAAACTACATTTCCCTCAAATTCTCTGCGGCAGCACATAAAGATTTTAATCTTTACAAAAATATCAGCATCATGTAGTGCAAAGGTTTAATTGTAAATGACGTATAGCACAGGCTTTCGCAACCGACAAATCTGCGGTCGATTTGACATAAGCATAGACGGAAATTGCGGGGGGAGGTCGCAATATTAATATAATGATATACTATAATTGTGTAAGTAGTAAACAATACAAACGCAAACGTGGCAAAAACTACATTTTAAGTTTAGAAACATTTTGAGTCCCCCCTCCCTTGTCTCACAGTGCTTTGGTCCACTGTCTGTTTTCCCCCTTTACCTCACCTACACAGTACACACAGAAGTCCGGTGGGAGAGAACAAAGTTCAGTTCAGTAGTTATGGAACTCCAGTAAGTAGACTGTCAAGGCTATTTTATTCAATTTTTTAAACATCGGATGAAGTGATTCTTTTCTATTTAATACAGATGATGCTGAGTCATTAATAATTAGTCATGACAAACAAAATGATAACAACCTATGTATTTTTCCATTAGTCTATGTTAGTGATTATAATGTTACCTAGCTTGTTTGGTAGCTTGTTTAATACCATAGCTTGTTGGATAGTAAGTCACCCACTACAACTAACATGGCGATAAGCCTATGTGTGAACTGATATGAGGCTAACATTGTAGATCTACTGTTGTGTTGGGTTTTGCTCAATATGATGTTAAGTGGCAGATCAGTGGGCTTGCTGCAGTTGAATATCTAAGTAAGAGACGTCCTCTGTGCCAGATGACACCTAAAATACTGTGTGGAGGATGCAAGATAATTTAATAATTATAATATGACCGCGTGGTGAACCTATGAACCTAACTCTTTGTGTCCCCTGCTCTTGAGAAATTTTATGTGTATTGTCCCCCCAACTGTTAGACAAAATTTACGCCCATGGGCATTAGGTCACAACTTAACACCTTTATTCATTGTAAGTAAAACCTTAACACCAGCACTGATGTTACATGTCAGAGATAATTTTAGGGTTGTATGAAGTCTATATAAAAACAACAACAACATTTATTTATATTTTAATATCTTCAAAAAGGCTTTTTGTGTATGTGTGCATGGATAGCTGTATGTACATGTACAGCGTTAGCAGCATAGACAATATTTAAAAAGACCAATAAAGAGTTGTATTTGTGCTTGTTATTAATTAAAAGATAAGTGAAAACAGAAGCTTTGTCATTCATTGTGCTTTTAAAGCTTTTTGTGAGCAAGTCAAGTACAGTTACCAGCCCATCTAATGTCACCTACCATCTAATGTGGCCATAACCAGATAATAACCAGATCAAATACGTGAGCCAGGTTTTGAAAAACTGACAGATTTTTGGAACTCAGTCTGAATTCTTACATAAGAGGAAGTTGTATCACTGCTGGCATGTGTTTGCACACTCACTCACAAATGCAAATGAAGCTGTGTGGACACATTTGCATTTTCTGCCTGTCATCTTTACTTGGTTTTGTGGTTCTGTGTATAAATTAGGTAATGTGACATTATCAAATTTTTATATCAGTATAATTTCTGAAGGTTTTATCACGGTATACAGTATTGTCACAGTATGAAACTTAAGTGTTGTCTTCCTAGCAGGTTTAATCAATTTTATTCTTATAACAAAAAGAACTCGGAACATTTCATTTCAATGCAACAATACAGAAAAGATTTATAAAGTTAACAAATGTTACCGTTTAAAAGTCAAAAGAACTATAAAGAACAATAATAAAGAATCTAAACATTTTTAATTAATATCTAGAGCATGTTTTAGTCCAGATTAAAATGTAAAGATGTTTGATGTTATGTAAATGTTTGAAAACAAATAGCCTATTAAGTCTTAGCCTATTATGTATTAGGTGTCACAGACCCGCCAGGCTCCCACGTCACTCAATCACAGCGCACGCCTTCCCCTGAGTACTGATCACGCGCACCTGCAGCTCATCATCACTCCAATCACCCACAGTACAAAGGACACACTCACACGCTCAGTCACTGTCCGGTCTCGTTTGAAATTGGTACTTACCTCTATGCTTACTTCAAGGACTTCTTATATGCTACCTACCTTCTTCCATTGTTCCCTCCAAAGAGTCTCCTGTGTTCCACCCTCGTGTGTGTGTGTCTCCATCCTCTTCGCCATTCCACACCTCTCTCCAGCGATCTCAACAGCAAGTATTCCGAGTGACTTCTCCAAGATTCCTTCGTCCACCTCTCACGATCCTCATCACCATTCACCTGCACTTCTGTCATCATACTGGTCTGCTCAAAATAAACACCACTTCCCATACTTCTTGTCTCCGTCCCTTCTGTACCGTAACAGAAGACCGGACCACAACCGATGAGCACCAGCATGAGCACTCCGGATCCGTTCCAAGAACTCGTGGACGCTGTCCGACGAGCACTTCCTTCCATTCCACCAGCGATCACTTCCGCAAACAACACCGCTTCTCCCTCTCCGCCAGTCTACGCCAGTCCCATGGCCAGACCAGCGCCCTACTCTGGCCTGGCGGAGGACTGCAATGGATTTTTGCTACAGTGTTCGCTGGTCCTGGAGATGCAACCGCAATTATACCCTGACGATAGATCCAAGGTGGCATTCATCATTTCCCAACTAAGGGGCAAAGCGCTGCAATGGGCTGAGACCCTGTGGACTCAAGATAATCCTATCGTTCGAACCCTGACGAGCTTCATAGCTCATTTCAAGGACGTCTTCGGGAAACCAGCTTGGGATGCCTCCATAGGTGAGCAATTGTATCACTTAAAACAGAATAAAATGCCGATCAATGAGTATGCCCTCCAGTTCAGGACCCTAGCCGCCGCCAGTGGATGGAACGAGCAATCTCTACTCACCACCTATCATCAGGGTTTGGATCCCTGTGTGCGGTTGCATCTCGCTGCATACGAGGATACCATCGGGCTCGAACGCTTCATCCAACTATCCATACGCTTCGCCACTCGTATGCAGTCGTGTCTCGAAGAGCACCAGGGCCAGGAACTCGTCCTTTCTTCCCTCCGTCAGCCAGAGTCCGTCAGTCCTCCAGAACCAGCTCCCGAGCCCATGCAGATACAGCAAGCACGCCTCACTCAAGGTGAACGTAGGAGGCGGCTGACCCAGGGTCTATGTCTATACTGTGGTTCTACGGGGCACCACATTAACCAATGCCCCATTCGTCCTCCTCGTCCTATGGTGAGTGCTATAGTCCCATTTTCACAGGATATGCACCCTCTCACCACTATTGTTAACCTAACTGCGGCCGGTGTTACCCTTCCAGTATGTGCCCTCCTCGACTCTGGGTCAGCCGGCAACTTCATCTCTGGTGCCCTCTGCCGTCAGCTTCACCTCAAGACCACTGCTACACCAACAACCTACCAGATCCACAGGGAAACCCCTCAGCCGACGTCAAGTGCGTTCCGTCACCATTCCCATCCAGCTCCAAGTGGGTATCCTGCACACGGAACAACAACAGTTGCTGGTTCTGGAAGAATCCACCGCTGACGTGATTCTAGGGCGCCCATGGTTAGTGCAGCACAATCCCATCATTTTCTGGAAAACCGGCGAAATCCTGAAGTGGAGCGATAGCTGCTTCCCGAGTTGTTTTGAGGCTCTTCCTGTTCCCCCTACTCCATGCTCCAAGAAAATGTCTGTGTGTTCCACCTCCATCGAGTTGATATACCATCATGCTATGCCCCCTTCAGTGATGTCTTCTGCCCTCAGCGAGCGTCAAAGCTGCCTCCACATCGGCCATGGGACTGTGCCATCGATCTGCTTCCGGGTGAGTCAGTGCCCCGTGGGAAAATTTACCCTCTGTCACTCCCGGAGGAGAAGGCCATGGAGGATTACATCAAGGAGGCACTCGACCAAGGTTACATCCGCCCGTCTACTTCCCCTGCTGCTTCCAGCTTCTTTTTCGTGGCCAAAAAGGACGGAGGCTTGCGGCCCTGCATCGGTTATCGAGCACTCAACAAAATCACAATCAAATTCCGTTATCCCCTTCCTCTCGTCCCAACGGCGCTGGAACACCTCCGTGGTGCCACTGTCTTCACCAAGTTGGACCTCCGCAGCGCCTACAACCTCATCAGAATACGTGAGGGGGACGAGTGGAAGACAGCCTTCGTGACCCCTACTGGCCACTACGAATATCTCGTCATGCCCTATGGACTTTCCAATGCCCCCTCCGTATTCCAGGACTTCATCCATGAGGTGCTCCGGGAGTTTCTCCACAGATTCGTACTGGTCTACATCGACGACATCCTGATATACTCCCGGAGCCTGGCCGAACATCGCCACCACGTTGCGGAGGTCCTGCAACGCCTGAGGGAGTTCCAATTGTATCTCAAGGCCGAGAAATGTTCCTTTCATCAACCCTCAGTGCAGTTCCTTGGATACAACATCGACAGCAGTGGCATCCGGATGGACGAGGGGAAGGTGGAAGCCATCAAGAACTGGCCCACTCCCACAAACATAAAAGAACTCCAGAGATTCTTAGGATTTGCCAACTTCTATCGTCGATTCATTTTCAACTATAGTATTATTTCTTGCCCTCTTACTCAACTACTCCGTAGTAAGCCCAAGTCTCTGTCCTGGAACCCCGCGGCCACGAAAGCCTTCGAGGACCTTAAAGAGGCCTTCACTTCGGCTCCCCTCCTAGTGCATCCAGACCCCACGAAAGCCTTCGTAGTCGAGGTAGACGCATCTACCACAGGAGTGGGAGCCGTACTCTCACAGCAGCAGGGGACTCCAAGTAGACTCCATCCATGTGCCTTCTTCTCCCGCAAGCTCAACCCGGCGGAGGTGAATTATGACATCGGCAACCGGGAGCTTCTCGCCATCAAGATGGCCCTGGAAGAGTGGAGGCATTGGTTGGAGGGTTCCCAACTTCCTTTCCTGGTACTCACGGACCATAAAAACTTAGAGTACCTCAGGGACGCCAAGAGACTCAATCCCCGCCAGGCCCGGTGGGCACTGTTCTTCACTAGATTCAATTTCACTATCTCCTATCGGCCTGGACCCAAGAATGTGAAGGCAGACGCCCTTTCCCGTCTCTTCAACCCCGAAGAGGACTCCAAGAAGTTTGAACCCATTATTTCTGAGAAACTGTTCGTGAGTCCCATCACCTGGTCAGAGGAGACCTTGCCCTCTTCCAATGTCTCCACCAATGCTCCGCCGGGTTGCCCACCAGGGTTACAATACATCTCACGGACACGACGCACTCCCCTCATTCACACGTCCCACACGTCTTTGGGCACTGGCCACCCGGGGGTCAATGAAACCCTCTCGCTGCTGAAGGAGCGCTTCTGGTGGCCCAACATGGCGACAGACGTCAGAAGGTACGTGAGAGGATGCCAGGAATGCGCCATCTCTAAGAGCCCTAGACATCTTCCCTCCGGCAAACTCCATCCTCTGCCCGTTCCCAACCGTCCATGGTCACACCTAGGAGTAGACTTTATTACTGATCTTCCTGTGTCTGGGGACTGTACTGTGTATTAGTGGTAGTGGATAGATTTTCCAAATCTTGTCGTCTGATTCCGTTGAAAGGACTGCCTACTGCCATGGAGACGGCAGAACTCATGTTTAATAGGATCTTTAGATACTATGGTATCCCTGAGGACATTGTTTCCGATAGAGGACCTCAATTCATCTCCCGGGTATGGAAAGCGTTCTTCTCACTCCTAGGTGTGACTGTCAGCCTCTCTTCCGGTTATCATCCACAGACCAACGGGCAGACGGAGAGGAAGATTCAGGAGATCGGTCGCTTCCTCCGTACCTTCTGTCACGGCCACCAGGACTCCTGGAACCAGTTCCTGGGTTGGGCCGAGTACGCACAAAACTCCCTACGTCAGTCTACCACCGGTCTAACTCCATTCCAGTGCGTGCTCGGTTACCAACCCCCATTGTTCCTTTGGTCCGGGGAACCGTCGGATGTTCCAGCCATAGACTACTGGTTCCGGGAGAGCGAGAGGGTCTGGGACTCTGCACATCACCAGCTTCAACGGGCCCTGCGCAGACGCAAAATGACAGCCGACCTTCGTCGCTCCAACACTCCCTCCTTCCAACCGGGTCAGAAGGTCTGGCTGTCCACCAGGGACATCAGGTTGCGTCTGCAATGCAGGAAGCTCAGTCCCAGACTCATTGGCCCCTTTCCTATTGTGAAGCAGATCAACCCAGTCACGTATCAACTCCAACTCCCTTCACAATACAGAATTCATCCCACTTTCCATGTCTCATTACTGAAACCTCACTTTCCCTCCGTTTCTATTCCCACAGAGCCTGGCGTAGCCGAAGAAACCCCCCTCCCACTCATCGTAGAGGACGGTACCGCATACCAGGTGAACGACATCTTGGACTCCCGGCGCCGTGGTGGTCTCCTAGAGTATCTAGTGGACTGGGAGGGCTACGGTCCCGAGGAACGCTCATGGGTACCTAGAAACGACATCCTTGACCCGAACCTGCTCGAAACCTTCCATGCTTCTCACCCCAACAGACCTGCACCCAGAGGCAGAGGCCGACCACCACGACGTCGGGGTCCGCGGCCCTCTGGAGCGGGCCGTGGAGGGGGGGGTAATGTCACAGACCCGCCAGGCTCCCACGTCACTCAATCACAGCGCACGCCTTCCCCTGAGTACTGATCACGCGCACCTGCAGCTCATCATCACTCCAATCACCCACAGTACAAAGGACACACTCACACGCTCAGTCACTGTCCGGTCTCGTTTGAAATTGGTACTTACCTCTATGCTTACTTCAAGGACTTCTTATATGCTACTTACCTTCTTCCATTGTTCCCTCCAAAGAGTCTCCTGTGTTCCACCCTCGTGTGTGTGTGTCTCCATCCTTTTTGCCATTCCACACCTCTCTCCAGCGATCTCAACAGCAAGTATTCCGAGTGACTTCTCCAAGATTCCTTCGTCCACCTCTCACGATCCTCATCACCATTCACCTGCACTTCTGTCATCATACTGGTCTGCTCAAAATAAACACCACTTCCCATACTTCTTGTCTCCGTCCCTTCTGTACCGTAACATTAGGTAGGCCTATTGTAAGTGTCTGGTGTTGTGATGAACACATAGCAAATACAAAAATCGGAATGGGTGTTTAAAACATTTTTAAATACTGTTTAGAAACAGAAAGTAGTGCAGCCTGCTTTGATTATTGTGCTTAACATTTCAGTAACACTTTATAATAACTGCACGCTAAGAATCATTAGTTAAGCATTAGTAAATAGTCAATTCATCATTTATAAAGCATTATTAGACATTAGTAATCAGTTTATAAATACAACTGTAAATGCTTTATTCTTGGTTTATAAGCATAATGTGTTTAATAATTGAATTTTCATACATTATTAATTACCAATTTATAATTTCTAAATTAAGTATTACATTATTTACAAACCAGTTATTTAGGAGTTGTGAGTAAGATCATTTAGAAAGTGTAAGTAAATGATTAATAAACTATTTAAATATACATTTATACATCTTATTATTTAGACATACAGTAATAGTTGCTCAGTGTGTACCCATTCTACCAATGGGGTGCTACAAAAAAAAACAAAAAAAAAAACGTATCGCTACAACACAAAACAATCTCTGAAGCCATACGATCAATCAAGCTGAAAATGTAATTGCCCCTTCTATGGAGCAAATAGTAATAAAGGCATACAGTATTACTTGGATAGCAAAACTATATGTCCATCAGCAGCCAATCAAAGTTCAGCAGCTTATAACTTTAAATCTGAATGGTTGATCATTACGAAATATGGCAGACATGTTGAAGGTGTCTCAATTAAGCTGTGTATAACATTTGGTAAGATTCTGCAACAAGGTGGTGCTTTTACAAGTTTTTGTCTATAACTCTGGAATTGTCAAGTAAAGATCAAAATACATATTTCTTCCAATTGCTTCAGTGCCCCTGAATGAGTTGATCATATGCATATTTATTTCTGACTGCAAACTTTTCCACCATTTGATTTTTTGAAAACCCTACTTTTTCAAACTGCTTCTAGGCTGTTTTATATAGGCTGATATGTTTGTGGGGGTGGCCCATAATGACTAATTGGCTTATATCTCATGAATGTAATTTCTGATGCTTGGGGTGCTAACAGCAATATTTAGAATATCAGCCATTTATATGAATGGGAATGAGATGCGGAATCCTCATTAAAAATAATCACACAATCAGTATGTGCACTTCAGTGGAATATGGTGACAACTGGCTGGGTTGCAAAACGTATAACATAAATCAGCAATCATGGCATTTTGGAACCCACCAACACAAACAAGCAACGTTGATAATAATAATCTTATTAGACTGGCACAGCGGCCTATGAAATGTATGTAATAGACCGTAATAAACGTATGTTTTTTAACTATTGCAGAATTACAGCAAATGTGCATGATGTTCATGGTAACTTTGGTAACAGTTTAGCAACAGTTGCTAACTTTACAGATTGACCAGTAATTCATGAAGGCCTACAGAATGGGGAGGGCTGCACCTGGGGCGGGGCTACATGCCTCACTCTGCCCACAACAGTCTCATTGATTAGTGGAAAAGTAATGACGTTGATGCCTCTGTAAACAGGAAATGCGGTTGAGTGCATAGTCTGAGCTTTTTAGTATGTCTCCCTTATCTGACACACCCAGGTCAGGACGTGCAGTCTCTAATAATAAGCTGATGAGTTGAATCAGGTGTGTTAGATGAGGGAGACGGCCTTCAGTGGCAGCTAAGATATGCAGGCTTACTAGGACGCAGCATTCCATTTGAGAATCCTCTTGGGTAACCAGGTCTTCCATTACCATATAATACCCAAAGCAAGATTTGAATAACATTTTGCATTTGTTTCACTCTTTGATGTCAAAAGGCACCCATAATTAGTCTCTGATTATTTATTTCATTTTTCCCAGTTTACACCACCTATCATTAAGAGGACATTCCATAGGCCTAATAGTTTTTATACTGAGTCAATGACATTTTCTAACCCCACCCCTAAACCTACCCATAACAGAAAACTTTCTGCATTTTTAAATTTTAATAAAAAATTATTTAGTATGTTAAGTGATTTGAATTATGAAGACATCAGCATATATTCATAATGTAGGGGGTGTGACCTGAAACATGAATACACACCACACCAGTGCTCGAAGTGGGCCGGTACCGGTACTTCTATATTTCAATCTGCATGTTTACATTTTACTATCTTTGTGGGGACATTTGGTCATCTCAATGTAGGTTAAACAAGAACTAGTCTCAGGCTCAATAACAGTCACGGCCACGGACCGTTGGCTAAACGTCTGATGCATATGGCACACTTATCTGGAAACACTTCAGGAGTTTCGAAGTCGTCATCTGAGTTGAATGGCACAGGATGTCTGCGAGACACGTGTGTTGCTTTAATGATCCCCCTAGAAACAAATGCTGTGTCGCCAAACTCCATTGTGGAAGAAGAACAGCGTTGTGTTTACAACTGTGACAATAAGAGCTTACCAGGATCAACTAAACGCTGGATTTTTTTTAAAGTATGTGAAGTTCGCGGCTCCATTGTTGCAGTAAACTTGCAAAAAGTTCTTAATAAAAAGTTCTGAATATTTTATAGGCTGTTTGATATAGGCTGATATGTTTGTGGGAGTGAGTACGAAAAGCTTATGGAGGTTGTGTCTTGCGCTGTGTCTAAATTAAACATTGACTGGCCAGCTGAGAAGCAGGAAGCGCTAAGAAAAAGCAAGTTTCTGCAGTCACAACCACAATCTCCACGTCGGGGCTTACCATTCTTCCCAGATCTCCACACTGCCATTCTCCTCCTGCTTATCTAGTCCCACAGTCCATAATTATTCTTCGATTGTGGGGCTTAAGGAGAATGGCTATGGAATGATGCCCAGGGTTGAAGAGACTTTAGATGGCAGCGGGTCAGGCTGGCTGGCGCTTGTCTTCACACTATGGGGATTTTACAAACGTACCAGGCTGACCTGCTTAGGGACCTGGATGAGGCAGAAGAGATGGGGCCCGATGCTATTAAAGAGCTGCTTCAGGGCACGTAGATTTCCAATGAACCCAAACCTCATTGCCCACCCGAAAATAACCTGTGGTCAAGGGGGGTGCGTCCTTCCCAGGGAGGCTTGTAGATATATCAGTTTGGTTTCTTCCTGCTGTGCATTTGTTTCAGGAGACCGAAGTTTCAAACACACCCAAGGTCAGCCTTGAGAGGCCGATTCCCTTAGTAGATTTTCTGGTAGCATGGGAAGCTTTATCTAATATGTCTCAGTGGGTCCTGCATACTGTACAGAAAGGATACAGAATCCAGTTCAGGCATCAGCCACCCAGGTTCAAAGGGGTTCTTGCCACAGTAGTCAGAGCAGGCCTGGGTTATGGAACCTTTTGACAAAGGGGGCCATAGAATGTATTCCTCCAATAGAGAGAAATTCTGGGTTCTACAGCTGGTACTTCATAGTTCCGAAGAAGGATGTGGGGTTGCGTCCCATTCTAGATCTTTATCACTTAAACTCTGAGGACATACAGGTTCAAGATGCTAACAATTCCTTTAATCTTGTCTCAAATAAGGTCCGAAGACTGGTTTGTCACGATCAATCTGAAGGATGCATACTTCCACATTTCCATCCTACAACCACACAGGAAGTTCCTGAGGTTTGCCTTTGGGGGCGAAACATACCAATTTCGGGTTCTTCCGGGTTCTTCCGGCCTATAGCATTATCCTCTCACACATTCACGAAATGTATGGATGCAGCACTGGCTCCCCTGAGACTTCAGGGCATCCATATACAACTGCATAGAAGACTGGCTTATATTAGCCCAGTCTCGAGATATGGCGGCATCGAGATGTAGTGCTCGACCACATCAAGTACTTGGGGTTGAGACTCAACAGCAGGAAGAGTATAGTTTCTCCAGTACAGAGAACGACTTTTCTATGAGTCGACTTTTCTACAAACTGCTATCTCTCAGAGCATTGTACATTCCTGGGCACCTGAATTTGGGAGCAGGTTGTTCGGCCACTAAACAAACAATCAGCAGGTGGATTTATAAGGTGCACGGTCTGCCTTTACCTCTTCAAGTCAGGGCACATTCCACTCGAAGCGTTGCTTCCTCTAGAGCGTTGTCTGTGAGCGTTGTCTTCCTCCAGAGCAAAAAGTATGTGTTGCCGGCTTCCCTTTATAGCTTCCGCCTTATGCCAGCACGCATCCTATCAGGACACAGCACCTATCAGGATTGGACTAGTTGCACACGTGTTTCAGACGCAGTCACACTGAAGGCGTTCCCCAAAGCGTCAGCTGGAACGCAGCGTCTCGTTCCCCTCTCAGGGAACCATGGTTACATGTGTAACCTGAGACGAACTTCCCATTAGTTGTAATTGACACTTGAATAAATGTAAAATTACAGTAATTTGATCCCAAACTCCAAAACCCTTTAAATAAATCACTAAAACATGTCAGATGCACTGCTATAGTGCATGAAGTTTGAGGGCTATCTTATTTTCAAAACTACTTCACATCTCTCTTGACAATTATTCATTAATAACATAAATGAATGTATTATTGTAATTAAACATTGTAGTTAAACAAATTAGACAAAAGACATAGCTTGCCTGCTCACCATGCAGCAATAAACAGCAGATATGAGGCGTCGACTAAACGTAAAAAAAAAATTCCACTAACCAGTGAGATGAGTTGTGGGCAGAATGACACATGTAGCCATGCCCCAGGTGCAGGCCTGCCTATTTCTGCAGGCTGCAGCCGGATGTGCTTGTGTAATTCTGCAAAATGACTGTTTTCTCCAAAAAAGCTTAACATATACAACACACTGGCAGCGGCAGCCAGAATAAAATTAGTTGGCATGGTGGCCTATCAGATTTTAAATAACTTACCCAAACAGCAAACAATTCCTGCAGTAAAGCTTTTGCTTCTTTGTTAATGCTGTCATCCTGGGGTATTGCTTGTAATTGCTGGGGTTGAAATTCTTTCAAAAGCTTTGGTTTTATGCACCAAATTAAGCTCTGGTTTAGGTCTTCCTTTGCCAATTAACTCCTGAAACTCTAATCTTGAAAACGGTGTGGATATTAAATTAGCAAGGATGTCCTCCTTACTCATGTTACTCCCGGTTTCCATTGTGAACAAAGCATCAGTGGTTTTTTTTTCTTCTCTCGATCGTGTTCCCCACAGCTGGCAGAATGTGCCATAAAGTTAGTGATAACAACCCCATGCATTTAGAGGGATGATATTATTGGTCAATTTTACTGTCATTTTAAATTAGTCTCCCACTGACTTACTATTGTTTGGCCCTCTGCAATTTCATAGCTGGACCACCAATCACAGAGCTAAAAGCATTAGGCGGGAAAAAAGAGCTGATGACTTTTTATTAAAAAGTTTTTAGTTTTTAACATATTTAAACATTTTTAAATATTATTTTTACAATAGAGCCCTGATGGTTCCCCTCTGTGAACAACTCTTGACTAACTAAGTGACAGACTGACAGATTGGCCTTTAGTATCGCTGCTGATAGTGAGTGTAGCAATGAAGCCTATAACATGGAGAATTATGCCAGTGAACCCTAAAATAAGGTGGGGTCTAAGTGTCGATGTTGGGACATGCTCTGTGGTGCACCACAGCCCAGTTAGCACCCCTCAGAGAAAGACTTCCTTGGACTGTGGAGCTCTTGCAATACCCCTTAAAAGCCCAGGACAGGGTTGTTACTCACTCTGCACAGGCAGCCACGCAAGGACTGACCTACTTCCAAATTAAAATAACAATACTGGAATCTCTACAATGGCAGTCCTGGATGTGCAGAAGGAAAGGATGAATATTTCTTTGCATCTAATTATTAGGAACCCAGCATATGCTGGAATTTCACTTTGAACACCTGTTTATATGGCAAAATCATATCAAACTTTACATGCATGGTGGGGGTCTGTGGCTTGCATTATTTGTAACTTTGACATGGGATGCATGTTTGCCTAGCAGCTTTTTTTAATACTGTTGTCCGAGGTCAACTTATTAGGTTTCTTATTAGGTTAAACATCATAATGAATAAGTAATAGGCTATTTTCTACCCTGGTTTTGAGCCTCTCTCCTGGAAGATGGGCATATCGCATTGAAGACTTGGAAGTAAATGCCCACTGCTATGATTGGATAACAGTTTTGCATATCATAATTAGTTTCGACTCCCCCGTCAGTACACGTGGGGAATTGTTTTGAAAACGTCCAATGTGGAAAAATGGCACCCGGAATGATTCGCCCATACATGTTCGACCCAGATTCTGATACCGAATCGCAGGACAACCAAGAACACCTCAAATACAAAGGATATTACAGCCTGTGACAGCTACATCCTTCATAGTTGGACCCTTCTGTGACTGATTAGACACATACACATAATCAGTAGATATCAAACGATCTGTAACAATGCAATACTATCACATATAAAAAACATGTTTTACTCACATAAGTGTGTTGCACCATTCCGAAATTTACAGGATATTCTTATATTGCGATTAACTTTTATATATCAAAGGCTGAATAAAAAGTTGATTTCTCAATTCATGACCCCTTTAAATTTGTGATTATCAAAATATCAGCAGTGCTGCCCTGTTGAGATGATTCACATGAAATGCCAGATTTACTGTAATTCTGTAATCTGGCATGTTACGGAGTGAAGGATTATGAGTAAAAATGGAGAGGCAAGACTTTATTTTATCCTTTGAGAATTAATTTGAGTATTCAACATTTTTGGTGACTTTGGTGAACTTTCATTCAGGACATGGCTTTTATAAGTTTACAAAATAAAAAGATTTGTTGAGTTTTCATGAATCTTGTAAGACTTTCAATACATCTTCATAGTCTCTAATGTGGGTTATCATTTCTCAAAAACAGCTGTTAATTTAAGAAATGTCTTAGCACTTAAAAGTATCTATGCTAAATACAGCAATATCTGAGAGCAATTGACAAGGAATATGACTGACAGATGTTGATTGCAATATCATAGATGAAAGTCAACCATACAAATACTGAAACCACATCAGGTATTAAAGAGTCCATTGATCAATTATTCTTTAGTGACATGTCAGAGATAAAAGCAGAACTTGAAACTATAGCTACTTGATTCCACCAATTGCTACTTGCAGATAATACAATTTAACATAATTTTAGTGTCCCTCTTTAAGACAAAGGAGAATAAATTATATGAATCAAGGGCAGAGGTCCCAGGAGGAATACTAGTCACACCTCCAAATGTAAAAGGCAAATGTTATAACCCCACACACCAATTTGGCGGACATTACATCAAAATTAATGAATCTGTCAAGGCTATGTATAGCGCTGTGGCAGAGCCATTATTTGGATTTAATCTGGGGGCCTGGTCTCATTAGCCTCTCTCTCTATCTTGTCCCAGCAAAGTACAGGAAGACTGACTTCTGCAGGTCACATTTAATAGCTTTGGAAAGTGACACTAGGCCTCTCAGATGTCTTTCTCAACTTTCATGCCTGGATTGCTAGTCAGGAATATCTGCGTATCCCCCTCACCTCACATTTGACTGGAGGATTAGAGAGAATAGAGATCCCTCAAATAATTGCTACATGCGATAATGGGCCGAGTGATGTACGCCACTCTAGCATAGTCATTTCTGCTATGGCAAATAATCATGCTCTCTGACAGCTAACAGACCACAGTATCATTATTAGGGGCTCAAGGTTTTGTTGATATTCTTGCTGGCTGTTCTTAGCCATTTTCTGAGATGCAAGCACAATCTCTCTTTTGGTTGATGGACTGTAATTACGTGTCAAAATTCTAAAGCCCCAGACACACCCTGGCATATATAGCCATTAACTAAATTAATATGATAGCTTTAAAAAGGGTCTGTACATCTTTGTCTTAAAGTCAAAATGAAATAAAAATGGATCCTTTTCACGTTCCTAACGCAAGTTCCTGGTCAACCACTTTGATTTATCATTGTATGATATTCCAAACATTACAATATTTTATAAACATGTAATAACTGTTCTACTCGCATAAAAAAACATATATTTTTTTCTATGATTTCTAGAAAATCTTGTTTCAATTTATCAGATGAGGGAAGTAAAATGAGTTACTAATTCAATTTAACATTGACTTTAACATAATACACTATATTGCCAAAAGTATTGGGACACCCCTCCAAACCTCTCTGAATTCAGGTGATCCAATCACTTCCATGGCCACAGGTGTATAAAATCAAGCACCTAGGCATGCAGACTGCTTCTACAAACATTTGTGAAAGAATGGGTCGCTCTCAGGAGCTCAGTGAATTCAAGTGTGGTACCGTGATAGGTTGCCACGTGTGCAATAAGTCCATTTGTAAAAAGTGCAATGCAAAGTGTTGGATACAGTGGTGTAAAGCATGCCATCACTGGACTCTAGAGCAGTGGAGATGTGTTCTCTGGAGTGACGAATCACGCTTCTCTGTCTGGCAATCCGATGCATGAGTCTGGGTTTGGCGGTTGCCAGGAGAACGATACTTGCCTGACTGCATTGTGCCAAGGGTAACGTTTGGTGGAGGGGGGATTATGGTGTGGGGTTGTTTTTCAGGGGTTGAGCTTGGCCCCTTAGTTCCAGGAAAAGGAACTCTTAATGCTTCAGCATACCAAGACATTTTGGACAATTTCATGCTCCCAACTTTGTGGGAACAGTTTGGGGATGGCCCCTTCCTTTTCCAACATGACTGCGCACCAGTGCATAAAGCAAGGTCCATAAAGACATGGATGAGCGAGTTTGGTGTGGAGGAATTTGACTGGCCTGCACAGAGTCCTGACCTCAACCGATTGAACACCTTTGGGATGAATTAGAGCGGAGACTGCGAGCCAGGCCTTCTCGTCCAACATCGGTGCCTGATCTCATAAATGCACTTCTAGAAGAATGCTCAAAAATTTCCATAAACACACTCCTAAACCTTGTGGAAAGCCTTCCCAGAAGAGGTGAAGCTGTTATAGCTGCAAAGGGTGGGCCAACTCCATATTAAACCCTATGGATTAAGAATAGGATTTCATTAAAGTTCATGTGCATGTAAAGGCAGGTGTCCCAAAACTTTTGGTAATATAGTGTAGATGCGACCAGTGTGTTGAATTCCGTTTGGTTAGTAAGGTAGAAAACACTCAAATAATCATAAACCTCTCTACTTCAGTTTTTCTGTTTTGGCTGCAAAGACATTACTTTTGATTTCATCATGGATACCGTCAGTATTTGATTGTCCTCCATCTATTTTTTCACCTGGTTTTTATCTGTGACAAGCTCCAAACCCAAAAGGATGTTTTCAAGTTCTCTGGATGAAAAAGAAAAGCGTTTGATTTAGAATTGCAAATGGTGTAAGAGTATTTGACTGCAGAATGTTTGGTTCTGTGATAAGCTGGCCTTCTTGACAGTATGTACTATTCTTGTAAATTGTGAATTCACATTACTGCCAGGTGTATGGACATATATTTACCATGTCTTTCAAAAAAATAAAAATAAAGTGTTGGATATGGCCTGCCAGGGAGTGCGCAAGTTTGTGATAAGTTTGAAACCGATCACACACCCCCATCTTCTCAAGTTTGTTTGTTTTTGGTTCTGTAATATCTCATCAATTAAAAGCAAAAAGCACAATAAACAATTAACAACAATAACAACAATAATAATGAGTAACAAAAACAACATGAATCTTCTCAAACTATTTTACATATGTGCTATGAAAGAGAATATTCAATGAGGATTTTTTATTTTATTTTAAATACGCTGTGCCTTACAAAATGTAAGCTACTAGTCCTAGTACTCCCTCTCCCCTACAACCTAGGTTGTAAAGTGTTTCCTATTAACATAGTAACTAAGTTTCAAAGTGAATAACAGCTAAACATGCACTCAGTGTGATGTGTAATCAGCAAAGTGGCCTGTAAGACTCTACCTTTACAGTTCCGTCCACACTTTTGCAGAACGAAATAAAAGCAAAGTGATATTATGGGTGGGAGCTGAAACATGGACATTACTGGAGAGTGGTTCTGTGCGGGCAGCTTGCTCTTGTCTGTATTGCTCTAGTCCCCTGGAAGAAATGAAATTAGTTTCCATGGTGACAATCTTCTTGTCTTGGCAATAGAATTCTCCTACACAGAGGACTCTGCTGCTCTGTACCGTTCTGTATGCCATCTCAGTGGCATGGCCCAGTATTACCGAGAGTCATCTTAATAAATCAACAGCTCATGAAAAGAGTCAAGAGTCTGACATGTAGTTGTGTCTCTGAGCAGAATAATGTTTTGCCATGATAATGTGTCGAATGCAGTGAATTTGACTGTCAGAGCTGTCAACACAATTTCCACACATTGCTGAAAAATGTTACAATTCGGATTACATATGAGAGTCACTGTTTGTAACTGTTAACTCTGACTTGTCATAAGGTAGCTGATAAAAATATGTCTCAATTTTTTTCCGACTTTTGCTGGTAAAGGGGTAATTCACTGCTGAAAAAATAGGCTTTCAATAAAACTGGTCTGCCTTAAAAAAAATACAAATACAAATAATATCCTTGATTGAGTAAGTACTTCTTAACAAACTTTTAGTCACAGTGGTGTCGACTTGTATTGTTCCTGGGTGCAAGAATTCAAAGAGTAAACGTTTAGGAGTTATTTTTGGTTTTCAGTGAAGGATCCAGAGCGTTGTAGGCAGTGGCTTAAGGCTGCATAGATTCGTAAATATGGAGAGAGCACTGCTATGGAAAATCTGAAAAACTTCCATGCTTTTAATATTCAGTTAAAATAAGCTATTTTTTGTTCTTGCTTCTATGGTACATATTTAAACTGAGACTTATCTAATAAGATGCTCAGTCAGTAGCTGGTTGTGAAACGTAAGGTGTGCAGAGATTGACTGACTAGCATTTAGGTCTCGGTCTGTTGTTGACACCTCTTCTCTGCTGACACCACTTCTCATTTGTCACGGTCATGCTTTAGCCTCCGTCAACACAGCAATGTTTGCTCACAGGCTCTTGCTGAGTTTTATAATGAGGACCAAGAGCCCTGCTTTTATGGGATGGATGGGAACTGTTGCAGTTTGATGTCTCCCGGCAAAGCCTCAGAAGCTCGGCACTGTTGATCGTTTCCTCCCGGGAGAGTGTGTGCAGAGTGTGTGGCTGCTCAATGTGCAGTTCCTTGGATTAACTCCAGGATTATAATTAACACAGCCTCAGAATCACCTGTGGTAGAGCCACCTGGGTCAGATGAATCTTGATATACATCTCTTTGCATGCATGTCATTTGTACCATGTGTGTGGACTCAAAGGCAATTGTTTATTAAATCCTTACAGGTTAGGGTAACTTTTCTTGCAAGACTATATTGTATTGCTTAATGCATGTTTTACAGGCTCCTGGGATCCAGACATTTTTGACATCATAGCAATGGCTGAAGCTTTGTTTTGTTTTACGATGTATAGCTAGCATTTTCAGACCAACGTACTGAATTTTGTTTCAGACTAAGGTATTTCAAGAACTGTTCTGTCCCTTTAAAAAATCTGTTTCCATAAAATATAACACACTTTGTTAAGAAGCCATTCAGAAACATTATGAGAAAAGTGTGGTGTTTTTTTCATTCTGTGTGCACAAGTGATGCCTGACATATCTTAAACATTCAAATTTGAATGACAGTTTGTTGTATTTTATGAAACCGTAATGCATACCCAGACTTAAGCAGACAAGTAATACCGCAGCAACATGTCTAATTTTGATGATTTATCAAATGCTTGTTCATTGTAGATGGTAATTGTCAGCACTTGCTGATTTGTGGGCATCATGTGATCAGCATCACTATTAGACCAGTGAAGAACTGTTAAAACCAGTGTGATGCACCAAAGAATCTCAATCTTGAGTTTAAGTTTAAGTGTAAACATGGGTGATGTGATCACAAGTGGTCAGCCGAGACACACTGCCATTTACACCTGGTTTTAACTTGCATCTCAAATGCATCTCTTGTGGCCACTTGTAATAGGATTAAGGTTAGGGTCTCTGATTTCATGACAGCATACATTACTTATCATGTTGTTGAATAAAGCCGGCACACTGGATCCGATCAGGATGTATTTAATTTTTGATTACCTTTGAATATGATTAGTAAGTTCACAAAATATTTCAGACCTTCATTTAGTACTGACCCCTTTTGATGGAACAACCCAAGGCGATGTTAATATCAGGTGTAAATGGGCTGATGTTACTCAATTAACATTTAGAGTGTTTAACAAAAAACATACTCAAACTTTTTAGTGATTATAAAGGGAGCACTGCGCTTTCTAGGCTATATATATATATACTATAGCTATAGCTACCGTCTTTACATGCACATAAACTTTAATGACATCCCATTCTTAATCTGTAGGGTTTAATATGGAGTTGTCCCACCCTTTGCAGCTATAACAGCTTCAACTCTTCTGGGACGGCTTTCCACAAGGTTTAGGAGTGTGTTTATGGGAATTTTTGAGGATTCTTCTAGAAGCGCATTTGTGAGATCAGGCACTGATGTTGGACGAGAAGGCCTGGCTCGCAGTCTCCGCTCTAATTCATCCCAAAGGTGTTCTATCAGGTTGAGGTCAGGATATATATATATATATATATATATATATATATATATATATATATATATATATATATATAAAATCAATTTCATTAATATATAATAATCCATTTAGAATGTACTCACCTTCGAAATTGCTGTGATTGAAATAGTGATAACCATAGCAATGGAAGGGACAAAAATATGTCAAAATAGATGTGTATTAAGCAATCTAAATGCAGACTAATAAATATTCTAATATATATTCTTATTCTTATAATATATATTCAAATGCTGTTAGCAATTATTTGTAAAAGTACCTAGCCAACATTTGTATGTGGGGCCCATACGGGTATGAAATGGGCTGAAAAATGGGTCCTATATATTGTCTGCGGGTTCCATAATGGCTCCATGCCAATTGCCCACATGGATTTCATGCAGGATTGCACTTGCCATTAGGTGAGTCCCAACTGGGCAACATGCACAAGACCCATCTCGGTCCCAGCTTTAATGCTTTGTAAATCTTGTTATCTTGTAAATCTCTCACTGTATATTGCTATTCTTGTTATGGTGGTGCTTAGGAGCCGTTGCTTACACATTACATCTGCACTTTACTAGAGCACATACAATGATTTGATTCTAGAATGGAGCTGTAGTGAACGAGAGAAAGAGGCGAAAATCCATTGCCTTGCTCTCCACAGGCTCCATAACTCAAAAAGAATATCCAATATAATAAAATATTAAAAAAATATTTTCTAAATAAAATTTTGCAAAAGTGAAATACTTTGAAATATGCATACTACATTGAAAATTTAGGACAATTGTGAAATGTCATGTTCATAGTTCCGTACAGTATGCAGGGTCTTGGATATGATCTTTCTTAAAAACACAGACACACATTTAATGTTTTTTATTTAATTTTTTTCTTTCTTACCCTAACCTATAAAATCAGACACAGTAGCTCATGGCATACAAAATAAACGTTATGTAGCTTGATATAGCTTTAAATAAGATGAATATTAATTACTATAAGAGGCAGGGCTGTCTGGCAGACAGAAAAACAATGTAAATATGCACATGTAGCTTTGAAGCTTAGAAAACAGAAATTGCATAAAGAATGACAGCTGTGTGCTAAATTCTGTTATTTTGTTATTCTGTTACTTTATTGTGTGGATGAGCGCTGATATAATTGTGCACCCGTAGCTTTGTGAGTGCAATGAACTGGAGTCAAACCAAGTGCCTCCTGACTTTGCTGCAGAGTTCAAGGATGGAATTGCCACCACGGTTCATTGTGTACATAATGAGCCTCCTTCAGTGGTGTCAACCTCTGTCAACGGCGCATAGATCCTTAGTGCTAGAATGCTGGAGCTTCAGACAACCAGGCTTGATCGATTTGGGTCTGGAGGAGATGTGAGGGAAACTGTCTGCATCTCCAAACACTTTTAAAACACGTTTCTGTGATTGTCTCGTTTAAAAAAGATAAGCCATTTCATAAGCCATCCAATCTATAGAGAATTTGCTGGTTATATGCAAATGATGCAGAGTTCTCAATTATATTTTACTGATAACCGCCAAAAAAGTAAAACAACATAATTATTTTACACTATATTGCTGTATATTTAAATTGATTTATTTTGCTGAGCTACACTGAATGTAAAACACTCAAGGTGTTACACAAATACATTGTATCATACATTTGTTTTTGAATCTGGGAGCTGGTGGCTTTTATTCATGGATTTGAACTCTTTATATATTTTGTTTAATGGAGAAAATGAATGGGAAAATACTTCTAAAAAACCAAGGCTTCTGAAAAGGAGTCACTATTGCTGTATATGAAGTCCCATATAAAATATTTGCAAGCTTTGTACTGTAGTAGTTCTCTAATCAGTCATAATGTTCCATTTGCTGTATCTGTCATATCATCATTATCAACTGATGAGCTGCCTCAGGGTAATTCTGGAGGTACTAAAATGATGCTGGAAAAGCATTATATGCCAGACATGAGTTGATTATGATATTAGTGATCATTCAGGAGATTTTTGTGATCAATCTAGCAGAAATGTCTGCCCAGCATACCCAGCATACCATGTATGCAAATACAGTTCATAATAATTGTGTAAAAATAATTTTCTTTTTATTTTGGAATGTTATATATGCACTGGAAATTTCTTGACAGATTTTGTGAGATTTGAATTATATATACTTATGCAAAGGTTGTGGCATTACTATAGATATGAGCTATGAGCCATGTGTTTTGACAGACAAATCTATTGCTGTTTTACATACATAAATATACATTACTGTTAAAGGGACATATCATGGAAAGCAGGATGTCCCTTGCTTTTTTGTTAATTAAAGTGTGTAATGTACAGACTCTAACATTCTCAAAGCACCCTCACCAGTTCACAAAGATCATTAATAAAAAATAATCCTTATAAAAGTTAGTACATCATGTAGAATATCAGCACTAATTATGCTAATGATTAAATATAATATCATTCTATAAATGGAAACAAGTCATTTGTAATATGGAATAAGACAGTAGCTTGAGCTTGAAATCCTTATGAACAGCTTTCCTGAAAGTATATAGTTGTAGTTCCAGGTCTTTCTGCATGTACTTTACCAGCTCCCAACATCTCTCCCTGGAGATCTCCATTTACCTTCTTCACATCTATCATAGCCAGGGACTCCAAAGTGTACCAGTAAACAGGAGTCAAGGAAATCTTCATTTCAAAGTAAAAATGACAAGTGCAAATGCATGACTGTTGCCACTCATGCATAAAAGCAGGGATTTATTGGAATTCTGCAGTGAATGGATGGAGTCTATGAGTCCATTCAGTATTACAGTGGATTGTCCAGTCCTGAATGAAACTTCAGATCTTCCCACATACTTTAAAAACATGGTTAATTCAAAATATCTGTCAGTTTTTACTCACTTTCAGTTTGTGCCAAATTCAAATGCTATTATTATTTTGCATAGAACACAAAAAATAATTCCGCAGTTATTTTCCATACAATGTCAGAAAAGTACATGCAGTAGTGATCATGGCTGTCAAATTTCATAAAGGACAAAGAATACCATAAAAAGTGGTCGATGCTGTACTGTATTCCAAGTATTCTGAAGTCATATGATAGTTTTGTGTGAGGAACAGACCAAAAATTCAAGGCGTTATTCATTGATGATATTCTTGTCCACCGAAGCTGTCAAATCTCATACTCCATTCTGATTATTCAATTTATCTTCTTCACTGCGTATGACGCCATCACGTCAGAAAGGTCACGCACGGGACGTACGTGGAAGTACCGACCCAGTGTTAAAACGAACATTCAAAGATGAAATCAAATGGCCTTTACAAAAATAAAGGTAAAACAACAATGTCTGACAATTTTAAAGTTAGAGGAGAACATGAGATGGAGTTTTCCGGCACTGGGTTGGTACTTCCCCCTACGTGCGTGACCTTTCCGACATGATGACGTCATACGTCGTGAAGAAGCAAAACACAGAAGTCGCACATTTGAGGTTAAAAAGTATATAAAAGTTCATTTATTTTAGAAAATGACCGAAGGTTTCGCTAGATAAGACCCTATTCCTCGGCTGGGATCGTGCAGAGCCCTTTGAAGCCCTTTAAAACTGCATTGATTTGGACCTTTAACCCGTTGGTTGCAATTGAAAACCATTATGTGGAGAAAAATCCTGGAATGTTTTCCTCAAAAAACATAATTTCTTTTCGACTGAAGAAAGAAAAACATGAACATCTCAGGAAATTATCAGGAAATTTTCATTTTGAAGTGTACTAATCCTTTAAATGTATCTTTTTTTGACTGCCAATATGGATGGTCTTAAGGTCGGAATGCTTTTAGGTGAACTCCCTCTTGTAAAAGGAGACAAAATGAGTCATGAATCATATTGCTTAAACGTCAGAAGTACAGAGTCAAACGTACAAATTCTTTGAATGTCTAAAAATTCTTTGAATTTCTTTAATTCCTAAAAAGGGGAATTATGTCCAAACAAACAAGAATATGGAAAAAGTTTCTTGCCACACTATTTAAAAGAGGCTTGAATATGGTCAGCCACTTAAATACTTGAATATGCCACTGGTCAGCAGGGGTGGACTGCATAGTAAATTCATTAAAAAAAGAGACTCTGTAGACCTGGTTATGTCTTGTCCTGTTAATGGCATGTGATTTCTGTGCCACTAGAGGTTAGTGAAAGGCTTGGGGACTGGGCATGTAGTGCATTAGCCATTAGCCATTGCAGTGACATAATTTCCCTGCATCTCTAAACAGATTACTCACATGGCATTTACAGCTCAGGTGATTGGCTGACCGGCAATGAGAGGAGTTGGCATGCCAGCAGATATATGTTTTTTAACAACATGAATTGAATAAGAATGTACTTGAATACTTGTTTGCACTATATGTTAGCATAAAACATTGAGGGATCAATCAGACTTCGATTAAACTGAACAAATAAACAAAACAGAAAGAAAAGGCTATAAATGGAAAAGAGGGCCAGATTATTCATCCTCGTCACCCTGCACAAACTACACCTGAAATCAAGAGTAATGGTTTATTTTTCAATAAATGAAAGATATTTTATTGTTTACTAAGTCACCAAAAGTCACCCATTATTTACCAAATATATCAAAAAGTTGTTCACTATGTTGGAGCTACTTAAGTTATTAATTATTGAATAAGATGCATATTTTTATGGCACAGACACAATGAGTGGTTATGAATAAATAAACATGAATGATCTAAATGTGACAGTTTAATTACACAAAAAAAAAAAAAAAAAAAAAAAAAGTAAACTTGTATATACAAAAACAGTAGCTAACAGCAGGATTTAATGGGCACCTATTATGCAAAATTCACTTTTACATGGTGTTTGAACATAAATGTGTGTTGGCAGTGTGTGTACACAACCACCCTATAATGGTAAAAATCCACCCACTAATTTTTTTTTTTAAATCTCCATAAATCATAAACAGTGTCTCAGAACAAGCTGTTTGCAGATTCCTGGCAAAGTGACGTCACATTTCACAGGCCCCGACCCACAAGTGTTGATGAACACTGCTGTATTAGCATAGATCCCGCCCTCAGAGAGCTGTACAAAGTCCGCCATGTTTATCTCCTCGCCAGAGAATTTAACAGCAGCATTCAAGTAAGAAAGGTGTTCTTAAAAAGTTAATTCAGTCTAGAGCAGTGAGTGATTTTCTGTTTATCTTTTGTTGTTTGATTCATATTAACAGCAGATATAGCAGTAGGTAGGCTAATGTATATTACACTGCTTTCACTTTAGTAACGTGACAGATATAATATACACAGGATTTCTGTACTTGCTGCTTACGTGCATAGACATAACCAACAGTTTTCATGTGAACTTTGTGTGTTTCTGACATAACCTTGTGTGCATTTGACAGTTTAATCGCAATAACACATGAAAGAGAACTAGTCTAGTTTAATAGCCTACTCACGGACGCACCGACATCCAGCACTCTGTGCACATGCGTCGGGTGTGTGTGCTCAAGTTGAAAGCATAGACTGTAAGGTTGAGAGTGATGGCTTTAAAACGCATGCAGATGATAATATGTCATGATGATGAAGAACTGCAATGTCATGTGAGCGTGTCTGCGATAGAGATGATAATCAAAGCCAAACAGATGTATCATGTTTCAGTTTTCATTTGCGTGTTCACTGCTGTTTAAGAGCTGTGAAGGCTTCGCCCTCTGCGATAGGGAGCAGCAGCTCATTTGCATTTAAAGGAGACACACAAAACAGCTCATTTTTCTCAAACCCAAAAATTGGCATTTTCAAAATGGTATATTCAATTATTGAATTTTGATCTGAAACTTCACAGACACACTTATATTACATCTTGTAAAAAGGGGCATAATAGGTGCCCTTTAACCCCTTAGCTGTCAAGTATCGATGGCCCCAGATTACTGTTGTTCAACATTCACTGCTCGTTAAAACATCACACACTTACTTAATCTGGAAAAACTTGGAATAATTATAAAGATTAAAGCCTCCAGCTTCGTTATTTGACCACTGTTTATGATAAAATAAGGTTGCAGTGACATTCATTTCTTAATTTATGTCAGGACTGCAAAATAATCGATCTGTAATGAACAGTATTTTGAATGAAATTATAATTTATTATCACGTTTGTAAAATATTTTCTCATACAGAATAACATTTCTATTCATTTATCACTGAATTATGCTGATCTGAAGAGCTGAATGACATTCAGAGCAATCTCTGTGTCTGTTGCTTCTTGCTGCACGTCACTTATGATCTCTGAGCTCTCTCATTTGCTGTACAGCTGGCAATCATCTTACGTGACTCAACGTGACAACAATCCTGCCCCATCTGGTCATGCTGTTCAGTGCACTTCCTCATTCTCATCTCTCTGTTGTAAACATTACCAACACGTGAAAACAAAGCTAATAAACGCATGATTACGATGGCATATGGTTTGTGTGTGTTTTGCATGCGATTTGGTGTATTTTCATATAAATAAAGACTGTTTCCAGTAACATGCTAAGCAGGTATAGCGATTGGCTCCATATAAAATGCTAAATATAACATTTAAACATCATTGAACATCACTGAAACCCACATTATATCGCGAACGGAAGTAAATAAAAACACTCTCTGGCTGTTTAAAGGGAGTTTGGAGTTAAAGTGTAATATTAATCTTTTATTTTGTGTTATGTAGCTTGATGCTAACTGTAGCTATAATGCACCTGTCACGCCAGGAGCTATATTTTATTTCACATAAGGTACCAAAAGCATGCTTTTTTGTTTGTCTGTTTGCTAAAAGACTTCAGATAGTAGGTTTTAATGTAAAGTGGGATGAATGTGGGGTTGATGGCCAATTTAGAATGCCTGAATAGGCTATGATGGATATAATACAAACAAAAGAATTACTATAAAAGAAGTCATTCATGACAGACAAAAGTGAAAAGTTCATTGAGTGAAAACAATAGAGTATGAATTAAGCAGTTGAAAGACTAGTCAGTAGACTGCAAGTATGTGTTTTACAGGCCAATAACATAATGATAGCGTCTTACCTTAGCATTCGCTAAAAACTCACATGACATGCCATACAATATGCTTCATAAAATGCATAATTTTAGAGATTTCATTCTCAGATTTGAAATGAAGCATGACCACACTTGTGGCTTCACTTTAATTTAATTGTTATAAGTTGTTTTACTACATCCACATAATATTTTTATACATTTAAAAATATATTATTAATATTTTTTATTTTTGTTTTAATGTTTGAGCCTATATATCTCCATATTAATAACAGTCTGAGTAATTCTGAGTCTTGAATTGTAAACACTTAAGCGTTGGCTTTCTAGATATATGTTACTTATGTGTATATTTAGAAAGACTTGCAAGCAGCAGCCCTTGAATTTGGGGTATGTCAAAATGCCCCATTTGCCAAAATGGGGGGTGACAGGCAAGGGGATAAATTTTTGTCACACTACATTGTTACTTAGAAAAGCTAGTGATATGAAAACAGCTTAGCTTTTATCTTTTGTCATTTTCCTGTTAAAATACAGTGTAGTTAGTTACATCCCAATGCTTACACCCTAAATTATTTCAAAATCAATGGGCCCTATTTTAACACATGGTCTAAAGCGCACGGCACACTTTGCTACGGGATAAATGGTCGGCATGTCGGACACACCTATAGGCGCATATTACTAACGCGCTCTTTAAATATATAAAAAAATATTGCATTGACTTTAGACCAATAATGCGCCTGAACACACCTTGTTTTCAGACCAGCATGCCCATGGGCGAACAGATGGGTGCAATGCATTTGCTATTTAAAGAAAGTGGAGCAGGACGTGAAAATGAAAACTGCGTCGGGAAATGGGTAACTGGAGGGTGTAGCCCAATGAAACACCAACCAAAGGAGTGTGGTAAGCAGCTAAGGCCGCCACAGCACCTTTATTGTGGAGGGAGCTAATCCAGTGGAGAACCTCTCCTGCAGGAATTCCAGCACCGCGCTCGCAGGGCAGTTAACTGGATCCCACAGGTGATCTCAGCACCATAAGGTGGAGAGTCTCCGCTTCAGCGTACAGTTTCCCCATGGAGGGAGCTCTAGAGTGTAGAATGGTCTCCACAACCAGAACCAGAACTTATGAGCTGGGCCCCCTCAGAGGCCAAGCCCACAGTTCTCCTCAGCTCTGGGCGAGGGTGCAGGATGGCACCGCCCGCCTGAGAGAGAAGGTCCCTCCTGAACGGAATCTCCAGGGGAGAAGCCTACTCGGGCTAGCCAGAATGGAGCTACTAATAGAAGACGGGCCCCGTCCCAGCGTACTCTCTCTAGAACTACCGGAAGCAGAGCGATCGTGGGGGATGCGTACAGAGGCAGCCTCGGCCACTCTCGTACCATGGCGTCCAGTCCAGGAGGAGCTGGAGGCGTTAGGGAGAACACAGTCGACAGTGGGTGTTTGCTTGAGTGGCAAAACAGGTCCACTTCGGTCCTCCGAAGGTCCTTCGATCTCTCCCAAAGGAGCTCCACCACCTCGGTGTGGAGTCTCCACCCCCCGGGCCTCGGCCCCTGTCTCAACAGGTTGTCTGCCTGTGCCCATCGTGCCACTCTCCTTCATAACATCATCAAGCTTCACCTTCGTTATTCTTTTGAAAATGCGACCTCTGGCGGCGAAAACTTACATATTGTGCCTTTAACCAATAGTATGAATAAACACCCCCCCCCCCAACACGGTACTCACCGACACGGTGCCCCCAGTGACGGGCTTTGGGCCAGGAACCAAGGACCTTCCACGTAGCCAAGATGCGGAGTCACTGCCGCATTGCCTTGACTATGCGAGAAAGGGTTTCCCCTCGGGGAAATCCCTTGGTTTTAGGCCACCACTGTCTCTGTTAGACAGTGAGTGACTAGTCTAGCACCAACCCTTAAACTGCCGAGAGGATCGGCCCCATGCGAGGCTCTGATAAGCGGGCCTGCATAGGGACCGAATTCCAACTCACGCAAAGATACGTTATTCTCTGAACTGGAGAAAGAACGCTCTCATTTAAGTTGAGCCTCGGCCCTAACTTCCTCATGTGCGTGAGAACAACACCTCGATGTTGAACCGTCAGACGTGCTGACTGTGCTAGGATCAGCCAGTTGTCGATATAATAGAAAACGCGGATCCCCTGCATACGCAAGGGGGCAAATGCCACATCTACACACTTGGTGAAGGTGTGGGGTAAAGGGCTAGACCAAGGGGAAGCACCCAATATTGGTACGCTTCGCAAAGTGTACCTCGGGTGTTTGTGCTGTGGAAGGATGGAGACATGAAGTTTATGCATATTGAAATCTATCGTGACAGACCAGTCCTCGGACCTGGTCCGAGACACAAAGTAGGCATCCTGAACCGAGCTGCTGGGCAGTTGAGGATGCGCAGATCTAGAGGAGGGAGCAGCCACCCCCATCCTTCTTAGGCATAAAGTACCAGCTATAAACCCCTGACTCACTTAATTTCCTGTCAGACAGGGCTTCTATAGCCTTCTTCCGCAGAACCATAATCAGAGCCTGCCTGGGGTCCGCACATGTAGGCAGGACCCCATAGAAACTAGGTACTGGATGGTGTACCCTTGTCATCATCTACAGGACCCACTGAGTTAAATTCGCCAGATTCTCCCACTCTGTTCGAAAATCTACTAGGGGTACCAGCCTCTCAAGACTGGCCTCTGGCAGGGAACAACTGGTTCGACAACGGCGACTCCGTCCTCAGAGGGCTCAGATGACTCGCGAGGGCCCTCCACGCACTCGGGCGGGGTTGGTGGATCGACCCTGTGAGGGCACCGAGGACAGATGGGCACTGTATGCTGAGGTGAACACCGCCTGCCCCGGGGGGAAATGCCCTCACTGCCCTGAGCATACTGGCATCAGGGCTTCTTAGACACAGCCTTCCTAGGGATGAAGACGGCCCTCAGGCCTGTCTCACCACTGGAAGGTTGCGCCCGAAGGCGTCGCCCACCACCCCACCCCTTCTGAGGGGGAGTGCGGGTGGCGGCACTCTGCTTTGCTGCGCCCGGTGTGAGGAGCTTGTACTCGGTGTCTGCTACTCCCGCACAGCAACAGAGGAGATCTGGGGTTTACTGGCTTGAAACTTTGCTTTCACTGCGCCAAAAACTGTGGAAGATCAGAGCTCACTCTGGTCTCCTAGCTTCCCCCAGATCTACATCGGATCAGCCTAGAATGCCTACACAATGTATTTATAGTGTGTAGACATGCGGCGGCCTGACCCGATACCGAGTACATTCCATTATCATTATATATATGTACATACATATTTAATGCAGCTCTACGTGGCTTACAGAGGTGGGGCTTAATGGTCGATGCTGACGGGAGAGAGATGGCTCGCAAGCAACACCTCTGCCCTCGGCACCGCGCCATAACCATGTCTCTTCAGACCCAAGATATTGTTGTATACTTTGATGTGAGGGGACTGAATAGAATAAGGACATGGGCTGCTTCGATGAACACGACACCTCAGTGTGGGGATCAGTGAAACGGCAAGCCCCATGGAGGTTGAGCAGAGCACAGGCAGGAAGCGCTACTTTTATTTACTGTTCTTTTTTTTTTATGCATGCTCCTGGTATCAGGTGGCCAGTTATCTATTTATTTCTTTGATATTAACTTGGCCACAGCTCTGTTCAGAACCTCCATGAGCTCCTCACTGGCAGGGGTTTGAAGTGGCGAGTCCTCAACCCCTGCATCGACGCTACAGACATCCACCTCCTCAGAGCTGGATAACTGTAGCACTGAGACCGCCCTCTGGGCGGGAGAAACCGTTGTGCGGGCTCCTGAACCCAGAGAAGCAGCACTGGACCTACCAGGTAAAGGCAGAGAAAAGGCTGGGCCCGTCTCTAACCCCTCTGACAGATCCATTGGGTTCCCATGACACAAGCTGCCGGCGTCATTCTGTGCCGCGGGAAAACGCGAGCCACGGCACCCTCCTCGAAGAGCGCCCGGCGGGATTGCAACTCTCAGAGGCAGAGCCTCACATTGCTTGCAGCCGACCCAATCGAGAGCCGACTGAGTGTGCACATCAAATGTGTATCCCCACTCGTGGTGTAACGAAAGCAGGGAGGAACACACTTTCTGTAACACTGTTCACTTGCCATAATGTCTCTCTTTTAGTGTGTCAGTATGTGTTGCAAACTTGTTATATGAAAACAAAAAAGTCTGAACTCAGACACAAACACAGAGCTGACAAAGGACAATGTTACATAGAGTGCTTGCTGAAGACAACAGAAGCTAGTGGTGTTTGTTTGCCGGTATGCTTTATACCTTCCGGGTCGATGACGTCACCCGCCTATGACGTTCCGTCTCTCCATTGGACTGATTACACACGTGCTTCATGACGCAATCACGCAGAGGCGTTCCCATAGTGGTGACGCAGCGCGAGTTCCCTTGAAAGGGAACATACAACAAACCTTGGAAAATATGTACACTGCTAGGGGTGCTGTGGGAACAAAGATAATAAAAGGAAATTAGGGAGAAGGAGAGTTTAACGCATGTTGTTCGTGATGGTTTCCCTACGAATCCATTGCAGAAAAAAAGAGAAACTGGGGCAAATAAATCTACAGAAAATCAAATGGTTGTCCTTATCATTGTCCAATATATGCTCATCATGTTACTCTGTCAAAGCAAGGTTCCAAGAGAAAATAATGACCTGACCCAAAACCCAGTGATCTACCTACAAATAGATAGAATTTTAATGGATCATTAGAGCATGGTTCTTCTAAAAAGACAGGGTTAATTAAAGGGATAGTTCACCCAAAAATAAAAATTAGCCCATGATTTACTCACCCTCAAGTCATCCTAGGTGTCTATCACACGTTAACGAGAGACTGGCGTTCCAGCGTATGACGTAGCGTTCATCACCGGAACTTATGCTACGTCTGTGTCCTACGTCATACGCTGGATATGCTAGTCTCTCGTGAATACGTGTACGACAGTTAGTGGAAGATTACAGTTTGTAAACTTTTAAATATGGATATTTTTCTTACACAAACGCATTGCTTCACTTCACTTCAGAATGCCTCCCAAGCCGAGTGGATTACTTTTATGATGGATAGATGTACTTTTATGGACTTCAAAACAGAAACAACCATTCATTATAAAGCATTTTTAATATAACTCTGATTGTATTTGTCTGAAAGAAGAGTGTCATATACACCTAGGATGACTTGAGAGTGAGTAAATCACGGGCTAATTTTCATTTTTGGGTGACCTAACCCTTTAAGACCTTCTTTTGGGTAAATATTAAGGCAATCCCAGAATGCATTGCAATGAGCTTTGCAACAATGCATTGCAAAGAAATCCATCCAAAAATGTTGATCATAAATATTCATAATTCAAATGATAACTAAAATTATCAATAAAAACATTCTAATCTAATTAAAATGGATTTCCTCAGTATTTGCATATAGTTTAACTATAATTTTATGCTCACTGGAGTATCATTCTGTTAGCTTAGCAACATGCTAACATAAAACTGTATTGAAAGCAATAGTGAGTTGAGTTTCTCACAAGGAGTTGCTGCCTATTTAGCATGTTCCAAATCAAGCAGAAAATAGCCATGGTAGTTTTGCAGTTTCTGATTCTTGTGTAATTTCAACCAGTTAAGGGACGTTTTTAGATTACATTTTTCAATTAAATCTCTCAGGAATCAAAATCATCTGAGAGGAATGCACAGTGTATCTGCTCAGAATGAGAAAACTCCTTCCTCTGCCTTTGTTTTCTCACCAGCCTCATCTAGTGACAAATATTTGAGACCTGTACAATGTTAATGGTCACCTGCTGAGCAACCTCTTTGATTTGTTGTTTCATGTGCACCCTATCGGTTTTTCAGTATGACACACTGTATTTCACACAAATTATCAAAAAAGAGAAAAAGTTGTATTCTACACCAGCTTTCCATAGTCAAAATCAATGCTACCTAATCTGACTCCCTCCAGAAAAGAAGAGTGTCTGAGTGCAATCTGTCCAAAGCTCAACAAACAATATTGTTCTATCATCAAAGGTCTCTTTGGAATGTCATTTGTACCCATTTTTTTTCTACCTTATAGAAATTGGCAATTGATCTGTTTTTACTCATCTTCTTGTCTGCCTCGACTTGTGAGAGTGCTTGCAGATTCACTAATTTACTGGTACATAAATGTTCAGTGAATATAAGGTGGACATTTTGAGTGTGTCTAAATTAGCCATAAGGGACAAACTCTAGGACACTGAGAATAACCCATAATACATTTTAAGTACTAGATGTCTCAATATGATCATATATCAGATAGCAGTATATAACTCACCTCTCTTCTTTAGCAGTACATATTCAATTTTCCATCTTCTATTATGTGTGTGCCTATTTCAAAACCTGTCAGTAAGCACAGAATCAAAAAATAAAATCCCTTTCTCTGTAATTAATTTCATTTTTTGCTGTAAAAGCAAGGGGGAACATCGCTGAAGGATGGGTTTGCATGTGAAATATTACTGAACAAGTCAATACCTTATTGTAATATATCTGGGCAAGGTGAGCTGTGTAATATCCAATGTCATAGGATCAAAATATTGTTTGCAGAATGAATCCCACCAATACTGATTTACTTTACGAAGGGTTTGGGGGACAGGGCCAATAGGCTTATTTAACGCCGTGTCACGTTGGATTTGGATCCAAGTCAAGTAGACACATGGATCACAACAAGAAATAGCATGACAAATAGAGAAATTCTGATGTCAAATCCACATCATATTAGTTTTGATTGCATATGATATTCCAAAGGATGCTTCCCTTGTGATGTATTTTTCTCTCTCTGTCTGCACACGTTATCTTCAGACTTACAAACATGAAAATCGACAGTATGAATAATAGATCATTATGTTTTGCCACATCATGATTAACACGCTGTCTGAACTGGAAGTGGTTAAAGGCACAATATGTAAGTTTTCGCCGCCAGAGGTCGCATTTTCAAAAGAATAACGAAGGCGAAGCTTGATGATGCTATGAAGGAGAGTGGCACGGGAGATGTTGCTTTCACCGTCCAGATATATATGGAATTCACGAATCATGTTCACAGATGAGGTAATTAATTTGTTTTTGTATAACCTGTACATTTGATCACACTATTTTATATCATTATAATGAATTAGCTACAAGGAAAGTGAAATGTAATGCTATATTAGCCTCTTACTGATTTACTATTTTTGTGCAACACATACTGTAAGTTTGTCGCAAAGCTCTCTCTGTAATCTAATCTCTCTGTAACAAGGTTAAAGGATCAGGGAAGAAGGAGGCGGGAACTGGCTAATTTTTCAAACACTAATAATAAAATAAACAAACTATAAAACTATAAAATAGCCCCTCACGGACGGCTACCGCACACACATAAACAAAACATAATGTAAAATAGTCCAGGCTTGGTCCTCTCTCGTCCTTCTCTTTTGTCACTCCTCCTTTTATGCTTCCAAAGCTCCTCCGTGAGTGATACAAGACCGGTGCAGCACGCAGATGACGCTCATTATCAATCCATGGTGACTGAACGATACAACAGTGGTGTGCTAGATGCTGTATAACCACCACGTCCGCATTTGTTCACGTATGTTGCCATGGTTTCTACAAGCGGAAACTGAGGATAGTGCGGATATTACGTCATTGATAGGTGACATTAGCTGCTTTTCCACTGTCGGGGCAGTGCTAATAGCCTCAGACCTGTTGCATCGAGCCTAAAACCACACTGGGTTTCCACTGCCTAACCCGCCCATAACAGATCTGGACTGCAGGCTGGCCATTTCAGTACCCGGATCCTTCTTCTAAGCAGCCATGATGTTGTAATTGATGCAGTATGTGGTCTGGCATTGTCATGTTGGAAAATGCAAGGTCTTCCCTGAAAGAGACAACGTCTGGATGGGAGCATATGTTGTTCTAGAACTTGGACATACCTTTCAGCATTGATGGTGCCTTTCCAGATGTGTAAGCTGCTCATGCCACACGCACTCATGCAACCCCATACCATCAGAGATGCAAGCTTCTGAACTGAGCGCTGATAACAACTTGGGCTGTCCTTGTCCTCTTTAGTCCGGATGACATGGCGTTTCCAAAAAGAACTTCAAATTTTGATTCGTCTGACCACAGAACAGTTTTCCACTTTGCCACAGTTCATTTTAAATGAGCCTTGGACCCAGAGAAAACACCTGCGCTTCTGGATCATGTTTAGATATGGCTTCTTTTTTGACCTATAGAGTTTTAGCCGGCAACGGCGAATGGCACGGTGGATTGTGTTCACCGACAATGTTTTCTGGAAGTATTCCTGAGCCCATCTTGATGATTTCCTTTACAGTAGCATTCCTGTATGTGATGCAGTGCTGTCTAAGGGCCCGAAGATCATGGGCATCCAGTATGGTTTTTCAGCCTTGACCCTTACGCACAGAGATTGTTCTAGATTCTCTGAATCTTTGGATGATATTATGCACTGTAGATGATGATAACTTCAAACTCTTTGCAATTTTTCTCTGAGAAGCTCCTTTCTGATATTGCTCCACTATTTTTCACCACAGCATTGGGGGAATTGGTGATCCTCTGCCCATCTTGACTTCTGAAAGACACTTCCACTCTGAGAGGCTCTTTTTATACCCAGTCATGTTGCCAATTGACCTAATAAGTTGCAAATTGGTCCTCCAGCTGTTCCTTATATGTACATTTAACTTTTCCGGCCTCTTATTGCTACCTGTCCCAACTTTTTAGGAATGTGTAGCTCTCATGAAATCCAAAATGAGCCAATATTTGGCATGACGTTTCAAAATGTCTCACTTTCAACATTTGATATGTTATCTATATTCTATTGTGAATAAAATGTAAGTTTATGAGATTTGTAAATTATTGCACAGTGTCCCAACTTTTTTGGAATCGGGTTTGTAAATATTTCTGCCTTATATGGTGATCAGAATACACAAACAGAAGTTATTTCAAACACTCACTGCTATCTGAAAGTAAGTTTTGAGCTAAAATGTTTTTAAAAGTCTTTAATGCTGACGTATATGAAATCATCCACGGTGCTGCCATCTCCAGACTCAGATCAACTCCGCCTTTGTTTGTAACCACTCCTCAAGCCCCAGTTGGCCCGCTTTGGACCAAGGTATTCGGTGGGCCAAAAAACCCTGTCCGTTGGCCCTCTCACAAGGAGCTGCTGCCTATTTAGAGTGTTCCAAATCAAGCAGAAAATAGCCATGGTAGTTTTGCAGTTTGTGATTCTTGTGTAATTTCAACCAATTGAGGGAAGTTTTTTAGATTACATTTTTCAATTGAATCTCTCACTAGCATGCCCGCTTTTGGCCTGACAGTGTAAATGCGGCCAATGAAAGGGGACGAGCCATTATTTTAAATGGGAATTTCTCTGGAATTACAACTTCTTGGGAACTTTTGGGATAATGTAAGTACACAACTGCATGAAATATATCACACTGTGCAAGTTTTTGGATATTTTATTAAAAAAATCTTACATATATTGTGCCTTTAAGTTGTCTACCTAAAAGGGGTAAAACTTTACTTTATTTACTTTATTTTAAATTGCTGTTATAAAAAAAAAAAAGTTATCTATTTTAGATACGATAAACGATGACCACTTACATCAGTGTATTTATTTAACTCTTTAAGCTTCAAATATCAAATTCATGCAGTTGGCTGCTAATAATGCAAACGATCCCCCTCACTATTTCTCTTTTTTTGCCTGTAATTGGTTATATTATATGTATCTCTCTCATTAGTATTGCTTCCTAATATATATATATATATCAGCTATATATTTGAAATGAGTGTTTAATGATGCTTTGTCTGATCTTGAAATTGAGTTTCCTTGCTGGCCAGATTCCATCATAGTTAAGCTGTGTACTACATGCATTGTTCTGATATATAGGCCAAGCTACATTACACAACTGAATGCTAAAATAGCTGCAGCGTAGGTGTTGCTGTCCTTGTTGGAAAAGATTAGCAACATATTTTTTCAGGGATTTTGTGAATAAAAAAAGTTTGTATTGTTTATCTGTAAAATGCACAACATTGGAAAAATCACAATGGAGATCTTTAATTTTAGTCAGATTCATTAACAAATTACTCTTATGAACCAGTTCTTTGTGAGTCAAACACTTAAAATAGTTTGAAGTTAGGTCAGAATAGATAGATGTTGTTGCTGAAGTGTTGCTAGGTGGATTCTAGGATATTCTGGGTGATTGCAAGGCTCTTGCTATGCAGTTGATGGGATGTTGCTACAGTATATGGTTGCTAGGGTGTTCTGGCTGACCTTCTATAACATCAATACAGACATGTCAAAAACTCTCAAGATTTGAGACATCAAAAAAAAAAAAACTCAAAAGATTTTGTTGCTTTTAAACTTGCGATTTAGGGCAGAGTGGGGTAAAACCTAATGCTTTTTGACTTTCTCAGTTTTTGTAAATCCACTTGGGGTTCAGAGTATTTATTTTTTCCCACATTAATTTCCCACATTTCTAGTACAAATAAGTGGCTTTGTTTCATTAATACAGTGTATACTTTCTTCTTGATTTAACCCAAAAGAATGGAAGTGAAATGTGACAACATGCCCCATAGATGGGGAACGTTGTAACCTGTGAGGGGCACAATGTAACATGAGCATATGAAAGCTTAAAATGTTATCTGATCTAATCAAAAAATATACAAGACAAACTAAAATATTTTGTCAATCCAATACAATTATTAACTTTTTTTCGAATAAAATAATGGCATTTTTTAATAATTCAAAATAAAGATTTTTTGGCAACAAACACACCACAAAACTATACAACATAGTTCAAAACATAATGACTCTCAGTCATTATTCACCTTTTTCTCATGGTTTCTCAATAGAATTCATAAAAGTATAGAATAGAATAGCTATAGCTATATATAGTTCAGCATTAAAGAACTATCTCAACTCATAAACAACATATATAAGATTAAAATAATATCAGATTTGTCTAGTTTTAAATGAACACAAAAAACAGAGATGAAAAATTAACTTCAGTAAGAAATGTACTTTTGCTGTGGTTAAATAAATGTTCAGTGATATCTTCCAAAGATTTTTCTCTATATAGTGTTGAAATGGCAACTAGTAAATACACTAAGTTTCGGCATGCCGGCAAGTTTTAAACCATGTGTGTTACACGTGGGGTTGCGTTAGGTTGTGCCCCATTCACCCCTATAGCATCCAAGGCAAGTAGCCTATATGTAATGCTAATAAAACAACTTGTCTTTTCTATGTAGTAATGATACAAGCTCAGAGACATTTAGAATCTGTTGAAGTTTTTGATATAGGTCTTTACTTGGTGCTTTGGATACTGACATTTTGTTATTTATTTTTAATTATTTTTAAAACAGCCTAAATCAGTGGCCTTTTGCACAAAGCTGGTTTCAGTTGCTACCCAGGTAAATTCATGCTAGCTTCATGCAACAAGCCTCAGGGGTACTCAATCTGGAGATCTACCTTTGAGGTCTAACCCTGATGAAACACACCTGAATAAGCTAAATAAGATCTTCAGGAGTGCCACAACGTAGGCTGCATCTGAAAACCTAGGCAGCTGCCTTATCAGGCAATGACTTGTAAGGCAGCGTTTGCGCTCAGAGGCACCTCACGAAACTGATTTCGGACAGACTTATGAGGTAGCATAATAGCGAGCAATATAGCACAAGCTTTGGTGGTAATTAAGCAAACATTTAATCACTACAGTAGTAATTTCTCGCTAGAAATTACATCAGAAGTGGAAAACGTTAGTCAAAAATATACATTCACACACAAACTGACCAGCAACCGCAACTTTCAGACACCATCTTTCTGTGGCAGGTGTGCTGTGCATGTCTCACGAGTGCGCACTTCTCACTTTCAGATTAGTATAGTACATATAAACGTGCTTCTTAATGTATATTTGACACAGAACTGCAATCAATGTGCATTAATTTACAATGCTGTGAAAGATTCCTGATATGTCTAACTTTGAGAGGACTGACATGGTTTTGATGCTGAAATTTCTGCACAACCTCCTACCAGGATACATCACGCTCCATTTATCATGAACAAACAATATTATCTGGTTTTATCATAAATAAGGGATGATTATTTGTTTAGAATCTGAAATATTTTTGAAATTAATTACAATAAATGAGCCTGGCTATCATTTGGAACAACAAAGTTGTTTTTATCTCATTTGAATATAAAAGCATTTGTATTCTTTTGATGTATCTGTGAGTGATAGCAGCAAAAATGGGAAAACTCCCACGTATTCATTAAAAATAAATCCATTTACAGAAACAGTTATAACTATATTTTTCCTCTTTCACATCTTTACAACTGGCTCATAAGCTACCAGTCATTGCAATATCAAATAAATGAATTATTGCAATACATACAGAATAAATAAAGAGGAAGTATTTAAATAAAATATTAATATTAATATTAATTACTGACTACAGACACTGTATTGCAAATCAGTAATCTGTAATGTTTCCACATATTTTGGGCTCAGGAGTTATTTGTTGAAAGTTACAAAATGTGCTTCTGCCTTACCTGAATACTAACCCTGGGGCCCTTGAGTTTCACAAGACAGTTGAGCAGAATAAGTGTCCTATGATGAATTGTACCTTTTTCATTTTGAGCCTTTTCAAACTTTTCCTCCTCTGCCAGTGTCAAGGCAACAGTTTTTCTTGGGACATGAGCTGTAGTGTATTTGTATGGATGGCAGAAAGTGGTATGGCTTTAAAAGCAGGACCAGACGTCTTGAGTGATTATACCCCAAGAACACAACAGAAAAAGAAGTGTAAATCTGGGGCCAGACACATCAACTGATGCTTTCTGTGACTACGTTCAAGGACACCATGTATCATTATGTTTCTCTATGAAGCCGGAGGATTAAAAAATAGGTTCTAAACATGATATTAAACTGAAATAAAGTCTGAAGGCCCTCAAATGATGTTTTACACTTGGCTTTACACATAAACATCAGTCCTGGTTCACGCAATCATAGCTGGAGTAATGACACAGGCTGGGACTCACATCAAACAGTGCAAGAAAAATGACTCTGCTACTTGGGTTTTACTTTGTAAGGTAAGCAGTACAATCAGCACAGACCTGACGAGATTATGGAACAAAATAACCCAGAGGAAAAATGTAATGCTCAGTGGTTGCTTTTCTTAAAGGTGCAATATGTAGTATTTTTGCAGTAAAATATCCAAAAAACACTAGGACAGTGTTATATATTTTGTTCAGTTGAGTACTTACAATATCCCAAATGTTTCCAACTATTTGTAAATCGTGAGAAAATTGCGATTTTAACCAAGGAACTGGAACGTGTGAGGGAGTTGCCTGTCAATGGCAAAAATGAGAAATCAAAAGAGGACCAGCATCAACGTGGCGTTTTCAAGATGGTGAGAGATTCGCAACAAACTTCGACTTGACAGAGATGCCGTTCTTGCATGTGCTTTATTAGACAGGTGAGCAAATGTGCATAAAACAAATCAATGTTATGTAGCTCAACACAATGAAATATTGGAATATCATCAGTATGATGTTCTAATGTTGATGTAGCTTACTGCTAGTCTAATACAGCCAACAAACTAACACACAGAATAACATTATAACTTTCAACACACTCAAATGCAGTTTAGATAGTGTAGACCAAATGAAACAGCATTGTGTTTCCTCACAATTTTAATTCGTTAAATAAATGGACCTGTATGAGTAGTAATTCATCGCTTGCGGGTAGTTCGGTGGAATGAAATGTCCTCATTTCTTTATTTTCCCTGGGATTCGCGTGTGTGGCGGTGATATCTGTCTCTTATTAATCGCGCCCTGTTCATACCACAGTCATGTTAAAAAACATGAACGCATTCACTCATCCATAAACATTATTTCCCCATAACTGAGAATGTGGTGGAAGAAACATAGAACATCTCTTTATTGTCTTGCTGTAATTTCTTTTAAGACTCCATTATAAAAATGTTTTATTGCTCAGAGGTTACTCTTTCTTTCATTCTCTCTTTTTTGTGTGATTACATTGGGGTTTTTCACTTTTAATGGACAGGATAGTATGCTAGAAACATTGGGAAAGGCGAGAAAGAACAGGAGAATGAAAGTACGTTTAGCTGGAACTCATGCTGTCTGAGATGCAGTTTTGTCTTGATGTCGATGTGCTGCCCACAAGGCTATGGTTCTGACAGGAGTACTTTAATGCCGCGTTCCAGGCAACCCGTAACCTGTGTTTTTCCAACCTTCTACCCGTGAAAGTGCACCGGAACGGCAGTCAAACAGCAACAGGAAGACCACTTTTCTGTGAGGTTAAAGGCAAGCATAGCTTGCATGAGAACACGTTTTCAGGTAAATTAGATATTTTCATGATGTGTAGGTTTGCATGTTACACTGCGGTTTGCTGTTTTTCACATGACCATATTTTTGGCGCTGTTCGAACACTGCAAAATATAAATAATTGCATGCAGCTTGCAAACTTATGGATTTGTCCACATATGATCCAAACATAGGTTGAAACAACCCAGCATTTTTTAGAGTGTAGACTGGGGAATTTTCCTTCAGTTTATCCTTACATTCCTTTGCTAGTATCCCAGCTGGTTTATATTAAGATATTTCATACCATCTGTTCCCATTCAGTCGGTCACTCTCTACGCCACGTCGGAGTACCGACGAATAGGAATCTCGCTCGCGAGAGCCAATCTACTTCGAGTGAAACTAAACGAGCCAATGCACATTGGCATGCAGTGATTGCACCAGGTGCTCATGCCACGCAGCGCGGGTATAAATGAGACACAGGTGTTTGCATCAAGTTAGCTTTTTGCTTCGGAGCCGAGTGGTAGATGGTTCAGCCAGATATCACTCTCTACTCGCAGTCCTGACTGAAAAGAAGCCTGCCCTTTTGGAAGCGATCTCTTCAGTCGGTGTTGGTGTGACGGCACTGCAGCGGGTCGTGTGGTTCTGTGATCATCTCTCTTTCTCTTTTCTGAGCAAACACAAAGGCCGTTCTCACAGCTGGTTCGGTGCGCTAGGTGGAGAGCGCTGAAAAGCCGTTCTTACGGCTGGTAAGAGAGCGCCTTCGTGTGAGAGAGAGCGCGCACGTCAGGCTGCACTATCCCCTGACTGTGTCGCCGCGACCCCTCCCCCTGCGTGCTTCAGCACCAAGGAGAGCGTCCTTCTATTAGAGCAACACAGATAGAGCTTGTGTCCTTTTCAGGACGACATTCTATCTGTGTGTTTCTGGATGCGGTGGTTATCTGTCACCGAGGGATGGTCACAAGCGCTGTATCTCGTGTTTGGGCGTTCAGCACGCTGAGGCAGCGCTGGTGGATGACTCATGTTCTGAGTTGCGGTCGAGACTCCATCTCGCAAGGGATGGAGTCCCCGTGCCTCTGCCTCGATCTAATCCTCCACAGAGGGTTACTTCAGGCAGTAGCGCGGGTGATCTGAGGATTACGGTGAGCGCGCTTCCCCCAGGGAACCAACCCCCGGGGAACCCTCACTCCTCCCGCACTCCACAGCCAATAGAGCTGCCGTTGGAACGCGGTGGGCCACCCACGAGGTGTGTACCATTCGTATCCTTCGGGGCTCCTCTTGACGATCAGATGTCCATCGCTGCATCGGAGGGAGGGTCAGAAGTTTCTGGAGATGACGTGTCGGCGCAGGGGGCTCCTTCGGGAAGATCCGCTGTGCCCGATACAGATCCGGAAATGATGGCCATGCTTTCCCGGGCCGCTGAGAGAGTCGGGCTCGTGTGGAACCCTCCACCGTGTCCTGAACCCTCAAGGCTGGACGATTGGTTTCTCGGGGTGGCCCGTGCTGGTTCTCAGCGCCCCTGCATGACGAGCTCACTAGGTCATGGACGGCACCTTTCACTGCCCGAAACCGGCCCAGTGGCTCCTCCTCCCTCACCACCCTCGATGGGGGAGCGCAGAAGGGTTACACGCAGGTTCCTCCCGTGGAACGGGCCGTTGCCATGCAACTGTGCCCTAACTCCACTTCTAGGGGGAACCCGTGTCTCCCCTCCCGGGCCTGTAGGTACTCGTCCGATCTGATCGGAAAGGCCTACCAGGCTTGTGGGGATGCTGCCTCCTCCTTACACGCTATGGCGTTGTTGCAGGTCCATCAGGCCCAGGCACTGAAGACCTTGCACGAGGGTGGTCGCGATCCCGCAGTTCTCCAGGAACTGAGAACCGCAACGGACCTCGTGCTTCGTGCGACGAAGGTTACGGCGCGGGCAGTAGGTCGTGCAATGTCCACTATGGTGGTCCAGGAACGCCATCTCTGGCTGTGTCTGGCTGACATGAGGGAAACCGACAAGATCAGGTTCCTTAATTCCCCCGTGTCCCAGACCGGCCTCTTCGGCGACGCGGTCCAGAACTTCGCCCAGCAGTTCACGGCCGCACAGAAGCAGACTGAGGCGATCAGTCACATCCTGCCACGGCGGACAGCTGCTGTCTCCACCCTGCCGCCGGCAGCGCCTCAGCCTGCTCGTCGCCGAGGGCGGCCGCCTGCGTCTGCCTCCGCTCCCGCGTCGCAGCAGCAGCCTCCACCCACGTACAACGGGCATGCAGTGTCAGGGGTTTGGACGGGCCCGCACCTGCATTGGCACATCAACTGCCTCGAGTTGCTAGCAGTGCATCTCGCTCTGAGCCGCCTCAAAAGGCTGCTACGGGGCAAAGATGTACTGGTCCGCACGGACAACACTGCGACCGTTGCGTATATCAACCGACAAGGTGGTCTACGCTCCCGTCGCATGTCGCAACTCGCCCGCCATCTCCTCCTCTGGAGTCAGAAGTGTCTGAGGTTGCTTCGGGCCATTCATGTCCCTGGTGTGAGCAACCGTGTGGCCGACGAGCTTTCACGAGCTGCGCTCCCAGGGGAATGGCGACTCCACCCCCAGGTGGTTCAGCTGATTTGGAGACAGTTCGGGGCGGCACAGGTCGACCTGTTTGCCTCCCCAGAAACGTCCCACTGCCAGTGGTTCTATTCGCTGACCGAGGGTACACTCGGCACGGATGCACTTGCGCACAGCTGGCCCCAGGGGCTGCGCAAATATGCGTTTCCCCCAGTGAACCTACTTGCACAGACACTGTGCAAGGTCAGGGAGGACGAGGAGCAGGTCCTGTTGGTGGCGCCTTACTGGCCCAACCGGTCCTGGTTCCCAGAACTTATGCTCCTGGCGACAGCCCCTCCTTGGCCGATTCCTCTGAGGAAGGACCTTCTGACTCAGAGACGGGGCACCCTGTGGCACCCGCGTCCAGATCTGTGGAAGCTTCATGTCTGGCCCCTGGAGGGGACGCGGAGGTTCTAGGTGACTTACCCCAAGAGGTAGTTAACACCATCACTTCGGCACGAGCACCGTCTACAAGACAGGCTTATGCTTTGAAGTGGAACCTGTTCGTCGAGTGGTGTTCTTCTCGCCGAGAAGACCCCCGAAGATGTTCGATCGCGTCTGTGCTTTCCTTCCTGCAACAAGGGTTGGAGCGTAGGCTGTCACCCTCCACCCTCAAGGTCTATGTTGCTGCAATATCTGCCTATCACGACCACATAGAAGGTAAGACAGTTGGGAAGCACGACCTGGTCGTCAGGTTCCTCAGGGGGGCGAGACGGTTAAATCCTCCTCGACCCCCCTCCATACCCTCTTGGGATCTTGCTCTGGTGCTCCGAGCACTTCAGAATGCCCCATTTGAGCCCTTGCGGTCAGCAGAGCTTAAGATTCTGTCTATGAAGACTTTGCTGTTGGCCGCACTGGCCTCCATCAAGAGGGTAGGGGACCTGCAGGCATTTTCGGTCGACGAATCGTGCCTAGAGTTCGGGCCGGGTGACACCCACGTGGTACTGAGACCCCGGCCTGGCTATGTGCCCAAGGTTCCTACCACTCCCTTCAGGGACCAGGTGGTGAACCTGCAAGCGCTGCCCCTGGAGGAGGCAGACTCAGCCCTAGCTTTGCTCTGTCCCGTCCGCGCTCTGCGGATCTACGTGGATAGAACTTAAAGCTTCAGGACCTCAGATCAGCTCTTTGTCTGTCACGGAGGCCAGCAGAAGGGAAAGGCTGTCTCCAAGCAGAGGATGGCCCACTGGATAGTGAATGCCATCACCTTGGCTTACCAAGCACAAGGTGTGCCCTGTCCGCTCAGGGTGCGAGCACACTCTACTAGAAGTGTTGCATCCTCCTGGGCGCTGGCACGTGGCGCCTCGCTGTCAGACATCTGTAGAGCTACGGGCTGGGCGACACCCAACACGTTCGCTAGATTCTATAGTCTACGTGTGGAGCCAGTGTCCTCCTGTGTTCTCGCCTCAAACGGGTAGAAGCACTGAGAGGCCCTGGCTCCTGTCGGCTTGCTGCGCCCCAGCGCTTTTATTCTCCAGAAGCAAACTCTGTTAAGTCCTCCATCTCCCTCGGTGCTGGACGTGGCGGAACGTCTGGCATCAGGCCCCTTGCCGCTGAATCCTTGAGAACCGGTACTGGGCTGGGGATATATGAGTGACCCTGCGGGGATCCCATATATTTTCCACGGTAGCTCCTACGGGAAGCCCGTGTCTTTCCCTTGGGAGAGCCTTCCCGTCACTGGGACTGAGCCCCCTCTCTCCTTTGCGGGCTACGGCTCAGCATTGTACTCCACATAACTCCTTCGGGGTACGATGTGGGCTCCGCAGCGTTCCCCTCACTAGGGCACGCTTTCCCAGTGTTATCCAATAGTCACTGAACGGGTCATGCGGAACAGCAGTGATGGACTTCTCTGTGTGAGCCCCGTCTCATCAGGTAAGAGAGCTCAGGAGGCTCACACAGGGCACTGGATGGGGGCAGAGGCCATGGCGCTTTAGTAGGGATTCCTATTCGTCGGTACTCCTACGTCCCGTCCCGTCGCCATGCCCTCTGCACCCTGCTGGGGTGCCAGTCTACCTACTCGGCTCCTCAGCAAAAAGCTAACTTGATGCAAACACCTGTGTCTCATTTATACCCGCGCTGCGTGGCATGAGCACCTGGTGCAATCATTGCATGCCAATGTGCATTGGCTCGTTTAGTTTCACTCGAAGTAGATTGGCTCTCGCGAGCGAGATTCCTATTCGTCGGTACTCCGACGTGGCGTCTCCGTTCCCTCCTTCAGGGAACGAGGGTTACATACGTAACTGAGACGTTGTTGTCTACAACCTTTTTAAAAATACACAAGGGAATAATGATTATAAAAGACAGCTCAACATACTCTTTAGAAGGGTTGGGAATTAAAAAATGTTAAATATATGGAATCAAATGATTTTATAGAAATAGGAAATACATAGTTATACTTCATTTTTTAATTGCAAATAGTGTAATTACAGCATGATTCACAGACAAATTGATTATTTTTATTTTTTTTAACAAACAAAATTTGTATTATTACATATTGGTTTTATGTGACTAATGTCTAACTCACCCTTTTCTCTAAACCTGCACTTTAAGGTAATCAGCCCTATAAAACTTCCATTTTCACTACACATGCATGCTAATACTTGAAATATTAAGTAAGCTACCTCATAGAATTTGATATTTACATATAATACCTTAGTTATTTTCCATATAGTTAAAATAAATGGACACTGGGTCTGTCAAGCCCCAAAATAACAAAAAAAAAATTACACATTTTGATAACATTGATGGCTAATGAGTCTTGTGAAATGTAATTAGTGCCATATCATGGATATATTTTCAATGTATAACATCCTAAATTTTGGTCCGTTTATCACGCAAAACTATTGTATGACTTCAGAAGGCTTGAAATATAGCGTATAAGTCATATTACACAAGTCTGTAAGAGGTCTACACAAGTTGACTTGCCACCAGATGTTTTTTGAGTTATTTAAGCCCTGTCTTACCCTCTTGCTTTTGTTTACTCTTGAGCCGTCCCTATGCTGTTTCCAAGTGACCCTGAGAAGTTGCGTATCTGCTTGCTTGTCGCTGCTTAGACTTGTTCTCAGTTGAAAACGGTGTTTGCCTTACTAGTGTTTTTATTTACTGGGACTTTTTTGATCATCCAAAGGCTTAATTTGTTTTTAGAGATCATTACTTTTTGTTGTGCCATCTTTAGTTTTTTTTTTTGGTCCCACTTTATATTAGGTGGCCTTAACTACTATGTACTTGCATTAAAAAAAGGTACAATGTACTTGTGTTTTTATTGCAAAACAACACTTTTTGCTGATATTGAGGTGGGATACGGGTAAAGTTAGGGACAGTTGTGGTGTATGGGTAAGTTTTAGGGTAGGGTTAGGTGTAAGGGAAGTGTCAACAGTGTAATTATGAATGTAATTACATAAATTAATTACAGATGTAATTACATACAGGTTTTCCAATTGTGAGTACAGTGTAAAACATGTATGTACACAATAAGTGCATTATATCAAATGATTAATTTAAATGTTAGTACATAGTAGTTAAGGCCACCTAATAAAAAGTGGAATATAATTTTTTTTTCTTTCCCCCAAGAAGACCTAAATATATTAGTGACATTTATTTTAAGTTGAGTTCATCATTCTTTAGCAATACTGACAACTGGTCTGGGAGACCAGAGTTTGATCCCCTAAGAGCAGCATGTTACCACACTATTTTTGAGCTTGACAGCACCTCCTTTTACTTTTATTATATGGAGATATTGTCATTATTTGTGTTCTTTTGAATCAAATAAATAATACGGTTTTGCAACAACAAGAGGGTGAGAGATTATAGTGTTTTTAAATTTTAGGTGATAAATAAGTGCAGTTACTGGTTGCTCTTATGACAATATTGCTGTGCACACGTTTCACCATGAGAGTAAAGTTTCACCATGAGAGTAAAGAATAATCAAAAATTGTTTAACAAATAAAAACTTTTGGAAATTGAGGGGTGTTTGTCATCTGACCAATCTAAAGCATTTGTGAGATATCAGATAACTGGTAGAACTATCATCAGCTATAATATTTCATGTAAATTAAAATCATATACAACAATCCCAAAGTCTCTGGAAAAAGGATTTGATAAGTGATTATTTACGTATAAAAGAACTTGTTCAATTTGCTTTTGTCTCTCTTGCATGGAGACTTTGGATTGTAGTATCTGTTATTGTCTCATTGGATGAAGACTCTGAATGTAGTGTGTCTGTTAATGTCTCTTTCCTCACAGACTGGAGACTGAGATCGTGGTTGTATCTGTTACTGTCTCACAAGCTGCTGGCATCAGAGGGGGCCCACACAGTGTGGCCTACCCTTCTTTCCCTCTGTGGAACACATTTGCATAATCTAAAGCACATAGTTAGCAGAAGTTTAACCAGTGCATTATTCATTTTCCAAACCACCATCAGAATACCTTTGGCAATGTTCTGAACACAGAGTCCAAACATGATAGAAAAAGATTGAACTGTCATGCATTCATTCATTTGTACAGTATGTTAACAACCTAATTTGTATAAGATGTTGGACTACAAATAGCTGTCACTGAGAAAACATATTTATCTGAATAAGTATAAAAAGCTCATCTGAAGCTAATCGATGGGTTTTTGTAAGAAAAATATCCATATTTAAAATGTTATAAAGTAAAATATCTAGCTTCCGTCAGACCACCTTCCGTATTCAAATTTTAAATATGGATATTTTTCTTACAAAAACCCATCGATACGCTTCAGAAGGCCTTTATTAAACTCCGGGCCATGTGGAGTATGTTTATGATGGATAGATGAGCTTCAAACACTGCCATTATAAAGCTTGGAAGCGTCAGGATATTTATTAATATAACTCCGATTATGTTCATCAGAAAGAAGAAAGTCATATACACCTAGGATGGCTTGAGGGTAAGTAAATCATGGGGTAAATTTAAATTTTAAAGTGAACTAATCCTTTAAGCATGGTTATGGATGGATTTTGATGGATTCTTCTGGCCTGTCTTTGTTTCAGCCATCAATGCTGCATCCAAAGGGTCCTAAGGAATTTGATCCCAATCTTAGGGATTAGTCTCAAGATGGGTGAAGGGCAGAAACCTTGCTTGGTACTAGGGGTCTTTTTCTTGCCCTCAACAAGATGTCTGTCAGTTGCATCCTAGCATCCTTATCTGATGCCTTTGGACATTTGTTTGTGCTAGTCTACCAAGAACCAATGAAACTTTCTCCACTGTTGCAGTCAGAGAGGGCCCCACCATAAAACTGGGCCCTAGAATGTGCTGTTTACTGCAATGTTACTGTTTGATTATTGTATATTGTACAATACAATTGTATATATTATATTAGGATCAAATTGTGTGTGTACGTTTGGGAGGGTTGTTTATGGAATCATTAAGGAACCTAATTTTCTTTGCTCTTTAAATTACACCCATCACCCTTATTTTAAATAAAATTGTCCGATACATTATTTATTTATTTAAGCAAATTAGTTGATTTCTTCCAGTCATAAGGTGTTTTAATTACCCCTTGAAACATCTGTGTTAATTGTTCTTTGAAATGTGCTTATTTAAATCACACCAAGTGTTGACTCACTCCCACAGAGATAGATGTGACTGCACACTGGTGATTTGTCTTGAGAAGAGTAAAGTACAGATCTAAAGCGCTGGTGTTTTGTGGAAGTATTCTCTAAAGAACAAGCCCAAAATGACCATCTGCGTCCGACTGTGGCTCGGTGCATGTCACCATTAGCCCTGCGCTATTAATCACCAGCACTGGAGATATCACTCACAGATCTGTAGTGATCTGCGCTTTATTTGACTGCGTGTAATATACCACCTTTGATTAATTACCACTAGTTATAACATAAAATATGACTGAGCTCTAGAGAGCTCTGCTCCTCGGCTCCTATCAAAATGGCAGTTATCTTTGCTCGGCATTGTTAGCATTATTATCAGACTTTTAGCATTCCTGCTAATGTGAAAATGACATTGTTGGGTAGATTTAAGATGTAGTACAGTATATTAAAGCTGCAGTCCGTAACTCTTTTTGTGTTCAAAATGTATATAATAAGCGAGTACATCATGAATCAATTTTCCAAACCGTGTTTTTGTCTGATTCTGATCACTACGGTACACCTATAATAAGTGTTTATATTCAGACTATTTTAGACTGGTTCGGTTCTGCACCGCACCGCTGCGGAGTAGCACAGTACCTGCGTGACTCATCATAGACATAAACAGAGAGAAGTAGCTCCGGCTACAATGTTCATCCGCAAGACACATGCAGTTCTGTTTATTAACCGCTAGAGAGCCAAAAGATACGGACTGCAGCTTTGAATACTGTATTTCTCCTGTAAAGAAAATAATGTAGAGAACGGTGAATGTTACATGCATGTTTTTTCACCCACAAAAGCTGAATATATGGTTCAGTGAACTAGTTACACATTAGAATATTCCGTTATTAATAAATTACTACAATGTCCAAATGAGTAACACAATACTAGCATTCTAGTAACTACTAATAACTAACAAGAAACTCCAATGAACAAATTAGAAAGTTTACTATTAGTTAATTGGTTGCTACTGCTTCTCCATACCTCCCAGCCTGAGAACTATAATAAATCATATGCAGTTTCATAATTAATGTTAAACTAATCAATAATATGCAGGACAAATTAACATTTTAACCACTACTTTGACATTTTTAACCACTTACATAATCAATAGATAAAAGCAGACGTAGTAATATATAATTACTTTATTATTATTATTATTATTATTATTACTTAATAATAACAAAAAAAATACAACTGAATTACTTAGTCATGGAGTCATTAGTCATCAGTCATACCTCAAATACAAGGGAAACGCACACGCACGTAATAACTTAAGGAATGACTAGCCATTTGGGATAATATTCTAAATTAAAGATCATGGTAGGCCTCTAGTAATGACTTTGTGGTAAACCAAATTCATCAGAAGGAATTACTATTCAAAACCTTACAAAACCTCAAAAGCTTACAATGACTTTAGTCATTCTAGCGAGTTATCATGCTTTTCACTTTAAAATACTGTTCCAAATAATTAGCCATTTCTTCTTCTTTTATTATTGTGTTATTCATTTGTTTCTGTGTTATTTATTAATAATGGAACAGTATTCTAAAGTGTTACCACTGAACTGTATATTTTTATCTTGTGGGCGATAAGGGCAGAAATTCCCCAATGCTTTTTTTTTTAGCCAAGACTATATATATACACTGATCAGGCATAACATTATGATGGCCTTCCTAATATTGTGTTGGTCCTCCTTTTGCTGCCAAAACAGCCCTGACCCGTCGAGCCATGGACTCCACTAGACCCCTGAAGGTGTGCTGTGGTATCTGGCACCAAAATGTTAGCAGCAGATCTGTTAAGTCTTGTAAGTTGTGAGGTGGGGCCTCCATGGATCGGACTTGTTTGTTCAGCACATCCCACAGATGCGTGATTGGATTGAGATCTGGTGAATTTGGAGGCCAGATCAACACCTCAAACTAATCGTTGTGCTCCTTAAACCATTCCTGATTCCTGAATTTTTGGCAGGGCACATTATCTTGCTGAAAGAGGCCACAGCCACCAGGGAATACCGTTTCCATGAAAGGGTGTACATGGTCAGCAACAATGCTTACGTAGGTGGTACGTGTCAAAGTAACATCCACATGGATGGCAGGACCCAAGGTTTCCCAGAAGAACATTGCCCAAAGCATCACACTGACTCCGCCGGCTTGTCGCCTTCCCATAGTGCATCCTGGAGCCATGTGTTCCCCAGGTAAGCGACTCACACGCACCCGGCCATCCATGTGATGTAAAAAAAAAGTTATTCATCAGACCAGGCCACCTTCTTCTATTGCTCCGTGGTCCAGTTCTGATGCTCACGAGCCTACTGTTGGCGCTTTCGGAAGTGGTCTGCGGCTATGCAGCCCCATATGCAACAAACTTCGATGCACTGTGTATTCTGACACCTTTCCATCAGAACCAGTGTTAACTTCTTGAGAAATTTAAGCTACAGTAGCTCGTCTGTTTGATCGGACCACACGGGCCAGCCTTCGCTCCCCACGCAAATTTTTATTCACTGATTGTAATTGTACAGGTTCTTTAGATATTAAAGAAAGGCAACAAATATTCCAGTTTGTTTTGGCCTGTTCTGTCATATGACAGTGTTTAATATTATGTCAGATGTGCAGTTTCCCCTGCATGTTCTCTATGCACATACACTATTGTCAGTTTGATTGTCATTCAGATGAGATGGTTGCAATGAGGAAAGCTGAAGGCATACTGAAAATTATTTCTCTTTAATGTGTCTCAGTATATTTTTCCAGCTGCTGTCACATGTCCTGCAGAAGACATTATTACCTTTGTGACTATTTATGGACTAGGCAGCTTTGTATTGATATTCCCCACACATTATGATTAGGGTTTGTAGTATAAAACTTATAACAATAATTAAGTCCAAACTTTTAAACCTACTGACTACATTTACACTGTCATGTCTAAAATGTTTAATGGGCTTTTTTACCTTTAATGTACAGGACAGTAGAAAGATAAACTTTTATATGAATATTGAATATGAAAATTATCTCATCACTTATGAAACAACTTCAAACACCGCTCTAAAAAGACATTATCCAGCTCAATTTAGTTCAAGTTTTTGTGTTATCATCCAATAGTGTCAATATAGTCAGATCAATAATATTTTCTTTTAAGCCCTTAACTGAGCAAAACAAAGGCAACAGTGGCAAAGAACCAGAACTTTACCAATTTTGGGAGAAACCAGGCTCAGTCAGGGGTCAGTTCCCCTTGCAGAAAAGAACAAACACAGTGTGAATCATGATTCCAGGCTGCATAACAAGTCAGTCTTTTTGTGAACTGATTATTATGAAATCCAGACATCCAGACTGTGCACTATAGATCCCTCGACGAACCATTCCAATCATTCTCTGCTATAGGAGAGCAAGAATTGTCTAAACTTGTTAAATCTGCTAAATCAAAAATATGTATTAGACCTTATACCTACCAAGCAATTGAAATAGATGCTTCCAGAAATCATAGACCTTTACCATTGTCATAAGGCTGGCTGTTATTAAGCATCTAATTTTTAAAACACCATTTCATATCACTGAGACTGCTCTAATCAGAGCTCTTATCATCTGATCATGGTTGCATCTCTCTATTAGTGTTACTGTAAGTGCTGTTAATACTATAAACCACAACCATTCCTGGGATAGGCTCAAAAATGATGTTCGCATTAGTGGAATTGCATTGCAATGGTTAAAATTTTACTTATCTGACCATTACCAATTTGTAGCAAATAAATTAAAAAAACGGTGTCATATCGGTCACAAGTTCAGTATGGAGTACTGCAAAGGTCAGTGCTAGGACTGTTGCTTTTTCACCTTGTGCATGCTACACTTGGGAGATATTGTTAAGAGACATGTTTTAATTATTGGACTAAAGACCTCCACATGTAATAACCCAGAATGCTGTCTAGCTCTTGAAGGATGCTTTTTATTATATAAATTTCTACTCCACATGTGTCTTCAGTCTGACTTAAAAAGAATAGAATAAGCCAGTTCAAGCAACTTTTGAAGTTTGCAGAGGATTACCAAGGAGTCCGATGAGTTAGTTGACGATATGCATGCCTGAGGCACGTATTGGAAATATGCTTATTATGACTGCATAAAACCTTTCTGTCGAGATATGTAAATAGTTGATTTTTTCTATATTAGACACTTTGTTCGAAATGGCCCCCTATACACACATTCACTATTCACTATTCCCTATTACTCCATCAATACAGTCCACTTGATGAAGTGAATGAAAACGAGTGAGTGAATTTGGACGCTGAGTGCGCCGGAAGGGCGGCCACTTTTGCATTGTGCTTGTTGTTTAATAATCATTTGAAAGTTAGCAAACTGGCAGCTTTAGTAGTAATGACAAGATTTATCTTGAACTCCCTCATGGAAACTATTAAATTGTTTAGTTAAGGTTTATACATGCTAATCAATTAAACATTAATTTATACCTGTATGATATTACGCTGTACCCACATTGGACCAGTGGTTTAGAAAATAGATGGATGGATGATTCAGCTGTGGGCGCCATCTCCTGGCGAGACGCAGGAATTCATTTGGCGCGACTGTCACTGTGCATTATGGGTATTCTTTAGTCTTTGACCATACATTGGTTGTACACTTGTCTTTACGGTGCATTGTGGGATTGAATTAGTGCACTCAATAACATCCAACTATGGTTTCGGACACCACTACAAATGGCTATCCCCTCAAATAGTGCCCTATTTAAGGGTATGGGGTGATTTTGGACACAGCCCAGATCACATTAGTAAGAGGGAATCACATAAAAGGAACATGAAACATGGCTAAGGCAAATTACAAATTAAAAGGCATGAGAACATGAATGTGACTAGAATAAAGACATATAACCAATTTTTCTCATTGTGTTTCAATGGCTTACCTTTAACATACTCGTCACCCTCATGACAATCCCCATAAACAACGTGCTGCTAGATACAAGAATATGTACAGTACACAAAGAATCTAGCCAACACTAATTCCTAACCACCCAATTGGGCCACTAAAACTCCCATTCACTCCAACTGGATGACCAATCCACAAAGTAACACATAACTGTATTACACTTATATAATTCAAATCCTTTAAGGGATTGTTAGGCTGCATTAAGTATTACTGGAACCAAAAAGATTCCCCATAACACCTGATACACTTGTTGCATCATTGGAGGAATGGCATCTACTCATATATTAGTCTGTCTGTCTCATCCTTATCCCATAGGAGCTAGAATTGAGTAAAAAAATGGTGGCCTTAAAAGTGAACTGCAGCCAGCAACTATTGCTAGTGTTTGCACTCATGCACACACTATGTAATGCACAAGAGACTGAATGTGAATCAAGGCCCCGATATACTCACAACGAAGTTAATTTTTGTTATTCGAAGTTGGAAAGTTGAAGAAGTTGAAGCGATATACAGTTAAAGAACATCCACTCTGCTGAGAGCGACATTTAGATGAATATGTAAATATGTGATATTAAGTAATTAAGAAAGCATCTGATCATAGCGATGTGGAAACGTTTGCACCCGCTCTGCAATTCACCAGCATCATGTTGACAGATGAGGTAATTAAAGTTACACAGTTATGATAGTTTGATTATAAGTATATATGTAAGACTTTAGACTATACAGATCTGGCTATGTGGCACTATAGTTTGAATTAATCCTTTTTTTTTTGCATGACACTGACATTACAGCACAGAATGGCTCTTTCGCCTTTATTCTATATAAGCATTCATTTTATGTGTTGTGCTGTGTGTTTGTTGGCGTTAATGGCATCTCTAAGCTAACGTTAGTTAGTGTTGCACAATTTGTCGCTGCAGAGAATGGAATAGAGGCTCTCTGGAGCTCGTGTGAACTTCACATCCATTTAATTTTCCTAGCAAAAACATCCCGAGTTCTTCACATACAAATCAGTCTACAGCCTTTCATAGACAACCTTGGAAGTCGAGGAAGGTAACTCTTTCCCCATCATTGGTGGAAATTTCCATAATTTGTGAGAAAACGCTTTCACTGTTATATGGTAGGGAGCCACTATATTACGCATCTTCTGAAAGAGTACTGAAACTCCTGATCAAAATGCAGGTGAAGGAGAAGCAGAAATAAGCAATATCATGTGTAAGCAGATGCACATGAAAAATAACGTGATCATCAATATTAAAGGGATAGTTCACCCAAAAATGAAAATTACCCCATGATTTACTCACCCTCAAGCCATCCTAGGTGTATATGACATTCTTCTTTCAGGCAAAATACAATCGGAGTTATATTAAAAAATGTCCTGGCTAATCCAAGCATTATAATGGCAATGAATGGTAGCCCAAAATTTGAAGCCCGAAAAAGTACATCCATCCATTATAAAAGTAATCCACATAAAGGTTAATAAAGGCCTTCTGAAGCGAAGCGATGCGTTTGTGTAACAAAAATATCCATATTTAAAACTTTATAAAGTAAAATATCTAGCTTCCACCAGACCGCTTTCCGTAAGTTGAATACGGAAGGCGGTCTGGTGGAAGCTACATATTTTACTTTATAAAGCATAACAGGCACGACGTATGACTAGGACGTAGCGTAAGCATTTGAACTATGAGAGGCAGTACACTTTCTGTATAAGTTGAATACGGAAGGCGGTCTGCCGGAAGCTAGATATTTTACTTTATAAAGTTTTAAATATGGCTATTTTTCTTACACAAACGCATCGCTTCGCTTCAGAAGGTCTTGGATTAGCCAGGACATTTTTTTAAAATATAACTCAGATTGTATTCGCCTGAAAGAAGAATGTTATATACACCTAGGATGGCTTGAGGGTGAGAAAATCATGGGGTAAATTTCATTTTTGGGTAAACTATCCCTTTAAACAGCATATAAATTATAAATGGTAATGAAATGTTGACTCAGGACAAGGTCTCAGGACTGTGCAAGCTTTGGGGGTGTTGATGGACTAGATCTACTCCATCTATGTTCTGGATGTAGTCTTTTTTCTCAAAATGTTGCTTTTTTATGAAACTTAGTATTGATAAAAAAGTGTTGTTGTTGTTTAAAAGCAGAGAGTCTGTTCTTTCTTTTGACATATTGCATGTTCATATATTTATACAACAAAATATTCTGGGGGCCATGAAACTTTTGTGAAAATTATCAAAAATGCTGGCGGTGTCTGGCAACTTTTTTCAAAAACGCTGGCAGGGAAAGAGTTAAGTTTCGTTTCAAGCTGTTCAGCTTTTAAATGTCAGCAAAGACCACAACAATTAGACAAACCCTAGGGACAGGTCCCCTGCAAAGACCTTGTAGACACAGATCTTCAGTGAAGACCCCAACAACGTCTTGGTTACGTTTGTAACCCTCGTTCCCTGAAGGAAGGGAACGGAGACGTTACGTCAGTTACTGACGAAATGGGGGGGTTTCGCTTAGAAGCCAATCGCCTTTGAGCTCTACAAAACGAGCCAATGGCATGAAAATGCCATGGGTCTGCGGAATTTGCATGCAGCAACCCCGCCCCACCACGTGGGTATAAAGGGCGTTGCGTGGCAATCTCGCATTATGTTACCTGCTGAAGAGCCGAGGCATGAGCGCCTGGCCGTTCCAGCGGAACAGCGGAAGTGGCATGGGGACGAGGGTTACAAACGTAACCGAGACGTTCCCTTTCAGTCAGTACACTACGAGTTACGTCAGTTACTGACGAAATGGGGGTCCCAATACAATCTCGCCACAACGGCTGTCTTCCAGCGTCCTGCGCTGACCAGAGCTCCCTGCCGTGAGTGTTAGCACGAACGAGTGGCTAGGCTCAACGTTACCAAGGTACACTGGGAAGCATATCCCACGTGGAGAAATGCAACACAATGCCTGCCCGAAGGGAGGACTCAAGAATACACCTATGACCCCCGAAGGGACTGCATAAGGAACACTCTGGGGTATCCAGCTGCAGGTGGAAATTTTTCAACCCCAGGCGTGGCAAGGTGTCTTGCCAAGGGACTTACCGTGGAAATACACATGTGGGGGTTACCCAACGGGGGAACCATGCACACGGCGGCACCTAGCCGAACACGAGGGCTGACCCAGTGGGCATGCAGTCTGGTGTTGACATCAATAGTGCTGGAGGAGCTCAGGGCTTACTGTGAAGCTCACCTGAGGAGAAATGCGCACGTATCCAGTCCGCAGAGTGGAATGGCGCAGCAAGCGAAGACACCTGAGCCTGTCCAGTTACTGGCCACACAGGCTCCACTCGGAGATTATAAAATCTTGCAAATGTGTTGGGTGTCACCCAGCCTGCAGCTCTACAAATGTCTGTTAGCGAGGCGCCATGCGCTAAAGCCCAAGAGGAAGCAACACTCCTGGTGGAGTGTGCTCTTACCCCAAGGGGGCATGGCATGCCTTGAGCCTGATATGCCAGGACAATGGCATCCACTATCCAGTGGGACAACCTCTGCTTGGAGAGAGCCTTCCCTTTCTGCTGCCCTCCGTAACAGACAAAGAGCTGGTCTGAGGTCCTGAAACACTGCGTCCGGTCTACGTAAGCGCGAAGGGCGCGTACTGGACAGAGCAGTGCCAAGGCTGGGTCTGCCCCCTCCATGGGCAGCGCTTGCAGGTTCACCACCTGGTCCCTGAAGGGAGTGGTGGGAACCTTGGGCACGTATCCAGGCCGGAGTCTCAGGATCACGTGAGAATTAGCCGGCCCGAATTCCAGGCACGCTTCGTCAACCGAAAATGCCTGCAGGTCCCCTACCCTCTTGATGGAGGCCAGAGAAATCAAGAGCGCCACTTTCAATGAAAGGAACTTCAGCTCCACAGACTGCAATGGCTCAAAGAGAGCTTTCTGCAGGGCAGATAAAACCACTGCAAGATCCCAAGAGGGTACTTGAGGCGGGCGAGGAGGATTTAATCTCCTCGCGCCTCTAAGGAACCTGCTGACCAGGTCGTGCTGTCCTACCGTTTTTGAGTCCATCAGGTCATGGTGGGCCGAAATAGCGGCCACATAGACCTTCAGGGTGGAGGGAGACAGCCTTCGCTCCAACCCTTCTTGGAGGAAGGAGAGCACAGACCCGATCGGGCATTTCCTGGGGTCCTCTCGGTGAGAGGAGCACCAGGTGACGAAGAGGTTCCACTTCAACGCATAGGCCTGTCTCGTGGACAAGGCCCTAGCGGAAGTGATGGTAGCCGCCACCTGAGGTGGCAGGGTACTCAAACCTACCGCATCCCGTCCAGGTTCCACACGTGGAGGTTCCAAAGGTCGGGATGTGGGTGCCATATGGTGCCCCGTCTCTGAGTAAGAAGGTCCTTCCTCAGAGGGATCGACCAGGGAGGGGCTGTCGCAAGGAGTACGAGTTCCGAGAACCAGGTCCGGCCGGGCCAGTATGGGGTGACCAAAAGGACCAGCTCCCTGTCCTCCCTGATCTTGCACAGAACCTGTGCGAGAAGGCTCACTGGGGGAAACGCATACTTGCGTGGGTTGGCCGTAAACCCACCGGTTTTCTTGGGTACAATGAAGTAAGGGCTGTAGAAGCCGGACTCCATCTTCGCCAGTAGGGTGTCGACCTCCGCACGCATGACAGGGGCATTGCCACCCACCACGGTATAGCGGACTCCCCGAAAACAGGGAGGAGACCGGGCGAACTGAATCGCATAGCCGAACCTGATGGTGTGAGCGAACCACCTGGACAAGTTGGGAAGCGCTAGCCAGGCTCCCAAGAACTGAACCAGAGGGGTCATGCGAACCACAGGCCCCGATGGGGCAGCGAGGCGGAATGACCGGCCTAGACATGGGAGGCGTGAGGGCGTCCCGAGGTGTGTTCCGCGCCCTGACAGAGGAGACCAGGGAAGGACCAGCGTTCCACGGGGGTCTCGTCTGCTAGGGGGCTGGCGACAGAGGGGGCCGAGAGTGGCGAGGCTGCTGGGCGTGAGAATGTCAGTTCTTTCTTTAACCATGGATAGGGTACCGCCGGCCGTGAGGCCAGCGGCGGAAGGGGAAAACAAAAGATTCTCCCCCAGTCCTCCACCGGGGGAAGGAGTGGTCCTGCTACCATCTCCTGGGAAAGAACCGAGGTCACCTCCGAGCCGCCCGTCTCAGGACCGCCGCTTAGACTGCCGTTTGGCAGGCTGGGGGGCTGGGACGGGCGGGGCTGCCTTCAACCTACTGGACAACTCCTTTCCCACTGAATGCTGATGTGACGTATACCGATCTTCAAGCAGAAGGACCTGGATCTGTCTTCTGCAGAACTGCTATATAGCTGAATCGTCTTTGTTTAATAATTGATTAATTTTGCAACATCGACATTGAATCAACATTGAACTGACTTGAGCTTAATAATGTCTTCTGTCTTCTGAACAACGTCTTCGTTCTTCTGTAGAGATGCTTACAACTGAATTGAACTCTTTTTTTTTTTTAATTTATAAACTTTAGACGGTTATTGAACTGGGTTGCATTTCTTAAAAGCATTGTGAGCTAAGTTGATCGAGACCATTGGTGCCAATGGTATGATCTACAGTACTTATAGTCTTAGACACTATCGTCTTCAGGAGAGTTGCCTTATAGCAGAATTCAAATTTGTCTCATATTTTGTCTAATCTTAAATTTCATCATTGATTGTTATTTTCCTGTTTTACACTTTAAAGCTACTTAGAAACAATCTGTGCTGTATAAAGGGCTATATAAATAATAACCTGACTTGACCTATGCAAAATTGAGTACATCTGCCTTTAGACCAGAATGCACCTATCATGGTGAGATTGTAGTAAGGAGAAATAAGGATATAATTCAAACAATTTGTTTAATGAAGGAAAACTAAAACAAAACAAACTATATCAATAGTACTGGGAGGTATTTCAGAAAGCAGGTTAAGCGACACGTATGTTAACTGATAAATAAGCAGATTTTTTAAGCAGAATTTCAGTTTCAAAAACTGGTAACTTAGCAACATAAGCCATAGATCACATCACACATGCATTCAAAAGGTTTTTGAATGAAAATGGGACATTTAATGTATCTCTATAATAAAATACATATGTGCTACATCTCACAACAAATGTGGGAGTAAAATGGCTAAAAAACATAAAAAATATTATAAACTTATGCATCCTTATTATCTTCGAAACCACAGACCTTTTTAGTTCAATCAATCTTTCTTTTTGTAATTTAGCGTTAAACAAATTTTTGTTCACAGTAATAAAAAAAATGTTTAAAGATTAAAAGATAAGATTGAAAATAATATTTCACAATTGCTCAGTAGGTGGCGGTGTGCAATAAGACTGTAAATCGCCAATAAACAAAAGAAAACTATTGCACGCTTCTTCTTAGCATCCGTTTCTATGGTGACTCCTGGATTCTGCGCTCTGTTGAGAACGTCTTTGTGTTTTCACTGTGAACATACTCTAGGTTGACTGAACTTACCCCAAGCAAGGTTTGGGTTAATTAACTGAGAGTTCAGGGTATATATGTGTAGGTTAACCTTGTTTTCTTAATACCCGCCTAGAGCACAGGAACACAGGAGAACAAGAAACCAAACCATGTATAGACAACAAGAACGGACAACTAACAGCTGAGGGCTAAAATCTCAGGGTTATGTCACATTTGATCTGTCACGTTTGTGTTTGTTTGAGCATGGACTTTGAGTTGATTTTTTATTGTTTCTAAATCATGTTTTTTTTGTCTCTATTCATTAGTTGCCATGGATATTCATTAGTTCATTGATTGTCACAGGTGTCCTGTCACAGGTGTCCTGTTTTGGTAAGGTGCCACAGGTGTCACCTTATTAGTTTGTGTATATCTAGTTTGTGCTTGAGTTTGTCAGTTATTGTCACTTTCAAGATTGTCAAGTTGTATTTTTATTTTGCCATTAAATATATACTGCTGAAAGTAAAAGTGAAATTGACACTGGAAGGCCAAGTATGGTAACCCATACTCAGAATTTGACCTCTGCATTTAACCCAGGAGTAGTGATTAGTGAACACACACAAACAGAGCAGTGGGCAGCCACTTTGCTGTGGCACCCAGGGAGGGATTGGGGGTTGGGTGCCTTGCTCAAGGGCACCTCAGTAATTTCCTACCGGTATTGAGAATTGAACCCACAACCTTCAGGTTAGCAGTCTGAGGGACCTATCTTACACCCGGCACAATGCGACGGCAGGTGTTTTTTGTGTTTTTTGCTAGTTTCAGCCTGACGCAGTTATCATTTTCACGACCAGCGCCACTTGTTTAAATAGCAAATGCACTCGCACCCATCTGTTCGCCCATGGGCGTTTAGTGTAGCAAAAGTAGCACAAAAAGGAAATATTAAAAATTAATCATAACTTATGATTATGAATATTTGGATCAGTTAATCTGATTAACTTGATGCAGAGAATTAGAACCAAATATGTATTGTGCACAAGTTTTATTAACTAAATCACAAACCCAACTAATCTCAAAAAAACTGCATACACACAATCACACATACATGGGTAAGATGGAAAGTGACAGAATGAAACTGGAAAACGGAAATGAAGCTATTGGGGATGGGTCCATAGACCCCAGAGTGAGTTTTAAAGATTATTTGTTAACTATAACAAATAATTGTGTCTGATTTGTCTCAGTCGTTATATAAGGCGCATTGTTGGCGCGTTGCTATTTTGAGGCAACAAAAAAAAAAAAAACTGCACCATTGACCAACAAAAACCTGGTCTAAAGTCAATAGCGCAGTATTTTTTGTGTTATTTAAAGGGCGCGTTAGTAATATTCACCTATAGGCGGGTGCACAACACGGGTACACTCAGCTTATTACACACACAGGCAGCTGCACACAAACATTTTAAAATATTAAAAATAAAAGATTCCTCTCTGGAGAAGCATTCAGTCTTTCTGCTCGCAAATTCCGCCATGTAAACAGTGAATCCCCCATGAAAGCACAACTGGCTTATAAAGGGAATGGGAAATTAGACTCTGATTGGTTTATTGCACGTTACACCCAAGACACACCCATGACTCATTAAGAGACTAGGTACAACCCTTTTGTTTGCCGACCGTTTTTTCCGTCATTAAACTAGCAAATGTGGATTTGAACACTCCCTAAAGTGCATCTGCGCCATGCGCTTTAGACCATGCACTCAGATCGTTAAAATAGGGCCCTGAGTGTTTAACCATTAGGCCATGACTGCCCCTGCTGCATCTAGATCCTGCTTCTCTTCATTCTTGAGTCAACCCATCATGACACAACCAAGAATTTAGGGTATATGTAACAATAAGTTAACCTAGCTTTCTGGAATAGAGGCTCATATGGTAACCTTGAGATAAGACACAGACAGAGACTAATATATGCGTAAATGCCCTTTCAGAAAATGTGCACATATTTTTTTTAACTATTCATATGTGTTTTTAACCAGCCGACAGAAAACATGACGTCATGATAATAGCATAGTTTCTCTGATGCAGCAATTTATTTAAACAGAAGCAAACTATACCTAAAATGTTACCCTATATTCTCTTGCAAATTTGCCATGCACACATGCAAACACTACTATTTTCTTCAGGAAATGCAAATCTTGTTGATCATCTAAAGTGCATAATCAGTTTTTAATGCAGTGTATAACGTGACATAAATATGATAAAAAGCATTTTAAACTTTTTTTTTTTTTTTTTTTTTTAAGGTGAAATGGTTTAAAACTTATTTTGTAATTTTTTTTTAGGTCATGAGTTGCTGCCTTGAATGCATGCCTGTACATACACTTATAGCATTATTCAACACCCACAGCCCTTGACAGGGACCACTAAGTCTTGTACCCTTTCGGGAGAGAAAGGACCTTTTTGTCTGCTTCTGCTCTCTCCCTCACTGTTTTATTCCATCTAGCCCTTATGGGCCAGTTTCATATCGCTCCTCTTTCGTTTGCCATTTATTTCAGACACAAAATCCAATCAGGTCCCTTTGGCCTCGTGTCCTGGCTGTGGTTCTGACCAACACTGCAACTCTCTCTTATCTCGCCATGAGTTTGGCTCAAAACACCTGTCATTTCACAAGTAACGGACTTCAGTACACCTGCTACTGTTGTTCCCTTCATTGATCAATACACAGCCTGTCAGTCATCCTCTTCACATGCTGGATTGTGACCTTGGACAAACATTATGGTAATTCCTTTTTCAAATTGACTGAAAGTAACAAACATTTTCCTGCTGTCAAGAAATTGCTGTCAGCAGTTGTGTTTCTTGATTCCTTATCTTCAGGTTCATGGTCATGAAAAAAAAGAACATTTTGAAATGCTATCTGCATGTCAATAAGTTATGTATATCTCTCAATGATGACGTTATTTCTTGTAATTGCAACTTTATATCTAATGATGTGACTTTTACTCTCTCAATTACATGATTTTATTTTTTACTCTACGGCAGAAATATATTCTAATTTTTAAGCATTCTTAGTCCCTGCGACACAGTATACTCTGTTCCGTTTCTTGTTTCAATGCCACAAAGCTTGTGTTTACATGCTAATAGCAGGTGGGAAGAGTGAATTATTCAAGTGCGCTGAAATTCGCCATCTCTACCTCTGTGTTACTGGCTGTCATCCATAAATCCTAAAAACACAAAGGCATATTGTCATTTTCTCTGAGATGGGATTGGAGTCGTGAGAGGAAATTACGGAGAAATAATGCCATCCATCTCTTTCTTGGCCGTAGGAGCCCTCAGCTCTTTTGTTTACGTCAGTCATGCATTATTTAGCAATGCCTTAAACATCAGCAGTGTGCTGTCATGAGAACTAGAGCTGTCTCATTCCACAGTGAGCGAAATGTGCCTGCTTTTTAAAAACATGCACACCTCCACTGCAGATTTGACAATAATAATTAATCTGGTGGTGGTGGAGTCTAATGTGCATATGGGTTCTGTTCATGGTTAATGACTCACACACATCTGAACGCTCATCTGTTTGGATTTAAACTTGGTTACAATGTTGTGTACACAATGCTGACATGGACCAGTATACATTGTTAAAGCAGGAGCTTTGTGACTAAATATGATGCACAGTGAAAAAGAGACATGATCGTTAACGTGCTGTCTGTAATTTTATATTTGTGTATAGTGACGTTAGTGTTCCTGCTATTTTGGCAGGAAACATCAAGCACTGCATAATTTTAGGGCAGAATTATACCGAACTGCTTCGGCTGATGTAACCATGGTAACGGAGGATTAAAGCAGATTGCACAGCAACTTTCTTCATGTGTGGCTGTAGCTAAGTTTTAATGCAGCTCACCAATCTGTCACTGTCAAATCCTCTCTTAAAACTCCTCTGTCATTCAGCACTGCTAAAGTATTTCAAGAGTTTATAGATGGTTCTTCCAAAGTCATTTAGCATTGGGATTTTAAAACAGAGATTTGGTGTATCTAACTGTGTCTGGGTTTCTGTACAGACTCTAAGGTTGATGTCCTTGTTCATTAATCTAAAGATCTTCAATTAGACTTTAATTAGACAATTAGAATGTGTGTGTGTATGTATATGTTACCGGCTATGTGTGAAAAGCAGGTATTGTATAGAATGCCTAGGGAATATATAGAATGTGTGACATTTGTAGGTAAAGTATAAAATGTCTGTTTTTTTGTGATTACGTTGCATACTTTTACTAGGCATTCTTTGCATTACCTTAGGTATTATACAGAATGACAAGCACACTCTATGTAAAGTAGAGTGTGCACACCTTTACAAAACACACCTTTATTGGCATTGAACATGTTTTTGAAAATGAACAAAGAACTACGACATCAAGTAACCAGAAAAACACGAAAGCAGAAGTGCCGTTGAGCTACTTGTTGTAGCAAGGAAGGCTAGAACGGCATTTTGAATGGCACTACACTTTCTTTCTGTTCCGACATCGCGAGTCTCTGTGGCGGGAGTGGGAGCTCATGCGTTTCGCTACTGGCACGTCCACCGTCGAACAAAGACCCAAGCGTGAGTAGCGGGAGCGATGTATACTCTGCCGGCTGGCCCTTTGACATTGTATAGAATGCATAGGAAATGTGTGAAATATAAACCATTTCATACTTTGCCTACAAACTTCAGGCATTCTATACAATGCCGGATTTCACACATTGCTGGTAACAAATATATATAAAAAATATGATATGATGTGATAACTAGACAACTGGGTCAGAGCATCTCCAAAACTGCAGCTCTTGTGGGGTCTGCAGTGGTCAGTATCTATCAAAAGTGCTCCAAGGAAGGAACAGTGATGAACCGGCGACAGGGTCATGGGTGACCAAGGCTCATTGATAGAAGGCTGGCCCGTGTGGTCCGAACAAACATAACCACAGACCGGTCAGGGTGCCCATGCTGACCCCTTTCCACCACCGAAAGCATCGATGGTCATTGGCCAATAATCGTTTTATATTGTTTGATCTGTGGTCTATATAAAGGCCGATCAAAAGAACCGAGCAGATGACGCAAAACTCGTGAGACAATTTTTTATGTGCAGCTAAAATTGCTTCACTACATTCACCAGTCTTGTCATGGCAGTTCTACCAGGTGTCTGAAAAAGACAATAAATTTGCAATGTCATTGCAAATACATTACATTACAACGACAGCAACACTACAGCAATGACCGCAACAAACTAGAGCTGTGCAGTTTTAGTGCATTTCTTTCCTTCATAGCAGTGCACTTTCGTTCCTCCCTAAAAGTCTAAACTTAACGTCCAAATCAAATAAATCAGTGATTGTCGTAAAATAGTCTACTGCTAAACTGCAGGATGTGCTTAATAATAAAAAGAGTTATTAAAACTGCATTAAGCCGTGCAAAAAATTTCTCCAAGTGGCTTTCTGTGCATGGCACGTGCGCCGAGACAGAGTGGAACACGGACAAGCAAAGTGAACATTAAGCTTCGGGCTCACGCCTAAACGGTTAAATACACACAGAAATATGTAAAAATGCCCAGTTTGGTGAGTATTTACTTAACAACAGTCGGTTATGTCTTAAGTGAACATAAAGAGTTGGCAAATAAATTGCATGTATAAAAGTATATTGGATCTGTGCCTTCTGTCTTAAAGTGATAGAAGCCTAATATACTTGCAGTTTGTGTTTGCTAGTTGTGTTAATCAAACAACTAAAGGCAAATAATTACTCGCTGCTCTCTAGTAGATTTGATTATTCTATATTTTTATACAGTGAAGACTATGCAGTGTTGTTTTACATGTGATTAGCCTACTTTCTGTTGATTAAAGACTTTATTCTTCATTATTTCACAGGAAAGCTATATTTGTAAAGCTCTAAGCTGTCCCTCATCACTTCTAAGAGAGGGAATGAAATATGTTGCACGTTGCTTGCCAATAGACTAAATAAAGAGCTGCCAATTCATGATCTATTTGTATCTCTTAATTTTAATACTTAATATACGATGCTATTTTCAAAGATTATTATTTTGTGTTTTAGGTGGAACATGTTAACATGATTTAATGTTCAAAAAACATATTATTTTTCACATACTATACATTATTGAAGCTCATCTATGCCCCGTCTTCACTGCAAAAAAATGATCTTCTTATTTAGTATTTTTTTCTTGTTTCCAGTCCGAATATCAAAAAATTCTTAAATCAAGATGCATTTACTAGATAAGTAAAATTACATAAGATATCTTTTCTTGTTTTTGCTTAAAACAAGCACAATTATCTGCCAATGGGGTAAGAAAAATTATCTTATTTCTGTTTGGGACAGAAACAAGAAACAAGATTTCAATCAGAAACTAGATTATTTTTCTTACCCCATTGGCAGATAATGTAGCTTGTTTTAAGCAAAAACTCACTTAATTTTAACTCACTAATTATTTTCAAGAAAACAAGAAAAAATATTTTATGTCATTTTACTTATCTAGTAAATGCATCTTGATTTAAGATTTTTTTTATATTTAGACTAGAAACAAGACAAAAATACTAAGAAGAGCATTTTTGCAGTGTTTGGAGTTTGTCAGCTTTTCACCACAAGTTATAAGCGGAGAACAGAGGATACTATGTTTGTAAACATAAATCCATCTTTGCACTTTTGAGCGCAAGAACGACAAACAATACGCATTACTCAACACTGCACAAAACTCAGCATTTAAACAGGCAATACCAAATACTTTAACAAATAATAAAACACTTACAGGCTGTAATTCAGAAGCGCTGGATTGCCCTAGCAAAGTTGCAATTGCCCAATTTTTTTAGGAACAGCCTTTGTGCACAGCCGGCCTTATACTCTCCCAGGTTCAGGAAACTGTCCTCCATAAAATGCGCTGCACACACATGAACATTTGGGTTGTACTGTTTTGGAACAGTGTTGTAAATAAATCTTAACCACTGATTCCTAATAACATCCACTTTCGGAAGCCAAATAAAGTGCTTTTGCTTTAACTTAGAAACACACAGCATCTCGACAACATTGCAGCGACAACACTACTAAGATAACTAAAAACCACACCTTCTTTGCGTATGAATTTGGCCAGCATTATGCAAATATTTCCACTGAGTGACGTATAGGTGAGAGAGAATTCGATCAAGGCGTTTTAGCTAGTTCTGGATCTGCCTTCTCTTTTAGATAGAATAAATCTTTTTGTGGGAACTTTGAGATTGTAACTTTGCAGATCTCAAACATGCACAAACAGCTTCTTTAACAAACATTGTTGTTAAGAATAGCTAAATCAGTATTTCCCAACCACTGTGCCGTGACACACTAGTCTGCCGTGACAGGTTGTCAGGTGTGCCATGTAAAATGATAAAATTCCCCAAAAAAAGAATAAAAAATAAAAACTACAATAAATAAAAATAAATGCTACAAAAAAGAATATACAGTTGCTGTCGGGCGGACACATTGTATCTCTATATTTTTGTTGTTTTTGTTTTATTTTATTTTTTAGAAAACAACAGACAAAACCTTTTCGACTGTCAGCGAAACCTCATAACTCCACCCCTTTGAATAACACAAAAAATACTGCGCCATTGACTTTGGTTTTTGTTGGTCAATGGCCCAGTCGTTTTCAGTTGCCTCAAAATAGCGATGCGCCAACAATGCGCCTGAACACACCTCGTTTTCAGACCAGCATGCCCATGGGTGAACATATTTTGGCCAGATTTTTATCTCCCATACAATAATCTTTATATCCTGTAAGTTGATGAAAACGTAATGCAGTATACATTCTGCCTCAGATGACGTTGTTCCAGTGAAGGACAAAATCTGGTCAAAAAACTCTTAACTCCAGTTACTCCAGTAACTTCACATGCACGTGTCTGACCACATATAAGCCACAATATAAACTTTGATGCACAGTGTTTAATTATTTAAAAAATATGAGGTTTCCACCCGTCAGCGATGATATGCAGATTTGTTTTTTATCATCACCAGCAACATCATATAGCTACCTATATGACCTTATGGTGTTCCTACCTGTCTTAAACTCTTAATAATTTTGTTATTTTAGTGCTGGTGTGCCTTGGGATTTTTAAAATAACTTTTTTTAAAAACTGTGCTGTGGAAAAAAAAGAAAAAGTTTGGGAAACACTGAGCTAAATAACCCCCGTGGGTCTATTTGAGGCATTCTATTTATCATGTAGTATTATTTATTTTGGTGATCAGTATCGGTGATCGGTATCAGCCGATACTGCTTTCAATGATCAATGGCCCTAAAAATCCTGATTGGAGCATCCTTAATATGTATTGCAGGTGACCAATGAGAACAGCTGTAATCTACTATATATGTGTAAACTAAGAATATAGATTTTGCAAGTTATCAGTAAATTAAATTAATCTGGGTTTTTACTGTACTCTCTGGAGTGCTAGATCAATAGAATGTCTTGCAAGGGGAGAACAAGGATGTTTGTGGCAAAAATGTGGCCAGAGTATTTTGCATGTTAATGGAGGACAACATCTGTTAAAGAACTGCACATTAGTCTAAAATCAACCCCCACTAGATATTTCTTACATATAATTTAGTAATGGTGGAAATAATGTATTTGTTTTCTGCAGGTCACAACAAGATTTAACTAAGGTAATGATTTTAAAGGCAATGTCAAAAATCTATAATGAATCTAGCCACTCCACTAATTAATAAGGTAGTTTAACCGCAAGTAAGGACACAATTGGGGAGTGTTGGGGAGTAATACAGTAACAGTAATACTAACTAACTAACTACATTTTGCATGATGGATGCTCAGTGTTTTTTTTCTTTTTCAAAAATTGTGTAGCTTTTACAGTATTTAGCTATTTATTAGTGCTGTTTCCATTGCTTAATATATTGTACATGTAGCCTTAATAATAATATCAAATATTCTCTACTAGAATCTCATCATTTTAATAAACTAATTACAATAAAGAAAAAACAAAACAAAAAACCTCTCCTTGATAAATTTGCATCACCAATCAGTTTAAAAAAAAAAAATGGAATCATATACAATTTGATAATTATATCATTTGAAAATATATTTCCCTTTAACTCAATGTAGCTACATTTATTTTGTTACTAACATATAGTACTTTTAGCTTGAATGCAGTTAAGCTGCTTTAAATCATGAGTAGATTGTACAGTAGCTTGGCAAACCACAGTTTCAGAATAGCTTCCCGAGCACTGTACATTAGCTTGTACTGTAGCATTGTACCAAGTAAGATTTAGCAAACATTATTTATTTATTCAGCAGCTATTTCAATATCTGCATTTTGAATCTGTATTCACATGCAGGATAAATCTGAGTGTAAGGGTAAATCAATATTTAGTACTGTTGTAATTTATGAGTACATTTCTGTTCATAATATTCAATGCAACTAATTCAATTTATAGAGAGGGAAGAACTGGCCATCTGTCTAGAAAATCTGGCAAAATAATTATTCATGTTTGTGGAAGGAGTTATTGAGTGCAGGCCCTTAAAACTATGACAAATTGCCAAGTAATTGTTTTGCTGCTATGTTCTGATTGTTTCACCATTCTTACACATCAAGTGCAGACGCAGTGTGATGGCTAAGGCATCATGCAGTTTAACTGGCATTGTGCATTTCTAACTAGCATTCCACTACATCCCAGTGAATAATGGTTGATGCAATTCTGTGAATGCACTGCTTATGAATTAAAGGCACATCAAATCATACTGGCTTGCTACATTCTCCATTCTACCCATTTCTTACACAATATAATTATGGGTTTGAAAACAGCAGGAACAGGCAAGTGAATTCCTACAACATGCAAAATGTTGGGTTTTCATATAGCAGGGGTGTTTCTTGGATGAGGCAAAATTGGATGAGAAAATAAGCAATAAAGAAAAAAACTGTATGGAAGTATAACAAACAGTTTTCATTCTCATGGACTGCTTATCATTATTTCCCTCCACTTGTTTATTACCATGGATATGCATTTATTCATCACAGCTGTTCTTATTTGAATTTGTTATCATTGTATACTTAAGTTCCCGTGTTTCCTCAGTTCATTGTTGGTTATTGTTTGTGTGTAGAAACGCTGTTACGTTGTTGTGGATTATCTGTTGTGGAGTTTACTTTATTAATACATGCATTTTGTATTAGAACCTTTTGACTCATCTTTATCTTTGGACTTTTATACTTGTTACAAAATATTGTTATAGGGTAAGACAGGGTAAGATGTGCTATTATGACATATCTTTAAATAAAAATATAAGCGATTAGATAAGTATATACACTATATTGCCAAAGTTTTGGGATGCCTGCCTTTACATGCACATTAGGGCTGCACGATTATGACAAAAAATCATAATTGTCGATTATTCCCTTGAAATTGTAATTGTGATTTACTAATTTTGATTATGACAATTTACATTGAATGATGTTTTGAATAGCTTTATACCATCATATTTTTATATAGAATAAAAAAAAACAAGCTAAAAACACTCTTCCTAAAATAACTTTTATTGCTTTTCTACAGCATTAAGCCTCAAATGTCAACTATATATTGGTTTGGTTTCTTCTTTAAAAAAAAAAAAAAAAAGCATGGTGCAATAATAGGGGCTTTTGCACTGGGTAGTTCTAGGAACTTAGAGAACTAAAATTTTCCTGGTTGCATTTGCACCAACAGTAGGAACTCTGAAGTGACGTAAGTCGCACTTGTTGTTTTGACTTTTATTTTGATGGCGCGGCGGACATTTACTTTGACGCCGCTGAGAACGCTAGAGCCTGAGCAAAGAGTGCTCACATTCTCCGTCTTCATCAGCTCACGATCTTATTTTTTGTCTAATATGTTATTAGGTAGAACTATTATACAAAGAAAGTAGACAGTATAGGAAAAAGTATTAATGTTAGCGTTTGCCGTGTGGTTGATGTCCAATATGACTAGCTGAGCAGAAATACATAATCATGTTTCGCTTGGTCCCCTCAAAGTTGCGTTGGATTTTCTCCTTAGCATAAAGTTTAAGAGGTCCATCTATTACTGTTTTCCATGTTTGTAGAGTTAGTTTGTTTAGTTATTATAAAGGTTTTGTACACAACTTTTTAAAAATGGCAGGTGCTGATGTTTCGCATGCGTTCAACCAGTCCGCATACACTTAACATTACGTTACTGGTATTTCCTATTGTGCTGGGTTAGTCCCTAATCTGAAGTAGTTGTGATTCACCTCTCACAACGTAACATGCTCTAAACACACCTCTTAAGCACGCATAATAATGTAAGTGGATTTTTTTTTGTAATCGTGGCTTTGAACGATTACGTAATCGTGACATCTGTAATCGTAATCGCGATTAGAAATTCGATTAATTGTGCAGCCCTAATGCACATGAACTTTAATGACATCTCATTCTTAATCTATAGGGATTAATATGTAGTTGGCCCATGCTTTGCAGCTGTAACAGCTTCAACTCTTCTGGGAAGGCTTTCCACAAAGTTTAGGAGTGTGTTTATGGGAATTTTTGACCATTCTTCTAGACGCGCATTTGTTAGGTCAGGCACTGATGTTGGATGAGAAGGCCTGGCTCGCAGTCTCCACTCTCTAATTCATCCCAAAGGTGTTCTGTTGGGTTAAGGTCCGGACTCTGTGCAGGCCAGTCAAGTTCCTCCACACCAAACTCGCTCATCCATGTCTTTATGGACCTTGCTTTGTGCACCGGTGCACAGTCATGTTGGAACAGGAAGGGCCCTTCACCAAACTTTACACTTGGCACAATGCAGTTAGGCAAGTACCGTTCTCCTGGCAACTGCCAAACCCGGACTCGTGCATCGGATTGCCAGACAGAGAATTGTGATTCGTCACTCCAGAGAACACGTCTCCACTGCTCTAGAGTCCAGTGGCGGCGTGCTATACACCACTGCATCCGACGCTTTGCATTGCACTTGGTGATATAAGGCTTGGATGCAGCTGCTCAGCCATGGAAACCCATTCCATGAAGCTCTCTACGCACTGTTCTAAACTAATCTGAAGGCCACATGAAGTTCGGACGTCTGTAGCTATTGACTCTGCAGAAAGTTGGCGACTTCTGTGCACTGTGCACCTCAGCATGCGCTGACCCTGCTCTGTGATTTTACGTGGCCTACCATGTTGTGGTTGAGTTGCTGTTGTTCCCAATTGCTTCCACTTTGTTATAATACCACTAACAGTTGACCGTGGAATATTTAGTAGTGAGGAAATTTCACGAATGGACTTATTGCACAGGTGGTAACCTATCATGGTACCACGCTTGAATTCACTGAGCTCCTGAGAGTGACCCATTCTTTCAAAAATGTTTGTAGAAGCAGTCTGCATGCCTGGAAAGGATTGGAACACCTGAATTCAATTATTTGGAGGGGTGTCCCAATACTTTTGGCAATATAGTGTATTTATATGCCTGTATATAACTCAAAGAATAAGTGCACCTTTCTTTGAATCTGAATATCTTTTACTGGGATTCTGCTTTGTCTGTTATCATGTTTTTATTTATTTCCCTTAATAGTAGAGATGTAACGATTCACTCAACTCAACTCACGATTCGTTTCGCGATAATAATTTCACAATAAGATTTTCTATTTTTTTTTTTAACAAAATTATATTTAAGATTCTTTAAGATTCAAAATGATAGTGTCTTTTTATTTCTCAGACAAAATTCTGCATATTTCTTCGTAAAAATGTAAATATATATTTTATGTCAAATAAAAACTCAATTTAAATTTTAAAACAAATCCTCAAAAAGTCCTTTCAAGGAGATTTTCCAATGGTGTTTTCTTGGGAGGAGGTTATTTCAGCTTCTTCACCCTCATCCTGCACTGAGGAATAGCAGAAATGAAAAGACTAACGTTAGACTTAAAATTTAAGTACAACAGTGACAGGGGTTTCACATTGTTATAAAGGCAAGATTTTAATTATAATTTGTATCATTACACTTGCAAGAGTCAGAAAAACAGAACACATTTAAATAAATATGCCATAATAATCAAATTCACAAAATCACAAAATCTTGTGATCTCTGTGGCAATCGCCCTCGATGCCGCGAGTAGGGCTGCAAATCCGCCGGTCAGTGTGGTTTAGCCTATTATCTTTTTACATGCAGACGGAGGTGACTGCAGCCTTTCATTGTGGTGATTATTAGTCTTTGGAAAGTCAAAATTCTGCCACACCTCCATTCTGAATGAGTCGACGTAAACTACGCGCTTGCCGTCGCCATGCTTCTGTTTGATGGTAATGAATATTACCTAGTACATTAGGTAATACTTTACCTACTTCCATATGAATGAACTGAAAACATTCACGGATTTCACTCTTCTTCGCGCCAATGTCCGTAACGCTAGCTACAACTTGCTCATTGCTATCGTGCCTGTAAATCACAGTGTCACAGTGTATATGGTTTCAGCGTCCCTGCTGTTTAAAAAGTGTATCGCGATTAGTTTAGATTCTGAACTGACACATTTGTATCAATTTTCATCCGGCTCCGAATGAATTGTTACATCCCTACTATATAGCACTTTGGCTGATGCATCATCATCCTGTACATGCTAAACTTATATTTAAATATGTTACAATCTGAACATAAATGCACATTGACATAATATGATACATTGTTGTTGTAAACTAAAACGATTAAATTATTGTTTTTGTTAATTAAAAAAAAGCTGAATATAGCATATATCTAATTAGGTTATAAAAAACATTCCCTTGAAAAGTAAAAATGTTGTTTGCATTAAATTTAAGGGGGCAAATAGTTCTAAAAAGGGGCAAAAAAAAGTAAAGGAGGGAGGCGATAATAATAGCCATCAGGGAGAGGGAAGGTGGGACAGGACTATGGTATTGCAGGACCGGCAGAGTAGAAGACCACCAAGGCAGAGGAGTGAAAGAACAAGGAACAGCCAAAGTCCATGGTGAAGCAACAGACTATGGCAAGGCCAACAACAGGGATTTTGGGGTGGGAATAAGGATGGGAATTAGCTCTAGGGCTGATAGGGTTGCGGACACTGGGATGGACAAAACGGCTGGCACTGGCCCCGGAACGGACAAATCCTCTGGCTGGAGGTCCAGGGCTGGCATGTAAAAAGGCAAAGGGTCCACTTTGCCAGTGTCAGTCAGTCACTGTCAGTAAATTCCTTCATAAAACAGTGGCACACTTGAGCGTGATTTTTCGGAGTGTAAAAAAAACCAAATTCACATTTACTTTTATAATGCTTTGTTAGAGAGTGATGATACAATTAGAGTTATATGATCATATTTTCTTGACCTGGTAAGAACTCTAGCAGCTGCATTTTGGACTACTGTAGCTTATTTATTGAGGATGCAGGACAACCACCTAGTCGTGCTTTACAATAATCCAGTCTAGAGGTCATGAATGCGTGAACTAGCTTTTCTGCATCAGCAAAAGATAACGTGTTCCGCAGCTTAGCGATGTTTCTGAGGTGGAAGAAGGCTGTTTTTGTAACATGAAATATGATTTTCTAAAGTGAAGATGTTGTTCAATATAACACCCAGGTCTGTAAAGGCGTGATTTTTGCTGCTAGAGGTCGCTTTTTCAAAACAAAGGTGTAGCTTGATGACACCATGAATGAGCATGGAATCATGGGAGTTGTCATATTGGGACTGTTGGTATAGATGCATAATAAGTTAGGTTTAATGATAAGTTTTATACGTTTATTTAGCTCTTCCTGTCCTTTTAGTTGTAAAGCACTGCAATTGTTCTTGAGGGGCGGTAATTAAGGCTAAAATCATAAAACGCTGTCGAAGGTTGTACATTTAAAATTGTATTTCTGTTGCTTTTGATTTTCTCAGTGAAGTCAAGTCAAGTCAAGTCAACTTTATTTATATAGCGCTTTTTACAATGCAGATTGTTTCAAAGCAGCTTCACAGTGTTAAACAGGAAAATAATGAACAGAATTTGATTCGGCTGTACAGCCGCTCTGGAGAAAACGGTGATGTCATCAGCTCATTTCAATTATCATATATATTCAAGTAATGTAGTTGATATAATTTAGTTTAGTAATTACATTTATTTGGATATTTATTTGAAAATTTTGTGTCCCCAACTGAGCAAGCCAGAGGCGACAGTGGCAAGGAACCAAAACTCCATCAGGTGTCCTAATGGAGAAAAATAAACCTTGGGAGAAACCAGGCTCAGTCGGGGTGCCAGTTCTCCTCTGGCCAATTAACAAACAGTGTATGTTTATTATTTTGGCAGCCTTATAGGTCAGAAGTAATATTAGATCGGATTATTCGAAAGATCGGAGGCATCACACCGGGTTTATTGAGGATGGCGTGTCAATTAAATAATTATTAAATAGGAATATTCGAAATATCGGAGTCATCACGCCGGAGATGGATCCATTGAGGATGCCATGTCGATGAGCAATTTCAGAGGGTAGACTAATTGACACGGTCTCTGCAGACACTTCAGGGATACGTTGGTAATGTCTGGGCGCTGGTCCACCATCTGATCTGGATACGGCCCGGATCCGGCTGACTGCAGTAAACCTCGGGATAAACAGAGAGACTAACATTAGCGTAGATGCCATTCCTCTTATGATGTAACGAGTACATCAGGTGTTATGGGAAGTGTTCCCGGTTCCGGCTGACCTAGTTAATGCAGCCTAACAATTTGAATAAAATATAAATTAAAATGTTTTATGTGTATGCCATAGTAAAGAGATGCGTTTTTAGTCTAGATTTAAACTGACAGAGTGTGTCTGCTTCCCGAAGAATGCTAGGAAGGCTGTTCCAGAGTTTGGGTGCTAAATAGGAAAAGGATCGACCGCCTGCAGTTGATTTTGATATTCTAGGTATTATCAACTGGCCAGAGTTTTGAGACCGCAATAGACGTGATGGAGTATAATGCGTTAAGAGCTCGCTCAAGTACTGGGGAGCTAAACCATTTAGTGATTTGTAAGTAATTAGCAAGATTTTAAAATGTATGCGATGTTTAATAGGGAGCCAGTGCAGTGTTGACAGAACCGGGCTAATATGGTCGTACTTCCTGGTTCTAGTAAGAACTCGAGCTGCTGCGTTTTGGACCAGCTGCAGTTTATTTATTAAGCGAGCAGGGCAACCACCCAGTAGAGCATTACAATAATCTAGCCTTGAGGTCATGAATGCATGAACTAACTGTTCAGCATTTTGCATTGAAAGCATATGCCGTAATTTAGATATATTTTTAAGATGGTAGAATGCAGTTTTACAGATGCTAGAAACGTGGCTTTCAAATGAGAGATTGGTATCAAAGAGCACACCCAGGTTCCTAACTGACGACGAGGACTTGACAGAGCAGCCATCAAGTGTTTGACAGTATTCTAGGTTACTACATGTGGAGTTTTTTTGTCCAATAATTAAAAATTCATTTTTTTCTGAATTAAGTTGCAGGAAATTACTAGTCATCCAATTTTTTATATCAGCTATGCATTCCGTTAATCTTGTGAATTGGTAAGTTTCGTCAGGGCGTGAAGAAATATAGAGCTGAGTATCGTCAGCATAACAATGAAAACTAACGCCATGCTTCCTAATGATATCTCCCAGTGGTAGCATGTACAGGGTGAAAAGCAACGGTCCTAGCACTGAGCCCTGCGGTACTCCATACTGAACTTGTGATCGGTGTGAGATCTCTTCATTTACTGCTACAAACTGAAAACGGTCAGATAAGTATGATTTAAACCATGCCAATGCAATTCCACTAATGCCAACATAATTTTCGAGTCTATTCAAAAGAATGTTGTGGTCGATGGTATCGAATGCAGCGCTAAGATCGAGTAACACTAACAGAGAGATACAACCACGATCGGATGATAAGAGTAAATCATTTGTAACTCTAATGAGAGCAGTCTCAGTACTATGATGTGGTCTAAATCCTGACTGGAAAACCTCACAGATACCATTTTTTTCTAAAAAGGAGCATAATTGTGAGGACACTGCCTTTTCTAGTATTTTTGACAGAAAGGGTAGATTTGAGATTGGCCTGTAATTGACTAATTCTGTAGGGTCAAGTTGCGGTTTTTTAATAAGTGGTTTAATAATAGCCAACTTAAAAGTTTTCGGTACATATCCTAAAGTCAAGGATGAATTAATGATATTAAGAAGAGGATCTATGACCTCTGGAAGCATCTCTTTTAGTAGTTTAGTCGGTATAGGGTCGAGCATACATGTTGTTGATTTAGATGATTTAACGAGTTTAGCCAATTCTTCTTCTCCTATAGCAGTGAATGAGTGTAATTTTTCCTCAGTGACACTACAATGCTCTGTCTGATGTGATACAGTAGTAGACGGCTGCATGGTTATAATTTTTTTCCTAATATTATCAATCTTACAAGTAAAGAAGTTCATAAAGTCATTACTGCTGTGCTGTTGGCAGACATCAGAAGTTGAAGCTTTATTTTTGGTTAATTTAGCCACTGTATCGAATAAATACCTAGGGTTGTGTTTGTTTTCTTCTAAGAGAGTCGAGAAATAAGCAGATCTAGCAGTTTTTACGGCCTTTCTGTATGAAATCATGCTCTCTTTCCACGAAATGCGAAAAACTTCCAGTTTTGTTTTCTTCCAGCTGCGCTCCATTTTTCTGGCTGCTGTTTTAAGGGCCCGGGTGTGCTCGTTGTACCACGGCGTTGGACTATTCTCTTTAATCTTCTTTAAGCGCAGAGGAGCAACTGTGTCTAAAGTGCTGGAAAAGAGAGAGTCAATAGTTTCTGTTGCAACATCAAGTTCCTCTGGGCTATCTGGGATGCTGAGGAGATGAAACTGATGAGGAAGATTATTTACAAAGAAATCTTTAGTCGCAGCAGTGATAGTCCTGCCATATTTGAAGCGAGGGGACGGCTTTGCAGCCTTTGCTAAATTAAGTATACATGATACTAGGTAATGATCTGAGATGTCATCGCTCTGCTGCAGAATTTCAACGGTATCAACATTTATTCCATGTGACAATATTAGGTCTAGAGTATGATTATGGAGATGAGTGGGTCCTGATACGTGTTGCCTAACTCCAATAGAGTTTAGAATGTCTCTAAATGCCAATCCCAATGCGTCTTTTTCATTGTCTACATGGATATTAAAATCACCAACAATTAGGACTTTATCTGTAGCCAGTACTAACTCTGATAAAAAATCAGCAAATTCTCTGATAAAGTGTGTATTGTGCCCTGGTGGCCTATATACAGTAGCCAACACAAATGTTAAACAGGATTTATCAAGTTCACTACATAACGTTACGTAAAGCACCAAAACTTCAAAATAATTATATTTGAAACTAGACTTCTGAGTAATACTGAAGATATTATTATAAATTACAGCAACACCTCCCCCTTTACCTTTCAGACGCGGCTCGTGTTTATAACAATAATCTTGTGGGGTGGACTCATTTAAAGTAATGTAGTCGTCAGGTTTTAGCCAGGTTTCTGTCAAACACAGCACATCTAGATTATTATCTGTAATCATATCATTAACAATAAGCGTTTTAGAGGAAAGGGATCGAATATTCAGCAGCCCGAGCTTTATCATTTGTTCATCTGTATTATATCTGTTGTTTATTTGTTGGACGTCAATTAAATTTTTACCGTTGAATAGTTTTGGTGTTTTTTTGTATTTACTAATTCGTGGAACAGACACAGTCTCTATGTGATAATAGCTAGGTGAAAGAGTCTCTATGTGCTGGGATTTATCTGACTTCTGTGACACGAGACAGCTAGCAGACGGTCGGGTAAGCCAGTCCGTCTGCTTCCTGACCTGGGCCCTAGTTAGTCAAGGTTTAGCTTTAAGACTATGTGCCAAATTACTAGAGAGAAGAGCGGCACCACCCCAGGAGGGATGGATACCATCTCTTTTCAACAGGTCAGGTCTGCCCCAAAAGCTTTTCCAATTGTCTATGAACCCTATGTTATTTTGCGGACACCACTTAGACAACCAGCCATTGAGTGATGATAGTCTGCTAAGTATCTCATCACTCCTTTTAATGGGGAGGGGACCAGAGCAAAAAATCCGGTTTGCCATCGTACTTGCGAGTTCACACACCTCTTTAATGTTAATTTTGGTGATCTCCGACTGGCGAAGTCGAACATCATTTGTGCCGACATGAATAATAATCTTAGAGAATTTACGATTAGCATTAGCCAGCACTTTTAAATTTGCTTTGATGTCAGGCGCTCTGGCTCCCGGTAAACATGTGACTATGGTGGCTGGTGTCTCTATTTTCACGTTCCGTGTAATAGAATCGCCAATAACTAGGGCACTTTCAACAGGATTCTCAGTGGGTGCATCACTGAGTGGGGAGAACCTGTTTGATGTTCTAATCGGAACGGAAGAGTGGTTTTTTGATCCGCGACTATGCCGTCTCACCGTCACCCAGTTGCCCTGCTGCACGGGCTCTACAGCCGGAACCGAACAATGTACAGATTTCACTGAGCTAGTCGCATCCAAAGCAGTGTCTAAAGCTGTTTTGTTCTCACTACTCTCAAATAAAATCTGGATGCGTGTCTCTAATTCTGAAATCTTCTCCGTCAGTCTGACTATCTCCTTACATTTATCACATGTGAAGCCCTGTTCACCAACGGAGACAGATATACTAAACATGAAACATGTAGTGCAGGTAACAATAAAAGGAGAAGACATGGCTTACCGTATTTGTTGATTAATCCAACTTACCACAGTTGTTTGATGGACTAGTAAAGGCACGAGAGACAAAACAGGAAACCCGGATGCACAAATGGCAGGCTAACAGGCTAGTGAAATGCTAACGCGTTGTGAAATGCTAACACGTTGTGATAGTGATTTAAATTAAAAGCTAACAATGTCAATTTTAACGTGATAGAAAATATTAAACAATATATGGTGATGAGTAAGTTATATTTAGCAGTATAAACAACAAGAAAAGATATCAAATAGAGATTCAAAAGCAAAGCTGTACAGAGCTGCAAACACTGTGACCGGCAGACCGAAGAACTTTGTGAAGAAATTCACAAAGTCATTACTACTAAACTGTGTTGGAATATTCAGTTCAGGATACATCTGTTTATTTGTTAATCTAGCCACTCTACTGAATAAAATCTTTGGATTGTTTTGGTTATTTTCTATGAGTTTGCAAAGATAATCAGCCCTGGCGGCTTTAATAGCCTTTTTATAGCGGGACATACTGTCTTTCCACGTGATTCTAAAGACCTCTAAATTAGTTTGTTTCCATTTGCGCTCTAGGTTAGGAGTTTCTCTCTTGAAAGCATGGGTAATGTTGTACCATGGTGCACTATTTTCTCTCTAACCTTTTTAAATCTGATGGGTGCAACAGTTTTTAATGTACTAGAGAAGATAGTGCCCATACCGCTAGTCATTTCATCAAGTTAATTTGTGTCTTTGGGTACGCTGAGCAACTGAAACAGACGAGGCAGGTTATTTGAGAATCTATTTTAGTGGTTGGAATAATTGTTCTACCTGGACATTTTGGATTACATATAAATCTGGGACAAATAACTAACAATGTCACATTGTGTCAGCACAATAATTAAATGTATTCTCTCTAAATGTAAGCTCTCATTGAGCTCCTAAAAGAATGAATGTGAAGGAGGAATGATACAGGTAAAAAACAAACTTCTTGTGAGAAGAAGCAGTGATGTGATTAGCTGATTACCCTTTCAATGAGAGAATGCTTACCTATCATGTCCGCAATGTTCATAATCCACATGAATACTGATAGAAATGAGAAATGAAACAAATTACAAAGTACATCACATCACCACTTTCGCTAAGAAAAGAACTTGAAATGACTGTGAGTGACCTGTGAAATTAAAGGTGCACTTCCGTGCCACCATTATTAAACCAGCAGCGTTTACTGAAAGTTTGTTGACTAATGGTTTGAAAACATGACAATTAATAATAATATATGAACAACAGTGAGTAGTAACAAATAAAAAACATATTGTTATAATTAAATTTGAAAAATAAAAGGAATGGAAATGTGTAAAAAAAAAAAAAAAAAGACAAATACCAAGTTGTTTTAGTTAGTATATGCAAAGTATTTTGGGTAAAAACAAGAGAGAGTCAGAAATAGAAGTAAAAGTGAATCCTTGTAAACAATGTACAAACACAAATAAAGTCTCATAGTCCTTAAATAAACAGTCCCTTACATACACATCATTAAATAACAGTATAGCAAAGTGTGTATGCCTGGGTTTTGGTAATAAACTATGCGTCTGTTCTAAACCTAGCAAACTGCTTTGCTGCCTGCTGCCTAGTGCCTACATATGCAGATGGTTAGGCAATTCATACGTATTTTACAAGGTGGCTAATTCGTACGAATTTGTACGACCTCACTCGTATCAATTTGTATGATTTTTACTAAATCGTACATATTTGACGAGTTGTCCAATTCGCATGATTTTGTACAAATGACCTACCCCTAACCCGGTGCCTAAACCTACCAGTCACTGCGGTTTAGACAAATTGTACAAATTCATACGAGTGAGGTCGTAAGAATTAGCCACCTTGTACAAATACGTATGAATTGGACATTAGATAGATGGTTAGGATGACAGCATCATAACTGAGATTGAACCTTTTAAGTGACCGATTTGAAATAGGCAGCAAACTCTGCGCATCATAGAAATGGCACTTCCTATACACAATACACAGGAGACATGACTCACAGTTGATTTCAGTAGAGGTTGACATTAGTAGCCTATTTTGCTAAGCTAACAGCACATTACTGTTATACACAGAGACATACATCTCACAGCACACAAATATTACATAAAATACATTTTTTTTTATTTTACAATCTTTTTTATCAATATGTCTTGGTATTTTTGGCAATGTTAGAAGGAATTTATCCACTGAGCTTGCAGCAGGGCATTCTAAAATTTCCTACACAAAGGATGCAGCGTTGCCTTAGATCATGATTACCGAAACCACTGTAATCTTGTAATTTGACAAAAAATTATTTTATGTAATATATTTTATGGATAGTTGTGTCCCTGAATTATGATTAAGTTACAGTACATTAAAAGAGCTAATAAACACACACCTGTGATCATATATAATAATGTACCAAGTTGCTACATTGCTTAAAGGATGATGAACTGTTTTAATATTGTGTGGGTTGTTATTTGGGGACGATTAGTTTGACTTCAAAGCACTTAAGCGTGACAGTCTGTGACCATATAGTGATATTAAGCAGAATTGATATAACTTTTTAAGACACATATGGATTTTAACATTTGTTAACTGAGATGTCAGGCAAAAGTAGATGTCGGTTGTATAATTGTCAACTGATTAAAAATGTAAACAAATTAATTACATGATATGCATATATCTATTTCAGACATCATTGTGTCGCCATCTTGTTTTTGAGCATGAGTGCTGTGTTTTAAAAAAAATAAAAAATAAATTCAAGACACCTGCATTTCACAATGTTTCTCTTTTGAAATCTTTGTAAGTCCCTGATATTCTAGAGTGCATGCATCCACAAACAATATGTCTTTGTTATTCTAACAGAGATTCTTAAAAGAGCTTTTGAATTAACCTTTAAGTCAACTGTATGTGCCTCTTATCAGAAGCCCTTTAATATGCTCAGCCAAGATGGATGCAACTTCAGCAGTAAAATATATCTCAAACTTAAAAAAAAACAAAAAAACAAAAAAACAATTTTAACAGGAAATGCATGGTGACAGTGGAAGCCAGTTATGGGACTTTTAAATCTCTAAACAGTTCCTAGATACCAATTAAATGAACGGACTTCAGTAAATAAACTCAGCAGGCACGCAACAAATATATATTCTGATGACGTGACCTCTAAAGCAAGCAGTCCTTTAGCCAGTGCACTTCTATAACATTTCAAAGGGCAAACAATATTTATTTATGCAGTGTTGCATTATAAACCCAACTAAAAGGCACAATAGCTTCATGCCATTTTTCATTATAGCATGGTGGCAGTTCAACTGTTAAAAAGTCAAAATAGTGTAGTTTTTCCCATTAAGTGATCACTTTTATGTCACATTGTATTATGTTTCTATGCAATTTTAGATTTTTGGCTTGAATTTAGTTAAATTTAGGATCAAAACGGCTAGATAACAGCAGCTTAAACAGATATTAGAGTCTTTATATATTTTTTTTCTACTAGATTCAGGATGTAGAACATATTAAAATATCTAATAACAGCTTTGAATGTCTTTTTACATTTTAAACATTTCTATTAAAATATATATCAAATATATATCAAGTCTTCCAAGAGTTTAATAGAGATGTGATAATGAAATAAGGACTGCATTTGGCATTAATTCGGTGTCACAGAGAAATAACATAAAACTTTTTAATCTGTAAGCATGAGGAAAATATCTCTCCACAGGCCATAAGCCCCCTTACAGACAGACATTAGCTTAAAAGGTTTTTGAGACTGTCAGTGGGAGTAATCTGTAATTGAATCAGGGAATTTTTTACTCTACATATATGTTGATTAACTACTGAGTCATTCCACTAAACAGTCACCAAATCCCCATGTGTAATAGTTCATATAATTATAGTACAATTATACTAGAAATAACAAGTCACATTTCCATAACATATTGGTGGTTTGGTTCACTGAATGGGCACACAATAAGATATGAACACCATGTGTCATTTAGTCCTGTTTAGTGGTGGTCGTAGCTTACGGACGATAATAATCAAGAAATTCAATGTTTAAATTAATTGTATTCTAATATGATTAGAACTGCATTGCCTTGAGTATAGCGATGCATATTGCACCAGTGGATATAATTTTAGCTTGAATGAAGTCATGTTGTGCTCATTGCTGGAATTTTTGCTGCATCACAAATCCGGTGATTATAGTAATTAGTCCATATAACCATATTTGGAAAACTATAATTGTTATTCACTGCTGTAGAATTGTATAAATTAGTCTGGCTCCCTTATGTTTAGTGCTGATTTTATTATTAATATTAAATTAAAATGTATCAAATCAAACATTTACATTTTTAATAAGGATTATTAATTAGGCATGTCAATATAACATGTTAATTTAGTCAATTTATTATATAAAAAGTAACTATATACACTATGTTGCCAAAAGTTTGGGACACATGCCTTTACATGCACATTAACTTTAATGACATCCCATTCGTAGGGTTTATGGAGTTGGAGTTGGTCCACGCTTTGCAGCTATAACAGCTTCAACTCTTCTGGGAAGGCTTTGCAGGAGTTTAGGAGTGTGTTTATGGGAATTTTTGACCATTCTTCTAGAAGCGCATTTGTGAGGTCAGGCACTGATGTTGGACGAGAAGGCCTGGCTCGCAGTCTCCACTCTAATTCATCCCAAAAGTGTTCTATCGGGTTGAGATCAGGACTCTGTGCAGGCCAGTCAAGTTCCAAACTCGCTCATCCATGTCTTTATGGACCTTGCTTTGTGCACTGGTGCGCAGTCATGTTGGAACAGGAAGGGGCCTGTATGTAAAAGGGAATTTACATACTGTAAATTAAGGTGTCACAAATTGAGCCATTCACACAGTACAGCTAGATGGAGAGTAATACGAATGGAACAGAATACAGGGGTCTCAAGAGATGTTTTTAAATGTAAATGTCTTAATTTGTGAAGTTTTTCTCACTTGCGATTAATGAATCATTGTACTTGTAATTAATTAGATTTTTTTGAATTACTATACAGCCATATTAATAATTAAATTAAGCTGTTGTTTGCATTTCACAATGTAAATACTACATTTATGTGTCAATAAAGATGGCATATATTCACTTATCAATACATGCCCACAGGTTCACTGCTTGTATTGCTTTGAGCAGTGAAAGTTATTAAGCACTGTCTAATATATCCATTGTTATCATGACTAGTGAGCCTGAAATTATGTGATTATGTATTCAGTCGCAAGCGTTTCAATATATGACCCCTGCATAGTGGCTACAACAGAAATGTATGGTAATTTATTGACTGCTGACCACAAGTTGTCTACTATGGTGATAACACCTACAAATCAATACAGAGTACTATTGGTAAGACAATTAGGGCAGCTTTTCTAGTTATGCATTACAAGAAGGTCCACTGCAAGGACAGAGCAGCTTGGCTTTGTCAATGCAGGCTTTTATATTAATCTCTGTAATGCTTTGAAGCCAAGAAAACAATAATGCGGTGTAGTGATTTTAAATAACTACATCATTCTTCTGTGATCCATCCATAGTCAGCATTATTTTGGATTTATTTTGAATGGACATTTTGTTGAGTTGCTTAAAACAAAGGTAATTAAGTTCCACATAGCTGGCTTTTAGCACTGTCAGCAAAACAAGTGTTGGTCAAAGCAATAATAAAAGATTTTGCCATAAAGATTGAATTGATAACTGGATGAAAGTCAAGCTGCGTATGACATACTTTAACTTTATCATACGTTTATTATATATATTTTTTCTGGCACTTTGGCTGGCAAATATGGGATTTGTAATACCCAGTACAAAATGGCCAATACAATGCAATCATAATGTTTTTTTTTAATAATGGAAAATGAGAAAAGTTCAAAAGTCTATTAACCATGTACACCAGTGAAGAGTAGATAAATTATAGCTTAACCCTCTGGAGTCTGAGCTGTTTTTGGGCCCTTTAGAGGTTTTGACATGCTCTGACATTTGCTTTTTTCAGTTGCTTATAAACACAGTAATGGCAAAGTGTAAGTACACTGTATTCAGCACAAACTGGGCTACCATAATATGTGAGCAAAATGTATGTACATGCTTGTATTTTTGAGAGAATAATGTTTATGCGTGATTTAAAAAAAAAACAGAAAAAAATGTTTTAAAATTTAGGCCTCAAAACACACAATAGATATGTGTCTACAATACTTTTGACTAATGGGTGATGTTGCCTAGAGTTTTTGCTTCAAACTGATGTGAGAATCATTGTGCCTACTTATTCACATAACACAATATATTGATTTACATTTGTAAGACACTTTTTCTTTACAAAGGCCGTATGCGAAGGGGTGTGAATGACCATGAATAATGCTGTGAATCACACACAAAAGAACCCATAATGAGCTGCATAATGAATGAGCCTCAGGTATGTGACTGAGAACTAAGCAACAGGACAAAGGAAATATATTTGTTGTAGTTTATTTAGAATGTAGTCAACAAAGGCACATTACAAAGGTCTATTATATTTTAAATTATCAAAAGATTTGACTACACTGCAAAAATTGCTTTTCTTATTTAGTATTATTTCTTGTCTGCCAGCAATTCATTAATTTTAATGATATGCACAAACAAAACTTTTGGTAACACTTTACCTTCCTTTAGACATTCTGTTGACTATAAGTAATGTTGCACCTTGTCAACTCTCTCTCATTAGAGTATTCATGATGATATAATTTTTAATCATATTTAATGCTTGAGCATGAGACATGTATTGGTCAATGTTTCTTTGAAAAAGACTAATAAAGAGTTTCAAGATTATTACTCACTAAATGATCAAAATGCAAAACGTTTTTCATCTTTTTTTACTTCATGTGCACTTACAAAAAATGTGATGATAATCAAATATCATGGTTTTGTCATGTGATTCCCATGCCCTCATGTGTTGTGTCATGTCATTGGTTCATTGTCTCATCATTGTTCACAGGTGTCCCTTGTCCGGTCATTAGTCCATGTGTATGTAAGCCCTCATGTTTGCCATGTGTCTTTGTCTGATATTGAATGTATGTAACCCACTGTTGGTGAGTCTTTGTTCATGCCATGCCATGCCATGCCATGCCATGCCATGCCATGCCATGCCATGCCATGATCTTTGTTTAATCAAGTCAAGTCAAGCCAAGCCTTTGTTTTATGTTTTGCATTTTGATTTATGTTAAGATTTAAGTTTAATAAAACTGCACTTGGGTTCAGCAAACTTGCCTCCAGTGGACTCTCGTTACTATATATATATATCACAATTTAATAATTGAATAACTATGCTAAAAAAAAGGGTCATGAACTACATTTTTTATTATTGTATGAAGTTTTCTGAGGTGCACTTATAATGTTAGTAGTATTTAACATGATTTTACAAGGCCTGCTATGATTTGGAAACATCTTTGCATATAAAAAAAAAAAGTATTATGTACATGTTTAGCTCCTTAACAAACATTTACTGTATTACTAATACAGCTGTCAAGATGAACTAATAGTGAAAAAAGTTTACTGCAGCATTATATTCAGATCTACGCCCACTGCATAAAAGGCTAAAGCACTGAGCATTGTAGCCAATCACATGTCGGTTGAGCACACAGTTGCAATGATCTCACCATTTCAATGCGATTTCTGCACTCTAATGAATACAGTGGAGACACAATGTAAATAAGGGATTCATTGAGTAGTGTAGACCGTGTCATTGATTACAACAGGAGTTGTGGTGAAAGTGCAGAACTCAAATCAATGATTAACTTACTATATCTCAAGGGGGAAAAAACAGTGATTGATTTGATTATTAGCACAATGTAATCTCATTTTAGAAATAATACTACTTTTATTTACTTCTTACCGGTAACCTTTTAGAAAGAAGACTGCAACCGGGAAGGAAAAATATTTTTTTTTTTTATCAAAACGAACCGAAATGAAAAACATTTAGCAATTTACAAACCAAATTAACAAGCAACAAGAACAGTCTTGAACAACACCCATGCTGGTTAAACTTTAACAGAATGAGAGATGCTATGAAAGCAGGATATAGCTTTAAATAATCCATTTGCTGTGCCACGATTTCAGTAAGTCGATTAATTGTGCTGCCTAGGACAAAAAGGCCTCAGCCGTCTCAACTCATGCATAAAATAGGAAACAAGGGAATGTCACCCCTAAGAAACACCACATGTTCAGCAGCAATTGCCACCACATACTAATTGTAGGCAGGATGCACCTGCAGAGAAATGCTTCTGGAATGACAGCATTGAACAAACAGGGCAGTCGGGATCCAAACTGTGTTATCTGCACAAAGACGCAGACTTATTGACAGGAGAGCATACAAGTGCACCTTCACACAAACATTCAGACAAACATTTCCAGAAACAGCAATGACATTTAAGCATACAAGGAGTTTACTATAAATAGTTTTATCATTAGAAGGTCTTCTTTCTGGTTCTAGAAGAGGAAATTCAGAAGAATTCTAGAAGAGAAATTCAGCTCATCTGTCCCACACGTTACCCCATTACTGTTTTGCTGGGGTTATGGCCTTTAAATTGGAATAAACAAATGAATCAATGAATATCTAAATAAAGGGCAGAAACAAATAATAATAGATATTTTTATATACTGAAAATGTGTTAAATATTCATATTGCATTATAATTCAGGCTGTTAATTATTGAATTAATATTTTACCTTAATTAAAGTTTATTAGAACTGATCATATCTACACAGAAGAAAAAGACATAGCTTCATCCTTTATAAATATGTTTCAGGCTATAAAGCTTTTAAATTGTCCTTTGTTGCTCCAATGAAAATTTTATATAGTTCTTGCATAAAATCCAGAGTTTAACTGTAAAATCATGACGCAGGCAAAAAAAAAATGCTCCCCAGTACCATGGCTTCTATAACAACAACAACAACGAAAATAATATAAACATCACTAAGAATGTTAGCCCTTATATTACCTAATATTTAATTTAAAGTTAATAGTAGTAAGATTAATAATATACCATAATGCAACATTTCTACAGTGTTAGTGTGTGGTACATTTTTATAGGGTGGTGCTGTGGGGATTGAAAAGCTTGTAATTACCGTTAGCCTATACCGTTTACCTCAACACTTCAGTTTACATGGTCTGAGCTATTCAGTCTGGTTTCAGCTAGTTTCGCCACAGAGCCTTTAATGTTCACATATCATGTTGCGCCTGTATCGAATTCAAATGTATCAAATGACTGGCGCTGGTTATTACTTAAATAGAGCGGCGAAAGCGCCAAACGAGTTTGTCAGCGCTGTGCGTGAGACGGTCCAGCTGCTCTCGCGCTGCTTCTTCTGGATGCGTGCACAGCTCAATCAGGTAGTGCCGTTTCATCACTTGGCTTTTGGTATTTGTTTTCCATGCACTCACAGCACTCCAGTAAATAACCGCGCTTAATATGTGGGTGGTGGTGGGGTTTTGGCGAGCGGCCCACCAGGAAAATTTCAGGTGCCTTGGACAAGACAGAAAGAACCAAAGGGACACTGGGTCATTTCACCCAAAGCAAACAGCTCCACATCTGCCCTGGCAAATACCTGTCAGATCAGATCCACAGATCCTCGATTCTCCGGGGCTCAACCCGTGCCACAAGAGAAGATCTGCTCCCATATCCCACCAACCTCAGCAACAGAAAAAAGCAGAATGCGCCACATTAATCCCCATGGGTTGCAAATGCATTTCCCCCTGAGACAAGGTATTATCATGACCCAGACTTGACCACATTTGACAATGAGACAACCACCATATTGTCTGTCCTGATACAGGATGGGCGACCTTGAAAAACTGTGCCCCAACCTACTCTGGCCACAAAACAGGTCAGGAACTAGGGTTGTTTCCATTGCTAAAGTGTCAGACAGCACCTCCACATAACCCTTATTAAGCAGAGACAAATTCAAAACACTCTTCTGAAGGTTTAATCTTAAACTTGGCCTTTGAAGGTGATCAAGGAACATGTTAAGACATGAAATCTCTGATTGAGCAAAATTAGCCAATCATTAAAATGTCATTTAGGACACATATGCCCTAGTGGTTTTAGTGGAGCCAGAGCAGTGTCCATGCACTTTGTGAAGGTACAAGGTAACAAGGCCAGGCCAGGCCAAAAGGAAGAACCAGATCTTCCCTCAAATCCTTCAGATTTATTGTACTCCTTGTCAAATCTGGGTCATAATATGTTTCTGCATCAACATTCAAAAACTGCACTTCCTCAAAGTGAAGTTCAGGAGATGCAAAAGACATTTGTCAGTTGTCAGAAGTCACCACACTGCTAAATTAAGAGAGAGAGGCATCAGGTGATTTATGTCTGACATCTGCAGAAGGGAACTTTGGTTAAGTGAAGTCACCTTTATTTACATAGTGCTTTATACAATACAGATTGTTTTAAAGTAGCTTTACAGTCATAAACAGAAATATAACAACCAATGATGTAAACATAATTCAATTCCGCTGTAAAGCAGCTCTAAAAAAGACAATAGTGTCATTATTCAGCTGAAATCAGTTCAATGTTGATTCAATTCGGTTCAATAACTGTGTAAAGTTCATCACTTATTATCTCTAGAGCTCGTCTAGTTGCCGTGGTCTTCGCTGACATTCAGGGCTGTGTTGTTATCGTTTTCGACTTTTAAGACAAAACAGAAGATGGTAAGAGAATAGCAGCAAACATCTCTTCAACTGCCAGCATTTTATCATACCCCTGTTCTTAGAAATCCATGTCGAAAAAGGTTACTTCCATGACCAGTCTAGTTTTAATTTGTCCGCGGCACAAGAAACTACATCTAAAAGTTTTGTAGAAGCCAGAGAAGGTTGCACTTCCTTGCTGCTTGGGGAAAGATTGTCCATCTGACCGATGTACTTGGCACTTTTATCATGTGTGTCTGCACTTGTAACAAAGCTAGCACATGCATGGCAGCACACACTTACAAAACGCCACCATGTGTTCCACCCTGAACAAGTGAAGCTTACTCAAAGTGGGTTAGTGTCAGCTACTGATACAGTGTCGAGTGAATCTATGAAAGGTAATACAGGGCCATTTTTTGTGGCTGTCAATCTTGTAAATAGCAAACTGTGTGTGAACGTAACCACCTTAAGGAATGAGATCTGCTGCTGTGTAAACATGACGACTGACAAGGCTGACCATTTGGAACTTAGTGTACCTAAAATACCTACAAATACACTGACTAGCGCATGGGAAATCTCCTTACCTTTTAAAAGGACAAAGATATCACTTTCCTTAGTGGACATTCAAACTGATTTTGTTATTATGACTGATTTTGTGTTATATTAAGATTGACCTAAAGAATATCAGCTACATGCAGGTAGCACTCATTTTCTTTACTCATTATTTATTTACACACTTGTGCTGTCAAACGGCTGTGAAGTGTGTAAATAAATAAGAAACAACAACAGTCTTTAAAAACCCTCTTTTGCATGGATCTACTTCCTTCCGCCACGGATTAAAATCTCAAATTGACAGTTTAACAGTTGAGCCCAAGCCTCCGTAACTAATTATATATATATATATATATATATATATATATATATATATATACACACACACACACATTCAAACCAAAATGTTTTCAGACACCTTCAACATTTTCTCACAGTTTATTTGCTATAGTTTAGAAAATGGTAATAAAATATGACAAGAACTCAGAGTTAAACTGTGTCAGAACAAATTCATCTTGATAATGTCAGATAACTTTGATATAAAGGTATGTAATGGATTACAATCAACCAATCAGCTGTCAGCTGTTAAATTTAAGTACACAATTAGATAATACCAATTTTGGTCAACCAATGCTTAATTTTGTACAGTCTGTGGTGTAAAAGGTCGCATTACCAATAAAAAATAAAAAATAAAAAAAAATAAATAAAAAAACTTAAGCAAACCATGGTCAGGTCAAAGTGTCTGAATAATTTACTGGTAGTTCACTGTATGAAGAATGATTGGGTATAATATGTCACAGTTTACTTTATTTTGCTAGCCTCACTTACATAAATGAACTATTTACTAGTGGGTGTCCTGCACCCACTAGTAAAAAAATATATCTGGTGTCTGAATAATTTTTTATATATATATATATGGCCTAACTGAATGAAAATACCATCACTTACAGATAGCTGAGATAAATTGTGCTCATCTTTAGCCATATTTTGTATGCTCAATGAGTGTCAACATTTCACAGAGATGCCACATCCCATCTGTGTACTGTCAACTTTTTCACTCTGAAATCTGCTGTTATAGAAACACCTGCTTTATTTCACCCTGCTGTTTGCAAATCCTTGTTCTGAGCCCCCATTTTCGACTGTTCTGCTGCTGTTCGTACTGCTTAATCATAGCTAATTTTGCTAATGTTGTCATCTACTCAACATCTGGTGATCTTGCTGATGTATTATCTTTGATGGAGTAGGATGTCAATTGCACAATTGTCAAACTTAGACTACTAAACTACTGAAATATGCTGAGTAAATTTTAAAGCTGGGAAATCATTGAAAATCATGAATTAAGTAAATGCACAAGCAAGTAAGTAGATCTGAATGTGTTTCATTTATTACCTTAACAAATAAAATCAGGAACACTGTAAAACCCAACAAGTTAAGGTTGAGGTAATTGATTTAAAAAAAAGAAAATAATAAGTAATGTGAAATAATTTCATTTGAATTAACATGCTATCAAAAGACGCCAGCAGCAGATGCCCCATTCTGTTTCTGACATGCGTTTGCACTATTTCTGACCAAAAGAATTTGGAAGATTTGCTTTGATGTGTCCAGAGTAGACAGACTCTAGCTGATAGCTATTGCTTATTAGCATAGAGGCCACTGCACTAGTATACACACATTTATTGCTGTTAAAATAAAGCAACATGCATCTTACATAATCTTAAAGGTCATGAATTGAAAAACTACAACTAGATCACACAACGGTTGAAACAATGAAATTAAAAAAGAGCTGTATCTAAATGCAGCAGCTGATTTTATTAAACGGAAACTAAAAGAAACCTTGCCATTTTGGAATAGCAATAGAAAATCACCTATTTGCTATTTCACTTCCTCCACATCCTGCCACAACCCTCACAAAATTCAATTGGAATCGCATTCCCTTTTGCACTTGCATTTCCGATACCTAACACAGTCAACTTTCAATCAGTCTTGAGGGTAGGGTTTACTGATATAGTCCGAAAGTATGCCACACCCTCAAGTGGTGGAAAACTTTTTGATTTTATATTCACCTGGCAACCAGAAAATAAGAAACAAAAAGAAAACTGCAGTCTTGAGGGTGGGGTTTACTGATATAGTCCGAAAGTATGCCACACCCTCAAGTGGTGGAAAACTTTTTGATTTTATGTTCACCTGGCAAACAGAAAAAAAAGAAAACTGCATACCTTCCGACTATATCAATAAACCCTCAATACTGAGTGACAGTTGACTGTTTAGGCTTAAGTAATGCACGTGCAAAGGGGACTGCGATTACAATTGAATTGTATGAGGGTTGAGGCCATACCTGTCAACATTTGGGTACCAAATTCCGGGAGACCTCTAAGCGGGGGATGGGGAGTTAGGGTTGAGGGGTTATGGGGGGTGCTGGATGGCAGAGTAACATTTTATTGACACTTCAATGAAATAACAAATTAACATTTATTAGGCTTCAAAAAATATAACAGCTTTTAATTTAAGTGAACTTAAAAACAATCCTCACATAAACTCACAATACACTTCATATTTACCGATGCCCTTCCTACTTGTATAACAAGTCCAGCTTGCTTTATTCCCAGCTCGTCAGAGTCATTTGGCTTTACTGAGGTCTACAAAAGTGTGTACTTTACCAGCCATAATCAGCTATGCATGACTTGAGATTGACACAAAGCCCTGCTGAGGAATCAAAACAAGAGTAAATTGAAATCAATGACAACATCTATATGCAGATACACTCACAAGCATTATTTAACATTTGCTAATGGTGCCTGACTGAGGGTGGAATGATTTTGCCTTATTTTGCTTTCAGCAGAAAAACAGGAGAGGTTGAAAGGACAATGATATAATCTCTGTTTATTGAGCTTTATACACCTACACCTTTAATGAAGCCAATCGTTTTTTATTTTTTTATTTTTTATGCTGTTGGTTCGGGCTTAGCGTGCTCTGAAAATACTTACATGGTATGGCCTCCTCTCACTTGGGTATAGTTTGAATTTCAACTAGCAGTACCTAAAATTACTTTCAGTACATCCTTTTAATTTTTTTTATTTTAATTTTACATTTTTATTTATTTAATATTTTGGATAATTTATGCACCTGGATAAGAATAGGAGTCTGGTACTTTTAACAATTGTTACAACACAACACAACAGCAGCAACAACAACAACTACAAACATTACATTGATAAATAAATACTAAAGACACATAATTGCACATAATCTCCAAAACACATCTTTGTATGCAAAAGTAATGTAACATACAGCGATCAGGCAAAACATTATGTCCTAATATTGTGTTGGTCCCCCTTTTGTTGGCCCTTGCCAAAGTCACTCAAATCCTTACGCTTGCCCATTTTTTCTGCTTCTAACATATCAACTTTGAGGACAAAATGTTCACTTGGTGCCTAATATATCCCACCCACTAACAGGTGCCATGATGAAGAGATAATCAGTGTTATTATTTTATGCCTGATCGGTGTATAATATTAAGTCTTTAAAACTGTTGTCCCCTCACACAGGCTACTAAATTATCAATTATGTCTTTAAAAAATGGATTTTGGAGAATGGATTTTGGATTTGGGGATTTTCTTTTTTTCTCTCTCTCTTTCTGAGAAACACTTTGGGCCCTATGAAATCTGTTTTGATTTAAGGTTGTAATTTTTTTGGACTGTATTTTAATGGTTAAATAATTTTTTTAGTAATCAAAAAAAGCATGTCTAATTAATTGAAATAATACAATCAATTCTGACCTCAATGATGATAATAATACAAATAACATACAATTTAACAGCAATTCATTTAAAGTTTATATAAAATTACATGTTTAGGGTCCAATGAAATATATTTTCCCATCCAATTCCGTTTTATTTTTTAACCAAATTCTGTGTTTTCTGTTTTAAGTTTTCTGGATTCCATTTTAATCATTTAATTACATTTTAATAATCAATAATTATTAAAGCTCATAATTTTTTTTTTAAATATATATATGTATATAATTTTAATATCATCAACACAGAGACATGCAGAACATGCAGGATTCGTATTTAAATAGTCTTTTTGCGGTTTAATATTCACAGACACTAGTCCATATCACAATTTAAGTGTACTGACCTGCTTTTTATTTATTCATCAAAAATTTTACAAATTCCGTGAAATTCCGCATTATACAGTAAGTTCCGTTTTTATGACTGGATTCCGCTACTCCATCCACGTTTTCTGCATCAAGGAAATCATAGGGCCCTAAACACTAGGACTGACAGAATTATGCTTACTAGCTGTGGCAGCTTTACATCACACATTCTAAACTGAGCTTGTCTCATATTATCTTTGACATAAACTGCGATCATAACAAATTTAAACTTTCATATTGTGTAGTATATATATAATGCATGCACGTCTGAACATATTAGAATGGAGCTGCAGATTGTTGAAGGGGAAAGGTTTAAAAAGTGAAGCCAACCATAAGGAAAGTTGTTTCTTCTATGATCTATTGTAAAAGGTTTACACTTGTGAAAAATATGGGTAACACTTTAGATTAAGAGAATTTACAGCGTAACTTTCGGTAAGTGTAACTATAAAGTATGTATATGTTGGTATAAGAGAACAATAGGAAAATTAACAAATGATTTATACTGTAAGTATTTTTTAATTAAGGGGTTGGTCTGCGGGCTGTAAATTAAAGTGGTGCTTGTTCCCCTCTTGTTTCATGTAGTTACAGGGTAAGTACAATAAAAAAAACACGCACAAAATCTGATATCACTTGGAAACATTTATTTGAAAAACAACTTTCAAAACAGATTTACAACACTTCTTATTCATTCTTATTAATTCATTAAACGTTTAATTTCAAATAATAACGTCCTGACAGAAAGAGGCAAGTTTTGTCCCTTTTTTTGTTTCTCTTGCTTGGCTCCTCTTGTTTCTCTTCTTCTTTTTCGTTAGTCTACAGTTTAACATTTTTTAAAATATTGGTATTTTTCTTACAAACACTCATCGTTTCACTTCAGAAGACATTGATTCATCCATTGGGATCGTATGGATTACTGTAGTTATTGCTGTATGTGCTGTTTGATGCTTCAACTCTTAGAAACCCAAATGAGTTTTCATTAGCAGAGATTATTTCTTTTTCTATTTCTTTTTCATTTCTGGGTGTACTGTATTTTCTTTTAATACATAATACAGAATAGCTGGAGACATGGGATTCCTTCTTAAGATCTGTGGTAAGAACGAAAAAGAAGAGGAACAAGAGGAAGATGAATCCAAGCAAGAGAAACGGATAAGAAATGTTGTAAATCTGTTTTGAAAGTTGTTTTTCAAATAAAGATTTCAGAGTGATATCAGATTGTGTATGTATTTTATTGTACTTACCCTGTAACTACATGAAACAAGAGGGGAACAAGCACCACTTTAATTTACAGCCCGCAGATTCATACTTACCCTGTAACGACACAGATAATTATACCCCTTAATTAAAAAATACTTACAGTATAAATGATTTGTTAATTTTCCTGGTAGTTACCCCTTTATTCCCTAAATATTACATATTGTTCCCTTATACCTACACATACATACTTTATAGTTACACTATAATTACCGAAAGTTATGCTGTAAATACGCTTTACTTACGCAGTACTTTCCGGGCTGTAATCTAAAGCGCTACCAAAATATGTAACTTTAGCATACTTTTAAAAAGAGTACTTATCACCGAAATGATAAATAATATACTGAGGATACTAGGTGCTATATATATATATATATCCAAAAGTGCACATATGGTATAGCAATGACCTGAACCTTTCTCACTTTCTAATTTTTTAAAATTTGATTAAAAATGTTAGCAGACATACAGTACACATACAGTTTAAGAGTTTGCAAATGCAGAAAATATGCAATGACAAATGGAGGTAAATTCCTGTTTTGTGTCCTTAGGTCAGACTTGTGGTGGCCTGATACAAGGTCTCAATGGAACTATAGAGAGTCCTGGCTTTCCCCACGGCTACCCGAACTATGCCAACTGTACATGGATCATAGTCACTGGAGAGCGGAATAGGATACAGTTGTCATTCCACACCTTCGCTCTGGAGGAGGACTTTGATATTGTCTCCATCTATGATGGACAACCACAGCCGGGCAACCTGAAGATGAGGTGAGGCCTATGCTCCATGCTTCCTGTCACAATAGTTTTATGATGCCTTTGTTTTGGCCATATATACATGGTCACATGCATTTTGAGGGCTTTTTGTTTGGTTTGTAAAAGACATGGATGGCAATTGTTGAAGGTGTTTCTCTCTGTTTTTCCATGAGTGGAAGTGCTGTCTCAGATACTCAGACCCCATTAATACCCCCACACAGAAATTAGGAATAGGGATGGGTGATATCTTATCATTTGCGATATACCGGTAAGATCCCCACGATAAGAATTAGTCTTCCCGTGATAATAACAATAAAGCCTAATTGATGACGCGACCCATTCGCATCTCACATGCAGAGTGAAAACAACTATGGCAGAAGCTGTGGAGGAGTTTATCGCTAAACGAGGAGCTACCTCTACAATCTGGAACCTGTACACAGAGATATATTTTCACTCACTGAGCACTTGGACTGAGCGCTTGAGAGATTTGGTCTTTGTCAAGCGATTCATAAAGTGCGGTATTTCAGTTAATCTCACTGAATGTACAGTGTATTTGACGCACAGTAAACATTAGTGTGAAGAGCCCGACTGAGAGCACTCAGTGTTTCTCACACACTCAAAGATAGAGTGAGAGAGTCTTACATACCACGCAGAATTGACGTGCTACATGTAAACAATATTTTTTGTTGTGTTTTCCTGCCGTTCATTTGGAATTATTGAGCCTTTATGAACAAGAAGAAACTAATGCTCAAACGGCAATTTCATTGGCTGGCGTGCACCTATTACTGTACATGTTTTGATTTCAGCAAATCAGTTCGAGCGAACGCAGACAATGTAATTAGCATTCATAAACCCAGAAGCTCATCAATCCTTAGTGCGGTTTATATTGTGATTAGTAGTAGAATTCGTAGTATTATTATCTTATTAGTATTATTGTTAGTTTTTTTTTTTTTTTTTACAGAAACACTGAATGAAAAATGTCTTAAGCACCATCACCAGTCCTAAGTTCAGTTAAAATTTTTATATTTTTGCCACTGTTTGCACCATGAGAATATGAACAAATACAGAATCTGTTTTTACATTTTCAAACTTGTCATTGATTTGAATTATTATTGTTTGTATTGTGTGATTTTTTTGAAAATGTATTATTATTTAAACATTACCCGCACTTTTACAGAAGAAAAGTATATCTGCAACTTTTCAATTTCTGAAAAGGCTGGTGTTTGTATTTTTACTGTTTTTATTTTATTTTTATTTTTTGTAATTTTTTTTATTATAGGAGCCTGTTTGATGATGTTTTGATTATAGTTTGTTTTTCTGAGGCTCTCAAGAATGCATGGAGCTATCACTTGTAGCCAAAAACATGGGGAATGGTAGTACTTAATTTATATCATCATTGATCTCGTTATCGCAATAAATACCAGAAAATATTGTGATATATTTTTAAGTCCATATCGCCCATCCCTAGTCTGGAAGTGCTTTATCGTTTCTTCTGACTGCAATTTCTTGAAATATAAATTACACAACACCTGTACAATGTACGATGGTCAGATGCAGCTAAAGAAGAGACTCCCGTGAAATAGGCTACCTGTTAGAAATGTATATTAGGAGCACAAATGCAGTTCTTAAAGCAGTCAAGGGTCAATTTATGTTTCCTGGAGAAAGCTGTTAGAAGGATATATTGGGCAGAATTTGGAGCTTCAAGTGTCAATGAATTAAGAGAGACAAAAACCCAAGCCCAGTGAAAATGGATACTGTAGATGTAGAATATTTTTAAGTGTCAGTGGTTGATTCAATGATTTAAATAAAGACAAATGGGCTCATGGACTAGGAAATGTGACCATCCCATACATCCCAACAGTATGAAAAGTAGCGTTAAGCAGAGAGCAAACATTGCATTTGTGTAAGGTAGTTCTTTTTTTGCAGTTGGACTGATTTACATTTTTCTTCAGTTACAAAGAAAAGTCAGAGAAATATGAGAATACAGAGAATATCTAATACAGAGAAAATGTCTAGGTTATGTGTAACCCTGGTACCCTGAATAGGGATCAAGACGCTGTGTCAGTAGCTGATACTATGGGAACATCCCCACGCCATGCCACTCCTCGGGGCACTGCATCACCTGCACTTCATAAGAAAGCACCCACGACATCACCCACGAAATTAAGGAATATGGCAGACTATGCAGAGTTTTATTCCCTATTTAGGAAACCAGAGTTACATATAATACGATACAATACAATATACTTTACTCTCCCCTTAGGGAATTTTTTCTTGGGCTTAGTGTATGCTGCATTTTTAAATCACACAATAAATAAATAAATAAATTAATAAAATCACAAGTGTCTCACATAAACAGTCCATATAGACAATAGATAACGAATAAAAACAATAGATAATGTTAAATAATCAGTGCTAAACAAAGACAATTTGTCCTTTGTCCTTGCCATTAGGGCTTCCACGATTATAAAATTTGGCTGACGATTAATTGTCTTATTATTTATATTTATATATAAATGTAAAGAATTATATACACACAAATCATGTCAAATTAAATGCTTATTTTAAATGTATTGTGCAACTTTTTAATGGGGCAACAAGATATGATAGATACGACAGAACAAGATAGGCTTTTAATAATCTTTCAGTGCGCAAAAGCGTGATAATATGAAATGCTTCAAAACAGAGTGGCACAAACCGCTTATGCGCATAACGGGTTCAGAATTATGTGCTTAAAGCAAAATGGAGTCACAGTGCGCAGCGCTGCGCAAGTGCGCATTGAAAAGTTCACGGCACAAAGAGAAGAAATGTCGAGAGCACAAATCCTAGTATATCTATCCAACAGTTTATTGATCATTTGTTTCTCCACAGTTTTAAATTACAGTTAATGTGCGTTTGATGTCAATTCCTAGTCCTGGTGCTGTGTGATCTTATACAGACACCCGGTAGTACGACATGGTTTAGAAACAGCAATAAACTCCAACAAGATAAAGTCATTAAATGCAAATCCACAACTACATATCAATTGTTATAATGGGAATATATCATCTTGGAGTGAGCTATACCTTGCTGCTGACGGTCGTAACAGAACGGGACACGTTGTTTGAATGCTGAACAGAGAATGATTGACAGCCGCAGCGGAGGGAAGACGAGTTTCTGTGAACTTGAATTTAACGATGTAAATATTCTTCTGTCACTCACGTAAGCTATGGAATGCTTCAGATGACTTTGAATATAGTGCACAAACTTAATTGGTGCTTGTCTATTTCTTTTGGTCTATGACTCCCCCTATAAAATAGCGTAATAATCGTTGTTTCATACAACCGCGGTTAGATAAAAGAACTGCGATCAGACGGTTATTTAATTATTGCGACAGGCCTACTTGCCATTCAAGATTCTAATGGAGGCAGGCACAAAAGTTTTTAAACCGGCTGAGTCGACATTTGGGCACACTGTACCTTCTTCCTGAAGGCAGAAGCACATACTCAAGATGTAGGATGTGAGAAGGATCAGTCAGTATCATGTGTGTCCCTCTGTACACAGACTGCTTAGATAGCACCTGAGAAGAAGCCACAGTCCAAGTAGAGTGGGCTCTAACGCCTAGAGGCAAAGTCAAATCATGTGCCTCATGGGCATCCATTACCCAATGCATCATCCTTTGCTTTATAGCCACAAGCCCTTTGCGACGGCTACCAAAAACAAAGAAACAACTGATCAGATTTATGCCACTGGCTCGTGCAGTGGACAGAAATCTCAACAGGACAAAGCCTGTGCAGTCTCTCATCCTCCTGTGACTTAAAAGCCAGAGGAGAAAATTCAACTCAACTCAACTTAATTCATATTTATTTTAATAGCACTTTTTACAATACATATATTTTTAAAGTAGCTTTACAGAAAATGCATGTTTCTACATTACAGTTCAGAGTAAGCTGTTATCAGAGGGGACTGTCAATGTCCATATGTCAGAAATGTACAGTTCTAAGATAATACAAATCATGCAGTTAGCTAACATCATGTATTACTTTAGGCAGAAACAATGAGCTCATTAAAGCAATTATAACAGCAATTAAAACTTATAATTATAAGTTGTGATCATAATGATTACAATATAGAATATTTGGCAGTTGTGTATGTTGATTCAGAGTATGGGATGGGTATCCTGAGGTAGAAACAGAAAAGCAAATGGAAAATAATCAGTGTAGCTGCTGTTCATAACATTTCAAGCAATAGACAGTCATGTGCTTTTCATTTGATATAACTGGAGTACAAGGTTATGAGATGCATTATGCGAATGCTTGGCTAAAGAGATGTCTTTAATCTAGATTTAAACTGCAAGAGTGTGTCTGAGCCCCGAACAGCATGTATATTGAAAATAGCAGAGAGCCTAAAACAGACCCTTGTGACACTCTATAATTCCCCGTTTAAATAAACAAAATGGTAACGGTCAGATAGGTATGTTCTAAACCAGTGCTTCTCAAACCTGTCCTGGGGACCCCCCACCACGACACATTTTGTATGTCTCCCTCATCTAACACACCTGATTCAACTCATCAGCTCATTAGTAGAGACTGCAAGACTTGAATTGGGTGTGTCTGATGAGGGAGACATACAAAATGTGCAGTGGTGAGGGGTCCCCAGGACACGTTTGAGAACCACTGTGACAAGATTATGTCATTATCTATAGTGTTGAACGCAGCACTAAGGTCAAGTAAAACTAGTCTCTATTCCTCAGTTTTCCTGGTCTGTTCTATTTTATAATTTGCTTCTAGTTTGTTCATTAGTCCTGTTCTCCTATGTTTCCTGCCTATTGGTTACCATGGTTACATATTGTTTTAGTATTCTGTTCAGGTGTGTCTAGTTAGTTACTCAATTTGTTTTGCGCCTTATACATACCCTCAGTTCATGTCATTCTCTGTTCAGTCTTGTTTTTATGTTGTGTGTTCATGCTAGATTGGATTCTCCTGCGTTTTGGTTCTCCTGTGATATCCTGCATTTTGGTTTTCTTATTAAAGACTTCAGCACTTCCTTGTGTTGTAGAGCATGTTCACCTGAATGGGGACTCATGAGGAAATAAGCTTATAAATCATACAGAGTTTTTTTGAAAATGTAAAAATGCTGAAAGTTTTCTGTGATGTGCAGGTTTAGGGGTAGGGTTAGTATAAGGGAATAGAATATGATTATATTACATTATGTCTATGGAGAGTCCCCAAAAAGTTAGTGAACCAGACGTTTACGTGTGTCTGTGCGTGAGCGTTATTGTAACTTAAGTACACTACTTGACAGTTTTATGCACTTTTAGTATTTACTAGTGTTTGTTAGTTCTGAATGGTCCTGTCGTCTGCTGTGTTCAGACTTAAAGGGATAGTTTACCCAAAAATGAAAATTTGATGTTTGTCTGCTTACCAGGGCATCCAAGATATAGGTGAACACAAATGAAGATTTTTAACTCCAACCGTTGCAGTCTGTCAGTCGTATAATGCATGTGAATGGTAACAGTCTAAGAGTAAAAAAAACAACATGCACAGACCAAATTAAACCCTGTAGCTTGTGAGGACACATTGATGTCTTAAGACGCGAAACGATGAGTTTGTGCGGGAAACGATTCGTTCGTGGAGAGGCAGCGGATGCGAGGACGTTAGGTGCACCAGTGCGACCTAGGAAAAATTTTAGTCGCACACTTACAAATTTTGGACGCACTCTAAAGCCCTGTATATATATATAGTTCATATATCTGACTGCTTGTATTCATTGACAAAAATGTAGTTATGTGCAGTAATATTGAAAATTGAGGTTGCAATGTGATACATCGTGATATAGAATAGAATCGTTGACATGATAATCGTAATCAAATTGAATCGTGAGACCAGTGACGATTCATACCCCAGATAGATGGATGGATGGATGGTTCTAATTGCGAAAATAAAATTGGTTTGGAACACTGTTTCATGTTGACTTCAACTTTCAATTTTGGAAATAGTGTGTTATTGTGACCTAGCATTTCTAATATTGTTTGGACTGTTGGTTCTTTTAAATTTTTCCCCTTTTCCTGGTCCAGTAAGAAGTAGATGTGTAAAAATGGCCTAGAGTTGCAACAGTATGCAATAACTGTTTTTACGATAAAAAAAGAGACTTTATTTCTGCTGCACTTTTGACTCCTCTGAGGCACTGTGTGCAAATATATCAACATCCTGAGGGGGGAAAATGAACACGGATTTCTGTCAGTCCATGAAGAGCGTTACTAAATAAAAATAAATAAATAAAAATAAAATAAATTGCATTTCTGTGGGAAGAAACAAGTGAGTTCAGAGACAACTGTCTAATGCAAAGTTTCAAAGTTTTACAAATGCTGGTGTGTGGTGGACGCACTTGGGCTTTTGAACTGCGGCTTCTGTCACATCATTCAAGTGGATACTGCATACTGGTGGTGGTTGAGGAGAGACCCCTGACATGATTGTAAACGCTTTATGTGTACAGTAGTACATAGGAAATGCACTATAAAACTTCATTCACTTCATTCATTCACTTCATTTATTCACTTCAATTCAAATGTTATAACATGTCTATTTGTTTTGTATACAGTACATAATTATTCAAACTGCACAAATACATACATTGTCAATCTCTGTTTCTTTTTCTTTTTTTTACATATTGCCCCGTGTCCGTTTGAGTCTTTTCAAATTGTGTAAAACAGGTGGTTCTATGTGAAATCAGACATTAGCCACGTTCACACAGCAATCCCGGGAAATTGCCGGGAAATTACTAGAATGACTTTACCGGTAAATACACAAATATACTGTTCACACAAGGAAGGGTATTCTGGCTTTTTACCAGTAAGAGACCACCACACATCAGCTGCAAAATACCGGTAAATTCTTTGATGTCAGTCATCTTTAAACGCTGCGCCTCTGTCTTCATTCGCCTGCATGAGGAGAAGCACTTTAGTTTCACTATCTGTTTAATTTGACAACATATTTTGACGTCTGAGAGAAAGGCATAAGGGGGTGTGTAACAATGTTCGGGTGGGTGTGGAAGAAGACACAGGGGTCGGCTGGTTTCAGGCACACAGGTATTAATTTATTATCAAACTTATCTCCGTCGTATACAATTGTGCCCTTGGCACCTCATGCAAAAGTCCTCAGGTTCACCGGTTTGGTCACGCAGTCCCTCTCTGCTTTTCTTTCCCTCTCTGTCCTGTGTGCCTGCACGATCTGCTCCTCTCTCTCTCGTCCTCGCTTCCTGCTTGGCCTTATATCCTGTTTCTCCACGCCAATCACTGAAACAAGAGACAGGTGTTTCTCATTTGGTCTTGATTTCCTTACGTGCCGCTCGTCTCCTGACTCTCTCTCCCGTCACAGACCTCGCTAAACCACGGCCCCCTCGCCACATACCCCCACCGCCCGACTCAGGCCGGGGAGCCATCCGGCCTGCAGCCTCCCCCCCCCCATTTCTGGAAAGGAAGTCAGCCACCACCATCTGTACACCCGGCCTGTGAACCACCTTGAACTTAAATGGCTGTAACGCCAGATACCAACGGGTGATCCGCGCGTTGGTATCCTTCATGCGGTGGAGCCATTGGAGAGGGGCGTGGTCCGAACAGAGAGTGAACTCCCTCCCCAGGAGATAGTAACGGAGGGTCAGAACGGCCCACCGGATTGCCAAACACTCCTTTTCAATGGTGCTGTACATCGTCTCCCTCTTGGAGAGCTTCCGACTGATGTACAGCACCGGCCGCTCCTCCCCCTCCCTCTCCTGGGTCAGAACCGCGCCCAGCCCCCTGTCCGACGCGTCAGTCTGTAACATAAAAGGGAGAGAAAAATCAGGCGATTGCAAGAGCGGTCCGCCACACAGAGCAGCCTTCACCTGGGTAAAAGCCTGCTGGCACATCTCTGACCACTGGACTGGGTCTGGTGCTTCCTTTTTAGTGAGGTCAGTCAGAGGGCTAGTGAGGTCCGAATAATTAGGAACAAATCTCCTATAATATCCCGCTAGCCCCAGGAACTGTCTCACCTCCTTTTTGGTCTTGGGTCTAGGGCAGGTCGCAACTGCTGCCGTTTTGTCAATTTGAGGACGCACCTGTCCATGACCCAAGTGGAAACCCAGATACCTAACCTCTACGCGCCCAATCGCACACTTCTTCGGGTTGGCCGTCAGCCCGGCCAGTCTCAGCGATCTCAGGACGGCCCGTACATGCTCCATATGCCGCTGCCAATCATTACTATAGATAATGATATCGTCCAGGTACGCAGCGGCATATGTCGCATGTGGCCTCAGAATTTTATCCATGAGACGCTGAAACGTGGCCGGAGCCCCGAACAACCCGAACGGAAGTGTTACAAATTGGTGCAATCCAAACGGCGTCGTAAAGGCTGTTTTTTCTTTGGATAAAGGCGTTAAGGGGATCTGCCAATATCCCTTTGTTAAATCCAGTGTCGAATAAAAATGAGCTGTGCCCAGCCGATCGAGCAGCTCATCAACCCTTGGCATTGGATATGCGTCGAATTTCGACACAGCGTTCACCTTGCGATAATCCACACAGAATCGGACTGAGCCGTCTGTTTTAGGAACTAAAACTATCGGGCTGGCCCAATCACTGTAGGATTCTTCTATTACCCCCATGTCCAGCATCGCTTCTAATTCTTCCTGAACCACTTTTTTTTTGTGTTCAGGTAACCTATATGGCCGACTGCGAACCACCACGCCCGGCTCGGTCTCAATATGGTGCTGAATGAGGTTGGTTCGACCCGGTAGGGGCGAGAACACATCTGAAAAAATTTCTTGCAACTGGGCTATGTCAGCGAGTTGGTACGGCGAGAGATGATCTCCCCCTGGGGCCAGAGCGAGGGATGTACCTTTTGTGTTCACCTCTGGCCCGAGATCCTCCTCCCCACTTATAGCCGTGGCCAACATCACTGACTCCGCCTCGCTCCATTTTTTTAGGAGATTAAGGTGGTATATTTGATGTGCCCCGCTCCTATCCGATCGAATCACCTCATAATCGAGATCCCCTATTTGCCGTGTGACCACAAACGGTCCTTGCCACTTGGCGAGTAATTTAGAGGTAGACGTGGGGAGTAATACAAGCACTTTATCTCCCTGTGAAAATTTACGCAGTTTCGTTCCCCTATTGTATAGCCGACTTTGTCTGTCTTGAGCCTGTAACAAGTTCTCCATTGACAGCCGCCCCAATGTGTGGAGTTTTGTTCTCAGGTCCATGACATACTGAATTTCGTTTTTCCCTTGCGATGGTCCGTCCTCCCAAACTTCTCTAAGCACGTCCAACACCCCCCGGGGCTGACGTCCATAGAGAAGCTCAAACGGGGAAAACCCCGTGGAGGCTTGCGGGACCTCACGTACGGCGAACAACAGGGGTTCTAACCATTTATCCCAATTTTTGGCGTCTTCTTGTACAAACTTCCGAATCATTGTCTTCAAAGTGCGATTAAATCGTTCCACCAACCCATCCGTCTGTGGGTGATAGACGCTGGTGCGGATCGATTTAATGCCCAATAATCCGTAAAGTTCGCGTAAAGTTCGTGACATAAACGCCGTGCCTTGATCAGTGAGGATCTCTTTCGGTATCCCCACACGGGAGATTAAACTAAACAATGCCTCCGCAACACTCTTTGCAGAAATGGTACGGAGGGCTACTGCTTCGGGGTATCGTGTTGCATAGTCCACCATGACCAATGCAAAACGGTGCCCCCGTGCGGATCGCTCCAATGGTCCGATGAGGTCCATACCAATTCTTTCAAAGGGGACCTGCATAAGGGGGAGCGGGCGCAATGGCGCTTTTGAAAAGGCTGGTGGATTTACCAGCTGACATTCACGACAAGACGCGCACCATCTGCGCCATTCTCGTGAATGCCTGGCCAAAAAAACCGGACCATTAAACGATTCAGTGTGGCCCCCTGACCCAGATGACCGGCCATAGGATTTGCATGAGCCGCCTGAAAAAGCATTTCCCGACGGCTTTTTGGTACTAACAATTGGGTTGTATCTTGTTTTGACTGAGTGTCCTGGGTCACTCGATACAACCGGTCCTTTAATATGGCAAAATACGGATATGACAGCGGTTGCTCAGGATGGAGAGCCTGTCCGTCGATCGACCGGACCTGTGCAAACGCATTTTTGAGCGACTCATCCTGGGATTGCTCCAGAGGAAAATCATCGCGGTCAGTGAGGATCAGCCTCTCTACTCCACTCGATTCCTCTGCAGCGATCCCCGATGGTCCCGGCTCAGTCTCGCCAACCTGCACATCCGCCCTCTCTCCCCGCCCTCTTCTTCCCCAAGAGACATCCGCACATAGATACTCCAATAAACTACCGAATGCTGGCCAATTTGTCCCCAAAATTAACGGATGTCGGAGGTGCGAGCTAACCGCCACCTCCACTCTATGTTTTTGTCCCCGAAATTGTATTATAGCCGTCACCAGCGGATAACTCACCACGTCCCCGTGCACACACCGTACCTTAACCATGCGGCTATTATCCAATGCCAACGATTGTATCAGGCTTTGATGGATAGAGGTCTGGTTACACCCTGAATCCACCAAAGCCGGATAGGTACCCCCCTGGATACTTACTGGTATTTGGTACAGTCCGGCTCGGTCAGGGGCAGCCTGTGGCGCATCCGGGACCCGGATCAGTGTCCCCACTTCCATTACTGGACACCGATCTATAAAGTGACCCGGGTCCCCACACCGCCAACAGGCCGGCCCAAACTTCCCCGCCGCCCCAGTGGCGGGAAGGGAATCAAGGGATTGGCGTGGAGAAAAAGGGGAAGCGGGACCGGAGACTGGAGGGAACCCGGTTGGCTCCCGGCCTCTAGGGGCCGCTCGTGAGCCCGAGGCTCCGCCCTGGCTGTCCTCGAACCGCCCTCTGGGCGGCCCTCGCGACTGGAACCCTCCCCTCGTCCGGGGAGCTGGAACGGGCCTAGGGGAAGACAGAGAGTTATGAGTCGGGGGATAGAGAGAGAGAGAAGCCGCCGGTAGGGGTTCGCCGACCCCAGGGCACGCCACCATTTGGTCCTCCGCCAGTTCGATGGCTCTGTCCAGCGACGCCGGCCGGTGGCACTGGACCCATTGCGCGGTCTTCCTGGGCAGCCGCGCAATAAACTGCTCCAGGGCCACCTTATCAATGATCTGGTCGGCGGTCGGCTGGTCGGCCATCAGCCATCTGCGGCAGGCATCCCGGAGCTGCTGAGCCATCACGAAGGGCCGGGTATTCTCCCCCAGTGTCAGCGATCGGAACCGCTGACGATGTTGCTCGGGGGATAGCCCGACCCGCTGTAGTATGGCCCGTCGCAGGTCGTCATAGACCAGGAGGTTCTGGACTGGGAGTTGTTGGGCCGCTATCTGCGCCTCCCCAGACAGTAGTGGGATGAGGCGCACCGGCCAGTCCATTCGCTGCCACCCACATGCCTCCGCGGACCGCTCGAACAAATCCAGGAACGCTTCCGGGTCGTCCTGCGGTCCCATCTTTGTGAGCTGCATGTGGGTGGATTTGGCCGGGGTGGATGTTGCTCCCCCGGCTGGAACCTCCCGATCAAAGCAGCTCCGGAACAGCTCGCGGTCCTGTTGCTGGGCCAGGAAGAGCGCCTGGAAACGCCGTTCCTGCTCTTCCCGGATCTCCAGCATTGACTGATGTTGTTCCCGATGCAGGCCCGCGAGCGCCTGGACGACGTCCGCAAATGGCGTCCCTGGCGGTGTTTGCATGGCGGCGGCTCGGTCCTCTTCCTTCCCGGGTTTCGGCACCACTGTAACAATGTTCGGGTGGGTGTGGAAGAAGACACAGGGGTCGGCTGGTTTCAGGCACACAGGTATTAATTTATTATCAAACTTATCTCCGTCGTATACAATTGTGCCCTTGGCACCTCATGCAAAAGTCCTCAGGTTCACCGGTTTGGTCACGCAGTCCCTCTCTGCTTTTCTTTCCCTCTCTGTCCTGTGTGCCTGCACGATCTGCTCCTCTCTCTCTCGTCCTCGCTTCCTGCTTGGCCTTATATCCTGTTTCTCCACGCCAATCACTGAAACAAGAGACAGGTGTTTCTCATTTGGTCTTGATTTCCTTACGTGCCGCTCGTCTCCTGACTCTCTCTCCCGTCACAGACCTCGCTAAACCACGGCCCCCTCGCCACAGGGTGATCAAACAGAACGTGTTTTTGCTCTCGAGAAGCGCATAATAGTATCCAACCGCAGAGCCGCAGCACTGATGAATGGAAGGCAGGGTCTCGAGCGCAACACTTTGAAAAAGCTGCGAGACATTTAGGTCATTTACCAGTAAAGACTGTATGTGTAAAAGGTGCTATTGAGCACCCCTATATAGCCAAAATGGCATGATCCTCGTTTCATAACACCTCGAAGATTCAACTGTGAGATTGGTAGTCGAATCAGGCTCCTCGGCTAACAAAGCATCGAATCCTTGACTATTCGGGGTCATACATTTAACTAGATACATTTAACTTTTCAAGCTGGTTTTCGGATCTTCTAACTCAGCAGTTGCTGGTGTCGGTGTAGTAATTCCGCTGCACATTTTAAACAATGCTCAAGTTATCACACAAAAGAGGCTTGAGTGATTTATACGCAAAATTAGGTATAGTCTGTTATTTTTTCATTTTTTAATGTTTTAAGTTTAATTATATTACATAACAATTAAAGTCTATTTTGATGCTCCAGTGAATTCAATACTTTAAAGTGTCCCAGCGATAAAGGTTCACGGTCGTGCGTTGAAACCGCAGGCGGTGAGTAAAACTGCTTCAAATGTCTGTGTGTTGTTGGCTATTGTTGCTTAAGTGCACCTCAAGTAAACAACATATGATCTATATATGAACTATATGATCAAGTATAGTTAATTTATCAATGGAGCATGCGATGTATGATGTGTGTTTAAATAATTTTTTAAGCTGACCACTATATGTGTCTGTTTGTTTTTTGTAAACCACTCAAAACAACAATACACAAAGAGTGGGAAAATGTTGAACTAAATGAATTTTTTCATTTTAAACCTAGGGGCCGTTCACACAAAGCGCGCTTCTTCATTCTTCAAATGCGCTACTATTCCATTGTTTTTCTATGTAAACCCACACTAGTCTGATGTGCAAAACCGTTCCGCTTGCTACTGCTAACGTTGAATCGAATACAATAGTCCATAAACCAAATCATGTCCTCATAAACCATGAGTAAACACACACAAATGTTGTAAAACTCGCTCATGACAAGCTGCTAAGCAAATACAGTTACAGTACATACCACATAGAGACGTCCTGCTGTAGTCGTTGTTGCTGCTGCTCCTGTTCAATTTCAGCCTCCGGATCAGATTCTGGATCATATATGTATAGTTGAATCTGATTAATAGCCATGGTTTATTTAGGATAACGTTTTCTTTTCCACGTTTAATGATGTCGCAGCTTTCAGACGCTCTCAACGCAATAGACCCTTTTCACATTTCCGGGTTTCTCAAAGCGGAAGTCGACATAGTTGGGTTAACTATTATAGTGGTGAATGAGAGAATACATTAAATATATTTTTCGTGTCCCCATTTGCTCAAATAGCAAAAGAAAAACTCCACAATAGTGATTTCACAAAAAGAGGGAAAAAATAGACTGAGATTGATAACGGCAGTGAAAAGAGAGAAAGATGTTATTTTTACCATCACTCCCATAGACGCTGTATTAGAAACACCCTCACAGCAGCGGTAACTTGTTTTTTGTAATTTAATGCAAAAGTAATTTAATACAAAGTATTAGTGTTATAAATGTACATACATTTAAAAAAAAATGAAAATAGAAAAAACTTTGCAGGATTTACAATATTGATGACCGTTAAAACGGTCATCACAGTCTGTGAAAAGAGTCCTATCCGCCCACACGACACGCCACCAGCCCCTCGGTTTTATTCAGAAAGACTCGGTACAGCGTATCTTTCTTTTATAAATATAATAAAACTAAAGACTTTTCGGAGATATGAAGGATGCAATGCTACTCTATAGGTACTCAAAATTGAGTGTTTATAAACAAAATAAATGTATTCTGGCATCAAAAACAGCTTCAAATTATTTTACACTTTAGTTAAAAATTTGATTTAAAACACTAAATCTAACATTATTAATATGAAGAGCTCACATTCTAAATCTGATTGAATGTGGCATATTTTTAATAGCTGATAAACATCTGTGACTGCATCAGTTGAATGTGTGTTGCATGTTACTCATGTTTGACATTTTTGCATTACTCCATGTTTCTTTGTTGCTCTCGCATGTTAATATTGTAAAGCAGTCCTGCTCACAAGTAGCTGTGCAAATATATCTACCTCTGTATAAAATTACATTTCATCCGCGCTTATAAACAGCCGTACCACCCAGCTCTAGTTGGCATTGTGCAATTCTCTTTTTGAATTAATGTAAACGATTCGTAGAGCAGTATAAGTTTACTTTAAGATTATTACTATTTGATGTCTCTAATTGTTTCTAACCAGGTTAACTTGGTTCACAGTATGGAGAAAATGATTGATCAAACTTCAGAGAATTAGCTATTAGTAATAAATAATAATGAATAAGAGTAATAAAATGAGCTGTTTTTACATAAAATCAAGTCATCCTCTCGCTGTCTTTATCATCTATAATTAATCAAAAAATTATTATATATCACCCTCTTTCTTACCTCTTTGTAATATGGTTAAACATTTGATCTATAGATGATGTTTGCTCATAAATTACTTTTGGATTATAATGCTCAGAGGGCTAAATCCAATTTATTTTACTTGATTTTGTGGTGACCTGAACTTCAGGAGATTTTCTAATAACACCACCTTATAGTGCATTTAGTTTTGAGGTGAGATCCGTAAACATGTTTACTGAGCTTACAATGTACGTCTTGGAAAATTAATGATGCTAGATGCCATTTTATGAGTCAATGGCAGATGTGATGGAATGTGAAAGGCATTAAGGCTCAATTGTCTTTGAGCTAACGCAAAAATTGTTCGACAAGTATCATTAGAAGACTAGTACAAAATATGAATATTAAGATGAACACGCGTGCTTGAGGATGATTGCGTGCTGTGATGGATTGCTAAACAGATTTTTGGTTTGATGATGCCATGATGATGTATTATCTGAAGGTGGCACTTTAATGGTGCATTCAGACAACAATCACATAGAGGCACTTCTCAATGGAGTCATTTACCTTTAATGAATACAGTTGAACAACGGTTCCTCTAGCTGTGTAGTATTACGCATCTGATCTGATGGCGCTGACACTCTGCTTATGCTAATTAAGCAGGAGCCTTTACCGCAGGGTATGCGTGTTGCTCAGAAGAGTTGAACCCCAGCTCTCCGCTGTGTATCTCATGGGCCATGATGGAGTTGTGTCTTACGGGCTTTGCAGGCTGACACCAAACATGCTGTGACCGCAGTGTCAAACTCGGAGCGTGACACATAAGTGCCGTCTGTTAGCTTCACAGTCTCTGCTTGTGGATTTGAAACCTATGCGGGAGAATGTCAATCACCAGCTTGGATGCGAGCTGTGTCCCCCCACCACAAGGTGTCAGTGAAACCTTAATGCAACCCTTTTCATGCTAATGAAATGCCAGAATCTTATATGCATAAGAGGTACCCTACATTCAGAGTGGAAGAAAAAAAATAGGGCATGCAGAGATAACCAGTCACTCGAACAAATCCAGCACACCGGATAGAGAATCAAGCTAGCTGAACTAAGAAAGCATTTTGTAAAACCGAGAAGTGGGAAGGTTGCTTTACGTTGCTTGTCCTATTGTTACAGTTACATAATTCTATAAGCTTCTTTATGCATGCAAAGAAAAGATATCAAAAGTTTTTTTATGACCAATTTCTCACATCTCAAAGTTCCTATATAAAAAAGGGAAAGGCGAAAAGTATGTGAGAGACAAATAAAGAGAAAAGAACAATGAAAATAAAGGGAAAAATAAAGCTTGATAACAGAATACCAGGGTTAACATCAAAGTTAAGAATTGAGAACCGGTTTTATTATTGTTGTTGTTTTTTATGTTATTTTGGAGTATTTTTGACTTCGTTTGATAAGACAATTTGAGGAGAAACAGAAGGAGAGAAGAATGGGAAAGGACTTCAAGCCAGAACTTGAACTTGGGTTAACTGAAGCTCTGTCATGTGATATGTCAGATTGCCCACAAGGATTTTAATTGCATTTTGTACCATAAAAAATAAATAGTTCACCCAAAAATAACAATCCTGTTATTATTCATTGACCATCAAATTAATCCTAATCTGTAGCCTTGCCATTTACAGAGTGTCTATTTACACTAAGTGTAGATAGCCTGTCTTGTTGGCAAAGGCTATTTACACTAACTCCGCCCACAAATGTCTGGTTGGGCCACACAAGATAGAAAAAGACGCATGCCTCTCAACGTCTGCAGTGGCGTAGGCTGTAGGGAGTGTGGTGCGTGAAAGTAGCTTTTAGCCCTATTCGGACGGTAATTGTTTCTCATGTGGACGTCCGTAAAAAAAAATTGCCATGCCACCTCAGTGATCCTATGCATTCCATTCGGTGACAGTTGAGCTAGAATGAGGCATGTCTCCTATGGCATCTGAAAGTTGCGGTTGATGGTCAGTTTGTGTGTAAATATAAGTTTTTGACCATTGTTTTACACTTTTGATGTCATTTCTAGCAAGAAATTACTACTGTAGTAATTAAATATTTGCTTAGTTACAAGTCATTGCCTGATAAGTCAGCCGCCTAGGTTTTCGGATGCAGCCCAGCACATCCTGTGCAACTATTTAAGGGGGATATTGTTTTATCAGTTACGTAACATTATTTTTATTTAATATGTTATATTGAAGAGACCTTTTCGAAGGATATTGGCCTTACTTATGTCCTTTTTGAGAACTTGAGCTTATCTGAGATTTGAGTGTTTTCAGACATTTAAGAGGCTGCTGTATCAACCTTGATTTATTTGCAATATTGAAGTGTTTACTTCTTTTGATTTTAGAAAATAAACACGTGATTGCTCTCCTCACAAATCAACTGTTTCCTGTTTTCCATTGGCATGTCTCCTAGGTGTTGAGGACCAGTGCATCTTTGTGCTTATTTTCACTATGAGTAAAATACTTAAGTACTGTTAAAGTCAGATACTCTAAAACTTTTAGTCAGTTAGTATTGGAATTAGTGACTTGACATTTGTAATGGTGTCATTTTTGCCCTCTCTACTTTTACTTAGGTTTGTTTTTTATGTACTCTTTACACTTCTGCAGAAAGGGAATATTTAGCAGAATGCTCATGCTAATGTTTCCATACAGTGAAGTGGATTGAAATCAGTTATTAAGGGAGGGGGTGAGGAGGGTGCTACATCAAAAGTACTAAAATAGTCATTGGTTTAACATCTGGCTATCTAATATATGTCCCTTCGAGAAAGTGTCGCTCAAGTGCACTAATAGTTAATTTCTTAGATGTGGTGCATGAATACTGCATCAGAATTGCACAGCCCTGGGCACCAGAGACGTGTTCAGGTTGCTGGGAGCAGTCCAGGGAGAGCAAATGCGCCCACAGCAGAAGAATGCATCACTTTCTCGCTGACTGATGGCACACATCACTAGTGCTGCTTTATGCACATCAAACACCTGCCATGGTGCATATGCTCTCCTCTGAGGAAAGACTTGCTCTTTGTAAAATACATACACAAGCACCAGAGATGAGTGATTAGACAGGTAAAACGAGGAGTTAGTATGCTGAAAGGAAATTTAGAAATATGCCTGTATCACCTGTATGCGTTAAGTTGAGGAATTTTACCAACAGCAGTATTTTAGACCAAAATAAATCATGAAAATGACTTGTTTGATATTCATATACTTAGTTTCTTCTCTTTAAACTGAGATAAAGCAGAGACATTAGGGTTGACGCAGGTTGCCTTAGGAAGAGTATATAAATATCATACATGTATGAGATAAGAATCCAGATAAGAATCCAAATAAAATAAGACTGTTCAAAAACCTATAGTGAGCTGCTTATTTGGGCAGTATTTTAAAGGTTGTATGTAATTTATTTTGACTGTACTAAAGCATAAAAATACCATATGTTTGCATATAATTTGGAAACATGTCAAGTTCACTTGTTTTCAACGAAAAACAATGCTACAGCTAGTTATTCTACTTTGAAATGTGTACTCTGTATCGGAATGTCTGTTTTTGTGATTTCACCCACTGCCAATTTACCCAATAGTATTTCGACACCCCGGGTTGCCAGTTGGCGGGAAAACACATGCTGTGTTCGAAATTGCCCCTATACCCTCATTCACTATTCCCTACATTCGTCCACTAATATAGTCCACTTGAAGGAGTGAATAAAAACGACTGAGTGCGCCGGAAGGGCTGCTGCTTTTGCATAGTCTGTGCTTGTTGTGTTTATTAATTAGGGGCGTATCTACGTGGTGGTCATGGGTGGCCACTGGCCAGTGCCACCCCTGATTGAAGTTTGGCTCCCCCTCCGGCCACTCCTGTTGCACAAGCAACCACGTTAACAGCTGACTTTTCTCCATTAAAATAACTGACACTGGCATAAAGTCCATGTACACACTCCAGCTAGACTAAGTTGTCACTTTACCTAATATGGAAAAAATAAGCCCAAAGATGCATATAAGTGGACATGACAACACTGCTAGTGCGCGCTTGGCTAAGCAGCTTTACGAAATAAACAAAGCAGAACAAGACACAAGCTCAACGGTCAATGCATGTCCATCAAGCACATGTTTAGCACAAATAAATGCACAGAATCTGCATTTGTAGGCTACTCTGTAAAGAAAATATAAATGAACAAGCTGTTGCAATTTTTATTACTTTTGAGACTGTTATTTTGCTGTGTTTACTAACAATTTGCCGTTTGATAGGTTACAGGCTCAATGAGCTCTACTGGTTTCACTTACGGTATGAATGGATCGCGTTTGTGTCAGAGTAGGGCTGCACAATATATCGAAATTTTCGAAATATCGCAAATGCACATATCGCGATATGCATATCGCAACAGTACGTAATATCTGAATGATTTTAATAGGCTACTTCAACATTGTGAGAAGTGTACGTTTTAGGTCAACGCATATAGCAGAGAATAGACTGGGCACACGACTGTTACTTATGTGACTTGCTTGACGTTAAAAAGAGAAAAACAACTCCTTGCAGTCTCGCGCTGACACACACACCGAAAAAGCGTGTGGTCCCTTCAGTTCTGTTTCGTGCCTTGTTACACACTCGAACTGTCAAATACACACACAGTTATGTCAAAATGGCTGTCTTGACGAGTATTCATGTAAACACAGTCGGTTATGCTTTAAGTGAACGATATCAGTTAGGGAAAGAAACTGAATGCGTGTCAATAGGATCCATGCATTAGGTCTTAAAGTGACAGCCTGCTAATACAGTAAACCGGCCGCTGTCTGTTAAACAATAAAAGAAAAAGAGAAAATTACTCAGTGCTCTGAATAACCTTTATAGCTTTATTATGTATCAGTGTATATTTAATTCATGAGAAGACTACTGTTTTTTTTATTTTTTTTATAACAAAGATAAATTAAAATAACAAAAATAATCGTCCACCCCTAGTTCAGGTGTCTTTGTTTACCTGGATGTTCTTGATGTTAAGTTTTAGGTTGATATAACAGTTACCAAGTCAAGCAAAGAGTTTTTGGTATTTAAATATTGGCATTACATTTTTTGTTTGTTTGCATTGATGTTAAAATTATATTGTCAGATTTGTGACATTCATTTTTGCTAAAACACTGCTGGTCACTTTCAGAAGTTGTAGCGAAGCTTTCTTTTCCCAGAAAGAATGTGAAACACAAAAATGGTATCATTCTCAGTTTTTAAATATTTTTTTTTTATATAATGTAAATAGATTTTACACATTTAAAGCAATATGGTATCGCATTATTTAACAAGGTATTGCATATCACATTTTTCTTCAATATCGCACAGCCCTACTCCTTGTCCATGGAAGAGATTATTTTATTTTATTTTATTTTATTTTATTTTATTGCATTGCATTGCATTGCATTGCATTGCATTGCCACATTGGACCAGCAGTTTGGAAAATGGATGGGTGGATGATTCAGCTGACAGCATGCCAGTACAGATTTAAGCTCTTATTTTTGAGTCTTATCTCGCTTGAATGGTTTAATAGCACTGATAGTTTGATCATATACTGTAGCACAGCCAAAGGATGACAAAAAAACTGATGCTGCCTTAATTGCATTAAATATTAAAATGAAAAAAAAAAATTATTGCATGCGTTAACATGCTCATTTTGACAGCCCTAGATTTTAGAGTATCAAGTTGTTATTTTAGCAGCATATTAAATCATATTAAAGTTTAATGACGAGTAGTACTGTGAATTGCACACGTTAATTTAGAGAATTGCGGGGTTATGACTAGGGATGGAACGATTACCGGTTTCACGATAAACCACAATAAAATGTACTGACGGTTAGTAATATAGTTTAAAATTTAATTATCATTAAAACCTTGTTTGATTATCGTGATTTTGAAAACTCGCTGTAAATCCTGTTCCCTTTCAGTCGGTCACGTTCGACGTACGTCGGACGTCACCGACGAATTGGGATCACTTCTGGGAGCCCCTATCAACTTCGAGATATAGAGAACGGGCCAATGGCCATTGCCGTGCGAGATTTGCATCTCGCGCTCCGCCCCGCGCTGCGGGTATAAACAGGAGGCGAATGCAGCGCACTATTGTCATTCACTTCGGAGCCGAACACGGTGTTGATGAGGGAGACTGTTCCTGCTTCAGCAGAAAGAGAGAGAACGAGAGAAGATGCTTCTTTGAGTGCTGGGAGAGAAGGCACGATCAGCGGCGGCCGCGAGCTCACTGATACAGTGATAAACTGCTGTTTTTACAGCACTGTTGGTTTGGTGAGGGCGTTCCCAACGGTGAGTGCATACACAGGCTGCACTACTCTCCTGTGTTTTGCCGCAGTCGTTCCTGGGTGCTTCAGCACATTTAAAAGAGCTTTCTTCTAAAAGAGCAGCGCGGGTGTCACACTGCGTCTTTTTCAAGACGTCATTCCACCCGTGCGTTTCTGGATGCGGTTGTTTCCTGTCCTTTGACGGCCACGATCCCTCTCGCATAAGCATGTTGAGATTGCGTTCGTGGGTGATCCATGTTCTCTCAGGAGAACGGGATCACGTCGGCGCGTTGTTCGTCTCGCCTTCCTCGTGAGGGTTTGAGTGTTCAGCGCGCCGTGTGCCGTCTAGCTGCCGGCTGACAGCGCGGGTTGTCACGGCAACCCAGCGCGTCACTCTGCGCTTTAGATGCGCGGTCGAGACTTAACCTCAAACAGGGTTGAGTCCCTTCGCCAATTCCCCGATCTAGTTTCTTTTCTGGTGCACCAGAAAGGGGCTACTTCGGCTAATAAGCCTTGGTGACCTGAGGATTACAGTGGGGCTTCCCTGCCGAGTACATCTCCGTGGGCCCTCACTCCTCTATCGCATCGCAAGCATGCTGAGACTGTGTTCGTGGGTGGTTCATGTTCTCTCATGAGAGCATGACCACGTCGGCGCGTTGTTCGTCTTGCCTTCTTCATAGGGGCTTGAGTGTTCAGCGCGCCGTGTGCCGTCTTGACGGCCACGTTCACAGTCTTGCATGCCTGCTGGTAGCTTACAGGTGGGATTGCTGGTTCCAAAAAAAAAAAAATAAATAAAAATAAAATAAAGGGGACCTAGTGTTTCATCTGGGGCTCTAGCAGAGGACAGATGTCAATCGCTGCATCGGAGAGAGGGCTGTTATAAGCTGAAAATGAAGATGATGCTGAGTTTCCCACTATAATGGTGTGTGCTCATGCTGAATCAGATTCAGACTTGACAGCCATGCTTTCCTGGGTGGCTGAGGCGTAGTGCAACGCGTAAATTGCCTTGCCCGCCCCCTTGCCTTTTTCCCGGATGTGCATTGGAAAGCTTTGGCAGTGTGGAACTATTTGGTGCCAATGGTGCCATAATCTGGATAAAGTTTTCCTCTCTCTCACTACCCTCATCGGTGAGGTGGCAGTGCCACTGGCAGGCCACCTCCGCCCTGCGCTCTTAGTGCACGAGGGTAGTTCTGAGCTGAGGTTGAGCTGCGCACAGTGACTGATTTACATTTAAAGTCACAGCGCTGGCCCTTGGCCAGATGATGTCCACCCTGGTCCAGAAACACCCTTGGGCAGGGGTGTGAGACGTCGCCAGAGTACGCTCTCTCGATGCTCACATCTCACAAGGTGACCCTTTTCGGCGACACTGTCGGTGACTGTGCAGCAGTCCTCCACAGTGCAAAGCAGATGGAACCCCTCAGTCTGCTCGCCATGGGCATCCCACGATGCCACCCGTCTTGGCTGCCAGTCAGCTGAGACGGGTGACCTGGACTTGGTTGAAGCTGCTCTTCCCCGGAGGAGGGCCGGGTGGAGAATCATTGCTAAATTTTGTTCCGCCACCGGTGTTACAGCCAGTGGTACCCAAATTCTTAAGAGCAGTTTCAATACCTCTGGGTCTCGGGAGTTCAGGAATGGCAGCGTGTGACGCTATGAAGCCGCGCCGCTCTCATTCCCCTCCCCACAAGAGGGCGAGAATGGCAGTGTGCGACGCCGGGGAGCCTCGCCACTCTCATTCCCCTCTTCTCAGCGGTGTGAGGACGGCAGTGCGCGACGCTATGCCTCGCCACTCTTGTTCCCCGCTGAGGAAGGAGGTGAGGTAGGCAGTGTGTGACGCCACAAAGCCTTGCCACTCTCTGCCCCTCCTTCAGTCGCCAGTGGACCGCAGCGTATGGCTTGAGAACGCTACCATGCCTTCTCTCATACCCTCCGTCCAACCGTGGGGGCAGGTAGGTGCTGCGTGCGCACTCAGACCCCACTTCAGGACGCTGTGTCTCTTGGGTTGGGTCCCTGCCCTCCACTTCGCTGCCCTACTAAGCCTAGCTAGCACTTCCGGGACGGTCCCGCTGACTCACCTGCACCACCAGGCTCGGCTATGCGATTCAGTTCGCACGGCATCCTCCCAAGTTCTGGGCGTCCACTTCACTGTTGTGTGGAGCTGCGACGCCCATCTTGTGGAAAGAGATCGAAGTCCTACTGGCGAAGGACGCGATTGGAGCCGGTCCCTCCAGTCGACATGAAGTTGGGGTTCTATAACTCCTACTTCATTGTGCCCAAGAAAAGCAGTGGGTTATGACCAATCTTGGACCTGTGAGTCCTGAACCGGGCCCTTCACAAACCGCCCGTTCAGATGTTGACGCAGAAGTGCACTTTCGAGTACATCCGTCCCCAAGATTGGTTTGCAGCGATCGACCTGAAGGTCGTTCCCTTCAGGACTGTCCCTGTTGTGTGAATACAGAGACATGGTGATCAGTCACCTCAGCCTGTTGGGACTTCGGGTCAACTGGGGAAAGAGCAAACTCAGCCCCGTGCAGAGGATCTCTTTTCTCGGTATGGAGCTGGACTTGGTCAATTTGACAGCGCGTCTCACAGAGGAGCGTGTCCAGTCGGTGTTGAACTGCTTGAATTCGTTCAAATGCAGGACAGCGGTACCACTGAAACATTTTCAGAGGCTCCTGGGGCATATGGCATCCGCAGCCGCTGTAACGCCGCTCGGATTGCTTCATATGAGACCGCTTCAACGCTGGCTACACGACCGAGTCCTGAGATGGGCGTGGCACAGCGGATCCCTCCGTGTCCCTGTGACTCCGAGGTGCCGCCAAACCTTCAGCCTGTGGTCGGACCCTTCGTTTCTACGGGCAGGAGTTTCCCTAGAACAAGTGTCCAGGCATGTTGTTGTCTCCACGGATGCCTCATCCACCGGCTGGGGTGCCACGTACAACGGGCTTGCAGTTTCAAGTCTGTGGACGGGGCCTCAACTGCAATGGCTTAACTCTGGTGCTAACCGCACTGCAGAGGGCGCCCTTTGAGCCTTTGCAGTCAGTTGAGTTAAAAATCCTGTCTCTGAAGACAGTACTCCTGACTGCACTGGCCTCTATCAAGAGGGTAGGGGACCTGCAGGCATTTTCGGTCGACGAATCGTGCCTGGAATTCGGGCCCGGTAACTCTCATGTAATCCTGAGACCCCGGCCCGGATATATGCCCAAGGTTCCCACCACTCCCTTCCGGGACCAGGTGGTGAGCCTGCAAGCGCTGCCTTCGGAGGAGGCAGACCCAGCCCTAGCTTTTCTCTGTCTAGTCCACGCTCTGCGGACTTACGTGGACAGAACGCAAAGCTTCAGGACCTCAGAACAGCCCTTCGTCTGTTATGGAGGCCAGCAGAAGGGAAAGGCTGTCTCCAAGCAGAGGATGGCCCACTGGATAGTGGATGCCATCGTCTTGGCGTACCAAACCCAAGACGTGCCCTGCCCGCTCGGGTTAAGAGCCCACTCCACTAGGGGTGTAGCTTCTTCCTGGGCGTTGGCTCGTGGCGCCTCGTTGACAGATATTGTAGAGCTGCGGGCTGGGCGACACCTAACACGTTCGCTAGATTTTATAGCCTCCATGTAGAGCCGGTATCTTCCTGTGTGCTCGCTTCCCATAGTCAGTAACACCGAAGTGCCCGTTCTAAGTGTCGGCTTGCTGCGCCACTCCCTTCCCTTTTGGAACGGCTTATATGCTCCAGTCGAGTTCCCCAGAACGGCGAACCCTGTTGAGTCCTCTGCAACCCGCGGCAGTCGGATGTGGCGGAGCATCCGACGCCAGGTCTAACACTCGTATGCATTGGTGGAACTTGTGTTAGGCTGGGTTCCATATGTCGTGACCCCCACGGCGGTCCCATATGTGTATTCTTCCACGGTACGGCTCCCTACGGCGAGCCCGTGTCTTTCCCTCGGCAAAGCTCTCTGCCGTCTCAGTTAGGTGTTGTTCCCCCGCCTGTTTGGCCGGGGCCACCCCTGAGACTTCCGTATGTTGTACTGCCCACGGCCAGTCCATACGTGTATTTTCCACATGTTAACTCCCTTCGGGCATGATGTGGCTTCCGCAGCGTCCCTCTGGGCACGCTTTCCCAGCGTTATCCAATAGTCTGCTGAAGTGGGTCTTGCGAAACAGCAGTGTGACTTCCCTGCGTGAATTCCCCGCCCGGAACAGACGGGGTCTGAGGGGCTCTCGCTGGGCGCTGGAAGTGGTAGTAACTGTGGCGTTTTCCAAAGGGATCCCAATTCGTCGGTGACGTTCGACGTACGTCGAACGTGACCGACTGAAAGGGAACGTCTCGGTTACGTATGGTAACCCTCGTTCCCTGAAGGAGGGAACGGAGACGTACGTCCCGTCGCCACAGTTGCTGTACCATCACTGCATGGCCGAGTCACTAGTTCGGCTCCTCAGTGAAAAACAATAGTGCGCTGCATTCGCCTCCTGTTTATACCCGCAGTGCGGGGCGGAGCGCGAGATGCAAATCTCGCACGCCAATGGCCATTGGCCCGTTCTCTATATCTCGAAGTTGATAGGGGCTCCCAGAAGTGATCCCAATTCGTCGGTGACGTCCGACGTCCGTCTCCGTTCCCTCCTTCAGGGAACGAGGGTTACCATACGTAACCGAGACGTTCAGCCAGCATCAGTCTAGCGCAGGCGCAGCGCACAACGTTGTTTTTTGAATGAGAAGAAATGGCAAAAGGCAGTGACAGCGCCGGGAGATTTTTCAGCCTTCTGAGGTGTGGTCATATTTTGGCCTTTACAAAACTCCTGAGGGAAACTTAATCGAGTATGGTCACCCTGTCTGCAGAACATGCAAAAATAAAGTTGCTCTATAGGGGCAAACACTTCAAATCTGCCGAGTTTGTGACCCCCCACTGTTGTATAGCGAATGCAAGGCAAGTGGACTTTGACCTCAATACCAAAACTACGTCTGGGAAATAATTGGACACAAAGTTTTGAGTTGAAATATTTTATCTCACTCACTTGAAATTAACGTGAAGACTAGGGTGACATTTAAGGGATAATAATGTATATTCATTGTACACTTATTACACAGATTTTCTTTACCTCATAAATAATTACGGCGACATATTGAATATTTAAATCTTACCTGTTTATGAATCAATTTGTACAGTGTACAAAACAATCGTCCAGACAAGATGATCACAAGAAGTTATAGCAATAATTATAGTAGTATTAATAGTAAAGTCCTCTGATTTCATTTTCAATACAATCAAAAACCGAGACACAAGACGCATTTTGAAACGAGAGAGTGTCTGTTGTGATACGTGGATGTATGCTGTGTTATAATGCATTGCTATTGACGACAGCCATTATAAGATAGGAAATTCCACAGAAAAGAATCTTGCTTAAAAAAGTGCATAGATCTGCTTGTTTTATCTGTTGTTTGTTGATTTTCAAATATAAAACTTGTTGAAATGTTTGAGTGTGTGTATCTGTTCTTTTTGAACACTTTCATCTCATTTGAACAAAACCGTGATAATATTGATAATCGTGATAATTTGGGTAATTATAATCGTGATATGAAATTTTCATACTGTTCCATCCCTAGTCATGACATGAGAAATCAAATTTGCCTTGATCTTTTGACATATAAGTCTTTGTACCATTAAATAATCCTTTCATAGCTTAAATAGCTTATGTAGTCTTGTGTAATGTTCCGTGTTGCACCATGGTCCTAAAGAAACGCCATCTCGTTCCAATGTATACATGTTATATAGAGGAATGACAGTAAAAATGCACTTGACTTGACTTAAAACGTCCTCATTATAAACAAAGCATTTATTTAGGCTCCAAAATCTCCAAAAACAGCTTGTTTTGATATTGAGGGATTTGTGACATCACACGGGCGAATAAATATGCATATGTCTGCCTCCCAGACATCGCTGAATAGTTTTACATAATTTCAGTCGCTTAACGGCTGAGTTGCTTACACCGGATGCGAGTGTTTCGTCAAAAGCAAATAGAATTATAATCACTGACGCTAAACTGGTTATAGGATACAGATGCTCGTTCAGTTTGTGACATACTCCACGCCCTTGAGTCTGTCGACAAGAGGGCAAATGGAAGAGTGAAAGAATGTTTGCTTTGACACATCCAGTTTAAACGGCTCACTTGCTTTCTGTAGAGACTTCAGGGGCCAGTTGCACCAGCTGGATGTAAGGGTTGTAAGACTAGGCTGGACATAAATTGCATTTTAAGTCCTGCGTAGAATTAATATCTGTTGAATACACGTCTGAGACTAAATCTTACGCCTAGTCAAAGGTAGGTGTAAAGTGAAAAGTCATGACTTTTATTAGCTCTGTTTTATTTTTGTAATATTATTTTCTCATCTAGTTCTTCTGAGGTGAAACTGCCTCCCTTGCCTCCTCAGAGGAAACGCCCCAGGTCTGTATTTGGATTTCAGAATGAGTGCTTTTGCTGAAGGCTTATATGTAGGAAGTTTGCGTTGTACAGGGAGTTATAAAAAGATATAAAAATGCTGACTGGTTAGGCAACGTTTACGCATTGAAATCAGATGGTGCTGTGGTTTCACTTGTTATGATGTCACGATAAATTCAGTTCTTTATTAATAGCAAAGTTTGAATGGCATCTTAATATAACTGCAGTAGAATGTGCCAGCGTGTCATCTACACTGGTTGTAATTGCGTCTGATCGTAGTTTTAGTTGGTGCAACAGGTGTAAATATTTATCGGAAAGCTGGACATATAGCTAATCCCAGCGTAGAGCTTACACCCAACTTTACGTCCAGCTGGTGCAACCAGCCCCAGAAGGATTCCAGCGTCAGGAACAAGTGGATAGTTTATATTTAATGGCGCCATGGATCGCGTCAGAGGATTATATGTTTGTCTGGAGCTTTTGACTGCAGATTGTTTTGTAAACGAGGCACAGTGTAATGGAGATTTCGCAAATAAACTTTTGTTGACAGATGAAGCAGTCAGCTGTATTGAATCTGACAGCAGCTGCGTCACAGACTGTAAGTAAATGATTTCATAATGTTTTGTCTGTAAATGATGGTTTTATGTGGATAATGTTTTCAAAACACTTACTTGCGTGTGGGCATTGATACAGTTTCCTATGCAGTGACGTTAGCCAGTCATAACAGTGGCCATTTACTGACGGCTGAAAAACGGATCATTTCAGACAGAGGGTCAGAATGCGGGTTGAGGGTCTTATTGTCTTATTGGATTTCTAAAAAACAGAATATTGATTTCAGTCAAGTTATGGATATTCTGATTAATTTGTTTACATGAAATTTCGCATCAGAGTATTGGTGTGCATATAAATATGGTCTTTGTGGTCTTTTTCCCAACCGATGGAAGACGGGTAAGTGTTTGGTAAACTGTTTTTTAAATCATTGTTTGTGCAGTTTCTGTGTTAGTGTCAGAAATTATTCACTTTACTTTTAAACAGATGGTAGTGGATACTTGAATTGATTTAACCTGTTTTAATAGCATACACTTAAATTCAGCCCTATTTTAATGGTAATGAAAAGCAGGCCACATGCATTTGGAACATAGTAAACTATAATCAGAAGCTTGTCGGTTGTGAAAAACACACTTATTTATTTGTAACACTAAATGCAAATGCATTTCTGTAAATATCTGTATTTGGTAAAAGGCAAAATACTTGATCTATGGTCCAGGAACTTGTTGTAATTGCTGTGATCATTGCTGCAGAACTTTTTCCAGAGTGTTTTAATATTTTAAGCTGAGTGCAAGCCTAATTCACATTATGCTTTCTCCTCTCACCGCCACTTCGGTGTGTTTTTGATGCTTCTGTGAATTAAACTGAGTATTAGCATGTTTGTCAGTGGCTCAGCCACATACCACATTGCCTTCAACACATGACAGTGGATGTTGTGTTGAAGCCAAAAGCAAAACAAGTTCATTAATCTACTTATGTTGAGTGGTGAACGATTACAAAACAAGAAGTCATTTTGTGGTGTCTGTCCTATGTTACTAATGAGAAAGATTTATGCTACACTGTATTCTGAGCATATTAATGTTGAAAAGGATTTCATCGTCATTCAGGTTGATTAATTGTGACAGCTGACTAACCTTATCTTTGTATGATGCTGTATTGCTTTGACAAGTGTATTGTTAGAGGGCACCAGACCTACGGTGGGCCTGTATTTGTTATTTTCTAAAGAGCACACTCATGTTTCTGAAATTCACCAGCAGGACTTCACAAATGTGGAATCTTCATCAAATACCTGCTGTCAGTTTGGATTTGGTGTGCAAATATTCCTGGATGGTCACAGTAGGATTTTCACGAAAAGGATCCTGCCACATATTATGGCTTCCTAATGTGATAAAACAATCATTCCAAGACTTCTAAACATAGTGGATTCAGGCCAGACTGGTGTTCAGGTTAGACTTGTAAAAACACATTGCTATGACACACTTTGATTTATTGCACCTGTCATGGCAGACTTTTCTCTGCAAAGATGACATGTCACATGATATGTACTGCAGACCAGGAAAGAGTTTTCTTAGCAGTGATTTTGGGTACATCACACGCAACCTGTCAAGACCATGTCTGTAATAATAAGCCTACTTTAAGCCTACTTTATCTTTTTTCTTAGCTACGATTCTTTTAAATTTTGCATTTCAACATTATTATTATTATTATTATTATTATTATTATTATTTCAAGAGCATATTCCCTCCCTCAGTTTTAATTACTGTAATAATAATAATAATAATATAAATCATCATCATTATCACCATTTATTTAAATGTAACAAATATTTGTACATTAAGTTAATATTTGTTCTACTTCATTTATGTTGATTAAAAACACTGTATTATACTGTATTGCAGTAATGAAATCCTACTAAAAATTACCTCTAGGGATGGGCGATATCTTATCGTTTGCGATATACTGGTAAAAATAGAATTCGTAGTATTTGTAGCATCTTATCAGTATTTTTTTTTTTTTTTTACAGAAACGCTGAATGACCAACAATGTCTTAAGCCCTAAATTCAGTTAAAATGACATATGCATTCATACGTTTTCATTCGCACACGATTACCAAGTTTTAGTTCAAATTACTGAAATTCTATCATTAAATCATTATTTGCAATTTTTTTTTAATCTGAAGACATGGTTGGGATTATTACTTTAGCTGTTTGCACTATTTTTGCAACTGTTTGTACCATGAGAATATGAATAAATACAGAATCTGTTTACATTTCAAACTTGTCATTGATTTGAATAATTATTGTTTGTATTGTGTGATTTTTTTTTTGCACTATTTAAACATTACCTACACTTTTACAGAAGAAAAGTATATCTACAACTTTTCCATTTCTAATAAGGCTGGTGTTTGGATTTTTACTGTTTTTTTTTTATGTAATTTGTTTATTATAGGAGCCTATTTGATGATGGGTACGTTTTACTTTAGATCATTGTTTGTGTTTCTAAGGCTCCCAAGAATGCATAGAGCTCTCACTTGTAGCCAAAAACATGGGGAATGGTACTACATTTATATTGTCAAAAAAAATGCATAAACCTAAATATGATTTTCGTTTTTGTTTTTATAATAGAAACATCAAATTTATAAAAATATGCATAGCTAGTAATAGTTTATAAAAGGAATAAATATAAAAGTATTACATTATTAGTTTAACTATGCTTATGATTGCAAGCAACATAGCAATTTGGTGCATTAGATGTACATTAATTCAATTCACATTTATTATTTGTACAGCGCTTTTTACAATACATATTGTATCGCATCTGTTATTAGAGGTGACTGCTAACAATGTATTAATTTAAGGCAGAAACAATGAGCTCATTGAAGCAGTGAATGCATGTTGTTAACAAATGATTAGCATACAGTATATAGAAAATTTAGCACTGGTGCATGTTGATTCAGAGTTTGCGTCATCTGAAGTCCTCACAGGAGCTGGCGCCATCTCCTCACAGGTGTTGGGGCATCTGAAGTCTTCATAAGAAGCTGGATCCAAACTGGAGCTGACTTACTCTCTAGTTACCTCGGGATGGTTATCCCGAGATAAAACAGAAAAGCAAATGGAAAATAATTAGCGTAGCTGCTGTTCATAACATTAAACAAAGCAAATCACGTACATTTGATCTGATATAACTGTAGTACAAGGTTATGAGATGCATTATGTGAATGCTTGGCTAAAGAGAAGTGTCTTTAATCTAGATTTAAACTGGGAGAGTGAGCCTGAGCCCTGAACATTATCAGGGAGGCTATTCCAGAGTTTAGAAGCCAAATGTGAAAACGCTCTCCCTCCTTTAGTGGAATTGGATATTCTAGGTACTACCAAAGCCCAGATTTGTGTGTTTTTGTGATCTTAAACAGCGTGATGGATTGTAAGGCGATATAATATTTTTGTAGGGCCTTATACGTCAGTAGCAATACTTTGTAACTGATACGGAACTTAATAGGTAACCGGTGCAGAGATGAAAAAATTGGTGTTATATGATCATATGTTTATTGAAGATGCAGGACAACCAGCTAGTAATGCATTACAGTAATCTAGTCTAGAGGTCATGAATGCATTAACTAACTTTTCTGTATCAGAAACAAATAGCATCTTCCGTAGCAATGTTTCTGAGGTGGAAGAAGGCTGTTTTTGTAACATATGAAATATGATTTTCAAAAGACAAGTTGCTGACTAATATAACACCCAGGTCTTCAACTGTAGAGAATGAAGTAACAGTACATCCTTCAAAATGCAAGTTGTATTCTAAGAGATTCTGTGTACAGGTTTTCGGTCCAGTAAATAATACCACAGTCAGTCACTTATATGAATTTAATGGAAGAAAATTAAAGGTCATCCAGTATTTTATATCATTAACACACTCTGTCAACTTGGTTAATTTAGAAATTTCATCTGGGGTCGTGATGAGATATATAACTGAGTACATGGGCGTCGGAACCATTGTATGTGGGTAACTTTTTACGACCAATGATATTGGACCCACTCACTTTTATCGTCTCTAATTCAGCACGTCTGTTTACCTACCCCTAACCGATAAACACTTATTATTAAACACGTTAGACGCTTTATTTCCACTTTTCTAATATTTTCTTAATTTTTATTGAAAATAAATGCCTTACCGATCAGATATGTGATGAGAAAAGGGAGTCGAGCGAGTTCGGCAAAAGGCGGATTCGAACCTTGGGTCGATTTGCGTCAAAACTTTCAGCCATGTGCTTTATCCCAACACTATTGCCACTCTATATGACTCTGTGATTTCTGTAATTTTGTCTGGCCCAACCAGACGTTTAGTAAACAAGGCGGTATATTTGTACTTAATGTAAATGGCATCTAGTCCAGTAAAATTTTTCTGTGAGGACCCACCCACATTTTTTTTGCTTCCGACGCCCATGACTGAGTATCATCTAGAGCCTGACCGTTTTTAATCGGTCTGCCGATTTTATCGGCCGATATGAGCCTGTCGCAGATATATCGGCATCTGCGTATAGGCCGCAGATATGCCACCGATATGAACGCACGCCCACGCGTCTCACAGCGCGCAAATATTCACCGAAAATTATGTCAAAATGCCGGTCTTGTCGAGTATCATCGTAAACATAGTCGGTTATGTCTTAAGTGAACATGAAATTTGCAAGTCACCACCAGCGTTTTTGGTCATTTTCACAAGTTTCATGGCCCACAGAATATCTTGTATGAATATCTGAACATAGTTTTATTCTAGCTTCATGCATTCTTTTTTTTATCAACACTTTAATGTGGGTAAGTTTAATGAAAAAAGCAAAATTTTGAGAAAAAAAGCTGAGAAAATCAGTCCACCAACACCCCCAAAGCTTCACAGTCCTATAGCTCGTTCTGGGACGACATTTCATTAAATAACTTTAGGCAGTTTTGATTTATATGCTGTTCAATGTTGATGATCGCGTTATTTTTCATATTCCTGCTTCTTCTTCTTCTGTGTTTTGATCAGATTCTGTACTCATTCAGGAGATGTCATAGCGCCCCCTACCGTATAACAGTGAAAACACAGAAAAATCTCGTCAATGCAGGGTTTTTCTTGGGTCAAAAATGGTCTTCGGTGGTGGTTGACAGACATGGTCATCCACACACACAGTAAAAAGTACCCTACCCACTTGATCTGCGAACGTAATACTGACAATACATTTTAAAGAAATGCACAGAAACAGTTTGTAATTTTTGCTTATCTTATTTTGATATATTATGTATGATCTCTTACCTTGATGTTTGTTTCTTTTGTTCCTCATTTTTTACACTATTTACTGATTTGGTATATAATCATATCAATATTAAAAAGTAGCATAAAAAATGATTAACAATAGCCTAATTTTCTACTATATACAATTTATTAAAATTATCAGCTAGCTAACAACAACTTAAAAGACAACACACAGGACGGACATTAGCCGAGCGATGACAGAAAAAGATGGCAGAAAGAGAGAGATGGCAGAAAGATGGCAGAAAGAGAGAGATGACAGATAAAAAACTAAAGTGGAAGATGTCTTTGGAACAAAAGAAGGCTTATGATCAGGCAAGAAGTAGTGGGAAGGCCGAAGTTACTTTATTTATACTGACATTTTTCATATACATTTTTTTTCTTGGGACATGACCTAGAGATAAAGACGAGTTAATAATATTGAGAAGACGCTCTTCTGCTACAGGTAACAAATCTTTCAGTAGTTTTGTGGGTACAGGATCTAATAAACATGTTGTTGGTTTAGATGCAATGATAAGTTTATTTAGCTCTTGCTGTCCTTTAGTTGTAAAGCACTGCAATTGTTCTTGAGGGGCAATAATGGAGGCTGAATCAATGGTGTGAAAGGTTGGACATTTACAATTGTATTCCGGATGCTTTTAAATTTTCTCATTGAAGAAATTCATAAAGTCATTACTACTAAACTGTAATGGAATATTCAGTTTAGGTGACATCTGTTTATCTATCCACTGTACTAAACAGAAACCTTGGATTGTTTCGGTTATTTTCTATGAGTTTGCGGATAATGGGTTTTTGTAAGAAAAATGTCCATATTTAACACATTATAAAGTAAAATATCTAGCTTCTGGCGGAAAGTGTAGTGCCTCTCGCAGTTCAAAATGCTTACACTACGTCCAGCGTCATCATTGCGCCAGTTTTGCTTTTTCCGTAAGTTGAATACGGAAGGCGGTCCACCGGAAGCTAGATATTTTACTTTATAACGTGTTAAATATGGATATTTTTTTTACAAAAAAACATTGATTCGCTTCAGAAGGAACTTTATTAACCCCCCAGAGCCATGTGGATTACTTTTATAATGGATGGATGCACTTTATTGGGCTTCAAATTTTGGGCTGCCATTCACTGCCATTATAATGCTTGGAAGAGCCAGGACAGGTAATTCTCATTTTTGGGTGAACTATCACTTTAAGAATTGTTTTTGTTAATTTTGAGATTTTCTGGTTTAATCACAATCAGATTTATACTAGATGCCTTAGATTTAATGTTTGACCTGACTAATCGGGAAAGAAATAGTCTCTATAGAATATACTACACTCGCACTTCATAATTAAGTGGGTAGAACAAAGACATAATTATTTTTGACAAAATTTCAGACAATTTTTTTTCTTTTTTTCACCTTGGCGTAACAATGTAACCTGCACTAATGCACAGACTTACAGTCCTACAAACACTGAAACATTTGGAATGTCACTTACCTAATCAAAATAGAAGACCTGGTACTAATCGTTGCATAAACTTCTTAAAAGGTGAAATGTGTAATTTCTGCCACTAGCCTCACCAAGTAGAACTTGAAAAAACAACAACAGAGCATCACAGTGTTGCACTGGGGGAATCATAGTTTACTTTTTGCTGACTAGGGATAGGAGGAAAAACACACATGACCTTTCATTTTGATAAGACAGATGCAGCTTGTGACCACAGTAGATACAGACTGAGAAATAATCATGACTAAATGTTTTTGATTTCAGGGTCAAGCAGGCATTTCATAATACGTCAGTACTGAATCATTCATGTGAGACTGGATCTTTCTTGTGCATCATGTAAAAGAAATAAAACAGTAGGATATGTATAATTCTACAATCAAGAAAAGTGCAAGTGCAGTCAAAAGTGTGGCAAAGCTGCTCAGAGGATTAATTCAGGCTTTAGTTAAAACTGAAGCTAAGCCCAGAGTTGCTTCATTTTTGCCATCCCTAATACAATGGAGGCACAGAAAGGGTATTTCAGAGTGCAACATCCTCCTTGATAGTGATTTATTAGCCTGGAGACCCTGAATAGACTTGCAGTGGCACACATTCACCACTGGGGGCACTGTGTCATTTCTCCAAAGAAGATAAGCTTTTTACATAACATTTCAGCTCCACAAATAACAGCACACACAGCGCATCAACAGAGAGATAGCCAAGGAAATACTGTGTCCCTTCCAGGGTGATTTAATGAGGTTCATGCTTGTGCAGTCTGGAGCTTTGTGAGAAGAACATACCCCTGTGTACATTAGATTTTTGGTAGTTGTGTACATAGACAGTTGACCCAATAATTTGTCACAGCCATTGTGATGTCACCATATAGTCTTTCCTTTCGATGCTTTGAAGCGTGACTTTAAAAAAGTGGTGAATTCAGAGGCGGGCTGGAGGGAAGCCACATTGCAACGCTGACTTTGCGGGTGCATGAATAAATGATTTTTCCAGCACTGAATAAAACCCTTGTAAGCTATTGCCACTGTTTTAATTGCCTCTGCTACGCTATGCATACAGACATTTAGAGTCGGGGGAAAAACTACTCATGAGCAAATAAACTTGTTACCTAGTGGAACATTTTCCTATGGCACCACCCATTTTACTCTGCAGCTCATCGCCATATGTTCTGGGCAGATTTTCTGGAAATTTCAATTATTGGTGCTGTTCTTGCTTTCTCCCCTATTTACTTGTTTTTCTCATGTCAGGAATCAGGATACCATTTTTTCTAGTGTATTGAGAGTCAATTGTATTTTCTTCATGCAGTGCTTATACAGATTAATCAATGTACTGTATTTAAGGAAAAAGCCTAAGTGAATACTGGTGAATATTTTTATATTTTAGAATGTATTATATTTTATATATTCTAATTTATATTTTAAATTACACCATTCAATTAACATTTTCCAGTGTTTTTCACTAAATTAAGTTTGTTTTATTAAAATATAAACATCAACCCAAAATGTATTATACTAGTGATATTTTAAATATAATATTATATATAAATCAATATAGCAATGTGTAGAAATAAACAGCAATATTTACCCACATATATTTTAATAAAACATTTAATAACTGTAAAATACCTAATGGAGACTGAGATGGTATTTCTTCGAGTGATGATGCAAACATGACTAAATCAGAGTTTTTATTAGTTAATTGAAACTATAATGGCAACCGTAATACTGGCAAGGACGAGGATTGTGATTTTACCTCTAAAATGTTCTTTACTAAATTTAATTGACAAATAAAAATATTTAAAATCATCATGATATTCACATTTATATATCCACTTTATATACTGTACGTCCAGACTTAGTAAACATTCTCACGGCGACAGTTGGCAAGGAACTAAAGTCATCCATCTCCTTCTCTGGATGGCATGGAATAATTATTCAGAAGACAGATAGCACTACAAAATCTCTAATAATATATCTAAAAGTGTTATCTCTAATAGAGAAATTGGATCTTTTAGTCCCTTTACGTCAACCCACTTGCCAAGAGAAGTAGCTATGGACGTTTCCTTCCTTACCTCGCATCTCAGCTCCACCCCCTTTGGGATGTGAGAAAAGGCTGCAAGGAAAGAAAATGAGGATGGAGGAATAGAAGGAAATCTGTAAATTTGTAAAGGCCATTGGAATATTCTTGATCACTCAATCGTCACTTTAAAGCGTCCTCAACTGTGCTCAAGGGATCTGCCCATATGCAGCTGAAGTTTGGTTAAGAAATGCATAATAATAAATAATAAAGCAAGATGCCCTGTTGAAATATGTGAGATGTATGTTTTATTTAAACTGCAAAGGTAAAGCATAAATTAAAATTATTGTGACAGATGTGAAGGGGGAGGAGAATTTATTTATTTATCATGTTTTTTGACAAGAAAGACTTCCGCATAGGATACACCCGGGCGGACCCCCGGTTGAAGACCCATGCTCTAGAAGCCTCCTCACGCCTCTTTCCTCACCTCCTCACTGTGCAATTAGAGCAGGGGTCGGGAACCTTTTTTGACCAAAGAGCCATTTTTTTTCATTTTTGGTTAATGCATTTTTCCAAAAGAGCCACAGTAAAAAAATAATATAAAATTATTATTAAAAAACATGTTTTTTTTCAATAAAATTTCAACAGTAGTAATTATTAGGTCCATAACTAAAAACAAACAAATATGCAGCAAACAATAAATAAGTTGCCATATGGAATTAATTGTGCAGGGCTTTCACTGTGAGGTTGATTTATAAATCCTCTTACGCACACAGTGCTTACATCTACTGTGTTCATGTGAATACTCAACATTTTGATATACACTCACCTAAAGGATTATTAGGAACACCTGTTCAATTTCTCATTAATGCAATTATGTAATCAACCAATCACATGGCAGTTGCTTCAATGCATTTAGGGGTGTGGTCCTGGTCAAGACAATCTCCTGAACTCCAAACTGAATGTCAGAATGGGAAAGAAAGGTGATTTAAGCAATTTTGAGCGTGGCATGGTTGTTGGTGCCAGACGGGCCGGTCTGAGTATTTCACAATCTGCTCAGTTACTGGGATTTTCACGCACAACCATTTCTAGAGTTTACAAAGAATGGTGTGAAAAGGGAAAAACATCCAGTATGCGGCAGTCCTGTGGGCGAAAATGCCTTGTTGATGCTAGAGGTCAGAGGAGAATGGGCCGACTGATTCAAGCTGATAGAAGAGCAACTTTGACTGAAATAACCACTCGTTACAACCGAGGTATGCAGCAAAGCATTTGTGAAGCTGAAGGATGGGCTACAACATCCACTACAAATAGGAAAAAGAGGCTACAATTTGCACAAGCTCACCAAAATTGGACAGTTGAAGACTGGAAAAATGTTGCCTGGTCTGATGAGTCTCGATTTCTGTTGAGACATTCAGATGGTAGAGTCAGAATTTGGCATAAACAGAATAAGAACATGGATCCATCATGCCTTGTTACCACTGTGCAGGCTGGTGGTGGTGGTGTAATGGTGTGGGGGATGTTTTCTTGGCACACTTTAGGCCCCTTAGTGCCAACTGGGCATCGTTTAAATGCCACGGCCTACCTGAGCATTGTTTCTGACCATGTCCATCCCTTTATGACCACCATGTACCCATCCTCTGATGGCTACTTCCAGCAGGATAATGCACCATGTCACAAAGCTCGAATCATTTCAAATTGGTTTCTTGAACATGACAATGAGTTCACTGTACTAAAATGGCCCCCACAGTCACAAGATCTCAACCCAATAGAGCATCTTTGGGATGTGGTGGAACGGGAGCTTCGTGCCCTGGATGTGCATCCCACAAATCTCCATCAACTGCAAGATGCTATCCTATCAACATGGGCCAACATTTCTAAAGAATGCTTTCAGCACCTTGTTGAATCAATGCCACGTAGAATTAAGGCAGTTCTGAAGGCGAAAGGGGGTCAAACACAGTACTAGTATGGTGTTCCTAATAGTCCTTTAGGTGAGTGTATTTCTGTGTTTATTTGGCCGTTTAGGTACGCAACCGAAAACAAAGGCTACTGTGCTTGTCTGTGTTGCGCTCGGAGCATGCGCACAGCATCCTGTCAGTAATTCAGTTATCTTTCGCGACTTATCGCACTTTTATTATTTATTTTCATCAACTGAAATCTGCGCGGATTATCATAAATACGACACATTTATTTATCACAAGGGTCTTTGTGGCAAAAGCGAAAGTACCAGCGGGTGAAATGTTTTGAAATGTCTCTTTGCAAAGCACCAGTTTCAATAAAAGGAAAGGCCTATATTAAAGTTTATATAGCCTACTTTTACATTTTCGCTGCTGTTTTAAAAATGGTTTTCAGTTACCTTAAACAAGCTACAGCTGCTTGAATCCCAGTGCAGGAGCTGTTACCACAGAAACGTAAGTGGTTAGTTGATTGCTGTCGCGACTCGTGACACTCGCGAACAGCACTGAACGCGCAGCCGGTACAACTTGAATATTATTATCATAAACATTTCATTAACTTTGGTAGGCTGTACAACAAGGGAATTGTAATTGGCTGCTTTTTTCTGCAGAGAGCGGATCTCTGTTGATGTCTAATTTTTTTATCGGTCATTTTTGGTAAAGGGTTAGAGACCTGGCGAGCAGTACCGTCGCATGGGCTGTGCCAAGTGTGCAACCACACAGGGCCTCGCGCCTCACTAGGGCCTCGCACAAAGTAAAGTGACAGCTGACTTAATGTAAAAGCCAATAGTTAAAGTTCATGTTTTTGTCTATAATATATTATAATAGTTAAAAGACATAGCTAAACATGTGTCCGCAGATCACCACATACCCTAATCAGAAGCCATTGATGAACAGGGAAGTGCGACTCCTGTTGAAGACACGCAATGCTGCCTTCAGATCAGGAGATGCACAAGCCTACAGCACATCCAGAGCAAACCTGAAGAGGGGCATCAAAGAGGCCAAGCACTGCTACAAGCTAAAGATAGAGGGACACTTTTCCAACTTTGACCCTCGACGCATGTGGCAGGGCATTCAGGCCATCAGTGACTACAAACCCACCCACTCCACCCCCGCAGCCACTGATATCAACTTCCTGAACGAGCTAAATTACTTTTATGCTCGCTTTGAAAGGGACAACAGAGAAACTGCCACCAAGGCCAAACCCTCAGCTGACCACTCGCCAATCACACTCTCCTCCACAGATGTCTGCAATGCACTGTGCCAAATCAGCCCGCACAAGGCTGCTGGACCAGACAACATCCCTGGACGCTTACTCAGGGCATGTGCAGAGCAGCTCGCTGGGGTTTTTACAGACATTTTCAACTTGTCTCTTGCCCAAGCAACTGTACCAACATGCTTTAAATGCACTTCCATTGTGCCAGTGCCAAAACACTCTAGCCCGATGTGCCTTAACGACTACCGCCCTGTAGCACTCACACCCATCGTTATGAAGTGCTTTGAGCGGCTGGTCTTGGCACATCTAAAAGACTCTCTACCATCCACATTGGACTCACACCAGTTTGCCTACCGTAGCAATAGGAGCACAGAGGATGCAGTTTCCTTGGCACTGCACTCTGTGCTCACACATCTGGACAATAAGAACACGTATGCACGTATGCTGTTTGTTGACTTCAGCTCAGCATTCAACACTGTTATCCCAACCAAGTTAATAGCCAAACTTGGAGACCTGGGCATCAACACCTCAATGTGCAACTGGATATTGGACTTCCTGACCAACAGACCCCAGAATGTTCGATCAGGCTCCACCTGCTCCACCTCCATCACACTTAATACTGGTGTACCACAGGGCTGTGTGCTAAGCCCATTTCTCTACTCCCTCTTCACCTCCGATTGCAAGCCTGTGTATGGATCTAACTCCATCGTCAAGTTTGCGGACGACACTACGGTGATTGGACTCATCAGCAACAACGATGAGACTGCCTATAGGGAGGAGATCCAGCACCTGGCCACATGGTGCACTGAAAACAATCTGCTCCTCAACACCACCAAAACGAAGGAACTCATCGTGGACTTCAGGAAAGAGTCAAGAGGCACACACGACACCATCCACATCAATGGAATGGCTGTTGAGCGTGTCTCCAGTTTCAAGTTCCTGGGGATCCACATCTCGGCGGACATGTCCTGGACAACCAACACCTCCAGCCTGGTCAAGAAGGCTCACCAGCGTCTTTTCTTCCTGAGGACACTGAGGAAGAATCAGCTATCCTCGGCTATACTGGTGAACTTCTATCGCTGCGCAATAGAAAGCATCCTGACCAACTGTGTTACAGTATGGTATGGGAGCTGCTCTGTTGCAGAGCGCAAGGCACTGCAGCAGGTGGTGAAAACCGGCCAGCGCATCACAGGGACTCCACTACCTGCCATCGACCACATCCAGAGGAAACGCTGTCTGCATCGAGCTCGCAGCATCCTTAAGGACTCCTCTCACCCAGCCCTCAAACTGTTTTCTCTCCTGCCCTCCGGTAGGCGTTTCAGGTGCCTCCGTACCAGGACCAGCAGACTAAAGAACAGTTTTTTTCCCAGAGCTGTCTCTTTATTGAACTCTAACCCTCGTTGATCCCACTCCCCTTATATACTGCTAACCTTCCCCCCCCACCACATCTGCCTTCACTTTGTTATTTGCACTACTGGATGTTCATTTGGACTATCGACTGTTTATTACAGTAACACCTGTACATATATGCATCTTGCACTACTATACCTAACTGAATATCCATCTGTATATTATATTCAGTACATTTCTATCTGTAAATTCTGTTTATAGTAATAGCCATCTGTATATTATATTCATAGTACATATTAACCTGTAAAATTCTGTTTATAGTAATAGCCATCTGTATATTATATTCAGTACATATCTATCTGTAAATTCTGTTTATAGTAATATCCATCTGTATACTATATTCAGTACATATCTATCTGTAAATTCTGTTTATAGTAATAGCCATCTGTATATTATATTCATAGTACATATTAACCTGTAAAATTCTATTTATAGTAATAGCCATCTTTATATATATTCAGTACATATTCATGTCCTGCACTTATGAAACCATTGTATATCCTGCACTTGCTGCTATTGCACTTCTGGTTAGACCTAAACTGCATTTCGTTGCCTTGTACCTGTACTTGTGTAATGACAATAAAGTTGAATCTAATCTAATCTAATGTGTATCGTGATGCTGTATTATTCTGCTTGTTAAAAATGTAACTTACAATATTTCTCTGTGCATGTGACTCATGGGCATACATGTCAGTCAATGCGACGTCGCACGTCAAGTTCGTAGAGAGATGTATTCACAGTCCATTCAAATTTTGATTTTGGCCACCTCTGAAATGGGTCAAACCATAGATATTACCTAATAAATTCAAGTAAATATGCTAGAACCTTCTACCCGTTTAAGTGCAAACCTGTGACTTCCCACCTGTGAACTTGTACTAGATCGATGTACTCCCAGTTATGCGCTTTTTGGCGTCACATAGCCCGCAAAACAACAATGGCAGCCCCTACGGATGCGGTGTTTATGAAAGTCGTACACGGTTCTTTAACCGCAAATGTTATGCATTATCAGTAGCTTTTCTAGTGTTAGCTAGTTTTCAGTCCATTGAGTGCAAGAATAAATTAATACCAAATACATTTCCAAATATACAAATAACGTAAAATAAAAGATATATCAGCTTCTCTTGCCTTATGTGCCGTTTTTTTATCCTCCATTTCCCTCAAATAAGCAAGGAGTAAGCACCTTTGGCGATAGAAATGATTGTAAATGAGCATAAGCCCTGTACGGTCCGCTTACGTACGGTGGCTTACTTTGATCTAGGGATGTCACGATACCAAAATTCCAGTAGTCGTTACCAATACTATAAAAACTTAACTATTATATATATTGTGTATATATATATATATATATATATATATAAAAGTTTATTATTTATTTATGATAATCATAAGTAAATAATACATAACCTTTTAAAGGTTACATGCTGTTTAAAAGTAAACATTGTTTATAAAAAAGATCAAGTGAAAAATAAGCAACCATCTAGGCATAATTATTACTATTATTAGTAGTAGCCTATTATTATTACATAGAGACGTAGCTAAATCTACTGTACAACAGTAGCCTAATATCTTTCTGTCAATTTCTTTAAGTTAAACCAAACTTTTATTTTGATGGTTTGCCGTGAGTGTCTGTTTTCATGATATGACCGTTTTCTCAAATGAAACGGTAAAACCACATGAAGTGACTGTTTATGCATTCATGTCCTCATATGGTGACACGCAGAGGCTAAAAAGACAGCGAGTGTCACATTTGAGGAATTTGTCTTCCCAGTTAATGTAGTGTCCGAAATCGCCCCCTATACCCTTAAATAGGGCACTATTTGAGGGGACAGTAATTTGTAGTGGTGTCTGAAACCACAGTTGGGTGCACTCATTCAATCCCACAATACACCGCAATAATGTGTATACAACTGATGTACGCTCAACGGCTAGAGAATACTCATAATGCACTGTGAAAGTCACGCTAAATGAATTCTCGCGCCTCGCCAGAAGATGGCGCCCATCAATCCATCCATTTTCCAAACCGTGCTGGTCCAGTGTAATATTGTACAGGCATAAATTACTTTTTAATTGATTATTAAACTGTTAATTATGGTTTATACATGCTAGTTTCCATGGCAGTTTGCTATGTTTCAAATAATTATTAAACAGCAAGCACAAACTATGCAAAAGCAGCAGCCCTTTCGGTGCACTCAGTGTCCGAATTCACTCACTTGTTTTCATTCACTACTTCAAGTGGACTATATTAGTGGAGTAATGTAGGGAATAGTAAATGAGGGTACAAAGGGGCAATTTCGAACACATAATTACTTTTTATTTGTGAATTTAATGTTTTTGAATTATTTATCATTTACAGATTACATTATATTAAGATTTGACACAGTTTATGTAGAAAAAAGTGTTTTGAGAACGAGACAGCTGTCACATCTCCATGCACCAGTCCATCACCCATTAGCACTACAATTCCCAAGATCAAATCCCTGCACACGCTCCACCATCACCCGCACCTGCCAGCAATCATCCTCGTTATCACACCCTCTATAAAAGCAGTCACCTTCCACCTCACAAGGGTCAGGGTCTTATCTTATCAACTATACGCTACCGACCTGTATCACTCACCTGAGCTACTTACCTGAGATTCGTTCTCTTCAGTCTTCTGTCATTCGTCTTCAGTCTGCCTCCACCATCCTCCTTGGTCCGGTTCTCCCATTTCCAGTTCTCGATCTCCATCTGCATACAGTATACAAAGAACCCTGTTATCCATCAGCTAAGTCTTCTAAAAACGTTCTGACTTATACTTACCATTGCTTCACTCCCGCTTCTTCTCTGGTCTCTGCTTAAATAAAGAACTGTGATTTACACTTTCCTTATTTGTCTCCTTCTGTTGCCTGACAACAGCAAAATAATAGTTAATGAGGTAAAAGGGTGCATAAATGATGTGTTAGGGCCCCATACCAGTGTTGCGTTCCAGTTTGTTTTTATTATGCCCTTCACTTGCTAACTTACCTCCATCTCGTTCACTCAGATGTGCATCATTGCTTGCGTTGCATGAGTGCCCACTACTGGCGGAACCTTTGCAATGGACTGAACTGGAACGTCCTAAGCCCTTGATCACTTGGAATCCACTATGGATTTGATTTTTTTTATTTTTGTTTTTCCTTTAAATTGTTTACTGCAGCATTCTATATGTATATAGGTGTGTTTCGGTTGTTTTAAATGTTTTTAATTAAAATATCATAGAGTTGTTTGTGGTGGGGTAAATTAAACAGGATACTCGGTGACGTCACAATCATGTTGCATTGTGGTATATGAAGCTGTCTGAAGTGTACATATGAAGTAGACGGTCAAAATCGAGGAAGCGAGGGTCTGTCCATATAAACTTCCCTTGTCCACTTCACGAAGTGGAACGCACTTCTAAATGGCGGCGGGGATTCCCCCGAGGGGAAGTGCTTAGGGAATTTTGCAAGTGCGTGTCTAAAAGTGGAGTGGAACGCAGCACTGGAATTGCTTAGGGCCTCAAAATCACTAAGTCTGCCCAGGTTGTTATGCATCTAATATTAAAAGAACATGGACAATTGATCTAACAGTTCTCTGATCTTTAACTAATTGAACAAAGATGTTCACTGCATCCTCTTTTAGACTCTGCTTCAAGGGAGCATTACAAACCGTCCTCAGAGGCTGAAAGTCCACTTGATTAGTTTTCTCTGAATGCGGAATCAAAATGTTCCCAGACTTAGTGGGCTTTAAGATTACTCTGAAAGTGAGTCAACCAGTATTGTCACACAGTAAGTGACACACAGTGTAAGTCATCACCGTCTCCACTTACACTAGACAATCTGAATTGTGCACGATCAGGTTTGACCTCCAAAGTCCAGTTTGTTGAAGCTTAAAGAGAAGGGCTCAGGCATGGTTCGATTGGACTCAGGCGCGGTACACATGTAGTGTGATTCCTAACCATGCTGGAGACTATATTTCTATCATTTGACTATATTTAGGTTTATAACTGGTTCCCACCTTATTGAAGAACAGGAATTGTAGTTTGCATTTAAAGCTGCAAATTCTTCCCTCACAGGGCTCTACGCTAAACATTTTCTTGAGGACCACTTGTGTGCTCCCAATAAAATCTTTTTGGGAGCACAGTCAAAAATTTAGGAGTACTTTCTGATCAATAACACACATTCCAATTATAACGTTCCCATTACAGGATGATATCTGCCCTTTGTCCAGGGGCATTTTTACCATTATAAGAGCAATGTTTTCTAATCTTATTAAATATTTGCATCATCTTTTGTCAATTTCTTTAATTAAAATAGAAAAGTTGTTTTTTAAAATGTTAATTTAAACAATAAATTCAGTTAGAACAATTAGACACAATCAGACTGTTACCAATCAAAGGAAATCAGATCAGAAGATCCATCTTTGCACTGCAGAAGTGGCACAGAAGCTCTATCTGAAGTGGGATTTAAACACATTTATATAGACTGTTTAATGCAGCTCATGGGTAAATAATGTTGTATGAATGTTTTAAAAATTGTTGTAAAAATTAAACTTTAAAAGTTTGATATTTTAAATAAAAAGTCCATGTTAAGTATAAATATGAAAATAAAACTGCCAGTAGGTGGCGTCAAGTCTTTATGTGTGATTCATTCATTCAATCGTACAAAACGCAGATTAATTTAGAAGATAATCATTTGGAGATGCGCAACAGTTCTGGTGTGGCTTTGATTTTCATGAAATAGACAGTATTGTGGCTAATACCAACTTGTCTATTGGACTTTTGTACAAGATCAGTATCACATTTGCAATCATGCCGATACTCGGAGCAATAGCAATCCGTAACTTTTGGCGCTATGGCGCTTAATAAATAGAACTACATGCGTCTTGCGGAAGAACATTGTAGCTGGAGCTACTTCTCTCTGTTTATGTCAGAGGGATAAAGATTAAAATCAAGAACTCATACAGGGGCTTTTTAAAATTATTATTATTAATTAATAAATGTTTGGTGGCATTTTTGCCCCAAGCCCCCGTTAATTTCCGAGCTTGTTTATGATCATCTAAATGTGGTATTTCCAGTTCACTTGGCTGCAAAGAAACATCAGTGCGAGGCATCTGGTAAGTGCGCATGGCTGCGTCACACCTCTGTTTTACCTGGTAAACAATCTTTGAAGTGTATTCCGTCACACACGTTGTTTGCACTTGCTCTGCTGACTGAAGGCATGAAAAGCAGTTGATTGCAGTACGAAAAGTAACTGTTGCTCAGTGTTGATGCACTTTGGGAGTTGTAGTTTTTATTCTGATTGTATTATACATCTATTCATGAGAATCGATCGGGTCACTCGCACCAGTGTGCCTACATATTATTCACAGTCGCACGCAGTAATTTTCAGGCACCCAAAATGGTCGCAGTGTAGAACCCTACATCCATATTAATCTTCTGATATGTTCAGCCATTGGTAGCTGGCCATTAAAGGGGGCTAGGGTGCGACCCTCTCTGAACAACACACACACACAAAATAATAATTATTATTATAATTTACATAAATGTATATTTATTTAAGATATATGTGATAAACAATATGATTAGGGCTGCACGATTCGGGGGGAAAAAAATCGAATTGTTATTTTCTGGTTAAAATTGCGATTTGCGGTTTATATATATATATATAATAATAATAATTATTATTATTATTATTATTTATTATTATCTTTTTAAACAAATGAATATATACAGGTGTCAATCGCTGTAATCATTTTTCTGCGATTAATCACAATTAAAGCACTTTTTATTAACGTTTTTAATATATTTTATAATGTAGTAATTTCACAGTTAATTTCCAAATTAATGTAGAAAAAGCATAAAGACAGTATAATAATTGATTATTATCATTGCTAAATAAAAATATTTAACAAAATAAGAAATATTACTATTGCAATAACATTTTCATTATTAAAAATCAAAATTAAAAGTAAAATAACAATATAATAGTATAATAAGAAAATAATAATATTTATATTTTACGAAAAAATGCAGGGAGGTAATATGTAGGCATCCTATGAATATAAATCATTGGAAAGGTCTAAGGATTTATTATAAAATATTATATTCTTCTTCTTCTTATTATTATTATTATTATAAAAATCTGTGATAATTTCTTAATTTTTGTCTGGAGGTATGTAAAATCAATGTCTTTAATATGAAATATGAGCCTCTTATGCATCCACTGTGGGGAGAAAAAAAACTCCTGCATTATTATATACATTTATATAATAAGAAAAGTATTATGTTTCCTATTTTTTACCCAAAATAGGATGAAGTGAGCATCACTAAGTGCTAAAGACACTTCGGTTTCATTCATACTGGAAGCCGGAGGGTGCCCTCGAGCAGAAACTCCTCAGAGAAGTAATATATAATGTAATGTATAATGACGTTCCAGGAAATCCCTAATGTGAAGCTAGCGTTGTAGCTGAATAAAAAGAAGATGGAAACGCTTTGACTGGTTAAACATGAAGACAATATACATAAAACAGCGACAATATATGGTGTATTTGAATTATTCAAGCCTTCTCAAGTTTAGTGCTGGGGCGATAGAGAAATCGCCCAAAGGAAGCGGGTCTGCAGTATGTGCGTAGCAGTTTAGACAGTTGTTGATTCACGTTATAAACATTTAAGATATGACATCAAATAACTGCACTTTTCAATTCAGATTTAAGGATGCTGATAAATTTGATCACCCCTAATGAGCCACTGCTAAAGTCAGGACTACGGCCTAGATAAAGAAAACCACCAGTGTCTCAATAGTAAAGTTTTGATAGATGACAATTGTAATCAAGGTAAAGACACAAGCACATTTTAGTATTTTATAATGGACTCACAGAAGAAGTGTGTTTTGGAGGAGTTTGTGAGGATCAGTGGTGTTTATGTATAATGTGCATATGGACAACAGACACTCCAAGCACAGACACGAACACTTTGACAGAGGAACTGTTCACTGATGATATCAACCCACCTTTAGATTGCTGTATTTTGCTGCATTTAGTCATTCTGAATGGATCCGTATATATCCTAAAAAATTTTTATAATTAGCTTATATTCTGTTTGCTTGTATTTAATCTAATTTCAGTTGTGTTGAAGACCATTGAAAACTCCCAAAGGCTGTATTACATAAGATTGTATGCACAGTAATTGTAAGTTATTATCAAGTATAGTGTTTGAAGTACTTGCAGTATAGAAAGTAAACAGTTATTGTTGTGTTGAATTTGCTTTAAAGAGAAATTAATCAACTTGTTTATGTTGTCAGCAATAAATTAAATTATCTTATGGACTGATTATCACCAGAATGATTTTTGATTTGAAGTCATATTGGCACTTTTGTAATAATAAACTAGAAATGACGCTATGACTAAGTTTTAAAATTGCATTATAAACAACTATGGTAATGATATATTACAAAATATAGTTATATTTATTAGACATTTGATTAAAATGTGTTTATAGTTCAATCTATTAAAGGATGATGAATTCATTACTTTGCTTTGAAGATAAAAGATTCCCTTCTATTTTTTGGGGGGGACTTGATGGACACCAACTAAAATAATAGATAATTTATTTGATAAGTCACAAATGGAAATAGAATATTATATTTAAAATATATTTTATAAAATCATTTTTATTTATTTATTTTGTTCTGAACATGCTTACAAAAGAAACAAAATGCAATAGAGCTTTCTTTGCTACTACAGATAATAATTAACAAACAAACAAACGACAGTTTGCAGTTATGCTAGGGTAGCTTTTTCTAAAAAAAAAACAATCTATTTGTGCTCTTGGGTCTCAAGTTCAGCCCATGCTACTGTGCCTTGTTGTCTGTTCTTTATCACATTTAAGTTTCCCTTTTTGTTCAGCTTCTAACACAACCTCCCCTACCCCCACACCTTACTGTTTTGCCCATGATAATATAGCCTCACTATTGTGCAGGTAACAATCCAGGCCTGGAAGAGATCACGACTTTTATCGGTGCAATAGCTACACCAGCATTCACTCTAAAGCTTGAGAGAGCCGCCATCAGGAGGTGTTGAGTGACGTGAGGTTGCTGTCATGTTTTGCAGATTTATTGTAATATAAGACTAAGAATGCCTGCACAGGCTCGCTACGGCATCCTGTGGGAGAGTAATTGCTCTGGGGGCTGCGATAAAGTGAAAGAAAAGAAGGAACCTGTTTCTGTATGTGATAAAGGATGTCATAGAGGAGGCCTTGAGGAATGTTATGAAGGCAGAACGATTGCATCGTGAATATGAATGTTTAAAAAAAAAAGGTGGTGCTGATGTTTGAATGTACAGGGGAGAGAGATGGAATGTGCCATTTCTTAATTGGAGATTTGCATTACAAATCACTTATTACTTTTAAAGAAAGATTTTGGCTAATCTGCCTTCATGCTTAAGAAAGATAACTGAACAAAAAGAGAGCATACACACAGAAGAGGAACACAATTTTTTATTTATATATTTATATAAATATTTGCTACATGAAAGTAATTGTGTTCATTCCAATGCCTAATCAGTGATCAGCTATTTTTGATATGTAAAGATGTACAGTCAGACATGGGTCTTATTTTCCACAAAATCATTTATTGCTTTTTATGTCAACAATTCAAGCCAGTGGCTGAACGGTCAGCTTTTCCTTCAGCAAAAGAGTTGTCACGTCTTAGGGTTGCGTATGTAACCCCGGTTCCCTGAGAAGGAAACAAGACGCTGCGTAAGATGCTGGCACTATGGGGACGCATTCGCGGAATCAGGTCTGAAGCGTGTGTGAATTCACACCAAACGGCTGACGGCAGTCCTATGGCATCACATGCAACGCCCATGCATATAAAAGGGTGCCTGCATTACACGTCATCAACTTTGGATTGTTTGAAGGAAGACCTGCAGACATGTCCGAGGCAACATGGTCAACACAGGGAACGGAACCTTCTCAGGGAACAGGGGTTAGCCTACATACATAACCCTAAGACATTCCCTTTCGAGCAAACTCGACACTGTGTCAGATGCTGATGCTATGGGAACATAATACCATAATACTATGCCAAGCTGACCAATGCCTGCCCCTAAGCTGTGAAAGTCACCAAGCACAATCTTGTCAGGCAAAGCACAGAAGAACTTGATGGGCCTCAAACCCAGAGTTAGATATAAGTGTTAACATCCAATTCGGATACATCCTGTGAGACCACAGCCTTGCTTCCTAGAAAAGCTTGGTTCATAGAGGTGCTAGGGGGAAAGCCTCAAAACTTCCATGCTTAACTGCCGGCTGCAGGACAGGCAACAGCCTAGAGCACCTAAGAGCAGAGCTATTCATGGGAGACTATAGACAAAGCCTCAGCTCACAGTACTATTTCCAGCATAATAAACTGAACCAGGTAACAGATGAGACATGGATTCATCAACTTGGTCCACCTCAATTCTCACCTGCCAAGCTTTACATTAAAAATGACTATACTAGAACCAACCCATTTAGAGGGGAGCATATAGCCCTGCTTTAAACCCCAATTTGATAAATTTGGGAGGGCAACAGATAAGAGAGTGGGCTGCTTCCTGCGACTTAGTCCACCACAGCTCTCAGCTGCCAAGCTCTATACACATACTGCCACTGAGAAACTGGCATTTTAGAACTAACCCATGCTTTAAAGCCCAATCTGATAAATTGTGGAGGGCGACAAATGAGAGAGTTGGCCGCTGCTGCGATTTGGTACATCTCAGCCCTCACTTGCCAAGCTCTACTCCTAGATGTGAGATTAGAGGAACTTTAAGGAAATCTGCCTGGGGACACGTCCAATCTATCACTACCAGCTTCCTATGTTGGAGGCAATGTACAAGCCTGTAGGATGCTCAGATCCGGTCCTGGGGGGCCATTGCCCTGCAGAGCTTAGTTCCAACCCTAATCAAACACACCTGAACAAGCTAGTCAATGTCTTCAGAGTTACTAGAAAATTGCAGGTAAGTAAGTATTGATCATGAATTGAGCTAAATTCTGCAGGACAGTGGCCCTCCAGGGCTGGATTTATAGGTATATACTGTACTTCCACTCTGCTAATTTGCCAACCTTAATGCTTTGGAAGGGGCGACAGATGAAACAGCGGGAACTGTAAAATTACAGTCCACTACCGCTCTCAACATTGCCCTTGCGGACTCCTCAAATTTAACCTAAGCGTTTTTTTTTTCAAGTGCAAGTGCGCATTCAATGTTTGCACTTGAGTCTTAATATGCTGAAGCGGGCAACTGATGGTAAAGCGAACGCCTATTCAATAAAGTATTGCTTCCCTGCTCCATCAAACTTAGGGGATTGGAAATGAGGAGGAGGGACTCAAGTACAGACTCAATGCTTCATTGTCTGACTTCTGAAATCATGGCCCTCAGGTCGGGTTTCAGCTTCCTTCAGGTGCAGCATTTCTCCATGTCATGTCAAGTCAAGTCACCTTTATTTATATAGCGCTTTTTACAATGCGTGGCCGTGCCCCCATGTTAGCCTTTTGACCTTCCCCCCCAGGAACTCATCCCCGGTGAAGTGTCAGAAGGGTCAGAAGAAGCACAGACCCAGCTAGTAATACATTTCCTGAAGGCAGTATACTGCGTCTTTACCTTTTTGAACTTCTCAACCATTGTCCCAATGGCAGTTCAGTCAAGAGAGCGAGACCGGGGCATCAAGGAGAAGGTTTTATCTTTCTCCCTAATTTCTGATAAATTCAACCACAGATGCCTCTCTATCACCACTATTGCAGACAGAGCAGCCAAAAGCATGGTCTGTCTGCTTAGTGGCTCGAAGGGCTAGATACGTGGCTGTATGCAGTTCCTTAGGATAAAACCCCTCACCCTGATCCAGGTTTTTTAATAGATTGACTTAGTAGGACTGCAACACCTGCTGCCACATATGTTTTGCCCACCAGACGCAATGTTGTTTGACACGGCTTACAAGGCAAGATGGGAGCCTTCAGTGAGAATGCCTAACCCCCAGGGAAGAGATGGCACGCAAGCGTCTCTTCTACCTGGGGCTTTTTTACATATCCCTGCTCACACAGCCCCTCCACACTCAAATTATTCGAATGCGCCGAGGTAACAATGTGAGCGGAATATAGATTTCTCCATGACCATGACACCTCAGGGTGGAGGTCTGAGAGAAATGGAAGGCTGACCAGAGGGGAGTGTCCCGCCAGGGATCACTCATCTAAACAGCCATGAGCGACTTCCTGCTTCACGCTAGACCAGTTCAAACTTAATCTGGCCGTAACGCAGGTCTTAAACTTCAGCTAATTATATGCAGGGCCAGTGGATGGGGCAAACTCACTGATAATGTCCACCTCTTAGATGTTGGGCATGAGAGCCACGGAGCTAGGCAGGAGAAGCTTGAGAAAGAGAAACCCCTTCCAACTCCTCCTCCAGCTCTACCTGCGATCCCCAGCCTTTGTAGGCACGGGGCCAGAACCCTGGGACGCAGATGCTTGGCTCCCATCTCTCGCGAAGCAAGCTAACCTTCCTCACTGCAAATCTATCACAGTGAGTGCATCCAGCCCCCTCAAGGGCTGAACATGTGTGCTCCCAGAGGAAAAATGTACTGCTCAGTGGTTGCTTTTCCTAAGCTCAGGAGACTTAGTTGTGATTCTCATATACAGTGGGGAAAATAATTATTTGATCCTCTGCTGATGTTGTAAGTTTGCCCACCTACAAAGAATTGAGACATAATATCAACCAAAAAATCCAGAAAAAAACACATTATATAAAGGTTATAAATTGATTTTCATTTCAGTAAGGGAAATAAGTATTTGATCCCCAAGCAAAATATGACTTCGAACTTGGTGGAGAAACCCTTGTTGGCAAGCACAGAGGAAAGACGTTTCTTGCATTTGGTCACCAGGTTTGCAGACATCTCAGGAGGGATTTTGGTCCACTCCTCTTTACAGATCCTCTCTAAATCCTTAAGGTTTCTTGGCTGTCACTTGTCAACTCAAAGTTTCAGCTTCCTCCACAGTTTTTCTATAGAATTAAGGTCTGGAGACAGGCTAGGCCACTATGTGACCTTAATGTGCTTCTTCTTGAGCCACTCCTTTGTTTCCTTGGCGGTATGTTTCGGGTCATTGTCATGCTTGAAGACCCATCCATAACCCATCTTCAGTGTTCAGGCTGAGGGAAGGAAGTCCAAGATTTTTACGGAACATGGACCTGTCCATTGGCCGCTCAATGCGGTGAAGTCGTCTTGTACCCTTAGCAGAGAAACAGCCCCAAAGCATAATGTTTCTACCTCTGCGCTTGAGTGTAGGGATGGTGTTCTTGGGGTCATAGTCAACATTTCTCTCCCTCCAAACATGATGAGCTGAGTTGATGCCAAAGAGCTCAATTTTGGTCTCATCTGACCACAGCACTTTCTCCCAGGCCTTCTCTGAATCACTTATATGTCCATTGGCAAACTTCAGACGGGCCTGTACATGTGCCTTCTTGAGCAGGGGGACCTTGTGGGCACTGCAGGATTTCAATCTATTGTGGCGTAGTGTTATCAATGGTTTGCTTGGTGACTGTGGTCCCAACTGCCTTGAGATCATTAACAAGCTCCTTGAACTAAACTACTTGTGTAGTTCTGGGCTGTTCCCTCACCTTTCTCATGATCATCCTTACCCCATGAGGTGAGATCTTGCATGGAGCTCCAGACAGAAGGCGATTGATGGTTATTTTATATGTCTTCCATTTCTGAGTAATTGCACCAAAAGCTGTGTCCTTCTCACCAAGCTTCTTTCTGATGGTCTTATAGCCCATTCTAGCCTTGTACAGGTCTACAATCATGTCCCTGACGTCCTTTGACAGCCCTTTGGTCTTGCACATGGTGGTGGAGAGGTTGGAATGGAAGATACATATTCTGTGGACAGGTATCTTTTATACACATAATGAGCTGATATTAGGAGTACTTTCTTAAAGTGACAGGACTAATCTGTGTTCCACATGGGCACATCCACCAATCTGTGGGAGGCAGAATTCTTGCTGGTTGGTAGGGGATCAAATACTTATTTCACTCAATCAAATGCTAATCAATTTATAACCTTTATATAGTGTGTTTTTTTCTGGATTTTTTGGTTGATATTCTGTCTCTTAAAATAAACCTACCATAAAAATTAAGACCCTTCAATTCTTTGTAAGTGGGCAAACTTACAAAATCAGCAGGGGATCAAATAATAATTTTCCCCACTGTATCTCTCATTTTAGTATCAACAGCATTTCAGATGTTTCTCCTAAAATCTCTTTATTGTCTTGCTGCAATCTTAGCAGCAAGACTCCATTAAAAGAATATTTTGTTGCTCAGAGGTTGCTCTTTTTAAGCTCAGGAGACTTAACTGTGATTCTTAAAAATCTCTCATTTTAGTATCAACAAGTCTCATATGTTTCTCCTAAAATTCCTTTGGAGAAATAAATGTAGACACAAATGAGACATGAGAAAGTTCTGAGAGAAAGGAGTCCAGAATGAGAATGGGCTGTGAAAAACAAGGGGAATCTCTTTATTGTCTTGCAGAGGTTACTTTTTTTGTGACATTGGGGTTTTGAGGTTACTTTTTTATGACATTGGGGTTTTTCACCTTTAATGGACAGGCCAGTTGGAGGAAAGAAGATAAGGGAACAGGAGCATTAAAGTCCAGAATGAGAATGGGCTGTGAAAAACAAGGGGAATATCTTTATTGTCTTGTAGAGGTTACTTTTTTTGTGACATTGGGGTTTTGAGGTTACTTTTTTATGACATTGGGGTTTTTCACCTTTAATGGACTGGACAGTAGGAGGAGAGAAGATAAGGGAACAGGAGCATTAAAGTACCTTTAACTGGGACTCAAACTCATGTTCTGAGGTGCAGTTGTGTCTCAATGCCAATGTGCTGCCCACAAGGCTATGGCTCTGACAGAGGTTTTTCTAAGCTCAGGATACTAAGTGGTGATTCTCTTATAGGTCTCATTTAGGTATCAGTCTTGTCTTCAGATGTCTTCAATTTTATTTTAGGAGAAACATTAAATAAAAAAAATGTATATTCCTAATATTGTAAATACTGAATCTATCATTTAAAAATCATTATACATTTCAGAATATTAAGGGTTACTAATGCCCAGCATTTTATATGTAGCACATTTTCTAAACACACTAGAAAGACATATATTAGGTTACATTAACATCATATGGAGACTTTTGCTTGAGTCTCCTGATTCTCACACTTATCTCCTGTGACAAAAACTCTCACAACAGTCTCCTTAGAAGTTTTAGAAGAGATCTTAACAACATCACACATTGTGCTCAGATTTTTCTCCTAAGCTAAAGACTCTGGGGGTCTCATATTTGTCTCCTTTAAGGTTCAGAAAAGATCTCAGCAACATCACACACTGTGCTCAGAATTTTAGCTAGAGAAACTGGATCGCTCACATTTTTCTCCTCTAAAGATTCAGAAGAAACTGTCTCGGTTATGTATGTAACCCTCGTTCCCTGAAGGAGGGAACGGAGACGTTACGTCAGTGACTGATGGAATGGGGGTTCCGCTTAGAAGCCAATCGCCTTTGAGTTCTACAAAACGAGCCAATGGCATGACAATGCCATAGATCTGCAGAATTTGCATAGCGCAACTACGCCCCACATCGTGGGTATACAAGGAGGTGTGCGTGCACTCTCGCATTATGTTTACCTGCCGAGGAGCCGAGGCTGAGCGCCCTGGCCATACTGGCAGGCTGGGGTCTCAGGATCACGTGAGAGTTAGCTGGCCTGAATTCCAGGCACGCTTCATCAACCGAAAATGCCTGCAGGTCCCCTATACTCTTGATGGAAGCCAAAGCAATCAAGAGCACCACCTTCATAGAAAGGAACTTAAGCTCAATGGACTGCAGTGGCTCAAAGGGAGCTCTCTGCAGGGCAGATAGAACCACTGCGAGGTCCCAAGAGGGCATCTGTAGAGGGCAAGGTGGGTTTATTCTCCTCGCTCCTTTTAAGGAACCTGCTGACTAGGTCGTGCTGTCCTACCGTTTTTGAGTCCACAAGGTCGTGGTGCGCAGATGTTGCGGCCACGTAAACCCTAAGGGTGGAAGGAGACAGCCTACGATCCAACCCATCTTGGAGGAAGGAGAGCACGGACCCAATCTGGAATTTCCTTGGGTCTTCTCTGCGAGAAGAGCACCAGGTGACAAAGAGGTTCCATTTTAACACGTAGGCCTGTCTCGTGGACAAGGCCCTAGCGGAAGTGATGGTAGCCACCATCTGTGGTGGTAGGGTACTCAAACCTTCCGCATCCCGTCCAGGACTCACACGTGCAGGTTCCACAGGTCGGGACACGGGTGCCAGAGGCTGCCCCGTGTCTGAGAAAGGAGGTCCTTTCCCCTTTCTCAGAGGGATAGACCAGGAAGGGGCTGTCGCGAGGAATACGAGTTTGGAGAACCAGGTCTGGCCGGGCCAATATGGGGCGACCAAAAGGGACCTACTCCTCGTCCTCCCTGATCTTGACACAGGCTTACTGGGAGAAATGCATACTTGCGTAGGTCCCGTAGCCAGCTGTGTGCTAGTGCATCTGTGCTGAGGGTCCCATCGGTCAGGGAGTAAAACCAGCGGCAATGGGAAGAGTCATGGGAGGCAAACAAATCTGCCTGTGTGTCTCCAAACTGTTTCCATATCAGCTGAACCGTCTGGGGATTGAGTCTCCATTCCCCTGGAAGTGGCTGAAATCGTGAGAGCTTGTCGGCTGCACGATTCAGATCTCCCGGGATGTGAACGGCACGAAGTGACCTCAGATGCTTCTGACTCCATAGGAGGAGATGGCGGGCGAGTTGCGACATCCGGCAGGAGCGTAGACCACCTTGTCGGGTTGATGTACGCTACTGTTGCTGTGTTGTCTGAATGGACCAGTACGTGTTTGTCCTTCAGCAGGGCTTGAAAGCGGTGGAGGGCTAGACGTATGGCCAGCAACTCAAGGCAATTGACATGCCATAAGTGCTGGGGTCCTTTCCAGGAGCCCGCAGCAGCATGTCCATTGCACATGGCACCCCAACCTGTGGCAGAGGCATCTGTTGATACAACATGCCTGGAAACTTGTGCTAAGGCGTGACCGCCGCTGCGGATGCCATATGCCCCAGGAGCCTCTGCACGCATTACAGGGGCATTGTTATCCACCATGGTATAGCGGACTCCCCGAAAGCGGGGAGGAGACCGTGCGAACTGAATCGCATAGCTGAGCCTGATCGTGCGAGCGGGCCAGCGGAACAGACTTGGAAGTGTCCCAAGGTGTGGGTGGGGTCATGTTCCGCGTCCTGACTGAGAAGGCCAGGGAAGGACCAGCTTTCCACGGCAGCCTCCTCTGACAGGGGTCTGGCGACAGAGAAGGCTGAGAGCAGCGAGACTTTGCGTCGCACACTATCAACCACGCCCTCTTGGGGCTTGGAAGTAAACATGTCAGATCTTTCTTTAACCAAGGATAGGGTGCCGCCGAACGTGAGGCCAGCGGCAGAAGAAAAAAAAAAAAAAGATTCTCCCCGGCCCTCAACCGGGGAAAGGAGTGGTCCTGTTACCATCTCCTGGGAAAGGCCTGTGTTCACCTCCGAGCTGCCCGTCTCAGGAACGCTGCTTGCCCTGCTGTTTGGCAGGCTTCGGGGCAGAGACGGGCTGGGCCGCCTTCCTGCAACCACCTCCGCTCCCTGGCCCGGGTGAAGGCTGCTGCTGGGGCCGGGCGGGAGGGGCAGGAGCTACAGGAGGGCACCCTCTACGGGGAGCAGGCTGAGGCGTCTGAACCGGCGGCTGGGTGGAGGCAGGAGCTGGCCGCCAGGGCAGAATGTTTTATCGCCTCAGTCTGCTTCTGTGTGGCTGAGAACTGTTGGGCAAAGTCCTTGACCGCCCAGCCGAAGAGCCCAGCCTGGGAGATAGGAGAGCTGAGGATGATGTTCCTGGACCACACAAGTGGACATCACCTGACCGAGAGAGCGTGGAGTAACCGTTGTCGCCCTTAGGGCGAGGTCATGCATCTGAGTACCTTGGCCTGGTGGACCTGAAGGATAGCCATAGCATGCAGGGCGGACGCGGCCTGGCCCGCAGCTCTATAGGTCTTCGCCACCAAGGTCGACGAAAGGATTCAGGCAATGCTGGGACCATGACGAGACATCTTGAAAAAGACGTGCCACGTATAGCTCTTTTAAAGAGGAGTTTTACTCTGCAGTAATGCTGAAGCGCCCAGGGAGAACACACACGCTGTGCTGGATCACTGCACAGGTCAGACAGGAATGCGGAACTCGCTGGAATGCGCCGTAGCACCGACACTGGAGAGTTGCTCATCTTGAAGAGAAGAAAGCTCAGGAAGGCAAGTGAACACTCGGCTCCGAAGCAGAAACATAATGTGAGAGTGCACGCGCAGCTCCTTATATACCCACGAGGTGGGGCAGAGTAGTTTGCGCTATGCAAATTCCGCAGACCCATGGCATTGTCATGCCATTGGCTCCTTTTGTAGAACTCGAAGGCAACTGGCTTCTAAGCAAAACCCCCATTCCGTCAGTCAGTGACAATGCAAAGTGACTGACTGAAAGGGAACTCAACAACATCAGAGTGTGCTCATATTTTTCTCTTTACCCAGAGACTTCAGTGGTCTCACATTTGTCTCTAAAGTTTAGAAGAGATCTCTGCAACATCACACACTGTGCTCAGATTTTTTTGGTCTCACATTTGTCTCCTCTAAAGATTCAGAAGAGGGCGAAGATCTCAACAATTTTATAAATAAAATGTCTCAGTATGAACTCCAAGGTTACTGTTTCTGTAGTAAGACCTCTGTAAGACAGTTTTGATAATGGCATCAGGTACATTACTAATAAAAGAACAAATGATGTGCCCTATGCACATAGAAGCACAGCTCTATTCTCTTATTGAGTGTCAGCAATTAAGAATAACGTTACCATTTCTTCATAAATTCACTCTTAATATAGGTTTAAACTTTGAATTTAAATCTAAACTTTAAAAGAGACAAATGTGAGAGCTCCTATAGCTGAGAAAACCTGAGCCTATGTGTGATGTTGTTGAGATCTTGTCTGAAACTTTGGAGGAGACAAATATGAGACCACCAGGGTTTTTAGTTTAGGAGAAAGAAGTGAGCACTGCAGCCAGACAAATATGAGACCCCCAGAGTCTTTAGCTTAGGAGAAAAGTCTGAGCACAGTGTGTGATGTAATTGAGGTCTCTTCTAAACTTTAGAGGAGACAAATATGAAACTACTAATGTCTCTAGGTAAAGAGAAAAAATGAGCACAGTGTGTGATGTTGTTGAGGTCTCTTCTGAATCTTTAGAGGAGACAAATGTGAGACTACTAATGTCTGAAGGTAAAGAGAAAAAAATGAGCACAGTGTTTGATGTAATTGAGGTCTCTTCTGAAACTTTTTTAGGGAGAGGGGAACAAACAGGCATCACTGCAGCCAGGCTTCTTTTAAGACAGAAATTAAACCAAAGTTCAGTGATGTATAAGATCTGAAAACCGCTGGGGCAGGCAGAAATTGAACAGCGTGAGAATAATTACAACACCAGGTATGGCCACAATAAATTTGAGCCAGGAAGTGTTGACAAAATAGAATCGCTTGCTGTATCCAAATCACCCCCTATATCCTCATTTACTATTCCCTACATTACTTCATTAATATAGTCCTCTGAATTAAAGAATGAAAATGAATGTGCGAATTTGAACACTGAGTGTCGCGGAAGTGCTGCAAAATTCATTCAACTCAATGCTTACAGGGGCATGTGTATTTTCTAATTTTTTATTATTTCTAGTTATTAAGGTGCATTATGAGACTGAATGAGACTGAATAATGCCCACTATCGTTATGGACACCACTACAAACAGTGCACTGCATAAGAGTATAGTGGTCGATTTCGGACACAGTCACTGTTTCCACCTCACACCACATGAAAAACTTGAAAAACATCTATAAATGTCCACCAAGAGAGGACACAATTAGATAAATCAAATACAACTACTGTACTGAAGAAAAGCAAAGTTCATCAAGACAGTTCAAGAGAGTTTTGTCTGAAAGTCAATTTTTATTTTTATTTTGATGCTTACGATCACACCGGTATGATCAGTCTAGGCTAGTCCCTGGAGCGTATGATCACATCGGTGTGATTAGAACATTCAGTGCATCACGTGATCAACTGCTAAATTCAAATGTGTTTTCACGCTTTGGCTGGCGCTGAGCCAGAAACTGACGCACTAAGCGGTTGTCATTAACACAACTATTCAGTGTTTTCAGCCATATAATCTTTATTTTAGGTTTTAGGTTTCAGACATTTAAATACACACAAGTACTAGCAAAACAATAAATTTATAGTTTGTAAAATACACACTGATGTCTATGGAAGCTGCAATAACAATCCTTTCAATTATAAATTGATGACGTGTTCATTTCATATCAGCTATACATTGTGTAAGTCATTATTAAGTTTACTCTATTCTTCTCCCACTTCCCTGGCCACTTACTTTCATGTATTTCATATGGAAGCCCGTTTCCGCCATAGTTGAGTAAAAAAAATTCTTTAAGTCATAATAATGAAAAAATTTCTCGTAATAATGACTTAACATTTTATATTAAAGAGAAATCTCGTAGTAATGACTTATTTTTTCGTACTACTATGCATGCGCAAAACAGCAGAGCAGAAGGGAGTGGCACACTAGCGACATCCGCTGGTCAAAGCCGTGTAAATGCGAGAACACAGCTAGCATGGCACATTCTGCAAAACAGTTGTTTTCGTTACGACGCCTGCTTTTGCTCACCAGTGGAAAATGTTGCATGAACGCAACGGTTTACAAATCTTTCAGATTAACGATGGAATGACGTATTCGTTAAGTTTAAATATAACGTCTTCAAAAAATGCATGTTTATATGTGTTAATATAATCACACGTATTTCGAGGATGCGTCTAGGCTATTTGATGTGCAGGTTCATCTGGAAGATAGCCTAGACATGCAAGAAACACCTTTAAGATGTTTATGACTTAGGGGACATTTACACAGAAGTGGGCAGTGTAATGGGGAAAAAACATGTTTTAAAAATTTGATTGGTTCAACCGCCACCCGCCCGAATTTAATTAAAATATTTTTCGTCACGTCATCTGCCCGATCCGCGGTTTATCTTAACATTAGTTTAATGACCTCTGATTGTATGCCACAAGGGCAATAAACATTTATAATGTCAATCATTGAATACAACCGCCTAGTGCTTGTTTGCATAGAAAAACAATGGAAAAGTAGCACAGTAAAATGGAAAAGCACATTCTGTGTGAACAAACCCTTAATGCAAAACTGCTTGAAAATGTGTTTAGCAGATGTTTGTAAACAGCTATCCAGATGAAGCGTTCTTAAACAGACTTGGATATGTAGGTGTGCTGTCTTATCCTTCCTCTCTGTTTGAAATCCATGGATCACCATTCTGTGTTGCTGCTTGTTCATACACAAAAATACAAATGAATTTTACAAATGAATAAAAGACTATATAGTATGAAAGCCCGTCTCATACTGATGTTTACATACATTGTAGCTGTGCGTCTCCTTGTAGCAATTTGTTTGTGTGTGTGACGGAGGGATTCATGTCACTGTTTTGACTCCTTTAAACATTTTATAAGCTCTTCTTGAGTTCTCGGCTGGTCAAAATACCATAATATGCAGGCTATGCACATACAATGAGGACATTTAGCCCAGCACACAGCATTGTTTTGGATTTTCAGTAAGTTCCATCTCAAAATAGGTAATGTGTCATAAAAGCCGTCCAGTCAGGTTGTGAAGATATCCCTGTGCCTTTAGGTTCGGTATCTTTAGGTTCGGTGTTAAAATGCCAATGTGAACGCTAAGCAGACCAGGCATGTCTGTGGTGTGATATGAAACACGTGAAATAAATACCTGCCTCAAATACCTGGATAAGCTTTGCTATTAATAACGGTCATTATCGTGGAATAACTGACCTTGGAATGTGGAACTGACCAATCAGAATCAAGCATTTCAGAGAGCTGTGTAATAAGGTGTTCTAAGTGGTTGCTAAACTATTTCTAAAGTGTTTAGAGTTGCTTGGCAGTTACACACACATACACACACACATACAAAAACAGGCAAAGACAGGGCCAGGATCAAAAATGAAAAATGGCCTCCTTTCCAGAGAAGAGCACAATTTATGGATTCATACACTGGCCTCACAAGAATATTCAGCCTTCAACAGTTTTGACTGGCAAATGCATCATTTATAAGTGATCAAATCTACATGTATCTTCTTCCAAATATAAAATGAAAGTGACGATTACACAAATGAAAAGATGAAAACAGTTATTTTCAGTACACTCAACACCATAAAAAAAGACGTGTAAGCTCTAAATTGCCCTTAATGAACACTGAGTGAGCTATTGTTGCACATAAAAGTCTGTTCAGAACAGTGCAAAGAATACAAAAAACCTTTAGAAAGTCATATGAGAGTTCAGCATCACACACCAGAGATGGTTTAAAAAACTACTTCATTACCGTAATGTGAGTATTTATAATTGGTTACTTAATTCCCCTGAAAATAAAGTGATGTACAGAGTCAGCACTCTGACCCACCCCCCCCCAAAAAAATATCCCACTGCAATTCGTACCCTGCCTGTAAGTGGTCTACATGCATAATATGTATATCAGCATTACTTACCATTATCTCATAACATAACAGAATTGAATAAGTGCAGTCAATTTAGACTAAAAACCTTAATGTCAATCCCCCAAAAATGTTTTTTAAGTTATGAATATATGCTTGTTTAGCTATTCTATCTTAAAGTACAGAAAGATCAATTGTTATGTTTTTGGTTACATCATAAAAATTATGTTGTAGTTGTGAGTGGGTTGGCTAAAGGCTTTAGATGTGATCAAAAGTATATAATTTATGCCAATGTCAAAAACAAACATACGTCTATATGGTCTTCTGAGAATTAAACAATAATGATTTAATCCAAATTTCACTGACCTTAAGAATAAATGAATGTGTGAACAAAAAATCTGAATATAATTTTTACTGGTCTCTATAAGACATAAGAGATACAGTATGTATGATACATGCTGGACTGAGGACCAACACCCGATTTTAGATCCTTATAATACTGCATATTGAGTCCAAGATGAAAGAGCATCATGCATCATGGATAGATCATGGATGTTTCCACATCAATTAGGAGTAAAAGAGAAGTATTCTCCCTAGAATTGTATTCTTATTTGAGTTGTATTCAATGATTGACATTATAAATGTTTATTGCCCTTGTGGCAGACAATCAGAGGTCATGAAACAAATGTTAAGATAAACCGCGGATAGGGCGGATGACGTGACGAAAAATATTTTAATTAAATTTGGGCGGGTGGCGGTTGAACCAATCAAATTTTTAAAAAATGTATACATTGTTAAATATTTTTACCTACATTACCTAGCACACTTTGAAATAGTCATCAGGCAGTAATTTGGCCTAATTTTCTTTAATATCGAGGCTCCATAATTTGTTTCTTGTATGATTGTTAGGCCTGGCTGCCGGTACAAAAAAATTAATTGCACTGTCTGCCTAAAAAAAGACGTGCTCTCTTCCCATGCAGTCAAAATTAACGGTTTCATTTCTTTAGGCTCGTCCTAGTCGTCACCCTGACATGACAGTGCATAGAGTTAATTAGCCTACAATGTGAATTACTTATTTTATTCGAGTTTTCTTTCTTTTTGCAAAAAAATAAAGTGCAATAGGCATTAATTAGTAGTGGGCTAAATAGCAGCATGTTGAAATTATGTGCCAAATTGCGTTTTTTATTACAATGATAAAATTGTACAGTAGCCTATTCAGGTAAGGTCAGGTTTGCCGATGTGCGTTTTATTTAGGCTATTTATTTATATTTGTCCCTGTGCGCCGATCAGAGACGGAATTCACTGCTGATATTCTGGGGATACAATATTCATAGCTAATAGGCTATACTAGTAGGGACTTTAGCCTTTAAATATCTTTGCTGCAGGCAAGAGCTTTCTAGCCTCACGGCTCGCATCAGCAGCGCCTTGCATCGCCTATAGACCTTAAAACAATCAGTGGATGGCGGGCGGGTGCGGCTTTGAAAATTGGTCAAAAAACTTTGGTGCGGATGGATGGCAGACGGATGATGAGTTTTGTGATGCGGTTGCGGATGAAATAATAGTCCATCCACGCAACTCTAACAGGCAACGTGTGCGTGACATGCCCTCATCCTTGAAAACCATAAACAAAACTATGCAAGGTAAAATAAATTATTTGTTGTATAAGGACATTTGTATTTACGGTACGTCTGTATGATACAAACACATTTGGTACTGTTGGATTGCCATGTCCAGAGAAAAGGTCCAGGAGCAAAACCAATTAGGCCACAGCTCTGACAGATCAACAGATGCAGAATCTCCATAACTGCTGTCTGTTAATGATGTAAGAGGGGGACAAGATTCCAAAGGAGCTTTTTCTTCAAGCATGATTCAGTGAAGCTCAATTAAAAATTGTGACATGTTTATTCACTGTCATTGCATGTTTCTTTGAACTCAGTTCTTCAAAGACATGTATAGATATGATATTTATAGAGAGTTTCAAGGCATGCTGATTTAACTATTGGGCTATATGTTTTGTGCCATCAATTGAGGCAAAGCATTGAAGCAGTGTCAATTCTGTCAAGTTGTGAGTTGAAGTCATAAGTCATACTAAATAGCACAGAGGATGTGATTATGCTTCACATTAGGGATTTGGACTCAGCTAAGCAGTTATGCGTTTGGCCATCATGTGTCATTCATTTTTCAGTTCAGGTGGCACTCAAATTACCGTTATCTGGGACCACATCACAATCGTACCGACCTGCAATCATTCAAGCGGTAGCTTGTCAAAATGATGCTATTCTTTCAACACCTGTTCTATCAGAATTTACATTTTTCAAGTATCCATCTTGAAATTACATGCCAGTCAATGCCTAAGTATATTGAGGAAATGGAAAGGATCTCAAGTGTTGTGTCTGAGGGAGAAAAACATGATTAATATGTCAAATCAAGTTTTTATCCAATCTAAACCTTTCCATGCCCATAGACACGAGAGGTATTGGACACAATCTACTAAAACAGGGTGTAAATTCATGAAAACTAAGAATAAAGAGGTTTTGAAAGCTGGCTTTATTGCGTACCTGCGGATGTTTGGCTTTAGCTCCCGGCAGATCGCTTTCAAGATGTTTGACAAAAAACAATAAATGAAAATGAGATTTTATGGATTGCACAATACCGAATTGGTTATGCATGACATTCAAGGTAGCATCAAGGTAAGGTGGAACTTCAGATATATTTAGTTTGGCCAATGTTCTTTATGACATAGATTCACAATGTTCTTTATGACATAGATTCAGCATAGCTCAGAATATTACACACACATTCCTCTGTGAGCGGAAAGTAGGACAGCTCTATTGATGCCCATTGTTCTAATTGTTTAATTGTTTAATATTTGTACTATAATAACATTTTTATTTGTAAGTATAAGTATCAGTTACCATAAAACTAAGTATATTACAATACAACAATTTGAGTAAACAAGTCGAATTAAGAAAATGAACATGAACCCAAGAATTTCATAGTATTTTGTTTGCTTACAAAATAGTTTTTGCTTATATGCTTTGATTGTACATCATCATCATCATCATCAAAAAATAATAAATAAATAAAATTGCAGTTCTAAAACCAATTTACTTTATATGTAATCTGAATTACACTTTGGGCCCTATCATACACCTGGCGTAATGCGGCGCTATGTGACTAATCATCTGTTTTCCCTTATGGGGACATTCTAAAATGCTTAATGTACTAAGAATGTGATATTAAAAGACAAAACAGAAAGGCAGAAAAGCAGATGAGCCCAAAATATGACGAAAGAATGTACATTTGTGTTCAGGGTGAGAGAGCTTGTTGGAATAGTTCTCCCTCTTTTTTTTTTGCAAATCACTAAACCTACCTGTGTTTTTTAATAATGTATAACACATTTTGTCTTTTTTTATAACTGTTGGTCCATTAAGCCTCATAAGCGTTTTCTTGGTTTTCTATGGGAGGAAAACGTTTAACGTGTAATTAAACGCGTTGGGTTTATATTCTGGACTCATCTGCTTTTCTGTACATAGTATGCTTTATTAGTTTGCTGTTTACCAAGTTTGGTCTTTTAATACCACTTTCTTGTTAAGTATTTTTCACGTTAGTTAAGCTGAGGGAGTTTTATTTACTGTTGGTTACTAGGTTACCAATACCATCGTCATCCGCTCGAACAACTTGATGGAAACACACCTAATTCGCATTTGTTTGTTTTTTGGAAACTTTGAAAAGATTCGCTTCACGTTTGGATGGAAACCCAGCTTATGATTGACTATGTTCCTGTTGGACAGAAAACGAGCTAGTGTTTTGATAGTAGGATTAGATATGGAAGTTTGCTTTGATTGATTTTTGTGTGGTGTATTGCTGTGTTTAGAGTTTATTTAAAAAAAAAAAAAAAGTATCTTCAGTATAGGTAAACATATATTTGTAAAACAATTGTAAAAAACTGAAAGAATGTAGGGTACATTTTAATTTCATGTTGACTATATAATGTCCAAATACATATAATATATAGTTTTGCAAATGCTTTAACTTTGCAGATTCATGCTAAATGCACTTCCTTTTAGAGAATCCTTTCACTTTGTTGCAGAGGAGCTTTCAAGCTAACCCCTGGGATTCCTTTACATGAAGTGTCTGACCTTTAAGATACTGCTAGTGTTAATAATAGCAATTCTAATTAAAAAAAAATGGGGAGCAACACAGTCAATAGGGCTACATAAAGGGCAGTGTGAAACCAATGGGTTAAACTTGCAGGAGTTAAAGACTTCAACTTCCATCCACACGGTAGCCTCCCCTCCCACTGCTTGAAGCACACCATGGGCAAGTTTCCCAAAATGAATGAATGAAAGACTTTTCCACTCATTCAGAATTTTACAGTGTTTTTCAACACCCTGGAGTAATGCAATTTAATAATTGTATTCTGAACTATAATTATCCTTAAATAATTAATTATATAATTATAGGTTACACTGGTTATTTTCAGGTTATCCATGTTTTTTTTTCATGTACATATTACATGAAATGTGCATTTAAAATGTGGAAAATTATTTAAAACAAAAATTTTAACAATCCAGCACAGTGGTATCTCAGTTTATCTCAATATTTGTCCAAAAAGCTCTCTAGAACAAAACTAAAGGGATTGCATGGGTTTTAAGAGATTTCATGTGATCTTAAACTGTCAGATGGCTCAACTGCAAATGTCCTTAGTACAAATACAGTGATATTTTTCAAACTCATAACTTTCCCTTAATTACACATTGCAGGAATGATGACTTACATAGCCTCCATGTCTCCAAATTAGTTATATTTGCTAAGATTTTAATTTCCTGAAGATTAGGATAGAGGTGGGAGATATACCATGGATAATCATACTAATGAAATAGTATGCCAGTGAAAGCACTTATCTCCTCTAATGAAAAGAAGAGTCCATTTTATTGAAGCAATATAGAGTAAACTCATCTCGGACAATAATCCTGCTTTGTCATTTTGAAATATTCTCATAGTTTCATCTCAGTCACAGACTGTATAAAAAAGGTCAGCAAATGTAGAAATAGTCTTTTACTTCTATCTACCTTCATTTTGTACAGTATATTGTTCTCAGTAATTGTGATTGCATGATAAAAGAGCTGCAAGTGTTGCCTGGGAAAGTAAGATATTACATTGCTATGTCATCGTGTTCCAAATTACAGTGTCTAGTCTTACTATTGACATCCACATACGCTGCAAGTTTTCACTTTAACACGCTGAAGTATTTGGCTCTTGGACAAGGTCACTTAAAATAACTTTCACAGGGTTTTTGGCTGCAAAAATATGCAGAATTTGTTTACGAACCACTAGGCTGCATCACCTTAGATGTTAAACATCTGTGCTGGCAGCAGTAATGACTTTATGAACTTCTTTACTTGTAAGATTGATAATATTAGGAAAAAAATTATAACCATGCAGCCGTCTACTACTGTATCACATCAGACAGAGCATTGTAGTGTCACTGGGGAAAAATTACATTCATTCACTGCTATAGGAGAAGAAGAATTGGCTAAACTCGTTAAATCATCTAAATCAACAACATGTATGCTCGACCCTATACCGACTAAACTACTAAAAGAGATGCTTCCAGAGGTCATAGATCCTCTTCTTAATATCATTAATTCATCCTTGACTTTAGGATATGTACCGAAAACTTTTAAGTTGGCTATTATTAAACCACTTATTAAAAAACCGCAACTTGACCCTACAGAATTAGTCAATTACAGGCCAATCTCAAATCTACCCTTTCTGTCAAAAATACTAGAAAAGGCAGTGTCCTCACAATTATGCTCCTTTTTAGAAAAAAATGGTATCTGTGAGGTTTTCCAGTCAGGATTTAGACCACATCATAGTACTGAGACTGCTCTCATTAGAGTTACAAATGATTTACTCTTATCATCCGATCGTGGTTGTATCTCTCTGTTAGTGTTACTCGATCTTAGCGCTGCATTCGATACCATCGACCACAACATTCTTTTGAATAGACTCGAAAATTATGTTGGCATTAGTGGAATTGCATTGGCATGGTTTAAATCATACTTATCTGACCGTTTTCAGTTTGTAGCAGTAAATGAAGAGATCTCACACCGATCACAAGTTCAGTATGGAGTACCGCAGGGCTCAGTGCTAGGACCGTTGCTTTTCACGCTGTACATGCTACCACTGGGAGATATCATTAGGAAGCATGGCGTTAGTTTTCATTGTTATGCTGACGATACTCAGCTCTATATTTCTTCACGCCCTGACGAAACTTACCAATTCACAAGATTAACGGAATGCATAGCTGATATAAAAAATTGGATGACTAGTAATTTCCTGCAACTTAATTCAGAAAAAACTGAATTTTTAATTATTGGACAAAAAAACTCCACATGTAGTAACCTAGAATACTGTCTAACACTTGATGGCTGCTCTGTCAAGTCCTCGTCGTCAGTTAGGAACCTGGGTGTGCTCTTTGATACCAATCTCTCATTTGAAAGCCATGTTTCTAGCATCTGTAAAACTGCATTCTACCATCTTAAAAATATATCTAAATTACGGCATATGCTTTCAATGCAAAATGCTGAACAGTTAGTTCATGCATTCATGACCTCAAGGCTAGATTATTGTAATGCTCTACTGGGTGGTTGCCCTGCTCGCTTAATAAATAAACTGCAGCTGGTCCAAAACGCAGCAGCTCGAGTTCTTACTAGAACCAGGAAGTATGACCATATTAGCCCGGTTCTGTCAACACTGCACTGGCTCCCTATTAAACATCGCATACATTTTAAAATCTTGCTAATTACTTACAAATCACTAAATGGTTTAGCTCCCCAGTACTTGAGCGAGCTCTTAACGCATTATACTCCATCACGTCTATTGCGGTCTCAAAACTCTGGCCAGTTGATAATACCTAGAATATCAAAATCAACTGCAGGCGGTCGATCCTTTTCCTATTTAGCACCCAAACTCTGGAACAGCCTTCCTAGCATTGTTCGGGAAGCAGACACACTCTGTCAGTTTAAATCTAGACTAAAAACGCATCTCTTTACTATGGCATACACATAAAACATTTTAATTTATATTTTATTCAAATTGTTAGGCTGCATTAACTAGGTCAGCCGGAACCGGGAACACTTCCCATAACACCTGATGTACTCGTTACATCATAAGAGGAATGACATCTACGCTAATGTTAGTCTCTCTGTTTATCCCGAGGTTTACTGCAGTCAGCCGGATCCGGGCCGTATCTAGATCAGATGGTGGACCAGCGCCCAGACATTACCAACGCATCCCTGAAGTGTCTGCAGAGACCGTGTCAATTAGTCTACCCTCTGAAATTGCTCATCGACATGGCATCCTCAATGGATCCATCTCCGGCGTGATGACTCCGATATTTCGAATATTCCTATTTAATAATTGTTTAATTGACACGCCATCCTCAATAAACCCGGTGTGATGCCTCCGATCTTTCGAATAATCCGATCTAATATTACTTCTGACCTATAAGGCTGCCAAAATAATAAACATACACTGTTTGTTAATTGGCCAGAGGAGAACTGGCACCCCGACTGAGCCTGGTTTCTCCCAAGGTTTATTTTTCTCCATTAGGACACCTGATGGAGTTTTGGTTCCTTGCCACTGTCGCCTCTGGCTTGCTCAGTTGGGGACACAAAATTTTCAAATAAATATCCAAATAAATTTAATTACTAAACTAAATTATATCAACTACATTACTTGAATATATATGATAATTGAAATGAGCTGATGACATCACCGTTTTCTCCAGAGCGGCTGTACAGCCGAATCAAATTCTGTTCATTATTTTCCTGTTTAACACTGTGAAGCTGCTTTGAAACAATCTGCATTGTAAAAAGCGCTATATAAATAAAGTTGACTTGACTTGACTTGACTTGCTGGCAACCAAAAATAACAGGTTCAAAAGGGATTGTCTTTGAAAGTAACTTTTGAGCAGAGCTATGATGCCGCATTCCAATCCAAATGAGTGAAAAGTAAATGTGAAAGTGACACGTGAAGGCCAAATATGGTAACCCATACTCAGAATTTGTATTACAGTGAGAGCGCAATCCCAAAAAAGCGCAGATGGGAGTGGAAAGTTCTGCGCACCATCTACTGACGACGTGCAAATTAAAGAACACAGACACAGCCGGATAATTTGCATAATGACCAACGCAAATTACCAGGAGCAGTGCAAATTAGCTACTGGATTAAGACATGCTTTTTTTGGGTGGTAAATAATGCCGCAAATACCAGTAAATCACCTTGCATGATTAATTTAAATACTCTCCTCCCATAAATTTTGTGTCTGATAGGGAAACTCCCTCAAATGCATATGCAACAAGGTCAACCACTAAAATTACCTTGCCCATGCCTTTTCAGCGCAAATTTTTCTCTGGGTGTCTTTAGTAAATCCTGTAAATTGCGCTGATGCAAGCTGTTAGTAAATTTGGTCCTAAATGTTTAATTATTTACATCTTACGGCACAGTCTTTCACTGTTTTTTAATTTATTTTTTATTTTTGTTTAATTCATTATTTTGTTACATTTGTATAGCGCTTTTCTGGGTACTCAAAGCGCTTTTACTTATAGAAGGGGGGAATCTCCTCAACCACCAGCGAATACTTTAATTATTGATTGCTATTAGCATATGAAGAGACTTTTAACCAGTATAAGAATTTTTTATGAAAAACAATTCCTATCCTACCTTTAAAGTGCTGTCACATTAGCAAAATTTTGCATGCAAAAAAGGTCCATTGTCAATAAATGCAGGAAGCACAGCTCAGACAGAAGTCGCTTTCGGTTGGTCAGCACAGCAAATTTGCATGACCAACTTGAATATGAGTGTAATCTGTCTGGGGAACTTTTGCAAAACTCACGCAAAACTCAATGTAACACAGTTGCCTGTTGGAAGTACTGGATTTCGCTCGCACAATTTCACAGAGCAATGGTAAATGTGACCGCACCTTTAGAAGTCAAGTCAAGTCAAGTCAAGTCAACTTTATTTATATAGCGCTTTTTACAATGCAGATTGTTTCAAAGCAGCTTCACAGTGTTAAACAGGAAAATAATGAACAGAATTTGATTCGGCTGTACAGCCGCTCTGGAGAAAACGGTGATGTCATCAGCTCATTTCAATTATCATATAAATTCAAGTAATGTAGTTGATATAATTTAGTTTAGTAATTACATTTATTTGGATATTTATTTGAAAATTTTGTGTCCCCAACTGAGCAAGCCAGAGGCGACAGTGGCAAGGAACCAAAACTCCATCAGGTGTCCTAATGGAGAAAAATAAACCTTGGGAGAAACCAGGCTCAGTCGGGGTGCCAGTTCTCCTCTGGCCAATTAACAAACAGTGTATGTTTATTATTTTGGCAGCCTTATAGGTCAGAAGTAATATTAGATCGGATTATTCGAAAGATCGGAGGCATCACACCGGGTTTATTGAGGATGGCGTGTCAATTAAACAATTATTAAATAGGAATATTCGAAATATCGGAGTCATCACGCCGGAGATGGATCCATTGAGGATGCCATGTCGATGAGCAATTTCAGAGGGTAGACTAATTGACACGGTCTCTGCAGACACTTCAGGGATACGTTGGTAATGTCTGGGCGCTGGTCCACCATCTGATCTGGATACGGCCCGGATCCGGCTGACTGCAGTAAACCTCGGGATAAACAGAGAGACTAACATTAGCGTAGATGCCATTCCTCTTATGATGTAACGAGTACATCAGGTGTTATGGGAAGTGTTCCCGGTTCCGGCTGACCTAGTTAATGCAGCCTAACAATTTGAATAAAATATAAATTAAAATGTTTTATGTGTATGCCATAGTAAAGAGATGCGTTTTTAGTCTAGATTTAAACTGACAGAGTGTGTCTGCTTCCCGAACAATGCTAGGAAGGCTGTTCCAGAGTTTGGGTGCTAAATAGGAAAAGGATCGACCGCCTGCAGTTGATTTTGATATTCTAGGTATTATCAACTGGCCAGAGTTTTGAGACCGCAATAGACGTGATGGAGTATAATGCGTTAAGAGCTCGCTCAAGTACTGGGGAGCTAAACCATTTAGTGATTTGTAAGTAATTAGCAAGATTTTAAAATGTATGCGATGTTTAATAGGGAGCCAGTGCAGTGTTGACAGAACGTCTCGGTTACGTATGTAACCCTCGTTCCCTGAAGGAAGGGAACGGAGACGTTACGTCAGTTACTGACGGAATGGGGGTTTCGCTTAGAAGCCAATCGCCTTTGAGCTCTACAAAACGAGCCAATGGCATGAAAATGCCATGGGTCTGCGGAATTTGCATGCCGCAACCCCGCCCCACGGCGTGGGTATAAAGGGCGTTGCGTGGCAATCTCGCATTATGTTTACCTGCTGAAGAGCCGAGGCATGAGCGCCCGGCCAGTTCCAGCGGTACAGCGGTCATGGCAGGGGGACGTAACGTCTCCGTTCCCTTCCTTCAGGGAACGAGGGTTACATACGTAACCGAGACGTTCCCTTTCAGTCAGTACACTACGAGTTACGTCAGTTACTGACGGAATGGGGGTCCAATACAATCTCGCCATGACGGCTGTCTTCCAGCGTCCTGCGCTGACCCGGGCTCCCTGCCGTGAGTGTGGCACGAACGAGGGGCTAGGCTCAACGCTACCAAGGTACACTGGGAAGCATATCCCACGTGGAGAATGCAACACAATGCCAACCCAAAGGGGGGGACTTGAAGAATACACCTATGACCCGAAGGAGCTGCATAGGGAACACTCTGGGGTATCCAGCCGAAGGTGGAAAATTTCAACCCCAGGCGTGGCAAGGTGTCTTGCCAAGGGAAGACACGAGCTACAAGAGACTTACCGTGGAAATACACATGTGGGGGTTACCCAGCGGGGGAACCATGCACACGGAGGCACCTAGCCGAACACGAGGGGTGGCCTGAAAGGGCACTCGCTCTGGTGACGACATCGACAGTGCTGGAGGAGCTCAGGGCTTACTGGAAAGCTCACCTGAGGGGAATAGCGCACGCATCCAGTCCGCGGAGTGGAATGGCGCAGCAAGCGAAGACACCTGAGCCTGTCCGGTTACTGGCCAGTAGGGGCGAGTACACGAGAGGATACAGGCTCCACTCTGAGATTATAAAATCTTGCGAATGTGTTGGGTGTCGCCCAGCCTGCAGCTCTACAAACGTCTGTTAGCGAGGCGCCATGCGCTAGAGCCCAAGAGGAGGCAACACTCCTGGTGGAGTGTGCTCTTACCCCGAGGGGGCATGGCATGCCCTGGACTTGATATGCCAGGACAATGGCGTCCACTATCCAGTGGGACAACCTCTGCTTGGAGAGAGCCTTCCCTTTCTGCTGCCCTCCGTAACAGACAAAGAGCTGGTCTGAGGTCCTGAAACACTGCGTCCGGTCTACGTAAGCGCGAAGGGCGCGTACTGGACAGAGCAGTGCCAAGGCTGGGTCTGCCTCCTCCAAGGGCAGCGCTTGCAGGTTCACCACCTGGTCCCTGAAGGGAGTGGTGGGAACCTTGGGCACGTATCCAGGCCGGGGTCTCAGGATGACGTGAGAATTGGCCGGCCCGAATTCCAGGCACGCTTCGTCAACCGAAAATGCCTGCAGGTCCCCTACCCTCTTGATGGAGGCCAAAGCAGTCAGGAGCGCCACTTTCAATGAAAGGAACTTCAGCTCGACTGACTGCAATGGCTCAAAGGGAGCCCTTTGCAGGGCAGCTAAGACCACTGCTAGGTCCCAAGAGGGTACCTGAGGTGGGCGAGGAGGATTCAACCTCCTCGCACCTCTGAGGAACCTACTGACCAGGTCATGCTGTCCAACCGTTTTAGAATCCACCAGGTCATGATGAGCTGAAATAGCAGCTACATAGACCTTCAGGGTGGAGGGAGACAGCCTTCGCTCCAACCCTTCCTGGAGGAAGGAGAGCACGGACCCGATCGAGCATCTTCTGGGGTCCTCTCGCCGAGAGGAGCACCAGGTGACGAAGAGGTTCCACTTCAACGCATAGGCCTGTCTGGTAGACAGGGCTCTAGCGGAAGTGATGGTAGCCGCCACCTGAGGTGGCAGGGTACTCAAACCTGCCGCGTCCCGTCCAGGTTCCACACGTGGAGGTTCCACAGGTCGGGACGCGGGTGCCATATGGTGCCCCGTCTCTGAGACAGGAGGTCCTGTCTCAGAGGGATCGACCAGGGAGGTGCTGTCGCAAGGAGTACAAGTTCTGAGAACCAGGTCCGGCCGGGCCAATATGGGGCGACCAAAAGGACCTGCTCCCTGTCCTCCCTGATCTTGCACAGAACCTGTGCGAGAAGGCTCACTGGGGGAAACGCATATTTGCGTGGGCCCCGCGGCCAGCTGTGCGCTAGTGCATCCGTGCCGAGGGTCCCCTCGGTCAGGGAATAGTACCAGCGGCAATGGGAAGAGTCGCGGGAGGCAAACAGATCTATCTGTGCGTCGCAAAACTGCTCCCAAATCAGCTGAACCGTCTGGGGATGGAGTCTCCATTCCCCCGGGAGCGGCTGGAACCGCGACAGCTCGTCGGCTGCGCAGTTCAGGTCTCCCGGGATGTGAACGGCACGAAGCGACCTCAGATGCTTCTGACTCCATAGGAGGAGATGGCGGGCGAGTTGCGACATCCGGCGGGAGCGTAGACCACCTTGTCGGTTGATGTACGCTACTGTTGCCGTGCTGTCTGAACGGACCAGAACGTGTTTGTCCTTGAGCAGGGCTCGAAAGCGGTGCAGGGCAAGACGTACGGCCAGCAACTCGAGGCAATTGACATGCCATAGGCGCTGGGGTCCTATCCAGGAGCCCGCGGCAGCATGTCCCTTGCACATGGCGCCCCAGCCCGTGGAAGAGGCATCTGTTGTGACAACAACATGCCTGGAAACTCGTTCTAGGGGAACACCTGCCCGTAGAAAACTGAGGTTCAACCACGGGGTGAAGGTCTGACGGCAGGCTCGGGTCACTGGGACCTGGAGGGTGCCGTGTTGCCATGCCCATCTCGGGACTCGATCGCAAAGCCAGTGCTGAAGCGGTCTCATATGGAGCAGACCAAGCGGGGTCACCGCGGCTGCTGACGCCATATGCCCCAGGAGCCTCTGAAAAAGTTTCAGTGGAACCGCACTCTTGCCCTCGCGAAGACAAGTCAGCAGAGACTGCGCGCGCTCGCTCGTAAGCTGCGCGAACATGGCGACCGAGTCGATTTCCATACCGAGAAAAGAGATCCTCTGCGCTGGGGAGAGTTTGCTCTTTTCCCAGTTGACCCGAAGGCCCAGACGGGCGAGGTGCTGAAGCACCAGATCCCTGTGTTCGCAGACCTGATCCCGAGAGTGGCCTAGAATCAGCCAGTCGTCGAGATAGTTCAGGATGCGAACCCCGTGTTGCCTGAGCGGCACAAGGGCTGCCTCGACAGTCTTCGTAAAGACGCGAGGGGACAGGGCTAGCCCGAAGGGGAGAACCGTGTACTGATATGCCTGCCCCTCGAAGGCAAACCGTAGAAACGGTCTGTGTCGAGGAAGAATGGAGACATGAAAGTACGCGTCCTTCAGGTCGATCGCTGCAAACCAATCCGAGGGACGAACGCACTCGAAAATACGTTTGGCTGTCAACATCTTGAATGGAAGCCTGTGCAGGGTTCGGTTCAAGACGCGCAGGTCCAGGATTGGCCGTAACCCACCGGTTTTCTTGGGTACAATGAAGTAAGGGCTGTAGAAGCCGGACTTCATCTCGGCTGGAGGGACGATCTCGATCGCACCCTTCGCCAGTAGGGTGTCGACCTCCGCACGCATGACAGGGGCATTGCCACCCACCACGGTGTAGCGGACTCCCCGAAAGCGGGGAGGAGACCGAGCGAACTGAATCGCATAGCCGAGCCGGATGGTGCGAGCGAGCCAACTGGACAGGTTGGGAAGCGCTAGCCAGGCTCCCAAGAACTGAACCAGCGGGGTCATGCGAACCACCGGCGTACCCCCGATGGGGCAGCGAGGCGGAATGACCGGCCCAGACAAGGGAGGCATGGGAGCGTCCCGGGGTGTGGGCGGGGTCGAATTCCGCGCCCTGACAGAGGAGACCAGGGAAGGACCAGCGTTCCACGGGGGTCTCGTCTGCCAGGGGGCTGGCGACAGAGGGGGCCGAGAGCGGCGAGGCCATGGGGCGTCGCGCACTGCCCGCCGCGCCCTCTTGAGGCTCGGAGGTGAGAATGTCAGTTCTTTCTTTAACCATTGATAGGGTACCGCCGGCCGTGAGGCCAGCGGCGGAAGGGAAAAACAAAAGATTCTCCCCCGGCCCTCCACCGGGGGAAGGAGTGGTCCTGCTACCATCTCCTGGGAAAGAACCGAGGTCACCTCCGAGCCGCCCGTCTCAGGACCGCCGCTTAGACTGCCGTTTGGCAGGCTGGGGGGCTGGGACGGGCGGGGCCGCCTTTCTGCGACGTCCTCCACGCCTCGGCCCGGGTGAAGGCTGCTGCTGGGGCCGGGCAGGAGGGGCGGGAGTCGCAGGGGGGCGGCCTCGGCGGGGAGCAGACTGAGGCATCTGAGCCGGCGGCTGGGTGGAGGCAGCAGCTGGGCGCCGGGGCAGAATATGTTTAATTGCCTCAGTCTGTTTCTGAGCGGTCGAGAACTGTTGGGCGAAGTCTTTGACCGCCCCGCCGAATAGCCCATCCTGGGAAATGGGAGAATTGAGGAAACGTGTCCGCTCAGATTCTCTCATATCAGCCAGGTTGAGCCATAGATGTCGCTCCTGGACCACCGAAGTGGACATCACCTGACCAAGAGAGCGAGCGGTCACCTTCGTCGCTCGTAGAGCGAGGTCGGTGGCCGTCCGCAACTCCTGCATTAACGCAGGGTCAGCATTGCCCTCGTGCATGTCCATGAGCACCTTGGCCTGATAGACCTGTAGGGTGGCCATGGCATGCAGGGCGGACGCGGCATGGCCCGCAGCTCTGTAGGTCTTCGCCGTCAACGTGGACGTGAATCTACAGGCTTTGGACGGGTGCTTTGGGTCACCGCGCCATGTCGAAGCACTCTGAGGACACAGTTGCATCGCAACAGAGCGCTCAACAGGGGGAACCCCAGTGTACCCTTTCACCGCGCCGCCATCGAGGGCAGTGAAGGCGGAAGTGGTTGCCGAGCGATCGCGAAAAGTCAGGGGAGACTTCCACGATTTCGACACCTCTTCATGCACTTCCGGGAAGAAAGGCACTGGGGGCTGACGGGCGCCTTCGGCACGGGCCGCCCCCAGATACCAATCATCTAGCCGGGAACGCTCGGGACATGGCGGAGGGTTCCACACAAGCCCAATCGCCTCGGCCGCCCGGGCAAGCATGGCTGTGAGTTCCGGATCGGACTCGGGCAATGCTGGGACTCCCGAAGGAGGCAACACAGCCGAATCGTCATCTCCGGAGGAGTCCAGCCCACCTTGTGATGCGGCGATCGACATAGCATCCTCCGCGGGTGCGCCAAATGAAACGCAGGGCCCCGAACGGGAAGCCCCGGCGCCCTCATCAGGCAACACCACGGGTTGCAGTGTGCAGGAGGGGGGTGTGGCCCGAGGAGGATTCGTCGAGTTGTTCCACACCGTAACCCTCAGATCACCCTGACCACCAGCCAAAGTACCCCCTCCAGTGGAGGAAGTAGATTGGGGTGTGGTAGAGGGGACTCTCCCCCCATTACGGAGATCATGGAGTCTCGATCGCAACACTGAGATGGTCATGTTCCCGCAGTGAGAACATGACTCATCCATGAACGCGCGTTCAGCGTGCACGAGGCCCAAGCACGCCAAACAGCGATCATGACCATCAAACGGAGGTACCAGTCGACCGCACCCAGAAACGGAGCACGGGCGAGCCATCTTTAAAAAGACGTGCCACGTGCAGCTCTTTTAGAGAGGAGTGAAAAGCTCTGCAGAATGCCGAAGCACCCAGGGAGAACGCGCACGCTGTGCTCGATCACTGCACAGATCAGACAGGAAATGCGGAACTCGCTGGAACGTGCCGTAACACCAACACTCTGGAGAGAAACTCGTCTTGAAGAGGAAGCGCTCAGGCAGTAAACTCGGCTCTGAAGCAAAAACATAATGCGAGATTGCCACGCAACGCCCTTTATACCCACGCCGTGGGGCGGGGTTGCGGCATGCAAATTCCGCAGACCCATGGCATTTTCATGCCATTGGCTCGTTTTGTACAGCTCAAAGGCGATTGGCTTCTAAGCGAAACCCCCATTCCGTCAGTAACTGACGTAACTCGTAGTGTACTGACTGAAAGGGAACCGGGCTAATATGGTCATACTTCCTGGTTCTAGTAAGAACTCGAGCTGCTGCGTTTTGGACCAGCTGCAGTTTATTTATTAAGCGAGCAGGGCAACCACCCAGTAGAGCATTACAATAATCTAGCCTTGAGGTCATGAATGCATGAACTAACTGTTCAGCATTTTGCATTGAAAGCATATGCCGTAATTTAGATATATTTTTAAGATGGTAGAATGCAGTTTTACAGATGCTAGAAACGTGGCTTTCAAATGAGAGCATTTTCTCATATTAAAAACAAACAGCAGTGTGTAATGGAATGCAGCAGAGCAGCTGCGAGAATATAAAATATTGGGGGAGACATTTTGGCCATTACTCATAGTGTCTATGGTGCTTACAGCCTTGGTGAGGAGTTGCGCTAATTCAATATTTCACTGGAAATATATTACAATAGTGCGGAAACTTCCGGTTCACACAGACTTTAAAGACAAATTATTCGCAAATCTAGATACACTAAATTGCCAAAAGTTTTGGGACGTCTGCCTTTACATGCACATGAACTTTAATGACATCCCATTCTTAATCCGTAGGGTTTAATATGGAGTTGGCCCACCCTTTGCAGCTATAACAGCATAATATGCACCTCCACACCAAACTCACTCATCCATGTCTTTATAGACCTTGCTTTTTGCACTGGTGTGCAGTCATGTTGGAACAGGAAGGGGCCAACCCCAAACTGTTCCCGCAAAGTTGGAAGCATGAAATTGTCCAAAATGTCTTGGTATGCTGAAGCATTAAGAGTTCCTTTTACTGGAACTAAGGGGCCAACTCCAACCCTTGAAAAACAACCCCACACCATAATCCCCCCTCCACCAAACTTTACACTTGGCAGAATGCAGTCAGGCAAGTACCATTCTCCGGGCAACCGCCAAACCCAGACTCATCCATTGGATTACCAGACAGAGAAGCACGATTCGTCACTCCAGAGTCCAGTGGTGGCATGCTTTGCACCTACATCCGATGCTTTGCATTGCACTTGATGATGTAGTATAATGCAGCTGCTCGGCCATGAAAACCCAATCCATGAAGATCACTCTCTACACACTCTCTCACTCTTCTTGAGCTAATCTGAAGGCCACATGAAATTTAGAGGCCTGTAGCTATTGACTCTGCAGAAAATTGGCGACTTTGACATGCGCTGACCCCGCTCTGTGATTTTACGTGGCCTACCACTTCGTGGCTGAGTTGCCGTTTTGTCTGCAGGATGCCCTGTACAATTAGGCTGGTTTTGTTATGTGTTTCTTAAGGCTGCATTTATTTATATTTAAATGTAAAATGTGTCCATATACACACACAGTATAACTTCATTATACTTTTCCAACTAGTATACTGCATTTCAGAATGTTTGTAAACAATAGGCACCAAGACATTTCCGGGTGGCAGAACGCGAGCGTCTTCTACTGACCAACTGAAGAGATCCAGCTGGCTACTGTAAACAGTTACATAGTTAAAAACATTGTTGTTGATCAAAGTTGAAACTATGACGAAAACGTGTTGTGTTTTGGGCTTGCGCCGGCAGATTTTATCGATTTCCTTCAGAAAAAAGTTAATATATCCAGCGGATATACTTCAACTCTACTTTGTGTATTCTCAAAACTGTCCATCTACAAAATCATAGCAGAGCATAATTATCTTCAGCTGGGGAAATTCAAGACTAATATTAGTAAACTTAAGGTCTCTTTTAAAGATCAAACTCATTTCCAGTCACTGCCTGAAGTAAAAGTATTATACAAGGAAGAGACAGAACTTCTAGTGTCATGTAGACTACTGATCAAATGTCAATGGAAGAAATTGGAAAAGCAAAACATAGTTGTAGGCTACTGCTGATGGATGATTGATGCGTGTACCACATTGGTTTCATCATCACCGCAAGTTTAGTTTGAATGCCTAGCTGAGCAGCGCTAGTCTACAGCGCGCTATCCTTTTCACCATCAAAAGCTCACGTCTGTGCCATCTGATCCGAGCAACAGAAAACGATCATAGCCTTTTTAGTTAGATAACAGAGAAATGGACCATCTACCATAGTGCCGACGGTGGGTCTCCCTTCCAAGCAATTTACTAGCGTTGCCATAGGAACGCTTCGGCTTTTGCCACCTGGAATAACGTCTATTATTGTTGTGACATCATGGTGAATTGTCGTATTAGAGGGATAGTTTACCCAAAAAATATAATTCTGAAAATGTGTCCATACAATGCAAGTCAATGGGACCCCGCATTGTTTTGGACGCCATTGACTTTCATTGTTTGTAGAAAAAAACAAAACAAAGAAACAACAACAACAACAACAAAAAAAACACTTCATTTAAAATATCTTGTGTTTCACAATCTAAGGGTTTGGAACAACATGAAGGTGAGTAATGTTGTTGTCCCATGCCTTCTGCAACTGAAGCCAAATGCTTTCCTTTGAATGTAAAATAGATCTGTCCAGTTTTTTCCAACTTGCCCCAAATGTGCTCGATGGGGTTCAGGTCTGGACTTGGAGGGGGCCAGTCCATCATTTTCAATGTTCCAGCAGATTAGAATAGTTAGAAGAATGTTTCAGGTCATTGTTCTCTTGGAAAATAAATCCAGGCCCAATAAGACGACTCCCAGATGAAGTGTTGTATACACCACTGTATATACACTCACCTAAAGGATTATTAGGAACACCATACTAATACTGTGTTTGACCCCCTTTCACCTTCAGAACTGCCTTAATTCTACGTGGCATTGATTCAACAAGGTGCTGAAAGCATTCTTTAGAAATGTTGGCCCATATTAATAGGATAGCATCTTGCAGTTGATGGAGATTTGTGGGATGCACATCCAGGGCACGAAGCTCCTGTTCCACCACATCCCAAAGATGCTCTATTGGGTTGAGATCTGGTGACTGTGGGGGCCATTTTAATACAGTGAACTCATTGTCATGTTCAAGAAACCAATTTGAAATGATTCGAGCTTTGTGACATGGTGCATTATCCTGCTGGAAGTAGCCATCAGAGGATGGGTACATGGTGGTCATAAAGGGATGGACATGGTCAGAAACAATGCTCAGGTAGGCCGTGGCATTTAAACGATGCCCAATTGGCACTAAGGGGCCTAAAGTGTGCCAAGAAAACATCCCCCACACCATTACACCACCACCGCCAGCTTGCACAGTGGTAACAAGGCATGATGGATCCATGTTCTCATTCTGTTTACGCCAAATTCTGACTCTACCATCTGAATGTCTCAACAGAAATCGAGACTCATCAGACCAGGCAACATTTTTCCAGTCTTCAACTGTCCAATTTTGGTGAGCTCGTGCAAATTGTAGCCTCTTTTTCCCATTTGTAGTGGAGATGAGTGGTACCCGGTGGGGTCTTCTGCTGTTGTAGCCCATCCGCCTCAAGGTTGTGCGTGTTGTGGCTTCACAAATGCTTTGCTGCATACCTCGGTTGTAACGAGTGGTTATTTCAGTCAAAGTTGCTCTTCTATCAGCTTGAATCAGTCGGCCCATTCTCCTCTGACCTCTAGCATGAACAAGGCATTTTCGCCCACAGGACTGCCGCATACTGGATGTTTTTCCCTTTTCACACCATTCTTTGTAAACTCTAGAAATGGTTGTGCGTAAAAATCCCAGTAACTGATACTCAGACCGGCCCGTCTGGCACCAACAACCATGCCACGCTCAAAATTGCTTAAATCACCTTTCTTTCCCATTCTGACATTCAGTTTGGAGTTCAGGAGATTGTCTTGACCAGGACCACACCCCTAAATGCATTGAAGCAACTGCCATGTGATTGGTTGATTAGATAATTGCATTAATGAGAAATTGAACAGGTGTTCCTAATAATCCTTTAGGTGAGTGTATACTCACCTTTTAAGAATTAGCATTTTCATTTTTAAGTGAACTATCCTTTTAGCCCAGGTTACTTGAGATGGCCTAGCTGGCCTTGTAATGAATGTATATCAGGGCTTTTTGTGATCACTTTCTAGTGATCATGGATACCTTGATGGTCAGAGTCAAAGAGTATTGTTGTACATATTTGGTTGCAAGCAGCTACTAATTCTTAATTACTTACTTATAATAACAACAGAGTCCTAAACATTCTCATATATCCCAACATTCTGCAGTTCCACAGTGTTTTCTTATGTATGTAAACCAAGTGTGCCGCACACATCCTGAAAAGTGAAGCCAAAGTGTCTCGATCGCCCCCAGGTGGCTGGTCCCAGTATAGCTCATTCTAATGTGACGCGAGACAAACTAAAGAATCAAATTTCAAATACATTTTTCAGGGATTTTTGGGAGGAGACTGGAGCTTTAACTTTAATTTCTACATTTCCACAACTGTTTTTCACACCAACATAATGAGTTGTTCTGCAGCTAACAGATACTGCGGAAGTGTGGGCGGGGTTTTGATATATTGCTGCTCTACTTCCTGCTGTCTACTGCACAGACTCAGGTCCCGAGGTCACTACTGCTCAGACTTGGGTCCCAAATCAGTGCAAGATGTCAGCGCCATATTCGGACTTTGGCGGCTTCACTTTTCTCCAATAGAAGATAGTAAAGGGCTATCTTCTATTTTTTTTACAGTCTATGATGTAAACATATATAAACATGCAAGCAGACACGTTCTCAAACATGACGTCCAACATGCAGCAGATGTTTGTTGTGCATATATATTTACACATAGCATGCTGATTTTCTCATGTGGGTCTATTAACCAGTTAGCACTTTTGCATTATTCAATATTATGACATAATTCTCCACACTATTACAAAGCGTCTATTCAGCCAAAGTGGCATTGCACTTCTAAGCCGCAGATTGAAGCCCATCAGGGTGTACCACTATAATAGACTGAATCAATATTATGCTGGATCACACGCTATTCACTCTTTGGTAAGATGGGTTTGCTGCTATTTCATATTGATTGAATAGAGCGTAGTCATAGGTTCTTTCACTAGCTCAGCTGTGTTTGTAAGATTTTGAGTCTACGGTACTGCTGCATATGAACAATCCCTGTGACCAATGAAGCATCATACAGCTACAATTGCCCAGTGTCTTTTTGTCTAATTCGTTAATTCATCAACTTGTCACCTTCATTATTTTCACATTTTGTTGAGGTTGGCATAATCATTTATGAAAAATAAGGTGCACAGGTTTGGAAAGAACGAGGTGAGTTCGATCCAGAGGGCACACTGCTAATCTTTAAACCTTCATCTTAATTTTCCCCTCCATCTCCCACACATGCTTGTCATTCCCTGCATCATACTGTACTGTGTTTTTATGGCAGTATCAACTCGTTCTGCATTATGCCCAGGTTTTTGTTTAAATTAACACCCGTCAAAAGTGGATGAAAAAAACCCTTTCGGGTTGGCTTAACAGTTCAGAGTGCATCAATAACCTGAAAAATCCTGCATTTATTGCATTTTATTTATTTTCCATTATACCCTAAAACTATACATTTAAAAGGTCACATTGTACAGTTATTAAGCACATGCTATCAATTACTCTGAACATCTTTATTATTACCTTATCAGTGCTTTGAATCAATAACGGTTTATTGAAACTTGCAGACTGACAGTCCCATAGATATACAGGTGTCTATTGTCTATGGACAGTCCCACCTACTGGCCAGAACAGATAATGAGGGCTTCAAACCCCCCCCCCCCCCCCCCCCCCCCCCCCCAAATATCAGGGGCATCTGACAAGAATCAAGGGCTTAAGCTACTAAAGTACTCATCAATAGCAGATTACGAAAGGACAATACATCTGTTGTTATCTTCTGAGCTATTCTGAGATGTGTCTGAAGTCTGCTGTCTTTTGCTTCAAATTGAATAGAGCTACATTATAATCGCTCTTGATTAGGAGCTTTATTCTCTAATGCATGCCGTACCTGAACATGGCCTAATAGACTCCTCCCCCTATCAAGACTATTTTTAATACATATAGACACATTAAAACATTTAGCAAACCTTTTTTTAAGGATTTTTTTTATTTTTAATGAGAGCAACATTGAGAGTAAAATTTCTGGGTTCAGAAGCCCGAGCATGCCCCGCCACTAGCCATGACTTCGGAGGCTGGTAAAATCCTCACTTAGTTTACATTAAATGACATTAACAACAACAAAAAAATGTGTGCGTACTAACTTCACCCACCTGGAAGATTGTGTATTTTACAGTATTGTGGCTTGAATAAAGTCTATGCTTCATATGAAATATACTAGTATAGATCGTTTTGTGTCCAAGGTCTCATATGGTGTGTGACTGGAGCCCTAGGAAGCAAGGCAGGTTGACTTTTTTAATGGATGTCAAAGGAAGAAAGGCTTCAAAACACTGAATTCAGTACACTGACTTTTGTGAGGCCATTCATTTTGGAGTAAGTTATTTTTGGAAATTACAATGAAATAAATGCTGTTTTATAAGAGAAGTCACAGAGAATGTTGTTTCTGTTTCTATATTCATTTTATTTTTTATTCCTGTGTAAAAAGAAACGATAAAAAGAAAAAAAGAAATTAACACAAATATCCTGCCTTGTGAAATTGTGACTGTTTTTGATGTTGCCAAATTCAAAAAGTCTTAGTGAGTCAGTTAATAACGGAGACGGGCAAATCAGGAGTACTCCTGTCATCTTTGACTTATTCATCTAATTAGGTCCTTGGTTAATACCGAATTTGTTTAATTTGCATCAATTGTGTCAATCAGGGTCTGTAGAGAGATTTGAGCACATGATGATTCTAAAACCGCTTGCTGGACTACTTTGACCTCACATTGATTGGTTTTAGGGCAAAAAAAAGTGTGTAGGTGCTACATAGAACTTCAACAACTCTGAAGTAGCATTGAGCAGCTACAATTCCCTGGATTTTGGGGACAAAATAACCCTAAAATGACCCATCTTTGGAGAGTTAATCATACTCTTTTCACACTGAGAGGTGAGAAATATGTCCGTCCTAAATGGCCTGCTCACATACAGCAGCACAAAGGGCTTATTTCCTATGACACTGTAGCCCAGTCTGAGAAGAAGTCTGAAAGAAACCTGTGACTGGTGTCTCTCACCATCTGCATGCAAATCATCAGCGGACACGAAGGCAGAGTCCACCGCAGACGCAGAGCCTGAGCCCGCCACGATGCCAGCGCCAGAGGTTGAGCCTGACCCAAACATTGTCCCAGAATCTGAGAAAAAAAACGAATCGTCTGATCAGGTGCATGTGCTGGCTTCTAGGAAGTGTGCTGAACTCAAGACCCCTGATTAATTTTGAGAAGTATGAAGAGAGAACAATGCCTGTTTCGTCACACTGCACCAAGCCTGTTTTGTCGCACAGCATTGTTCCCGCCCTGCCTTGCACTACCCCCTCTTCTGCCCGTTTTGAGTCGACCAAGACTCTCCAAGCCCGTCACTCCACCCTGGCCTGTCTACCAGTCGGCTCCACTGGGCTTCCTCGTCCCTCTGATTTCGCCTTTGTCAGTCATCACTCTGCCAGGCCTTTAGCTGAGCTTCGTTGGGCTCTGCCTGCCGCCTTGGGGCGCACTGGCTCCACCTCAGACCTCTGGCACCATTCTTTCACACAGATGTACAGCACACACACAAACGGCTTCCTGAATACAATGAAGCTGATGACGTGCTCTCTAGACGCCCCTTATATAGTCAGCGGCATGCCTATGACATCAACTGGCTGCAGTAGCCAATTAAGATTGCTTCAGACACCAGTTCACAAGGAGTGTTCCCATAGTGTCAACTTATCGACGCAGTGTTGAGTTCCATTTCGAAAGGGATATCTTCTGGCAGGGATTTGGCATCCGAGGTTAGGGTTAGGTTAGGGTTATCTGATCCATCTGATCTAACAGATCCTCTGCTGAAAAGTAAATAAAAAGATTGGACTTGTTGTACCTTTAATTGAACATCTCTTGGTTTATCGTAGCGATTTAGGATAAGGCAAAAATACTATTTGGAAGATGGATTTATAATGTACTCACTCATTGTTTAAATTTTGTTAATTTTTAACAAATTAAAGTTAACAGTAGTGTTCTTTAAGTAATGCGATACTGACAGTTTTGGCCTACAAGGAAACAAGTCTTTTTAGAGCTCTGAATTTTGTCAGAGGCGACAAAATTGTAGCAAAAATCACATACAGTTTGCAATGGCTTTACCTGCTGTGCTCTCAGTACAGTCAATACAAAGCATGCCTGGTAAGATTTTCATCTGCGTTTAAATTGTTACACAAAGTGTGTGTGTGCTTGTATGCAACGCTTTCTCTTCTGTGCAAAGTGCCTCTCCAGTTTTTGCCTTGAGGTTGTTACTTCACTCCCCCACATAATATATTTGGTTTGATGCAGTGGAGGTCTCAGGTTAGATTTGAGGAGGTGGAATAATATATGCCCTCATTTTTAATCCACCATGCTTCATTGACACATGTTGGCAGAACCTTGTCAGCTAGACACCTTTTTCTTTATGTGCTTGATTGACAGGGGCCTACTTTATCCTCAGAGTATCGTTACACTGTAGGTAATACATTTTTGTCATCGATTAGAAGCATAATAGCTGACAGTACCTTTAAAATGCCTGTCCACTGGTGTATATTGCACACAAAACTGAAAAGCATTGGTGAAAATCAAAAGAGATTTAGGAGAAAAGAGAAAATCAGATTGGCCAACTTCAACACAACAACCAAGATTTAAGGCAAAAAGGTTGTTATCAGTGCACCTGGAAAGAAAATGTTTATAAAGTACTATTATTAATATTATGAGTGATTATGGGAAAGAATGGATGGCTGGTTTCAGATATTTTAGGGTGTGTTCACTTTTAGTTTGGTTCTCTTGGTTCTTTTGGTCCGAAACAAAAAAAACAAACAAAAAGAAAATAATACATTTTAGTCCTGGTTTTGAGAGTTCCTTTTAATCGAACCAAACCTGCCAAGTGTGAACACACCCTTAAGGAAATTGTGTGAGGTTCTTAGTAACAAGTACACTAAATCATTATGTAAAATAATCAGTAGTGTTAGGGGAGCTAATTTAAAAATGCTTATCAAGCTACAAGCTAATAATTTAAAGTAGTTAACTAATTTACAGTGAAAGCATAAATAAAACTTGAACAGATATTTTTACACTAAATACAACTAAAAACGATATAATATATACGTATGTTATCATATTCTGTTGGACTGTAAATTTTATGATACTGTTAGAAAATGCTTTTATTCAGAAACATGTTTCAGAATGCATCACCTGAATGTATTTTTGATTTTCTGAATGTATTTTTGATCTTATGTCAAGTTGAAATGTTTTATGTAATACAATTTCATGGATTGTGATATTGACCTTGTGTTTGCCATGTTAACAGCCCTAATGCTAACATGACGTTAAAACTTAATAAACAAACACACACACACACACAAATATGTGTATATATATGTGTGTGTTATCAAGCCATTTTATTTGCTATAAAAGAGACCTAAAATGCCACACAGACTGTAATCTGTGAATAGTATGATTGTATATTTCTTATAAGAAAGCTTATTCCTTCAACTTGCTTTGCAGTAATTCTGCATGTAAAATATAATGTGACAAAGGAAAAGTAGTGTTGGAAAAAGTAGATTGTTACTGGAAAAGTTTTGCAGTTTGACCAGAATATGCAGGAAAACAGTCCAGAATAAGCAACTTCTTGTAAATAGATAAAACTAGGATAGGTGAGACTAGATGTGTCCATGAAACCATCTTTAAGATAAAACTGATAGTATTCATGACAGTGTTTCTTTTGGTTTGTTGTCAACATTGTATCTTGCCTGTCATATAAAAATCTTGGATAGAATACTTTAATGGTATTGTACTATGAAATATTCAGTGGCATGACACAACAAATATTCTGAAAATACAACTGAGCAGAAAAAGGTCTAATATAGAAAGTGTATAACAAAAATGAATGCTGGGTAAAGCCTGAAGGACAGTGTGTCTTAATCTCATGCTCACCTGTTTACTGACCACAGCCTTATCTCTGAGTGCACTGCATCACAAGTGCTATGCTGTACCGGTTGAGCCACTGAGGAATTCTGTTGCATCAGAAAAACTTGTTGAGCTGGTTATGTGATACAAATGTTAAAATGTATTAGTTTACAAATCAAGCACTATGATAAAAGTCTTTTGTGGTCATAAGAAATAGCAGCGCAGATCTGTGCTATAATCACAATTTGTGTGAAAAAGAATAAAAGTGTCTGGCGATCCTTCGCTAGTGTTTACATTGCAAACGTGATATACTGTAAATATATATATCTGTTCTGTACTGAATGTATCTTCCAGCATGGCAGTGATTCCAAACTCACATCAAGTAGGACTAAACTGTAGAATCTAGCCATGTGCACGAATAACGAATAATACTGCCGAACAATAAAAAAAAAAATATTCAAATGACACAGAAATAAGCACAAATCAAATAGCCGTGCGTTGCCGTCTCTGTGCGTCTCTCAGAAATCAGAGCTTGGCAGGATTAATAGGCTTACTAGCCTACTAGCTACATCATACACTACTGTTGGATATGTATATTTAAATTATTTAAACGATATGATACACAAATTAATTAAATAAGCACAGCATGATTGCAAATCCATTGCCGTCTCTGCGCGTCTCAGAAACCAAACCAGATTTTTACTGTTTGCGGATACCATAGAAATCAATGAGAAGTGCTGTAAACTGAAACATACCCGCAATTGTCCGTGACTTCTCTTATAAAACAGCATTTTTTTCTCTCTGTGTAATCTCTAAAAATAGATCAATCCAAAACAAATGCTTAAAAGCAGACATGTTGAAGATTAGCCAATGGGCTGATGATTAATACATAAGCTCTTTCCTCACAAAAGCAGTTTATTCAGCATAGTGAATCCTCTCCTCCATGCATTGACATCCATAAAAAAGGTCTCTTGTGCGTTAGCAGGCATTATGCTTTTTCCGGCTAAGGTTGCAGGTTTGTTTTCAAGTGGTTTCAAGTGGTGCTCACTGCAGAGCAAAATTATGTCCAGTTCCACCTCTCTGGACATCATGGGTTGAGCTTGACCTAGTCCAGCTCCACCTCTGTGGATCTAAAGGGTGAAGGGATAGAGTTATGGGTAGGGTTAGTATGTGGTTCTACCTTCTAATTCCTCCCATTATGCCCAAATTACATCCAGAGAGGTGGAGCTTATAATTATATTTGGTAAGTTAGTTTTAGTGATACCCAAAGTAGGGCTGGGCGGTATATCGAGTTTGTACGATATATCGATATATTTTTTAGAAACGATATAGATTGAGACAATACGGTTTATAACGATATACAGTAGTTTTATACAAGCGCATTTAAAGAATAGCGGAGGACGCAGAGTGCATAATCCAGTTTGTCCTAAACATGACGCATACTTTATATTAAGGGCTTCAAAATAACTGGTAAGATATAGTTAACGCGTATAATTTAAATCAGCAGACGCTCTGACAGATACATGGGCTGACTGACAGACTTGCGTTGTTTAATGCGTTTGAGATGTGATGCTTTCCTCAGTGCATAATTTACGTTTCACAGGTATATTCTCCATCTGTAAATGTTAGAAAGTCATGCAAATATGTCCATTTTGCTGTCAGGAGAGGACGGGCCTTCTGCAAGTGAATCTCCGCTAAAATTCAGGATTCCGTGAACGAGCGCAGCCACGCGCATGCGTGCCAAACAGACGGAGCACAGTAGACCTTTCACACAACTTCCGTATTTATGACCGGAAATACGTAATTGTCGTGGTAATCTTCTTCCTCACCGGTCAGGGCAACAGGTAAACAAATGGTGCAAGCAACGAGCAAGAGTTATTGTAGCTTACCGGGCTGTTCTTGTTATTCCCAAAAGCAGCCATATCTGTCGTTTCATTCCTTCCCGGTTCATGGTGAAGTTTGACGGAAATGGATTCAGGCTATCCGGCGGGATGAAGGACCAAACTTTTCTGCTCGTGTCCCACATCCCTTTCAGCGCAAAGCGGCATATGACGCACCTCTGTGGGGAAATATGAAACAAAATTTTTTTTAACTAATATTTAACTTTCTTATATTATTTATATTACCATTATTATCTATTTAAATGTTTTACAGGCTGTAGTATGTTGTTTCACTGACGGAACTACTAAAATAAACACACATTCTTAAATGGATGTTTGAGCCTCGTTAATATATATATTTTTTTAAATGTAGGCTATTTAATTGAATAATGAGGCCATTTAATATATATATATATATATATATATATATATATATATATATATATATATATATATATATATTAAAACCGCTAAAATCAAAAGAATATTCTATAAAATAAAGGAATACATATTACATCAATTGCCTTTTTTATATAACCCTCCCTACCTTTTAATTTACTTTTTTAATTGTAATATTAATATTATTATTTGATGTTTTATTTTGTTTTAAAATATATAACGTGATGTTAATCAACATAATTTTTTATTGTATTTATTATTATTATTATTAATTATTATTATTTAATTTTTTTTCAAATAGAAAAATTTAGAAAATACCGAGATGTATACTGTATCACCATTTAAACAAAAAATACCAAGATATGATTTTTTTGGCCATGTTGCCCAGCCTAAACCCAAAGTCCCTATCAAGGAAAGTGTTCACTCAGCGGTCATATTTGCAACGCCTCCGGCCAGCTATTTCGGCCTAGACCAAGTCCTATCTATTTGAATGGGAGAATCCTGGAATCTCAAAAACTGCTTGCCGAACTCACAATTAAATAACATATTTCAAATCAGAAACAAAATTTGACATTAACTGTCCCATAAATGTTGTGTCTTATGCTCAAATACCATTAAAAAAGCTTATTTTTCAGGCTATACAAGCCAATGCGCATGTGTAGTCCTAAGCGCAAGTCTCAGGTTTCTATGGGAACCGGAGCTTTTAACGACAGCTGCAGTGACGCAATGACTTTACCAATCAGCGATTGGCTTTTTTACTTTATAATGCGGGACTGTTCCGCCATATAGCGTGTTGCAGTTTCTCTCATTCATGAGTAATAGGAGTAAACCGTCTTTTTATAGCTATAGTCTTTGGTGATAAATCATACAGTAGATATGCTACAGTGGAACTATACAAGCTCTATTTTGATTTTTAGTGTAATTTTATTCTTTTACTGCAGAAAGGGAAGATTTAATTGTTTGAGTAGTTGGACAGATTGCAGAAATGAAAGGACTTGACCCTTTTTAGCAGGACATATTTTTTCTTTGACGGAACATCAAGAGAAACAAATTGAAGACTTTGTTATCCTTTGTGTGCTGCTGGTTATAATCACTGTCTGCACACTGCTTTTTCGGTGCTCAGATTTTTCGGCATTCACAGTAAAGTATCCTGCCCACCACAACAACCACAATCTGGAGTTTAAGAATTTGGTGGCCATTTCTGCACTATAAGTGATGTTCTTCTCATAATAAATGGAGCCGTCAGGCGAGAATGTCGATTAATGCAGTGTCAACAGCCTTGTTCATTATAATGGCAGTGTCGTAGCTTTGACATGCCACTCTGAGTTGCTTGCAGTGCAGGCGGGGGTGTATATCATTCCCTAAACCATTTTTTTATTTTTTATTATGCGAAGCAGAAGTATTACGATATGTAAATATTGTCATCACTGATTGACAGGTCGATTGGGGCATATTCAAATGTTGAACTGCTTATGTTTCATTTAACAGCAAGACATGTTGATGGCTTACACAAAATGGAGTGATAAATCCAATGTCCAAAGTTAAATTTACTTACTGCTTAAAGCAGTTCCTACAGTATACTTCAGTTGGTTATGTTTGTTTGTTGTACTTGACAATAATACATGCTGAACTAACAAAAACTCAGTATGTATCCAATGCTCCAGCATGCACCAAAGCTCAAATGAATAATGAGAATTATTGTTTTTATCGAAATGGTGTTGCATTAGATTACTATTTTACTGTATGTGCTACATAGTATACATTTAGAGAGGATTTTGGGAACTATGGGGCATTTAGTATCAACATTATTGTGATATGCTTGAGGCACTACATCAGAGGTAGGGAACGTTGATCCTGGAGAGCCACTGCCCTGCAGAGTTTAGCTCCAACCCTGAAAAAAACACTCACCTGTCTGTAACTTTAGTAATCGTGAAGACCTTGATTAGCTTGTTCAGGTGTGTTTGATTAGGGTTGGATCTAAACTCTGCAGGGCAGTGGCTCTCCAGGATCAACATTCCCTACCCCTGCACTACATGAACCACAGTGATTTGTCAATTATTTGCTATTTATGTAGGGATATTTCAGGGCTTGATGCTTACTTTTTTCCAAAGGAGCACACTGTAACATATTTTGCCATACTAATATTATAGTTATTTTAGTATCACTGAGATACTATATAGTTTTTATTTTAGTTAAACGTTTTAGTAATTCTGTTTAATTCTTTTAATATTTTTTATTTCAGTTTAAGTTTGGTACATCAGGTTAATTTCAACTAAATGAAAATAAGATTTTTTTTTTTCATATATTATTTTATGTCAGTTAACATTTGTTTATTTTAAGTAAAGAGATTTTTTATGGTTTTAGTTTTTGTTAACTATAATAACACTGATACTAGTAAAAATAATGTTCTTAGTCTTTCCTTCCTGTGACAGGGCATCCCAGACAGAAGCTAAAATAGTTAAAAAATATATATATTTTTTAAATGCGAATTAAATTAAATTACATACAGTTGGTGTAACCAAATAGTAACCGGGATGGAAATTGGACACGCTGCGTGACTTTTATTTAATAAACAAGCCCAGGACTCTTATTTTGAAATGTCTATGCTTTATTATTGCAGGATGCTCATTCAAATTCAATGAGAGAAAATATGCATCTTACAACTGTATTCAACATATTACAATATAAACACTGTAAAGTGCAAACTGTCATAATTGATCAGCATTAGTTCATAAGCAATCACTTGGCATAAATGTGCGCTATTCATTGATTGCGAATGCAAATTGATCTCAAGCAGTCTGAATTGCTGTTGCGCAAGCCTGTAGAATGCACAACAGCACCACGTTCAGGCTTTGAAACGTGAAGCGCTCACATGTATGTAATGAAATGATAGCCTTTTGAAGTTTTTTAATCACATTAGGCAGTATCGCGATTCATGTTTTTCCATCCCCATAACATAAAATGCCTTAAAATGATCATTAAGATGCTTGTTATACCATTTAAGGTACTGAAGACTGTTTATGATCTTACATTTAAGAAAACTGATCTGCAGGGATTTTTTATTCACACGTGCTCCAAAATACATTTTACAGTTCACACACATCTATTTTAGTCGCATGCGAGTGAAATGGTTGCACTGTCGAGTCCTGTATTTATTATGATAATCCACTCAAAATGTTTTTTGGAAGCGTGGGGTGTCAGGTTCATGTGTTCTGGTTTGGTTCTGTTCTGTTCTGTTCCTGTTTGTCTGTGTTCCCTTTTGCTGATTTGTTTCCACGGTTTCTCATTAGCTATGCACCTGTTTCTTTTAATTAGCTCACTCTGTGTATATATAGCCCTCATTTTCTGTCCATCCCTGTCCGTTCTCATTTCAATGTTAAGTTGGTTGTGAGTATCTTGTTCTCCTGTGTTATTTTGTTTATATTGTTAAATAAAAGGACTGCTGAATGAAATCCTGCCTCTCAACTCTCCTTGCTGCAACCAATGTGGCATGGGGGAGTCTTCCCAACCATCAGCATTTAATTTGAGAAGTATTTCTGTAAAAGGTTATAGCAGACATTCAGAAATGCGCTCTAGTCAAGCTCAGGTACTTCAACTTTATTGATTTCAACTTATTTACACTGGTAAAGGAATTTACAAGATAGAAATTTAAATAGAACTTAGTCATTGCTTAGTGAAGTACTAAGAGATAGCTTGCATTAATGCGTCAACTTAAAAAAAGTTTATTTGAGCCACATGAATGTTATCTCTAGGCTACCTTCAAATAGGGCAACTGAAAATCTAAGACCAGTTCATTACTCATTATTAGGGGCATTTCTTAAGAGTGATCAATATTGGGGAACATTAAATTCTGGTGATTTTGGGTGTGGTATTTATTTATTTTAATCATATTACATAAAACATATTAACATAAGTTTGTGCTACAGATCATTTAATTTATAGGTCCTTGCCTATGTAGGCCTACACTTTTGTAATATATAAAAACTTGTTAGGATAATGACAACAACAAACTCCATATATTTATATATGCACTGTATATTATATTACAGTGCATCTGGAAAGTATTCAGAGCATTTAACTTTTTCCACATTTTGTTACAGCCTGTGGTAAATTCAGTTGATTGGACATGATTTGGAAAGGCACACACCTGTCTATATAAGTTCCCACAGTTACCAATGCATGTCAGAGCACAAACCAAGCAATGAAGTCCAAGGTATTGTCTGTAGACCTCCGAGACAGGATTGTATCGAGGCACAGATCTGGGGAAGGGTACAGAAATATTTCTGCAGCATTGAAGTTCCCATTAAGCAAAGTGGCCTCCATCATCTGTAAATGGAAGAAGTTTGGAACCACCAGGACCCTTCCTAGAGCTGGCTGCCTGACCAAACTGAGCAGTCAAGGGAGAAGGGCCTTAGTCAGGGAGGTGACCAAGAACCCGATGGTCACTCTGACAGAGCTCCAGTGTTTCTCTGTGGAGAGAGGAGAATCTTCCAGAAGAAAAATCATCTCTGCAGCACTCCACCAATCAGGCCTGTATGGTAGAGTGGCCAGACGGCACGACAGCCCACCTGGAGTTTGCCAAAAGGCACCTGAAGGACCATGAGAAACAAAATTCTCTGGTCCGATGAAACAAAGATTGGACTCTTTGGCCTGAATGGCAAGTGTCATGTCTGGAGGAAACCAGGCACCGCTCATCACCTGGCCAATACCATCCCCATGCAGGAACTGGGAGATTAGCCAGGATTGAGGGAAAGATGAATGCAGCAATGTTCAATGCAGCAATGCAGACATCTTTCATGAAAACCTGCTCCAGAGTGCTCTGGACCTCAGACTGGGGCGCGGGTTCATCTTCCAACAGGACAACGACCCTAAGCACACAGCCAAGATAACAAAGGAGTGGCTACGGGACAACTCTGTGAATGTCTTTAAATGGCCCAGCCAGAGCCCAGACTTGAACCCGATTGAACATCTCTGGAGAGAGCTTGAGAGGTCCTGCAAAGAAAAAGGGGAGAAACTTACCAAAAATAGGTGTGCCAAGCTTGTAGCATCATACTAAAAAAGACTTGAGGCTGTAATTGGTGCCAAATGTGCTTCAACAAAGTATTGAGCAAAGGCTGTGAATACTTATGTACATGTTATTTTTTTCAGTTTTTTATTTTTAATTCATTTGTAAAGATTTCAAACAACCTTCTGTCACATTGTCATTATGGGGTATTGTTTGTAGAATTTTGAGGAAAATAATGAATTCAATCTATTTTGGAATAAGGATGTAACATAACAACATGTGGAAAAAGTGAAGCGCTGTGAACACTTTCAGGATGCATTGTACATTGGAACTCTGTTTTTTCATGGTAGTTTTTAAACAGACTATTATTGTTTTATTATTGACTATAAGAACTGCTCTGAAAACAGCCTTATACTAGTAGATATAATGTATCTGTTTGAATTGATTTCATCGTTTATGAGCTATTTTTGGTAAGATTTGGACAAACTGAACAGACATTATGTAATTTGGACAGTAGTGAAAAACAGAATGCAATTAATTTCAGAAAGTGAGACTACTGTAATGGACATCTTCATGTAAGATATTGAATGTTATCAGCATTAGTAAAGTATTTAATTAAATTTTTAATTTCTAGACCAAAGTGTTCAAAAGTTATAACCAAAAGAAAAGTGAATATTTAAACTGGTGACCCCAAAGTTGGTCAAATTACTATTACTATTCTGGACCACCCCAATCAATGTAAAATATTTCATAATTTCCCCATTTTCCTAAGTACTGTTGATAGGACTGTCTTAGGGCCCTATCATACACCCGGTGTAATGCGATACCAGGCACGAATCAAGTGTTTTTTGCTAGTTTCAGCCCGTCTCAGTTATCATTTTCATGTCCAGCGTTGTTTAAATAGCAAATGCACTCGCGCAAATCTGTTCGCCCATGGGCGTGCTGGTCTGCAAACAAGGTGTGTCCAGGCGCATTGTTGGCGCGTTGCTATTTTGAGGCAACTGAAAACGACTGTGCCATTGACCAACAAAAACCTGGTTTAAAGTCAATAGCGCAATATTTTTTGTGTTATTTAAAGGGTGCCTTAGTAATATGCCCCTATAGGCAGGTGCACAACGTGCGTACACTCTGCTTATTACACACATAGGCACGCGCAGCAGCACACAAACATTTTTAAATATTAAAAATAAAAGGATTCTTCTCTGAAGAAGCGTTCAGTCTTTCTGCTCGCAAATTCCACCATGTAAATAGTGAATTCCCCATGGTGCAAGCGCAACTGGGAATGGGACTCTGATTGTTTTTTTTGCACGTTATGCCCAAAACACACCCATGACTCATTAAGAGACTAGGTACAACCCTTTTGGACCAGCGCCGACCATTTTTTTTCCCGCCGTTAAACTAGTAAAAGTTGATTCGGTCACGCCATAAGTAGGGTTGGGTACTGAAACCCGGTGCCAATATGGGTACCTATATAACCGGTATGTACAGACTGGATCAGAACGCAGATTTCGGTTCCTCATTTCAGTGCCACTTAAATTCAAATGTGCTTTTGCGCTTTGGCTGGCACCGAGCCAGAGACAGACGCCCTCAGCGCTTGTCAGTATCACAACTATTCAGTGATTTCAACCACATAACGTTTATTTTAGGTTCCAGACATTTAATGCACATAAGTACTAGCAAAAAGTACACACTGATGTCTATTGAAGCGGCAATAACAATACTTTTTAGTTATAATTTGAATATGTGTCTTTATATCAAGTCAAGTCAACTTTATATAGCGCTTTTCACAATGCAGATTGTTTCAAAGCAGCTTTACAGTGTTAAACAGGAAAATAATGCAACCGAATTTGATTCGGCTGTACAGCCGCTCTGGAGAAAACGGTGATGTCATCTAGCTCATTTCAATTATCATATACACTCACCTAAAGGATTATTAGGAACACCTGTTCAATTTCTCATGAATGCAATTATCTAATCAACCAATCACATGGCAGTTGCTTCAATGCATTTAGGGGTGTGGTCCTGGTCAAGACAATATACTGAACTCCAAACTGAATGTCAGAATGGGAAAGAAAGGTGATTTAAGCAATTTTGAGCGTGGCATGGTTGTTGGTGCCAGACGGGCCGGTCTGAGTATTTCACAATCTGCTCAGTTACTGGGATTTTCACGCACAACCATTTCTAGAGTTTACAAAGAATGGTGTGAAAAGGGAAAAACATCCAGTATGCGGCAGTCCTGTGGGCGAAAATGCCTTGTTGATGCTAGAGGTCAGAGGAGAATGGGCCGACTGATTCAAGCTGATAGAAGAGCAACTTTGACTGAAATAACCACTCGTTACAACCGAGGTATGCAGCAAAGCATTTGTGAAGCCACAACACGCACAACCTTGAGGCGGATGGGCTACAACAGCAGAAGACCCCACCGGGTACCACTCATCTCCACTACAAATAGGAAAAAGAGGCTACAATTTGCACAAGCTCACCAAAATTGGACAGTTGAAGACTGGAAAAATGTTGCCTGGTCTGATGAGTCTCGATTTCTGTTGAGACATTCAGATGGTAGAGTCAGAATTTGGCGTAAACAGAATGAGAATATGGATCCATCATGCCTTGTTACCACTGTGCAGGCTGGTGGTGGTGGTGTAATGGTGTGGGGGATGTTTTCTTGGCACACTTTAGGCCCCTTAGTGCCAATTGGTCATCGTTTAAATGCCACGGCCTACCTGAGCATTGTTTCTGACCATGTCCATCCCTTTATGACCACCATGTACCCATCCTCTGATGGCTACTTCCAGCAGGATAATGCACCATGTCACAAAGCTCCAATCATTTCAAATTGGTTTCTTGAACATGACAATGAGTTCACTGTACTAAAATGGCCCCCACAGTCACCAGATCTCAACCCAATAGAGCATCTTTGGGATGTGGTGGACTGGGAGCTTCGTGCCCTGGATGTGCATCCCACAAATCTCCATCAACTGTAAGATGCTATCCTATCAATATGGGCCAACATTTCTAAAGAATGCTTTTAGCACCTTGTTGAATCAATGCCACGTAGAATTAAGGCAGTTCTGAAGGCGAAAGGGGGTCAAACACAGTATTAGTATGGTGTTCCTAATAATCCTTTAGGTGAGTGTATATTCAAGTAATGTAGCTGTCATAGTTAATTTAGTTTAGTAATTAAATTGATTTGGATATTTTTTTTGAAAATTTTGTGTCCCCAACTGAGCAAGCCAAGCCAAAGGCGACAGTGGAGACGGCTTTTTTGAGGATGGCGCGTCGATTAAACAATTATTAAATAGGAATATTTGAAATATCAGAGTCATCACGCCGGAGATGGATCCATTGAGGATGCCATGTCGATGAGCAATTTCAGAGGGTAGACTTATTGACACGGTCTCTGCAGACACTTCAGGGATGAGTTGGTCATGTCCAGGCGCAGGTTCACCATCTGATCTAGATACGGCCCGGATCTGGCTGACTGCGGTAAACCTCGGGATAAACAGAGAGACTAACATTAGCGTAGATGCCATTCTTCTTATGATGTAACGAGTACATCAGGTGTTATGGGAAGTTTTCCCGGTTCCGGCTGACCTATCAGATTATCAGATTTTTATATCAGATACACAGTATATTGTAACTATATAGTTTACTCTATTCTTCTCCAAGTTTACCGTTCACTTACTTTCATGTATTTTGTGAGACGTAGATGATTTTACATGATGTTAATCCGACAGATCTGATTCTCTAAATTGCGGCGCAAACTAATATGGCGGCGCCCATCGCGCATTATAGATCAACTAACACACATTCACTTACTCATATTTGAAATCAGAATATCAGATAGTTCATGACATAGTTAACAAGTTTGTGAATATTTTGAATAAAAAAGAAAAAACGAAATAAAACCGATACAGCTGTCATACAGCACTACTGTGGCTGCTGTGTGTCACGTGAGAAGCATAACGTGTCGTCATGGAAACAATAAGGCGATGCGTTCTAAAATATTTAGCCAGAGAATATGGTCATATTTCTGCAAAATAATGCTGAACCTTGAAGCTGGTTTGTAGCATACCAAGAATACCGACTACTTTGCTGTTATTAGTACTGTAACTGTTAGGCCTATTTAGTGTTAAATTAGGCCTATTGTAGTTGGTTTAGGTGGCTTAGGTTTTACTGTGAATTTGTTAAGTAAATTGTGTTTTGTGTCTATTTATATATTTAAGTATACTTTAAACTTTTAATACATTTTTCAATTTAAAGAAATGTTTTTTTTTTTTAAATAAAAAGCCATTCTTTAATGTCATACTATCGTTTTGTGGCTCTTTTTTTATTTATTTTTATTTTAAGTATTGGTTCAGGCACCGTTTAGGCACCGGTACCTTTAAAAGTATTGGTTTGGCACCAGTATCGTAAAAAAAACCCAAACGTTACCCAACCCTAGCCCTAAGTGCTTCAGATTGTTAAAATAGGGCCCATAGACTCCAATTTAGGAAGAATAATACTAAAGAAAAACAACAATTACAATAGGCGCTACTCACATTGTAAAGCCCCTAACATGGGTTACAGCACCTTCAGTGCTTGGCTCCAAAAAAGATGAAAATGCTCTAGGGGCTTGGCCTTTAAGTATCACCATAATACAGTGGCTCCCAGGCTACACATTTTGAGTATCCTTGAGTATTGCTCAGCTTGTCCAATACTTGGAGGTACTGCAGTTGAAATCTTTGTTGTGGGAAATCCTTATTGTGCTGTAGATTTATTTTTTAGCCTAGGAACACAGCCTTGCCATCAGGAGAAGAAATATGTGGAAAAATGTTCTGGGCTTGTAGAATGGAACTCTGTCAGGAATTCTATTCCATAGCAGACCAAGAGAGTTGCCGCTCCATGATTGATGCACTTGTACTGCAAGTCAAGGAGAGCTGGGGCTTGCCGAGCCATGTGATGGATATACCAATATATTGTGACTACACCAGTGGTTGTCACCAGTGGTGTGCCCACCCTTTTATGACGATGATGAATGTTTCAACTGGTGGCCAATTCATGATTCACTCTGTATATACTATTTTTATACTATTTTTACCCTAGAGCTAGCTAGACAAATCTAATATGGAGGTAGTGAAAAAAAAGAAATACAGCATTAGTCAACATGAAGTGATATTCATAAACCATTTTACTTAATTCTCGATTGATCAGCCAGAACCAATTTCAGAAAGCTGTATGTTTGTAATTTTTACATAAAATGCAAAATGCTAAAGTGAAAATCTGTAAACTGGTTACTAAGTTATTATTACCATTTAATTTACAGTGAAAACAGTAAAAGGACAGAAGTCCTTGTGTGTGTCACACTCAGTTGCAGAAAGGTACAAGAAGATGAGCAGGTAAAACAGCTTTAATAATCCACTCTCGAAAAACTCAAATAACAACAGGCAGACAAACTCAACGCAACATTAACGAGACTGGACAACTGAGGAGTGAAAAGACAGCACTTAAGTACAAGCCAAATGAATGAAATAATGATAAACACCCTTGCTGATTAAATGAATTACCATGACAACTAAAGAGTGGTGGGAAAACTGAAAGGAAGACAGGAAACTAGTGAAAACAAACTAAAAGTCCATGATAATGAAACTAAGAATGAATGTTTGTGACAGTGTGACATCATGTATGCATATACACTCACCTAAAGGATTATTAGGAACACCTGTTCAATTTCTCATTAATGCAATTATCTAATCAACCAATCACATGGCAGTTGCTTCAATGCATTTAGGTCCTGGTCAAGACAATCGTCTCGGTTACGACTGTAACCTTAGTTCCCTGAGTAGGGAACGAGACGCTGCGTCACCGCTTTGGGAACGCCTCTGCGTGATTGCGTCGTGAAGCACATGTGTAATCAGTCCAATGGAGAGACGGAACGTCATAGGCGGGTGACGTCATCGACCCGGAAGGTATAAAGCATACCGGCAAACAAACGCCGCTAGCTTCTGTGGTAGAGTGAAGCAAGACGCTTTTGCGGGCATGCGGGGAGTATGGCAGGGTGACGCAGCGTCTCGTTCCCTACTCAGGGAACTAAGGTTACAGTCGTAACCGAGACGTTCCCTTTCGAGGGAACTCGCGCTGCGTCACCGCTTTGGGAACGAGAATACCCACGTCCCCATAGGAGCCGGATGCCCGCCTGTGCATTGTCTAAAAGGCGAGCACCCGAGCCCCTGGAGTAATGTCAAGTTCGTAGAACCTCACGAAAGTGAGCGGCGAGGACCACCCCGCCGCGTCACAAATGTCTTGCAGGGAGGCCCCTGCTAGGAATGCCCGAGAGGCAGCCATACCCCTAGTCGAGTGTGCCCGGACAGCCAAAGGGAAAGGCTGCCCGACCACCTCATAAGCAAGTGAAATAGCCTCAACTATCCACTTGCTCATCCTCTGCTTAGAGACCGGACCCCCTCTCGAGGGTGGACCGTAACACACAAACAACTGTTCCGATTTTCTCCACAGGGCAGCTCTGTGGACATAAGCGTCTAGTGCGCGAACAGGGCAAAGCAGATTGGATCTTTCCTGGTCAGACGTCAGAAAGGGAGGTGGACAAAAGGCCATGAGTACTATGGGTCTCACAGTATTAGTGGGAACCTTAGGAACGTACCCCGGTCTGGGGTGCAGAAAAGCTTTAGCCATACCGGGAGCAAATTCCAAGCACGAGGGTGCCACAGAGAGGGCTTGTAAGTCCCCTATTCTTTTTAAGGAAGAGATAGCCAGCAGAAAGATGGTCTTTAAGGTGAGGAGTTTCTCAGAAATTTCTTCAATGGGCTCGAAGGGAGCCTGAGAAAGGCCCTGAAGGACAATAGATAAGTCCCAGGCCGGCACCCTGGTGCGTACTGCGGGCCTCAGTCTGATAGTGCCACGGAGGAAACGAGTAACTAGGGGGTGTCGCCCGAGGGTAACACCATCGAAAGGAGAGTGGTAAGCTGCTAAGGCCGCCACGTACACCTTCAAAGTGGAGGGAGCTAACCCAGCGGAGAATTTCTCCTGCAGGAACTCCAGCACCGCGCTCGCAGGGCAGTTTACTGGATCCCACAGGCGATCTCTACACCATAAGGTGAAGAGTCTCCATTTCAATGCGTACAGTTTCCTCGTGGAGGGAGCTCTAGAGTGTAGGATGGTCTCCACAACCTCGGTTGAGAGACCGGAGCTTAGGAGCTGGGCCCCCTCAGAGGCCAAGCCCACAGATTCCACAGCTCTGGGCGTGGGTGCAGGAAGGCACCGCCCGACTGAGAGAGCAGGTCCCTCCTGCACGGAATCTCCAGGGGAGAGCCGTTGAGGAGCGACACAATGTCCGAGAACCAAACCCGGGCTGGCCAGAACGGAGCTACTAGGAGCAGATGGGCACCGTCCCGACGAACTCTCTCTAGAACTCCCGGAAGCAGAGCGATCGGGGGGAAAGCGTACAGGGGCAGCCTCGGCCACTCCTGTACCATGGCGTCCAGTCCCAAGGGAGCTGGAGGAGTTAGAGCAAACCATAGACGACAATGAGTGTTGTCTTGAGTGGCGAACAGGTCTACTTCTGCTCTGCCGAATTCTTGCCAGAGGAGCTCCACCACCTCGGTGTGGAGTCTCCACTCCCCGGGCCTCGGCCCCTGCCTCGACAGGATGTCTGCTTCCGTATTCAGGCGCCCTGGGATGTAGATTGCCCTGATTGAGAGCAATTTCCCCAGGGCCCACAGGAGGATTTGACGAGTCAGCTTGTACAAAGGGCGAGACCTCAAACCCCCCTGGTGATTTATATAGGAGACCACCGATGTGTTGTCTGTGCGAACTAGAACATGATGGCCCCTGAGATACGGCAGGAAATGTCTCAGAGCCTGGAACACAGCAAGCATTTCCAGGCAATTTATGTGCAACGCACGATGAGAGTCCTGCCATAGGCCCTGGGCCGAGCGACCACTCATGGTCGCCCCCCAACCCGTAAGGGAGGCATCCGTGGTCAGAGTGACCCGCTGGCACGGTACCCCCAGTAACGGGCCTTGGGCTAGAAACTGAGGGTCCTTCCACATGACTAAGGCGCGGAGGCATCGCCGCGTTACCTTGATCACGCGAAAGGGATTTCCCCTCGGGGAAAAACCCTTGGTCTTGAGCCACCACGGTAAAGGTCTCATGTACAACAGGCCACGAGGAATGACGTTGGACGCTGCTGCCATCAGGCCTAACAGTCTCTGATACTGTTTGACAGTGAGTGGCTGGTCTAGTTTCACCCCTTTCACAGCTGAGAGAATCGATCCTACGCGAGGCTCTGATAGACGGGCCTGCATCAGGATCGAATTCCAACACACACCCAGATACGTTATTTTCTGTACTGGAGAAAGAACGCTCTTCTTGAGGTTGAGCCTCAGCCCTAACCTCTTTATGTGCGCGAGAACAACATCTCGATGTTGAACCGCCAGACGTGCTGACTGAGCCAAAATCAGCCAGTCGTCGATATAATTGAGAATGCGGATCCCCTGCATACGCAAGGGGGCTAATGCCGCGTCTACACACTTGGTGAAGGTGCGGGGTGATAGGGCTAGACCGAAGGGAAGCACCCGATATTGGTACGCTTGTCCCCCAAAAGCGAACCTCAGGTACTTCCTGTGCTGCGGAAGGATGGAGATGTGGAAGTAAGCATCTTTGAGATCTATCGTGACAAACCAGTCCTCGGACCTGATTTGGGACACGATATGTTTGAGTGTAAGCATCTTGAACCTGAACTTTGCCACTGCGCGATTCAGCGAGCGCAGGTCCAAAATGGGGCGCAACCCCCCATCCTTCTTTGGCACTATAAAATAGCGACTGTAGAAACCCGACTCCCTGTCGGAGAGAGGAACCTTCTCTATGGCCCCCTTCCGTAGGAGGGTCTGGACTTCTTGAGTCATAACCAGAGCCTGCTCGGGGCCCACCAAGGTAGGTAGGACCCCCTTGAAACCGGGTGGACGACACCTGAACTGGATGGCGTACCCTGATCTTATTATCTGCAGGACCCAACGAGATATATTTGGCAGTTTTTCCCATTCTGGCAAAAAATCTATTAGGGGTACCAGTCCCTCGAGACTGGCCTCTGGTATACTGAGTGCTGGGAGCACAGCGCCCTGAAACGGATGACCGGCAGGGAACGGCTGACTCGACAGCGCCACCTCCTTGTCTGGAGGACGCGGGCCATCCTCGGATGACTCGCGAGGGCCTTCCACGCCCCGGCACTCGGGCGGGGTTAGTGGAGAGACCCTGTGAGGGTACCGGAAAAGGACGGGCACCGTATGCTGAGGTGAACACCGCCTGTTCCCGAAGGGGGAAACCCTCACTGCCCTGGGCCCACTGGCGTCAGGGCCTCTTAGACGCAGCCTTCCTAGAGATAAGAACAGTCCGCAGATCTGCTCTACCCCTAGAGGGCTGCGTCTGGGGGTGTCGCCCACCGCCCCACCCTTTCTGAGGGGGAGTACGAGTGGCGACACTTTGTTTCTGTTGCGCCCGGTGTACGGAGCTTGTACTCGGTGTCTGCTGCTCCCGCACAGCAGCAGACGAGGCCTGGGGTTTTCTCGGGAGGAGCTGCTTGAGCGCCGCAGACTGTTTCTTTGCCTCCTGAAACCTGTCGGTGACGGTAGTGACAGCGTCACCGAACAGGCCGTCAGGAGACAGCGGCGCATCAAGCAGAAAGCTCTTATCTCTCTCCCGAATCTCGGTCAGATTAAGCCACAGATGCCTCTCCGTAGCCACCAGGGCTGCCATAGAACGGCCTATAGATTTGGCCGTCTCCTTGGTGGCTCGGAGAGCTAAATCTGCTGAAGATCGGAGCTCATTAACTAAGTCTGCTCCGATCTCCTGGCTGGACCCCAGGTCTCTTAGCAGGTCGGCCTGGTATGCCTGCACGATGGCCATAGTGTGCAGGCACGCGGCGGCCTGACCCGCTGCCGAGTACGCCTTGCCCACCAAAGAGGATGTGGTTCTTAATGGTTTGGTGGGCAAGGTCGGAGTTTTAATGGCCGATGCCGACTGAGGAGAGAGATGGCTCGCAAGCGTCTCCTCCACCTTCGGCATCGGACCATACCCATGCTTCTTCAGCCCCTGTATGTTACTATACACTGACGTTTGGGGGCTGAAGACACGAGAGGACATGGGCCGCTTCCACGTTCTCGACACCTCAGTGTGGAGATCCGTGAAAAACGGTAAACTCCGACGTGGAGGCTGGGCAGAGCGGGAGGGGAGAAAGCGCTCGTCCAAACGGCTCTTGGACGAGACGCTCTCTTGATTCTCTTGTGGCCAGTCAATGTTTAGTTTGGCCACAGCTCTGCACAGGACCTCCAAAAGCTCCTCACCAGCAGGGGATTGAAGTGGCGAGTCTTCAACCCCCGCGTCAACGCTGCAAATATCGATCTCGTCAGAGCTTGATAAAAGCAGCGCTGAGGCTGCCCCCTGGGTGGGAGAAACCGCAGGGCGGGCTCCCGAACCCAGAGAGGCAGCACTGGATCTGCCAGGTGAGGGCAGAGAAAGGGCTGGGCCCGTCTCTAACCCCTCTGACAGATCCATCTGCGAACCCCACGACATAAGCTGCCGCTGTGCCTCAGCAACAGCGGGGCCTGTGCCGCGGGGAACGCGAACCGGGACACCCTCCTCAAAAAGTGCCCGGCGGGATCGCAGCACTCTCATAGGCAAAGCCTCACAATGCTCACAGCCGGCCCCCTCGAGAGCCGACTGAGCGTGCTGTTCACCCAAACAAACAACGCACATCAAGTGTGTATCCCCGCTCGTGATGTGACGAGAGCAGGGAGGAACACACTTTCTGTAACGCTGTTCGCTCGCCATAATGTCTCTTTAAATGTCAGTGTGTATGCAAACTTGTAGGAAATAGAAAACAAGAGAAGTCTGAACTCAGACACAAAACACAAATCTGACAATGACAATACACAGAGCGCTTGCTGAAAGCAACAGAAGCTAGCGGCGTTTGTTTGCCGGTATGCTTTATACCTTCCGGGTCGATGACGTCACCCGCCTATGACGTTCCGTCTCTCCATTGGACTGATTACACATGTGCTTCACGACGCAATCACGCAGAGGCGTTCCCAAAGCGGTGACGCAGCGCGAGTTCCCTCGAAAGGGAACTCCTGAACTCCAAACTGAATGTCAGAATGGGAAAGAAAGGTGATTTAAGCAATTTTGAGCGTGGCATGGTTGTTGGTGCCAGACGGGCCGGTCTGAGTATTTCACAATCTGCTGAGTTACTGGGATTTTCACGCACAACCATTTCTAGAGTTTACAAAGAATGGTGTGAAAAGGGAAAAACGTCCAGTATGCGGCAGTCCTGTGGGCGAAAATGCCTTGTTGATGCTAGAGGTCAGAGGAGAATGGGCCGACTGATTCAAGCTGATAGAAGAGCAACTTTGACTGAAATAACCACTCGTTACAACTGAGGTATGCAGCAAAGCATTTGTGAAGCCACAACACGCACAACCTTGAGGCGGATGGGCTACAACAGCAGAAGACCCCACCGGGTACCACTCATCTCCACTACAAATAGGAAAAAGAGGCTACAATTTGCACAAGCTCACCAAAATTGGACAGTTGAAGACTGGAAAAATGTTGCCTGGTCTGATGAGTCTCGATTTCTGTTGAGACATTCAGATGGTAGAGTCAGAATTTGGCGTAAACAGAATGAGAACATGGATCCATCATGCCTTGTTACCACTGTGCAGGCTGGTGGTGGTGGTGTAATGGTGTGAGGGATGTTTTCTTGGCACACTTTAGGCCCCTTAGTGCCAATTGGGCATCGTTTAAATGCCACGGCCTACCTGAGCATTGTTTCTGACCATGTCCATCCCTTTATGACCACCATGTACCCATCCTCTGATGGCTACTTCCAGCAGGATAATGCACCATGTCACAAAGCTTGAATCATTTCAAATTGGTTTCTTGAACATGACAATGAGTTCACTGTACTAAAATGGCCCCCACAGTCACCAGACCTCAACCCAATAGAGCATCTTTGGGATGTGGTGGAACAGGAGCTTCGTGCCCTGGATGTGCATCCCACAAATCTCCATCAACTGCAAGATGCTATCCTATCAATATGGGCCAACATTTCTAAAAAATGCTTTCAGCACCTTGTTGAATCAATGCCACGTAGAATTAAGGCAGTTCTGAAGGCGAAAGGGGGTCAAACACAGTATTAGTATGGTGTTCCTAATAATCCTTTAGGTGAGTGTATTTTATTTAAATAATTTTGTTTCTTCTTATTTTTGTTATCAGTGATGTGCATTTGGGTGTTTTGAGTTACAATTTAATTTCTGTTATTTAGTTAATGTTTATTGGTTTATTTTAGTGTTGTGTGTTACCCTGACCTATCAATACATTTTAAGCAAGCAGATTATAAGGTCAGTTAACATTAGTTAATGCATTAGCTAACAATGAGCAATATATTTATTACAGTATTTATTATTATGTTAGTTAATAAAAATACATCTGCTCGTATTTCTTGTTAACTTAGATCTATTAAAAAAAAGCATTGATTTTAATAGTGTATTAGTAAATGTTGAAATTAAGTAAGGGATAATGTACATCCAGCTGGTTGTTATCGCAGAATAAACCCCGACAGAGTGATCAGGACCGCGACGCGAAGCGTCTATTAAACGGCTACTTGTCTCTTAGTAAGTTAGATACGAAATATTGTCTTGAGTTTAAATATTTTATTAGCTCTTATGCAAAGCTTCCGTGAAGAAAAACAGTTCCAAACTGCTTTAAGCCTTTATCTATTGCTGAAAAGATTCGTTTTTACCATATATGTTGAAATTAATGCTGAAAGGGATAGTTCACCCAAAAATGAAAATAAGCCCATGATTTACTCACCCTCAAGTCATGCTAGGTGTATAAGACATTCTTCTTTCAGACAAATAAAATCGGAGTTATATTAAAAAAGTCCTGGATAATCCAAGCTTTATAATAGCAGTAGTTGTAGCTCTGCTTTTGAAGTCCATAAAAAAGGCACCTTTCCATCAAATAACGTGCTCCACACAGCTCTGGGGGGTTAATAAAGGCCTTCTGAAGCGAAGCGATGCATTTGTGTAAGAAAAATATCCATATTTAAAACTTTATGAAGTAAAGTTCCGGCCAATCACCTTCCATGGAAAAAGTGTTGAAAGTGCCTCTCTCATTTAAAAATGCGTACGCTATGTCTGACGACCGTAACTGGTAGCGTAAGCATTTGAACTGCAGAGGCACTTTCAACACTTTTCCCATAAATTGAATACGGAAGGCGATCGGCCGAAACTTTACTTTATAAAGTTTTAAATATGGATATTTTTCTTACACAAACACATTGATTTGCTTCAGAAAGCCTTTATTAACCCCCCAGAGCTGTGTGGAACACGTTATTTGATGGACAGATGAATTTTTATGGCATTTTTAACAGAACAACAATCGCTGCCATTATAAAGCTTGGATTATATTATTTTTTTAATATAACTCTGATTGTATTCGTCTGAAAGAAGAATTTCATATACACTTAGGATGACTTGAGGGTGAGTAAATTATGGGCTAATTTTCATTTTTGGGCGAACTAACTCTTGAAGTCTTCCATGAGTCAACGTCAGCGGAGTGACACTTTAAGCATATAAGTAGTACCGGTCAAGATAATTCGTAGTACCCGGATGAGCGGTGTGTTATTCACTTTGGCGGTTGTTATCTGGAAATAACATACCGCTGGAATGCGCGATTGACCAATCAGAATCAAGTATTCCACAGAGCCGTGTAATAACATTAACTAATAAATGCTTTGGAAGTATTTGTCGTTGTTCATGTTAACTAATGTAGTTAACTAAAGTTAACAAATTGCACCGTATTGTAAAGCGTTACCACATTAACATTATATACGTTAGTTAAATATCCAAGTACAATATGCCATTCCATTCTACCTGAACACTGTAACCTTATTTTTTTACTTAATTTCTGGCAACCTCCACTGCTGTTTTTTTTTTTATTTTTTACTGTTTTTTTTATAGGATAATTCATTTTTTCTTTGCCATTGTCAACTGTAAAATAACACAACATAAGTACATTATGGCCCATTACAACAGATTTCTATTTCTGTTTTAAAGATGGAATTAAAATCTGTGACCCCAAAAAAGCTAAAGCTTTTGAAAGATATAATGTAAAATCAACATACTGCTGCAAAAATTGCATCTTTTTTAGTTATTATTAAGAGATGTGTGGTCAGCTGAATTTATTTTCTTGTGTAGAATGATATTTGGTGCTGTTGAAAGCAACCTTCATGCAACATACAAAGTACAATTTTGCTTAATAAAACTGATTATGGGAACCGCATTGCAACTTTTCAAAGAGCACAAAGATAAAATATCTCAGTTTCCGATCATCTCGTCTGAAGCATCACTTTGTTTTTTGTTTTTTCCTCACACGTTATTTTGCGAGCAGTCAAGTTGCATTTCTTGTTGAATATCTGTCCAAAGGCACAGATTTGTCCTTCAGAATCCCCAATGGTATTATTGTATCACAGTGATATCTTTCCCCTTTATTCTCTACATTCATAATAGCACAGTCTGTGAAGGTTAGGGCCCATAATCCTTTAAATGATGTTCACTTGAGCATTTATGCATCTCTTATTTCGAAAGAGCCAAACAAAACACAGTGGGTCATTTCAAGGTGGGTTCATTACTGCACAACTTTTTCTTCCGTACAGTACAATTAAACTGATTTAGTAGAGTTCATGAAGTAATTCAAGAGGAGGCTTTAACTCTATAGTCTGTCTGACATCAGAGTCTAAAGACTACTTTAGACCAACTTGAATTTCTAGCTGGGTTATATTCTTTAGTGCTGGTTTGTTTCTGGTCTAGTGGACCACTAGGCAAATTTAGCTGATTAAAGGTTGGTATACACTAGACAACTTTTAAAATCTAGTACGTAGAATTTCATTCATACTACCCATATTCATACTATATAGAACGTAGGCCTACTTTTTTTAACAGTTGCAAAGTAAATTCAAATTCAGATGTAGTAGCTACTGTCACAAACTATGGTGATCAAAACACTGGAGACCTGGAAATAGGAACTTTAATGACCAAATACTCAGGATACACACAGGGAAACACACCGACAAACACTGAGGGAGAACTGAAGACTAAATACACAGGGCAAACAAGGTGGTTGACTAGACACAGGTGAATGACATCACTAATTAACAAGACACAGCTGGGACAAATGAACTCATAATGACGTGACCATGGAAACAAACAAGTGCCGGGAAACAGAACAAAGGAACATGTGACACGCAAAAACACAACTGACACAGACTAAACATGTGACAGCTACTCAGACAGTACGCGATTTTGGACGCAGTGGTTGTGTTGTAAAATTAGCTCAAAATATAAAACATGCTTGATATCTTCCAACAGGATGCAATCAAACTTTGAAGATAAAAAATCTGAGTCTGTGACTATCATTCACTGCACAATTTTCTGTGAAATCTGTGAACTCAAATCTTCAGACTGTCTCTGACTTTCGGCAACTTGTCCAGGCGGTAAATCGGGGCAAAAGTCATGTAGTGTATTCCAACCTTGATTTGCCTTGGCGTTGACTGACCAAGTTAGTCTCAAGTAAGCTGGGCCATTACCTTCAGGGAGCAGCTTGCATTCTTCTCATCTCTTGCAAATTTGCATCCGTGGCAAAAAAATGTGCCAATCTGAGCATTTAAAGTTATGGTGGTAAAGCCAAAAGGACATGCTTCACAGTGAAACTGGAGTCATGATACAGTGGAAAAGCTGTTGTTGGCACACACAGTGGTAATCATGGTGATGATGGTAATGTACTGTGGTACAAAGGAACGTAATCGCACCATTTGAACCCGCAACCTTCAGGTTACCAGTTTGACTCTCTAACCATTAGGCCACGACTGCCACCAGTTTTTACCAGTCACCTATAGCTAAAATCGGACAAGAATTTTAAGAAGTTTAAAGGAGCAGTGCTCAAGAGTAAGAAGACTATTCAGTGGTCTTATGATGGTCATCTTCAATTTGATGTTTCGCAAAGTCTTGCCAGCTTCTTCAAAGAAAAACTGATTCAATCAATGAAGATGGAGTGGCTTATTGAAAGCTAGCTGCCTAATGGCCATGATAAAATAAAAAGAATAAAAATACCCTATTAAAAGTACTTCATAGCAAGTGAGCAAGCAGATGAGGAAAGCAGTCACTAAGAGGATTGGTGGGTATTCCTTGTTACTTACGTTGAGGATCAACACAGGCCTTCGTTAAGTAATGTTTGAAATTAAGCCAAGTCCCTTGTTCTTTCTGAGCTAATGCACTCTGGGCTGACTCTTCCAGAACCATATCTGCTCAGACTGTGATTGAACAAATGCGATCGCTTTTGATATGGGCTCTAATAAAAACTCCAGATGTTTGGCCACATAGTCGCCACCAGTTAAAACACGATAACCTTCCACCGGCTAATGTTTGCACATGAAGAAAAATGATGATGAAAATGCTATATATGCCCAGTGGACACCTCACTGTGGAGCGTGGAGATAATATCAGTTAATGAGCTGGACTTTCTTGACCTGTGAACTCTCATGGAAAATACAGTCCTTGTAAAGTCATGCTTGGATAATCATATTACATTGGCAGAGAAATTGCAGGTAAGCACTTCGGCCAAACAGCCATTATCTGGCTGCTGTACATGCCAGCAAGCACTCAGAGAAGTCACTTTTCAATATCTACTGTTCAATAATACAGCCATCACATACAAAAACACCTTACTTTGCTAGTTCCATTCCTTTGTTAATTCACTCTTTATCTGAAGAACTTTCACTCATTAAGTAGGAGTGTTTTGTATGATAATACAGCTGTTTTGTTTCTTTTTCTTTTCTCTGTGATCAAGAGTGAAAATAATAGGCTCGTTTGAGCTGAGCAAAATCTGCGCAGAACAGATCCCCGGTGATCACTGTGAGATGCATGGCGGTAAGAAATGTGTCCAAGTGTGGTCCGACTTGCTCTGATGTCATGCTGACATACACCGATCAGGCATAACATTATGATCCTAATATTGTGTTGGTCCCCCTTTTGCTGCCAAAACAGCCCTGACCCATCGAGGCATGGACTCCACTAGACCCCTGAAGGTGTGCTGTGGTATCTGGCACCAAGATGTTAGCAGCAGATCCTTTAAGTCCTTTAAGTTGCGAGGTGGGGTCTCCATGGATCGGACTTGTTTGTTCAGCACATCCCACAGATGGTCGATTGGATTAAGATCTGGGAAATTTGGAGGCCAAGTCAACACCTCAAACTTGTTGTTGTGCTCCTCAAACCATTCCTGAACCATTTTTGCTTAGTGGCAGAGTGCATTATCGTTATAGAGGCCACAGCCACCAGGGAATACTGTTTCCATGAAAGGGTGTACATGGTCTTCAACAATGGTTGTGGTACGTGTCAAAGTAACATCCACATGGATGGCAGGACTATGGCAGGTCTGCGGCCCCATACGCAACAAACTGCAATGCACTGTGTATTCTGACACCTTTCTATCAGAACCAGCTTTAACTTCTTGAGCAATTTGAGCTACAGTAGCTCATCTGTTTGATCGGACCACATCGGCCAGCCTACTCTCCCCATGTGCATCAGTGAGACTTGGCCACCCATGACCCTGTCGCCGGGTCACCACTGTTCCTTCCTTGGACCACTTTTGATAGATACTGACCACTGCAGACTGGGAACACCCCACAAGATCTGCAGTTTTGGAGATGCTCTGACCCAGTCGTCTAGCCATCACAATTTGGCCCTTGTCAAACTCGCTCAAATCCTTATGCTTGCCTATTTTTCCTGCTTCTAACACATCAACTTTGAGGACAAAATATTCACTTGCTCCCTAATATATCCCACCCACTAACAGGTGCAGTGATGAAGAGATAATCGGTGTTATTTACTTCACCTGTCATAATGTTATGCCTGATCAGTGTATGTAAAAAAAAAACTCCACTCGGCTGTGTCGGATACTGCAGTCGGGCACAGTTTCTTTCCACTGACTGCGCTGATCCAAAGCACAATGGGAAACAACTTGCTGACGACACAGCTTAATGCTCATTGGTTTAAACAACCGTGATGTATGGTTCTCTTTTAAAATATTTTAAAACTCTGATATCATGTTTTTATGTGTATATATTATGTGTGAATGTTCCCAAACTCTCTGACAGTGCGACCTCTTATGTGATTGTTGCCATATTTAAAAAAAAAAATTAAAGTAAAAATGATTGATAAACACATATTTCAAATGGAATTAAATAAGTTCTTTGGGTGTCTTGTTCATCATATTTATTTCCATACAAAAGCAACAGAACTTTAATTAAATACAGTTAATTAGCAACACAGTGCATGAGTGTGAATACTGCTGATCTCTGAGGTGTCTGATCCACTACAAGAGAGAGAACTGTCCATCTTGGCTGTTCTTTTTTTACTCCTCCCCTCACTGTAGCAACCTACTCTCGCTTACATTTCAAGCGAGGCGCATCTCAAACTTGTCTAATGTTGTACATTTATTATTTTGACCTCTTGCTGTCACATCTGTTTTTGGTTGGTTTGTGTTATGTGATTCATTGCTCTCATGTGTTCTGGTCATGTGTTTCCATTGTTTCATGTGTTATGAGGCTTGTCCGACTTCATGCAAGCACCGTGCAGACTGGCTGACTTGAAGCAGCTATATTACTTTATATAGCGCTTTTTACAATGCTGATTGTTTCAAAGCAGCTTCACAGTGTTAAACAGGAAAATAATGCAACAGAATTTGATTCGGCTGTACAGCCGCTCTGGAGAAAACTGGTCAGTCATCTAGCTCATGGGCAGATCAGTAATTTAGTTGATATAGTTAATTTAGTTTAGTAATTACATTTATTTGGATATTTAGTTGAAAATGTAGTGTCCCCAACTGAGAAAGCCAAGCCAAAGGCGACAGTGGCAAGGAACCAAAACTCCATCAGGTGGCATAATGGAGAAAAATAAACCTTGGGAGAAACCAGGCTCAGTCGGGGTGCCAGTTCTCCTTTGGCCTATTAACAAACAGTGTATGATTATTATTTTGGCAACCTTACAGGTCAGAAGTCATATTTGATTGGAATATTCGAAAGATCGGAGTCATCAAGCCGGAGACGGATCCATTGAGGATGCCATGTCAATGAGGCAATTTCAGAGGGGAGACTAATTGGCATGGTCTCTGCAGACACTTCAGGGATGCGTTGGTCCTGTCTGGGTGCAGGTCCACCATCTGATCTGGATACGGCCCGGATCCAGCTGACTGTAGTAACCCTCGGGATAAACAGAGAGACTAACATTAGCATAGATGCCATCTTTTTATGATGTAACGAGTACATCAGGTGTTATGGGAAGTGTTCCCGGTTCCGGCTGACCTAGTTAATGGAGCCTAACAACCATTTAATTAATTTGAATAATATAAATTAAAAATATTTTATGTGTATGCCATAGTAAAGAGATGTGTTTTAAACTGACAGAGTGTGTCTGCTTCCCGAACAATGCTAGGAAGACTGTTCCAAAGTTTATGTGCTAAATAGGAAAAGGATCGACCGCCTGCAGTTCATTTTGATATTCTAGGTATTATCAACTGGCCAGAATTTTGAGACCGCAATAGACGTTATGGAGTATAATGCTTTAAGAGCTCGCTCAAGTACTGGGGAGCTAAACCATTTAGTGCTTTGTAAGTAATTAGCAAAATTTAAAATGTATGCAATGTTTAATAGGGAGCCAGTGCAGTGTTGACAGAACCAGGCTAATATGGTTATACTTCCTGGTTCTAGTAAGAACTTGAGCTGCTGCGTTTTGGACCAGCTGCAGTTTATTTATTAAGCGAGCAAGGCAACCACCCAGTAGAGCATTACAATAATCTAGCCTTGAGGTCATGAACGCATGTACTAACTGTTCAGCATTTTGCATTGAAAGCATGTGCCGTAATTTAGATATATTTTTAAGATGGTAGAATGCAGTTTTACAGATGCTAGAAACGTGGCTTTCAAATGAAAGATTGGTATCAAAGAGCACACCAAGGTTCCTAACTGACGACGAGGGCTTGACAGAGCAGCCATCAAGTGTTAGACAGAATTCTAGGTTATTACTTGTGGAGTAATAACCAATAATTTGTTATTGGTTATTAACAAATTAGTCCAATAATTCAAAATTCAGTTTTTTTCTGAATTAAGTTGCAGGAAATTACTAGTCACCCAATTTTTTTTATATCAGCTATGCATTCTGTTAATCTTGTGAATTGGTAAGTTTCGTCAGGGTGTGAAGAAATATAGAGCTGAGTATCGTCAGCATAACAATGAAAACTAACGCCATGCTCCCTAATATCTCCCAGTGGTAGCATGTACAGGGTGAAAAGCAAAGGTTCTAGCACTGAGCCCTGCGGCACTCCATACTGAACTTGTGATCGATGTGACATCTCTTCATTTACTGCTACAAACTGATAACGGTCAGATAAGTATGATTTAAACCATGCCAATGCAATTCCACTAATGCCAACATAATTTTCGAGTCTATTCAGAAGAATGTTGTGGTCGATGGTATCGAATGCAGCGCTAAGATCAAGTAACACTAATAGAGATATACAACCACGATCGGATGATAAGAGTAAATAATTTGTAACTTTAATGAGAGCAGTCTCAGTACTATGATACTGTCTAAATCCTGACTGGAAATCCTCACAGATACCATTTCTTTCTAAAAAGGAGCATAATTGTGAGGATACTGCCTTTTCTAGTATTTCTGACAGAAAGGGTAGATTTGAGATTGGCCTGTAATTGACTAATTTTGTAGGATCAAGTTGCGGTTTTTTAATAAGTGGTTTAATAATAGCCAACTTAAAAGTTTTCGGTACATATCCTAATGACAAAGATGAATTAATGATATTAAGAAGAGGATCTATGAACTCTGGAAGCATCTCTTTTAGTAGTTTAGTCGGTATAGGGTCGAGCATACATGTTGTTGATTTAGATGATTTAACAGCCAATTCTTCTTCTCCTATAGCAGTGAATGAGTGTAATTTTTTCTCAGTGACACTACAATGCACTGTCTGATGTGATACTGTAGTAGACGGCTGCATGGTTATAATCTTTTTTCCTAATATTATCAATCTTACAAGTAAAGAAGTTCATAAAGTCATTACTGCTGTGCTGTTGGCAGACATCAGAAGTTGAAGCTTTATTTTTGGTTAATTTAGCCACTGTATCAAATAAATACCTAGGGTTGTGTTTGTTTTCTTCTAAGAGAGTCGAGAAATAAGCAGATCTAGCAGTTTTTACGGCCTTTATGTATGCAATCATGCTCTCTTTTCACGAAATGCAAAAAATTTTCAAACAAAAAAAGTTTTGTTTTCTTCCAGCTGCACTCCATTTTTCTGGCTGCTGTTTTAAGGGCCCGGGTGCGTTGGACTATTTTCTTTAATCTTCTTTAAGCACAGAGGAGCAACTGTGTCTAAAGTGCTGGAAAAGAGAGAGTCAATCATTTCTGTTGAACATCGAGTTCCTCTAGGCTATCTGGGATGCTGAGGAGATGAAACTGATGAGGAAGATTATTTACAAAGCAATCTTTAGTCGCAGCAGTGATAGTCCTGCCATATTTGAAGCGAGGGGATGGCTTTGCAGCCTTAGCTAAATTAAGTATACATGATACTAGGTAATGATCTAAGATGTCATCGCTCTGCTGCAGAATTTCAACGGTATCAACATTTATTCCATGTGACAATATTAGGTCTAAAGTATGATTACCGCGATGAGTGGGTCCTGACACGTGTTGCCTAACTCCAATAGAGGTTAGAATGTCTCTAAATGCCAATCCCAATGCGTCTTTTTCATTGTCTACATGGATATTAAAATCACCAACAATTAGGACTTTATCTGCAGCCAGTACTAACTCTGATAGAAAATCAGCAAATTCTCTGGTAAAGTCTGTATTGTGCCCTGGTGGCCTGTATACAGTAGCCAACACAAATGTCAAACGTGATATATCAATTTCACTACATAACCTTACATAAAGCACCAAAACTTCAAAGGAATTATATTTGAATTTTATATTATATTTTGTATTATATTTGAAACTAGACTTCTGAGTAATACTGAAGATATTATATTAAATTACAGCAACCCCTCCCCCTTTACCTTTCAGACGCGGCTCGTGTTTATAACAATAATCTTGGGGGGTGGACTCATTTAAAGTAATGTAATCGTCAGGTTTTAGCCAGGTTTCTGTCAAACACAGCACATCTAAATTATTATCTGTAATCATATAATTAACAATAAGCGTTTTTGAGGAAAGGGATCGAATATTCAGCAGCCCGAGCTTTATCATTTGATAATCTGTATTATATCGGTTGTTTATTTGTTGGACATCAATACAATTTTTACCGTTCAATGGTTTTGATGTTTTTTTGTATTTACTAATTCGTGGAACAGACACAGTCTCTATGTGATAATATCTAGGTGAAAGAGTCTCTGTGTGTTGGGATTTATCTGACTTCTGTGACGTGAGACAGCTAGCAGACGGTCGGGTAAGCCAGTCCGTCTGCTTCCTGACCTGGGCCCTAGTTAGTCAAGGTTTAGCTCTAAGACTATGTGCCAAATTACTAGAGAAAAGAGCGGCACCACCCCAGGAAGGATGGATGCCATCTTTTTTCAACAGGTGCAGGTCTGCCCCAAAAGCTTTTTCAATTGTCTATGAACCCTATGTTATTTTGCGGACACCACTTAGACAACTAACCATTGAGTGATGATAGTCTGCTAAGTATCTCATCACTCCTTTTAACGGGGAGGGGACCAGAACAAATTTTTTTACGTGACATCGTACTTGCGAGTTCACACACCTCTTTAATGTTAATTTTGAAGTCAAACATCATTAGTGCCGACGTGAATAATAATCTTAGAGAATTTACGATTAGCATTAGCCAGCACTTTTAAAATTGCTTTGATGTCAGGCGCTCTGGTTCCTGGTAAACATGTGACTATGGTGGCTGGTGTCTCTATTTTCACGTTCCATGTAATAGAATCGCCAATAACTAGGGCACTTTCAACAGGATTGTCAGTTGGTGCGTCACTGAGTGGGGAGAACCTGTTTGATGTTCTAACCGGAATGGAAGAGTGTTTTTTTGATCTATGACTATGCTGTCTTACAGTCACCCAGTTGCCCTGCTGCACGGGCTCTACAGCCGGAACCAAACAATGTACAGAGTTCACTAAGCTGGTCGCATCCAAAGCAGTGTCTAAAGCTGTTACATTCTCACTACTCTCAAATAAAGTCTGGATGCGTGTCTCTAATTCTGAAATCTTCTCTGTCAGCCTGACTATCTCCTTACATTTATCACATGTGAAGCCCTGTTCGCCAACGGAGAGAGATATGCTAAACATGTAAAATGCATTGCAAGTGACAATGACAGGAGAAGAAGACATGGCTTACCGTATTTGTTGATTAATCCAACTCACCACAGTTGTTTGATGGAGTCTATTTAGTAATCCAGCTTACCACAGTTGTTTGATGAACTCAGAAAACAGGAGACCCGGTGGCAAGCTAAGAGATGGCAAGCTAGAGATGGCAAGCTAACAGGCTAGCGAAATGCTAACGTGTGATAGTGATTTAGATTAAAAGCTAGCGATGTCAGATTTAATGTGGTAGGCAATATTAGACAATATATGGTGATGGGTAAGTTATATTTAGCAGTTTAACAACAGAAAATTATATCAAATAAAGATTCAAAAGCAAGCAGAGTGCACGCGAGCACAGCAGCAGGACAAACAGGAGGCAGACAGGAGCAATCGATCAGGAGCAATCGATGAACACAACACATCTTGTTGTTCTATGACATTAGCAATGTAATTCACATTAAAGGGTATATAACACACACACAGTTTCTGCCAGTCTCATGTTAATCTTGAGTACCTATCTCCGAAGAGTCTTTAGTTTGATTATATTATATTTACAGATACGCTGTACCGATTCTTTCTGAAAACGGCAGAGCTTGTGCAGGCATGCAGTGGGCGGAGCTAAAGAGTCGCAAGCTCACACACGCGCACACACACACAAAATACATCATGGCATTATCCCTGGATAACTTTCGATTCACTATACGTTCGTGTTGTGCACATTATATGCACTTGCGCGCCGACTGCCAAACACACTTGCAAAACTTCGTTGTTGCTCCAGAAAAACAAACTGCATCCACTGTTTCTTTAACGCTGGGTTGTTTGGGAAGCTGAACAAGGTTATCTTTCCCTCACAACCAAAAACACATTTCTTTAGTGACATTAATTTTGTGGTCTAAAATCAAAATGACAGTGCTGCCGATGACTTCTGTAACCCGAATGAAGCTCGTTGATGGATGTGCTCTTGCTCTCGCTGGTTGATGTGCGCACACACTCATCCGGAAGAAGTGCCCATATAAGCAATTCCGCCCTTTATGACGTCATACAGGGTCATACTCAAAAAACACTTTCCAAAACGTATTCGAATCCTGAAGGAGTGTATTTGGCACAGAATACTTGTTTTTGAAATTGTGGCATTGTTTAGCATGAGAGCCCAACTCTTTAACAGTGTAAAAGTTAGAATGCATGAAATAGCATTTGAGCCCCCCTTTAACTTTTATAAATTTTATTGAGAAAACATGAGAAATGGGTGAATAAACTGACTCAGAGTCAGTGTTCATTGTTCAGAAATGATTATTTCAAGAAATTTAATGCATTCTGGCTCACCGAGCTGTGTGTGGAGGTAGGAAGGGATGTGTTGCTTTCAGCTCTGTGCTTTTCTGAATGTCTGAATGTGTTTTTTTCTATTTTTCTTTTCTTCTCTCATCTATTTGCCTACATTGTTTTTGAAATATGCCAGGGGTGCCCAATCCTGTTCCAAGAGATCTGCCTTCCTGCAAAGTTCAGTTCCAACCCTGATCAAACACAGCCGAGCTAATTGAGATCTTAAGGAACACTTGATAATTACAGACAGTTGTGTTAAGCAGGATTGGAATTGAACTGTGCAAGAAGGTATTACTATGCTGTATTGCTGTGTTTTGCAGTGTGTTCATTGTAAAAAAGTTAATTTATTTTTAATTATTAAAAGAATGCCATTATTTTATATGAAATGTTAATAATTGTATTTTATTGATAAAATACTTTAGTTTGTCTATTTTTTATTAGATCAGATAACATTTTAAGCTCAACGGCTGTGTTTACACTGGCACAAAAAAATCAGATTTTTTACTCACATCTGACACAGATTGGAATTTGTTGCACACGTGTAAACATAATAATCCGCACGAGATCCGATTTTTTTCCGCATCCATCTGAGCCACTTCCAAATGTGGTTTTAAATCAGATACATATCCGATATCTGGACATCCGACCTATGTCTAAACACGTATATCCGATTCCCCTTTGAATTCCAAGCCACAACAAAGCAAGGCCACAAAGATCATTTTTTAATATTGTATTATGAAGCAGATGTGCCTGTATGCACTCGCTCGCAGCTTTTTTTATTGAGGTGAAAACTTTATAAAGGAAAGAAATTACGCGCACACAGAAACATTCAGGAGCTGCCCTGTGAGTTTTATAAATATAAAAGCTTCACTACTGAAAGCTACATTATATTTCTCAGCAATGAGGTGATAACTTCCAATACACTGCTTTGTCAACTGTTACATTCACTTAAGACATAACCAACTGTGTTTACGAGAATATTTTGACATATTTTTGTGTGTATTTGTCCGTTCAACTTCAAGTGCAAAAACACACAGAAGAGAACTCAGTTCAGTATCGCACACTATTCAGTATAAGAGGCGGATTTCTGTGTGCACGTCGTTTTGGTTGTGAATAGAAAACAGCGCAAGTCTATGGTTTAAAATCACATTAAATCACAAACTAACAATAAACAATACTTTTATTAACCATGGTTAATTCTACAGATAGACTCTTATTGTAAAGTGTTACCATTTCATATAAAACCAAACAGTCATGCTTAAAGATGTTTGAAAATCTAAACAAATGCCATAGCAATTAAATTAGACACGTGTATATTGTATGTATGTATACTCTCACACATTATTTGCTTCTATTTTAGAACACTTGATGATTATTAAATCAAAATATGCATTACAGTGACAATAAAAAATAACTGAAATCGAATGCGTTTCTGATTTGTTAATTCGCTGCATATCGAATGCATAAAAGCGAACAAATGGATATAAACTAATGCAAATAAACGGTAACATTCTTGACATTAAACATTTGGGTCAGACTTGTGTGTACTTTTGTCATTGTTTTAACCGCTTGAGATACTAATGTTAGCGCCCTCTCAGCCTCGATGGCAAACATACTGCTGTTCTCCACTAATGCAGCATCTAGTTAACAAATGTATAACTTAATAATGATATGAAAACATGAACTGTAATATACTGTATACATACAATTTTGTTGTCTGTTTTAAATCCGTTAGTACCTAGTAATTACCCAGTCATTGTAATTACTATAATAAGTACATAGTATGTACATGAGGAACAGGACTGTAAAATAAAGGGCTACCTGATTTTTAATGTACTAAGAGGAACGCTATGAAAACATACTTGTTTATATCATTTGAAACTGCTACAATGGCGGGGAAGATGCATGGGCATTAATTTGCGTTATATTACCTAAAATTGCCTACCCAATACAGATGGTGACACACAAATGAGGACATGTCCACATTAAAGCATTTCAATGGGCTTAAACAGCTTGCCCTTTTAGAGCAGCTTTAGTTCACAAATAACTGACAGTCATGACCTAAATATTTTATTTACAATAATCAATACCAAAATTCATTATTAACTTAGTTTTTGTGGCATCAGTTGCACGCACATTCAAGCTCCGGCGATATCCCTGTTCTTGGCTTATTTTGACCAGATCATTGATTGAATCAGTGATCTGTTGACTCATGTACACCTGCAATTGGATCAGTTCACGAATGAATCATTCCAATTCAGCAGGTTCACTGGAAAGAATCAACTTGTTTACGAATCAGACATCACTCTTGCGTCTCAGGTAAAAATGCCATACCTGTTTGGTAACAATTTGAAATGTTTCTTATGAAATATAAATGAGACATTAGACATATTTTATCTACTTTTTAAGACCAAAAAGTAAAAGCAAAAACAACTCAAAATCTCTGTCTGTACATCAATAAAATTAGATGGAATGCAAATGGAGACTTTTGATGAAGTCTTCTGCTTCTGATCTCCCTTAGAGTTTCTGATGATATCTTGAAAATGTTGTTTAGATTAGCCCCATGATCCAAAAATTAGAATTTTCCATATGAGCTCTTCTTTATGAACATTTTTCATCCAGTACATCCATAGAGAAAATGTATTTACAGTAATTTATGCCTCCATCCTTACAGTACAGCACAACATGGTCTTGTACATGTCTTTTATTTTACAAGAAATATCTGGTTAACTTAATTTAAACACCTGAGATCACCATTGTGTTTTATCAGCTTTGAGCAATAAAAATGTCCTGTAAATTACGATCATCTTTAATAATCACCTTTCTGTTTAACTACTAGGTGGAAAATGAGCTCTATTCTGGTTTTACAATGGTCTGAGATAACATGAATCGTCTTTAAAGAATTCCATGAGCTTCAGATGATTTGTTAGGGTCAGATAACCACTGCTGCTTAGCTGAGATCTCTGAGGAATAAGACCAGCTTATATCTCTCGGCTTTCATCGAAGAACATGTCTTTTCCTTCACTTGAAAGCCACAGAGGCTGGTATTTGTTACAGAGGGCCCCCGTTTTATCTCCAGCTTGTTATAGTCATCTAATTCATTAGGGTGGTGTCAAAGGTGAGGCTGTACCATGGAGTCATAGGGCAGCTCAGTGTGATTGCACTCCCTGAGGGCAACCGAGATGAGTCGGTCCTGCTCATCAAAACATGACAAAGAACAAAGATAAAAACTGCAGGAATGAATGACACATTTTTTTTTTTTTAATGTGAAATATTATGTGTGGTGTATCAAATTTGAATGCTATACTGACGAACACTGACATTGCATTTATAAATTTAATTTCAGGTTGTCTGGGTTCATGTTGCCATCACCCATCGTGAGTTCAGGGTCGATTTTGGCACTGTGGTTTACTACGGATTTCGCAGTGAGTGCCCAAGGATTTAAAGCAATCTATGAAGGTAGGAAACATTGGTTTTAAGTTATTTTTGTGTGTATGTCATTTTTTGCCCCAGGTGCATTTGCTTAGTTCTGGTCTAGCCATCTGCATTTGTGCCAACAGGATGAAACACAGACGTGCATAGCCTTTTGACTATCGGCATAAAATCTGGCCCTTATAATGGCATATTCTGGACAAGAACCGCCCACTTAGAAAGTGTTTTTATGGGCCATTTAAGGGAGGGAAATATTTTGAATGTGATCAGTTGTACAGAAAACACAGAAATATGTGCAGAGCATAGAATTTCTCTGCACCCAAAAGTACTGATTATTTCTCATTCTTAATAACTCGGAAAACAAAGCAGAATGTGCATTCTGCTCATTGATATCTTGTTTATTTGCTACAAAGTCTGTGAAAAAAAAAAAAAAAAAATACATAAAAAAACAACCCTTATACGTAGGCAAATCCAGTGACTAGGGAAGCGCTCATTGTATCAGCACAATCTCGTTTCCAGCCAGATTGATGCACACTGACTCCTGCAACCTGCGTAAACCCAACCACTCCTATTGGAACTGTCTATTTTTTTGCTAGCTCTGTCTAGTTTTGTGTGCAATATGCATGAGGCGGTCATTGAACAGACTGGTCTGTGAGTATGCCATCTGGGGCTGAGAATAGATAGCGCATGAATCATGTTTTTTTTGAGGGGGTGGGGGCAGAGTAGGTTGGATTGAAGTGTAGTGGTGCATTTAAACACTCTAAGGAGCTGCTCTCTCTGGTTTAGTAAAATACTGTCTTTGTCCTGCAGTGTTTAATTTTGTTTGCTAGTCCTCTCTAGATTGATTGTAAGGCTCAGGGAAACTAGATTTACACACCCTGCAAACTCATCAATGAGTGTTTTAGATTAGTTTAGGGATTAAAAGAGGCACCCCAGACTCAAGTGGATGTAATTCTATTTTGTCTTTGAAACCTACAGCTATTTGTTTTATTTTAACAGGACATGTGATTGAATACTATATATTTTCTGATCCAGAGCTTTCACCTTAGCTTTACTGACTTTACATGTTGGTGTTATTCTGCATGCACAGCTTGAAAATGTGACTACAGAAATAGTTTTAGATAAAATTAGTAAAAAAGTTCTTCATCTTTGTGTCAATCCAAACATTTATACTGTTGTTGTTTTTTTCTGACAGAACATTTCATAGTGGCTTGTCAAACTTGCACAAGACTCAAAAATGTGCTTGTTTTTCTTTTTCTTTTTTATAGCTGGATATATTGCATGTGGTCATGGAATAAAGAAGTGTGACATTTTTTCTAAAATTCTCCTTTAATCTTTTACATGGAAAAGGGATTTTCGATCATGGAACATTTGAGGCTGAGTAAACATTGTCCTAATGAATATTCACATATTTTCAATTTGTAAAACAAAATTAAAAAATGATAAAATAAATTTTGATAGTTTGATAAAATGTTAGTGCCTGGTGACCAGTATCAGTTGGTCGGCCATGCCAAATGAATTCCTCAGCTTTACTCCTAAAGCACTGTGGGCCCTATCATACACCCGGCGCAATGTGATGGCAGGTGCGACGCAGTGTTAATTTTGACAGGAAATTTTGATTTAGTTTTAGTCATAGTCTTTTGTGACTATGTCGATTAAATATCATACAATTTTAGTCGACTAAATCTACAATAGATTTAGTCTCCTAAAATCTAAAGAGTTTAGTTAAATTGTAATGCAATAATTGAGCATTTAAGCATTACATAACCAACTGTTATTTGAATACATGTTGAAACTGACATTTTTGACATAATTGTGTTTTTGACCCAATTGTTTGTTTTTTAAAAACATAGTTTTTATAATTTTGTATTTCTGTTTTAGTTAGTATATCAGGTTATGCTAAAGCTTCAAAAAAGTTTGTTTATTAATTTTTTTAATTTCAGTTAACATTTATTTTATTTCAAGTAATGAAGATTTGTTAATGGTTTTAGTTAACTATTATAACCTTGATACTATTGAATAATATGTGTCAAATAATGTTCTTAGCCTTTCCTCCTGACTAAATGTGAATGAAATTAAACAGTTTATTGTGTAACCAAAAACGTATATATAATGCATGACTTTTAATTATAAACAAGCTCAAAATACACATTGACTTTTATTTTGAAATGTCTGCACCTTACTATTGTAGTTGCAGGCTGCTCTTTAAAGTTCAGATGAGGGAGATAAAATATGCATTGTTACAACCGTCTAAAACATTACTATATAAACATTGTAAAGTAAACATTGTCATTATTCATCAGCATTAATTCATAAACAATTCCCTGGCATAAATGTGCGCTATATATTGATTGAACTGAAATGTACGCATCTATTACACAGGATATCAGTCATGACTGGATCTCTTCCCTAGTCGTCCATCCCTAACATTTCGTATCGATTTTATTCGTTGACAAAAAAAGACAGTAGATTTTTGTCATAGTTTTTGTCATCCAAAACTGGTCTTTATTTAGTTATCGTCTCGTTTTCGTGAAAAAAAGGTTGTTGACGAAAATTATGACGAAAATTTTTGTCAGTGAAATTAACACTAAACTGGCTTTTAAAGGGAATGGGAGATGAGACTCTGATTGGTTTATTGCACGTTATGCCAAAAACACACCCATGGCTCATTAAGAGAATAGAGTCAACCCTTTTGGAACATGTGCCTGGACTGACTGTTTTTTCTGTAGTTAAACTAGCAAAAATGGATTTGGACACGCACTAAGTGCACCTGCACCATGCACTTCAGACCCTGCACTCAGATCGTTAAATCAGGGCCCTGTATGTTCAAGGCAAATAAACCTATTTGATTTTTCATGAGCTTTAAATATCACTGCCAAGGTCACACTAGCTTCCGAAATGAATATTATGTGAGCTCTTCATAGGGCACAAGTCATAAACTTGCAACTTGTGAGACCCTATGCTTATGAATGATGCACAGTTGAGTCCCTATTCTGATTGACCTATCTATAAGGAGATCTATTTTTATGCTTTATTTCTCTTTTAACCTCATCTTGAGCATGAACTATGACAGTCATCATTCACATCGTACTTGCCTGAAGCCTCTTTAGGTGATAACTACGAGCAGCTCTGGAAGGCTGCACAAGCAACGTCTCACGCATTTGCCTTTATCTATTTTTTGGTGTCAGCTCTGTGCCTGAAACAGTCTATTTTTTGACCATATGGTCATCATTAAGATGCTGCTGTGGAATGCAGATGTGTTGACAATGTGTGCTTTGTACGTGCTGTGTGACAGAGATGTTTCGATGTTTCTCCCAGTGTGAGGTATCTTTCTCTGCTCCGCTCTTAGTTTTGTCCGCAATTATGTCTCAGGAACTCTCGTCACAGCTCACAAATGCACTCCCCCTGGGTCCTATTGTTAACCCAATAAAGCCTACAGTATCATAATTGGTATGCAATTTTATAAGGCCCCTAAATTATCAACATGATCAAAACTTTACTAAAAAACCTGTAGACAATCTACTACAGTACATGCTTTTTAGGGCCCTATGATTTCCACAATTTGTAAAACGTGGACAGAATCCAGTTATAAAACAGAATTTATCATATAACGCTGAATGTCAATGGTAAATTTGAATGAATAAATCAAAAGTAATGCTGTACACCAAACTGCAATATGGACTAGTGTCTGTGAATATTAAAGTGCAAAAGACTGCCATTTAAATATGAAGTCTGCTTGTTTTGCGTGTCTCTGTGCGAATGAATTGCATGCTTTGTAAACTTTACACATAATCAAAGTTTTCAGTGTTTTCAGCATATGCTGTCTCACTTATATGAGGACACTCCACATGAACTTCATCTCCAGAGCTGCTCTGAGAGTTCACTTCATGAGCATTTTACAGTTTCATTCGAGAAAAACTATCGTCATATCCAGGGTTTGAAATGAACACCCGCCAAATGCGGGTCAAAATCCACTGTGGCGGGTAACACTGTCAAATCACCAGCCAATTTGGTAGGTTACTTAATGTTTACTCACTTTGCTGGGAAGTTTGTGTAAACTAAATCTGCATAGATTTAGCGCAAATACTCAACTCATGGGTTATCATGATATATTAAATACAGCGTATTACACAGAATCGGCGCATATCTGGCTTACTTGAACATACACGTCACTACGCAACAAATAATGGCGCACTTGTTTATTTGCATTGAAGCAATAGCAGAGATTAAAAAAACAATAATGTGGTGGGGGTTTTTTTTGGTTACGCATGGTGTTTGATGTTATTTGTACTGTATTAATCTGTCCACTTAAAATACATTTTTGGTGAAAAGGATGAGGATGAAAAAGGAATGGAGGAGATGGTGGATGACAGGATTTTGTTTGAATAAGAATGTATGAAATACAAATTTTATAACAAATAAATATATATTATATAATCTATGACGTAGTTAATCTGGTTTATTTTTCTCTCTTTTCTTTTTTTCTTTTTGGATAGTAGAAGTTCTGAATGGCCAGTAAATAAAACATTTTGTAGCCAAATTGGCCGGTGAGTGAAAAAGTTAATTTCAAACCCTGGTCATATCATATACACACAGAAACGTCTGTCTTAATGAAAACCTGTCTAAATAAAAGATAGGTTTAACTTGAAGAAATTGTGACATATATATTACTATTGTATGGCAGAATGTACCTCTCAAAATAATAATAATAAATTATTAAAACTTTATTTAAGGAATAATCTCACACTTTTTCTTCAATGTTTTAATTGTAACAGTACACATCTGCTGTGCAGTACTTTGTTTGAATTGTTTATGAATAAATAGTAAAAATTTTATTTGATCCATAAAAATTAAAACACAACACAGACTTTCTTAATAAATGCATTTTGATTAGTAAAATTTAATCAAACAATTAAAATGGAATCGAGAAAAATTACAATAAAAAAAAAAATGGCCCTAGCGTCTTATCATATGATCGATAGATTTTAGCAAGTTCTAATTATAATTCTTAAAACGTCCCCCTTCAGGTTGTGGTACACGTGTCTGGTTATTAAAACCTTTAGTGATTTTTACTCAAAAATATTTTTATTTATTTATTTATTTAAATTTCCTGTCTAAAACTGTTTAAAACATTAGATTTTTCCAACTATCATTTCACATGTCAGGCTTTACAGGGTTAATGGAAAATGTGTGTGATGGCCCACATTAATATGTTTACTGTTGCTTTTGATTGATGTTGATCACTGTAGTTTAGCCCACACTGTAATTGGTATTTGAAATGTGTGTAAAAAATAAGGTTTATGGTTTATTTCCATTGCCTTGATTTTATGTGTATTAGCTGAAGTTCAGTAAAGTTATCACCTTTTATAATTTTCAGTTGATATGTGAACTTTCCCTTTAATGCATTTGCAATGCGCCTCTCACCCCATTACAGCCCAATCCATCAGGTTAATGGTATTTTGTATGGGTGGTTTCTCTGGTGGCCAAATGTGTACGATTTAATTTAACAGAATAAAATTTTTTTGCCCTTTTTTGGGTTTTGCAGCCACTATGCCTGAAAATTAAATTTTGCTTCTGATGTCCACTCTAAATTAGCATGGGAAAAGCATGCTAAGGCAGCAGACATACTGTATCGAGATTCATGACACATCAGTAGCAGTGGCTAGAGATGACATGGGTCATAGTCACACTAATATAAAATTAAGTAACATTGTGAAAATTGTGATAATTGTAATTCACTTTGCAACTAAATTACTTTTTTTGTTTTATTGAACATTGGTGTCTTTTGTCATATTGCAGGTACTGTTGTTTTTATATTTGGTCAAAGTCAAGCTTTCGATTTTGTTCGCATAGTTTCCCAGTTTGAATGGGATTCACCAATCAACAAGGATATTTTGAACTAGATTTCACTCTTCTTTTATTCCAACATTCATTAATAAAAGATGATGAAAGGTAGGTATCATGTTTTAGATCGTAAACGGTTAAAATATCTCCACGATCTGTCTTTGAAGAGAGATGATAGTCACGTGCTACAGTGCATTCTATCAGTTGCAGTTTTGGTATTTTAGATATGTGCATTAGGTCTTAAAGTGACAGCAGCCTAATAAACCCATTGTTGTTGGACATTAATGTTAATCAAACAACAAAATGCAAAGAGAGAAAATCATCACTCACTGCTTTTGACTAAATAACTTCAGTAGCTTTAATAATCAGTGTATCTTTAATTCATACAGTGAAGTCTATATAGTGTTTTATTTTTACATTTGTTTATTTAATTTCTTACTTGAATGCTATTGTTACAGTAAATACATCTACTGTAGCTGACAATATGCACTGTTTATTTTCATTTGTATCTTATATTGAATTGCATCTTTGTTCTTATTTATAATTACAAACATAAAATAATAATATGATTTTGGTCATATGAGTTCGCTCTTTGTCCCGCATATCAGCCAGGTTGAGCTACAGGTGTCTCTCCTGGACCACGGCTGTTGACATCACCTGGCCCAGGGAGCGTGCGGTCACCTTCATCGCTGAGCCCTGGGTCAGCTCTACCCTCGTGCATGTCCCTGAGCATCCTGGCCTGGTAGACCTGGAGGATGGCCATGGCATGCAAAGAGGCGGCAGCCTGCCCCGCAGCTCTCTAGGTCTTTAACACCAAGGTTGATGTAAATCTACAGGCTTTGGAGGGGTGCTTTGAGTCACTCTAAGCACTCTGCGGACACAGTTGCATCGCAACAGAGCGTTTAACTGGGGGGACCCCAGTGTACCCTTTAGCCGCGGCCCCATCGAGGGCAGAGAAGCCGGAGGAGGCCACTGATTGGTCACGGGAAGACAGCGGGGACTTCCAGGACCGCGTGACCTCCTCATGCACCTCGGGGAAGAAAGGAATTGGGGGCAGGGCCTGACGGGTGTCGGGGTGCGGCACCCCCAAAAAACAATCATCCAGCCGCGAACGCTCAGGACAGGGCGGAGGGTTCCACTCTAGCCCGAGGCTCACGGCTGCCCGAGAAAGCATGGCAGTCAGCTCTGTGTCCAACTTGGACAATGCTGGCACACCCGAATGTGGCATCACAGCCGAATCATCATCCTCAGAGGACTCGAGCACACCTTGAGATGCGGCTATCGTCATTTCGTCGTCCTCCAGAGCGGCAAACGAAACGCGGGGCGGCAGGAGTTTCAGTCAGAGCGCTCGCGCTCGCGGGTAGCGGTGCGCTAGAGGTGGGCGTGGCCCGAGGAACTAGCGTCGGGGCTTTGTTCCACACCGTCACCCTCAGGTCACCCTGGCCACCAACCAAAGTACTGCCTTGCGTAGAGACGGTAGATTGGGGTGTGACAGAGGGGACTCTTGCACCAGGACGGAGTTCATCGAGTCTCGACCGCAGCACACGATGGTCATGTTCCCGCAGTGGGAACATGACGCATCCACAAACGCTGCCTTAGCGTGCTGTAAACCCAAACACGTCAGGCAGTGATTGTGCCCATCGGAAGGTGGCACAGACCAACCGCACACAGAAGTGCACGGGCGAGACATCTTTAAAAAGACATCATTTAAAAAAAATTGTGAGAAGAAACTCTGCAGTAGGCAAATATTACTGTCAATTATTATATTGGTGCTTATAAATATTATTCTTATATGTCACCTATCCTATTAAGTGCATAACAGTGTGGAATACATACCTTCAGTATTTAAATATAGCCTACAGTTTTACTTTATATTATTTCTGTATTTTACATAAAAATTATTAATCATCCAACCTCAGCATTCAGTTGTACAATGAGTTACCATCAATTGCAAATTTTAGTTTGTTAGTTTGCCAGCAGGTGATTTAACTCAATCAGCAAGTCTGTAACAGTTGGAGGAATGATGTTCAAGGCCACAATCTAATGAATTACAAATACTCAGAAATCAATGGTGTCTTGCAGACCCTCAACTTATTGTGTGAGCATTTATATTTTAAAGTATGCAGCACTATTTCATTGACGCCCCCATGCATTGTCGTTCAGATCATGCCATCCATATATATCCCGCAGGTTTCCCAGCAGCCTTTAGAGTGGAGCTTATGGGCCATTACACCCAACTAATTGTAATCTATTTGCCTGCAGTGTTGAGTGCCACAGCAGTATACTGAATGAATGTTGTACCTCTCAGCAATATTCACTCTCTTATTACTGAAATCAGGATGGCAATATTTGCTGATTTAATCAACAGCACCACACTGCAGTTAAGGTTACAGGGTATTTCCTGTCACAGTTTGGAAAGAAACAACTTTTTAGATGTAAAACACTTAATTATGAACAAAGTAACCATTTAAGTTTTTTTGAAGTCCTGTAGTGCTTTAAAGAGGAAACTTATGTATCATATTCATGTGCATCTTCAGCCCAAATTTGTTTTACTACAGAAATTATTATTTATAATTATTTTTGACTTCCAAATAAATATGCTTAAACATCCTTAATACTCTAACATTTCATAATATATTAAGACGTTTTTTCAAAGAATATTATTAGATTTTTTTCTTGTTATAAATAGTGAGGTTTAAATATGTGTAAACAAACTTGCCAAGGTGGTAAGAAAAAAAATAAACGTCAAGGTATATTCTCTGAAAGTCTTATTTTATACACTTTTGCTCAAATAAATTTATCTTGGTTTAAATTTCGAGGCCGAGGGACCGTGAGAATGGGACGAGTCTCCGGTCTCGTGTCTCACGGAGGAGCTCGGACGCATTAAAAGGAGGAGCGAAGACGATGAAGAACGATAGAGGACCAGGCCTGGATTTTATGTTGTGTTTTGTTTATGTTTGATTATGTGTGTGCGGCAGTCGTCCGTGAGGACACATTTTGTGTTTAGTTTGGATTAAAGTGTTTAAACGATTGCCGGTTCCCACCTCCTTTTTGCCATAAAAACATATTTTGCTACATTGTTATTATTATTGGTATTTATTATTAGATGTTAGATGTTAAGTATCTAGATGTTTATATATTTTGACTGGAATACAAGGCAAAAGTACTGATCAGTAAAATAACAGTTTGTATAAAAATGTCAGTCGTCACCATACCTTTTTTGTTTCTCACGGTTCTACTGTATATCAACTAAAGTCTTAGGATACCATGCAGCGATATTAGAAAAAAATAAAAAATAATATATATATATATATATATATATATAGTTCCAAACATCTCTAACTTATTAGGCTATGTTTGCGATTGCACAGGTGTGAGTCTCGAAACCTGTGTTCACACAGCAGCTTACAATAGTGACTTGAGAACTGTCTGTATGAACATCCAACAGGAGTCGATCCCAATTAAAACCAATTGAAAAATCGATTTAGATTCAGGGACTTCTCTGATTGGTGGATCTCACATCGGGCCCCAGCCCTACCATTATGTTTAGTCTTACAACCCAACAACAGATGCTTGTAATTTCTGTTTTTCGCACAATGATGGATTGCATTTTAAGTAGCTAACTCCACATCAGGTATATCAGCGAGAGAGAAACTCTTAACAACACTTATGGAAGTTTCCAATAAAAAAAGAAAGTCGTAAGTGCGTTTGTCATTGTGTGGGTGTAGCTATAGAGGATGGCCACCCACTAGCAGAATCTCAAATCAATGCCTATATTCAAGTTCTATTTGTGACAATCACCCATTATAACATATAATATAATAAAATAAAATCAAAGATCCAATGTCCATAAAACTGAAAAGTGTATCACATTTTAAACGACAAGAGCAACCGAAGTGCTCTTCGAAGAACCGAAGTTCTTCTGTCAAATCTTCCTTGACAGAAAACAGCTTTTATATCTGAGTGTAGAATAAAGCATTTCAGTCATGCGCAGACCACAAAACTGACGGTTGATTTCAGTGACTGCTGAAGATGCAGTTGTGAATTCTGAAAATTTGCGAATACGTTTGTCACTCTTGTAAATTAACGGATCTGTGTGTTAACGTTGTGTGCTCCAGCTCCACACAGTTCAGATTGAGTAGCCTAGTCCTACTGCATGTGAGAATATACTTCCTTGCGTCACAGTAGTATCGTTCCGAAAATACTTTGGCTACTCAAAATATATATATCGCAATACTACCGTAGCACCATTATATCACGCAACTAGTTTATTTTAGTCCATGTCTTTTCCCTTATTACATAGTGCTTTGCATTGCTCCCTTTGACTTAAGAAGGTATTCTGCATTTCAACGCATGGTTTTTATTTTGAAATCACAAAGCGTCTTTACTGATTCAAAATTTTTCTGTTAACATTTCTTTACAAAGTATTCTCCTTTTCAGCGATCTGCTTTATCTGCTCATATATGGCTCTTATAGGTTTTATTCTCTAGATAAAAGCCAGCATTATTTGCTGTGGATGCTACAGCAGTTGAGTATTTGCGTCTTACAGTATATTTAGACTCTAAAATAAAATCTAATCAGAGATTTATTGAAGAGATTCAAAGAAATGACAGCAACCTCTGATAAGAGCCGATAAGGGAAGGCTTTGGGTGGAGACTGCTCCAAAAGATATGAATCAATTAATTTCCCTACTCACAGCCAAATCCTGAGATAGTAACCAGTCTGTCAAATGTGATGAGACATCTGACCAACATTTAATCAACCTTGCAAAAGTAGAGAGTAATTTAAAATCAGGACAATTGGAAAGATTGGATTACACTCAGGGCCAACCCTTGCTTATCAGAGCACTGGTATCTTCTGTCTGGACACTACTATGTTCATTCACCCCCTTTTTTTAAACACTCATTTCAAACGTCTGCTCTGGTCAGCAAGCCATCTGTTGAGTGCACAAGCTACAGTAGGTTAAAAGCCACTTATTTTGTTGATGCTTATTTCATTTGTCTGGTCAGTACATGCAGTTTTCATGTGGGCAAGAAGTAAGGCTATTTCCCATAAGTCTTTTCACATGCTATAAAATAATGTACCAGTAGCAGTAGAAAAAATCGTTCTACAGTATCTGTAGTAATGAATATTATTGAATATAGTATTTGAGTGCTGTTCGTCTGACAGGCGGCTGTTGAACACTCACATGCATACATCGGTGCATGCCGTCATACATTTTGCAGTAATGCGGTCAAAATGGCGTCTTGACAGCTTGTAATCACTGTCATTTCTTTCTTTTTTCTTTTTTTTTGAAGATTGTAAACAGATGGGACAAAAAAATTCAGATGTCAAATTATGGAGTCTGTGCATTGGATCTTTCTGTATAAATGCAGTCTAATAGACCCGTTGCGATGTATTATGTCTTTAATATTACTCAAACAACAATACTGACAAGAAAAAAAGTAAAGCACTGGGTTTCATTCACTAATAATTGTGTGGATTGTTGAACGCACAGGAGAAAAAATTCTGCTCATGAAAAAATTCTGCCTTATTCACAACACATGCGTAAACATCTGAATTAGTTTTTAACCTCGTTCTAAGGGTGCGTTTATACGACAATGATGTACTAAATACAAAAGGGTTTTTCCTTTTGTACTTTTCACGTACAGACGACAACGTTGTCAAAACTATCCCCGTTCACACGGATCGAAAATGACTAAAAACGCTGTATTATGCATGCCAGGCCTGTAGTTGGCGATGTCACTTTGTAAAGAAACATTACACACCTATAGACTGAACACTTAATACGCATGCACATGACCTTACATTTGTCACAAATTCGTTTTTTTGTAGTTTTTTTGAACGAATCAGTTGAATCAATAATTCAGTGACTAATATAGATTAGTCAAATGCTTCGTTCCTGAATGAATCAGCCATTTGAATGAATCGGTTGAATCTCAATGACTCACTCATTAACAGTGACTTCCTGTAACCTACTGCCAGTTTTAATTTCACATTAAAAGTATCTTTTCATGTTTTAAATAATTTCAAATATCAATATTCAAAGTTTTATGTTTAAAACATTAAAACATTAAACAGTCGTAAATGATCGAAATACCACAAGAGGCAGCTTCTGTATTTCCTCTCCATTGCAAAGATGAATTTTTGAATTTTTTTATTTAATTTGATTGGTAACAGCCCTATTGTGTCTGTAAAATCTACGTAATATCATTGCGCCGCTGCACCCATGGTACGGCAGCAAAGTTCCTGGATTATTACGCAGGAATGAGAGTGTAGTTCCTAGCCATATTGGTCTAGAAAATGGCAACTTTTCATTTTCCGTCGGTCTTAGTACACGATGTAACAATAAACATCACAAAATGTTAATAGGAAAATGTTGCCGTTATTTTGTCACTTATTGAGCAGTAGGCTAGCTGGAGCCGTTTACCTCCAGTCTTTGTGCTAAGCTAGGCTAGCGGTGGGTGCGTCAGACAGAGTTATGGCACGCACGGAGATAAAAATGGTATGTATAAACTTATCTAACTCTGGGGGATACTGTGAATAAGCTAAAGTCCCAAAAAGTCACCGTGTTCCTTTAAGCTACGGTATTGATGAATTATGATTTGTTTGTGAAAACGTTCATACGCAGATTTCACGCACAAATTGGTGCATATGCACGGTTAGTGAATGAGACCCACTGCTCTTCATCTCTTCTTTGTTACTGTTTACTTGATTAAATATTTAAAATATTGTTTACTTAAAGAATACTTGAAAGCTTACTACTTGAAGTAATGTGTTTAGCTTTGAGAAATGTACCGTTTATTAAATTTTCTAATGTCATTTACTCAATTTTCTAATGTGGCTTAGCAGTTAGTTCTCATGCAAAACACACAGGTTTCAGTCCAGCCTGTACTGTGCCCTGATCTCATTGTCCCTCTTTCCTTAGTAATGTGCCTACTGGCTCTCTTGATAAAAAGTGCCAAATGTGGCAAAAAAAAAAAAAAAAAAAAACTGGTATCAGTTGAAAAATGTTTATAATTGCTTTACTATTTACTCTTGACTAGCTCGCATTTTGTTGATCAGACATGAGAAGCTTGAGTGAGCAGTTTTCAAAAGTGTTAAAAAAAGCACGTTTTATTTGATGTCATAAATGATTTTACTTCATAGCTTTTTTTAATGCAAAAAACACTGACTCTGAATGGTGGCTGCAGAACTACTTGATCGGCAGCAAATCCAGCAGTGCAGAAGTCAAGTGCTCAGCATTATTTGTCTTTGCTGTACTTTGTGCCATTATTTCACCCCTGAAATGTTCACTGGGGATTAAGCTGTACAGCAGCATTCCTCATGAAGGAATTCTCATGACATTTACGGTGGAATGTGTTCACCACATAGCAGCACAAGAAATATGTGCATGCTCGCCTTCCCGTATGGCATGTCTAGAGGCATTTTTCATTCGCACAGAATTATGCTTGAATTGCTTCATTTAAAATTGCACTTTGAAATGCTGCAAGTGTGCATGTTGCAAGTGTTCACACAGAGACTTTTCTGAGTGACTACTAAAACAGATGATTAACAAAATTTTACAAAAAAAAACCCTTTTTTTTTTAAGAAAATGTAATGGTCAAAGACATTAAAGACATTGTGTCATTCATAATGTTTGATAAAATAATTGTAAATTTATTTTGACAATTCAATATATCACCAAACCTTAACTGACTTATGTAGAGACTGTCTGAGGTCAAAGTAGCATTTGGAAAAATTGTCACCATTAATGGAACACATTTAGTGATGAAATATTGATTCCACTTGCTTTGTCCAAAAAAAAAAAATTTGCTTTTTAAATTAAGTCCAGTTTAACTGAATTTCTGGCTGGGTTGTTAATATTCAAATATTAACGGCTGATGCTAGAGGCTACGGCCTTTAGCGTCCTTGTTAGCTTCCAATGCCGTAAACGCAGGCTCAAATCCCGCTTGGAGCGGGTAGAACTGGAGATATAAGACAGATAGACAAGAGTTTGTTATTGAACACTTGGGCTCAGCACAGTGGTTTTAGGATTACTATTTCAGGGGTGAAAAGAAGATTCTCCATAGTGCACCAGGAAAAACCTGTCAGACCGTCTTCTGATATTATTCTGAAACATGTTAGAAGGCTATGAAATACTATGGCTGGAAGCACTTGAAGCAGATGAAAAAATAGAAAGCAACGTGTTTCTTCAGCACAGTAATGGCATCGTGAGATATTGTCTCTTGCTGCGTAAAGTAGTTTGTTTTGTTATTTTCTCTTCGCTTTAGGCAGCTTTCAGGTTGTTGATCTCTGTAATTCATTTTGAAAATCACCAGGTTTATGAGACAGGAGCCTCACAGATGGTTGGATTAGCTATTTCGTTCTGATATCCAGCAGCCATAACCACTTTTGGTAGAGAGGAAAGGGTGGTAGGACCGGGCCTAGCTAAGTATTATTTTTAGAAAGATAATTTTACAGATGGTTGCACTGCATATCATCATTGTTAGTCAACCTTACAATGTCCCTAGCTTTGATTTTGATATGACTGTAAAATGACCTGCTCTTGGCAAATTACACATCCTAATAATCCTTTAGGTCCTTTAAGCTATCTAGCGGTATTCAGATTAGTAGCAGTATTTAGGCGCTGTACCCAAAGCTCTGTTTCTGCTGTTTCCCAGTCCTGCAGCTATTGTGGTTGGGCGAACAGCAGAATATGTTGTTACCATCCATGTACATGTACACATCACTGACAGGTTTGAGTAGGTGAGTCACCAGCTGCGTCAGCAGGCATCTGTGTGAGATGACACTGACATGACTGTGAGGATCACTCCAAGACCTAAAATTTGGATTCCTGGAAAGTTTACTCACAGGTCAAGTGGTCCTTAGAAGTGGTCCTCTTTCCCTTTTCCTTTAGTTTTTCTTTTCTCTTTTATTTCATGTCTTTCCTTCAATTTCTTTCCAGTTCTGTTTTTGTATGTTACTTGTATTTTATTCCTTTTCTTTTCATTTCCTTTCATTTTCCCCTCACTCCCTTAGTTTCTTTTCTCTTTTCTTCCATTTACCCTTTTCTTTTCTCTTATTTACTCTACAGATTTACCTTTTCATCCACTTTCCTTTCCTTTCGCCGAAGGATTGTTCCTCATATTATTAATTATATAAATATCATCCTTACAAAAGCAAAGGCAGACAGATGTGTGAATATGATCTCCCTGCAGCTTCTCTGAGAGGATATGCATTAATAAGCTCACTTGGTTGTCTGCTGAATTAGTATGCAGCACAGCTGTCTGTCCAGAGTCTAGTGCTAAAACCTCGAACTCACCAGCCACACGATAGCATGTGTGAAATGCATTAACTTCACTTTAATTGCTTACCCTTCCCACCTCATCGCTCATGTATGCTCAGCAAGTAGGGGTTAGTGGTCCAGCAGTACCTAGTTTGTCTGTTCAAAACTCTGTCATTTCCTTGTCAGTATCACCCGTCTTAGTATTTAGTTCATGTAGTGTGGCATCTTTATGAAATATAATCCTCAGGAATTTATAGATGCAGATGACCAAAAATGCATTAGATTTGAGAACCTCTAGAAATTACATTATAAAATTGTATAATGTAATGCATAATATTTATAAATATATCCATTGTAATGCATTAACAAGTTCTTAATCAGCCCATGCAGCTGGGAATACTGATTACCCGATCCAAACTACTTTATATACACTCACCTAAAGGATTATTAGGAACACCTGTTCAATTTCTCATTAATGCAATTATCTAATCAACCAATCACATGGCAGTTGCTTCAATGCATTTAGGGGTGTGGTCCTGGTCAAGACAATCTCCTGAACTCCAAACTGAATGTCAGAATGGGAAAGAAAGGTGATTTAAGCAATTTTGAGCGTGGCATGGTTGTTGGTGCCAGACGGGCCGGTCTGAGTATTTCACAATCTGCTCAGTTACTGGGATTTTACAAAGAATGGTGTGAAAAGGGAAAAACATCCAGTATGCGGCAGTCCTGTGGGCGAAAATGCCTTGTTGATGCTAGAGGTCAGAGGAGAATGGGCCGACTGATTCAAGCTGATAGAAGAGCAACTTTGACTGAAATAACCACTCGTTACAACCGAGGTATGCAGCAAAGCATTTGTGAAGCCACAACACGCACAACCTTGAGGCGGATGGGCTACAACAGCAGAAGACCCCACTGGGTACCACTCATCTCCACTACAAATAGGAAAAAGAGGCTACAATTTGCACGAGCTCACCAAAATTGTTGGACAGTTGAAGACTGGAAAAATGTTGCCTGGTCTGATGAGTCTCGATTTCTGTTGAGACATTCAGATGGTAGAGTCAGAATTTGGCGTAAACAGAATGAGAACATGGATCCATCATGCCTTGTTACCACTGTGCAGGCTGGTGGTGGTGGTGTAATGGTGTGGGGGATGTTTTCTTGGCACACTTTAGGCCCCTTAGTGCCAATTGGGCATCGTTTAAATGCCACAGCCTACCTGAGCATTGTTTCTGACCATGTCCATCCCTTTATGACCACCATGAACCCATCCTCTGATGGCTACTTCCAGCAGGATAATGCACCATGTCACAAAGCTCGAATCATTTCAAATTGGTTTCTTGAACATGACAATGAGTTCACTGTACTAAAATGGCCCCCACAGTCACCAGATCTCAACCCAATAGAGCATCTTTGGGATGTGGTGGAACGGGAGCTTCGTGCCCTGGATGTGCATCCCATAAATCTCCATCAACTGCAAGATGCTATCCTATCAATATGGGCCAACATTTCTAAAGAATGCTTTCAGCACCTTGTTGAATCAATGCCACGTAGAATTAAGGCAGTTCTGAAGGCGAAAAGGGGGTCAAACACAGTATTAGTATGGTGTTCCTAATAATCCTTTAGGTGAGTGTATATATATACACACACACACACCAATCAGGCATAAAATTAAGTGAATAACACTGATTATCTCTTCATCACGGCACCTATAAGTGGGTGGGATATATCAGGCAGCAAGTGAACATTTTGCCCTCAAAGTTGATGTGTTAGAAGCAGGAAAAATTGTCAAGCATAATGATTTAAACGAGTTTGACACGGGCCAAATTGTGATGGCTAGACGACAGAGCATCTCCAAAACTGCAGCTCTTGTGGGGTGTTCCCGGTCTGCAGTGGTCAGTATCTATCAAAAGTGGTCCAAGGAAGGAACAGTGGTGAACCGGCGACAGGGTCATGGGTGGCACGTGGGGAGCGAAAGCTGGCCCGTGTGGTCCGATCAAACAGACTTTTGCTCAAGAAGTTAAGGCTGGTTCTGATAGAAAGGTGTCAGAATACACAGTACACAGGGACCAACACAATATTAGGAAGGTGGTCATAATGTTATGCCTGATCGGTGTGTGTGTGTGTATATATATATATATATATTTATACCTGTCAAAAATCTAGAAACATTACAATTATTTATGCTTTTGAAAGAAGTTTCTTATGCTCACCAAGGCTGCATTTATTTCTTCAAACATACAGTAACAGTAATATTGCAAAATATTATTACAAATTAAAAGAACTATTTTTGTTTAAATATAGTTTAAATTTTAATTTGTTCCTGTGATGCAAAACTGAATTTTGAGCATCATTACTCCAGTCTTCAGTGTCACATGATCCTTCAGAAATAAATCTAATATGCTGATTTGGTGCTCAGGTAACATTTCTTATTATTATATATCAATGTTGAAAAAAGTTGTGCTGCTTAACATTTTTGTGGAAATGGTGATACTTTTTTTTCAGGATTCTTTAATGAAAGTTTGACGAACTGCATTTATTAAATGTATTTATAAAATTATTAAAGCATTTGTTAAATAGAAATCTTCTGAACATTATAAATGTCTTCACTGTCACTTTTGATTAATTTAATACATCCTTGATGAATACAAGTATTCATTTCTCTCTTTTTTAATCTTACCACAAATGTTTGAATGGTATCAGTGTTTCCACAAACAAACAAAAAATCAACATTGATAATAATAATAGTAAATGTTTCTTTAGCAGAAAATCAGCTTATTAGAATGATTTCTGAAGGATCATGTGACACTGAAGAGCAATGATGATGAAAAATCTGTTTTATCATCACAGGAATAAATTATGTATTAGAATAGAAAACAATTATTTTAAATTATAATCATTTTAACAATATTACTGTTTTACTTTATTTTTGATTAAATGAATGCAGCCTTGAGCATAAGATAATTCTTATGTTCAAAAACCTTAACAAATTGTAAAAAGGAGATATACAATATGGAGATATACAATTTAATTGTATATGTATGAAAGAGTATTTCATAAGAGAAAGGTCAACAAACCTTTTTTTTCTCCCTATGGTTAGTTATAAAAGCAAACTGCAATAAATAATGAGAAATAGTATTAGAAACATTAAACTGGATATGCTATTATTCATTGACTATAGCTATAACTTTGACTAACTTTTGTTGTTTTTTTTAAATTATGGGTTTGAAATGGGAGTAAACAATGACAAAAAAAATAGTTTTATTTTCAAAACTTTTCCCCCTTATGTAACTTCACCTGAGTGTCCACGCTTCCATGAGTGCTGCTGTTCATGGCACTAGAGTGATATTAACACACTTCTCATACTTTTTGAAGCACATTTTGTGCATAAATAAAGACATGGGACTGTAATTACTGCATTTAACAGTGCCTTGTTGCATCACCATCATTAGCCAATATATGATTCCAAAGCGCGCTTTTTATGATGATTCCACATATGGTGGCATGACGTGGTGAAACACTTCTGCTTTAGCTCAAACAATTCCATTTAGACTCGACAGAGAGGTGCTAAAAATCTCTTAAACAGATATAACAGAGTGTGTCTGACAGCTAAAATCATTATGTATTATATAACTTCTTTTGGATTGTCGAATGTAATTAGTGGCATATAGGCATGTTTTTACAGACAGGTTGATTAAAGGCTCATAAACGACAGTTAATTAAGTGCTTACATGTGGATTAGACCTCAGTTAACGAGTAGAAGATATTTAAAAAAGGAAGTGGCTGCGAAGAACTCACTTCAATCATCAGAATTTCTCACATGTATATGCAGCGATAGTAAATGACATGCAAAGGAGATTGACCCTTGTATCGGCCAACTGAACTTCATGCAGAGTTAACTATTCTTGTTCCATATTCATAAATGTGACTGGCATACATATATTCATCTAATTTACTTGCATCACATTTTGAAAGCCCTCTTTGCAGCATTGGAGTCATGCATAAAATATAATCTGCAACACGTACTGAAGATCTCCAGGGAAACTTTTAAAACGTTTCCACACCTGTAGAGCGTTTGTTTTGTTCTGAAACAGCTAGGGACTTAATTTGTTACAATGTTGCATTTTCGCTTTCACAAGGTTCGCTTTCACAAGGCAACCTTTCAAAGCGTACCAAAATGTGTTTATGCAAGTCACATGTGAGTACAACTGTCCTCTTATTGGTCAGAGTTTCCTCTGCATCATCCATCTAGATGATTGACAAGTTCGCTCCATGAGCTTATCGTGACTTTATTTGTAACTGTCGAAATTATATACTACATTCGTATTTATACTGCAGCAAATTCAAACACGCTCTCTCTGGATCTCCCAGGGCTGTCTAGAGGTTAACTGTGTCAAGACACACGCAAACACTATACGAATGTTATAAAGCAGCTAGAGTATGAATCAAGGCTTCATCAGGACAGCATTCTCGCACTGAGAAGCGCAAGTACACAACATTTTAAGATGAAGAGGTGCTCTTTTGGTTTTCAACTGTGGTGACTGATAAGCTCACTCACTGCTATTTATATAGCACATTTCCTGTTATGAATTATAATACAATTTGGTCCGTTGGGTCGGATTGCTTTCACACCTCAAGTTCCAGAGTTTGTTTGCAATCGGGCCGAGACCGCCTGATTGATTGTTTTGGAGTGATTGCTGTGTTCACATATGCCTAAATGAACCGAACCAAGGGAGAAAACGCACCAGGTTCCGAAACAAACGCTCAGGTGTGAAAGGACCCTTAGTGTACCATTATTTTGTGTCAAAAGACATTCAAAGCTAATGCAGGAAGTATTTCAAAAATGAAAAAAAATGTCATCAATTACTCACCCTCAAGTCGTTTCAAACCCGTAAGACTTTCGTTCATCTGCTAAACACAAATGAAGATATTTTAAAAGAAATCTGAGAGAGACGTACGTTGGACGTCACCGACGAATTGGGATCACTTCTGGGAGCCCCCTATCAGCTTCAAGTGTATACAGAACAGGCCAATGGCCATTGTTGTTCTCTCAGGAGAATGTGATCACGTCGGCGCGTTGTTCGACTCCCGTTTCTCGCAAGGGCTTCAGCTCGCAGAATTGCAAGACGTCGGCAAAGTACACTTTCTCGATGCTCTCATCTCACAAGGTGGCCCTTTTCGGCGACACTGTCGGTGACTGTGCCCAGTCCTCCACAGTTCAAAAGCAGGCTGAGGTAGCTGTTCCCCGACATGACTAGTGTCACTCGTGGGCTGCCCCTCAGTCTGCTTGTCACCATGGGCATCGGTCCCACGATGCCACCCATCTCAGCCACCAAGTGGTCAGCTGAGACGGGTAACCCAGACTTGGTCGGAGCTGCTCTTCCCTGGAGGAGAGCCGGGGGGAGAATCATTTGTGAATTCTGTTCTGCCACTGGTGTTACAGCCAGTGGTACCCAAATTCTTAATAAGAGCAGTTCCAATACCTCTGGGTCTCGGGAGCTCAGGAATGGCAGCGCCTCCCCACAAGAGGGCGAGAATGACAGTGTGTGACGCCGGGGAGCCTCGCCACTCTCGTTACCCTCTTCTCAGTGGTGCGAGGAGGACTACCATGCCATACCCTCTGTCCAACCGTTGGGGCAGGTAGGTGCTGCCTTGCGCACTCAGACCCCACTTCAGGACGCTATGCTTCTTGAGTCGGGTCCCTGCCCTCCACTTTACTGCCCTACCGCAGGTACGTCTGTGGTACAGGTGGGTTCTTTGGTACGGTTTCTAGAAGCCTAGCTAGCGCTTCTGAGACCGTACCGCTGGGTCACCTGCACCATCAGGCTTGGCTACGCGATTCAGTTTGCACGGCATCCTCCCAAGTTCAGGGGCGTCCACTTTACTTATGTGCGGAGCTGCGATGCCCCTGTCTTGCGGAAAGAGATTAAAGTCCTACTGGCGAAGGACGCGATTGAGCCGGTCCCTCTAGCCAATATGAAGATGGGGTTCTACAGCCCCTACTTCATTGTGCCCAAGAAAAGCGGTGGGTTATAACCAATCTTGGACCTGCGAGTCCTGAACCGGGCCCTTCACAAGCTCCCGTTCAAGAAGTTGACGCAGAAGCGCATTTTCGAATGCATCCGTCCCCAAGATTGGTTTGCAGCGATCGACCTGAAGGTCCTTCCCTTTGGGCTGTCCCTGTCGCCTCGCTTCTTTGCGAAGGTCGCGGAGGCAGCCATTGTTCCGCTCAGAGAACGTGGCATTCGCATTCTCAACTATCTCGATGACTGGCTCATACTGGCTCAGTCTCGGGATCAGTTGTGCAAACACAGAGACATAGTGCTCAGTCACCTCAGCCTGTTGGGACTTCGGGTCAACTGAGACAAGAGCAACTCTGCCCCGTGCAGAGGATCTCTTATCTATGTATGGAGTTGGATTCGGTCAACCAGACTGTGCGCCTCACGGAGGAGCACATCCGGTTAGTGTTGAACGGCTTGAATTCATTCAATAGCAGGACGGCATCCATATGGCTTGCAGTTTCGGGTCTGTGGACGGTGCCCCAACTGCAATGGCACATCAACTGCCTCGAGTTGCTAGCAGTACGTCTTGTGCTGGGCCGCCTCAAGGGGCCGCTAACATCTAACATCTCCTCCTCTGGAGTCAGAAGCATCTGAGGTCGCTTCGGGCCACTCACATGCCTGGCCTGCTCAATTGTGCAGCCGACGAGCTCTCACGACAGCAAGTGCTTCCGGGAGAGTGCAGACTCCATCCCCAGGTGGTAGACCTGTTTGCCGCCCCGGACACGTCGCACTGCCAGTTGTTTTACTCCCTGACCGAGGGGACCCTCTGGCACACAGCTGGCCCCGGGGCCTGTGCAAGTATGCATTTCCCCCAGTTAGCCTTCTAGCACAGACTCTGTGCAAAGTCAGGGAGGACGAGGAGCAGGCCTTGTTGGTTGCGCCGTACTGTCCCAACCGGACCCGGTTCCCGGAAGTAGTGCTCCTTGCGACAGCCCCTCCCTAGGGGGAGGGTAATTAGCTCTTGAGAAATGCGATAAAGCTGCTGGTAATATTGAATGGATCTTATATATAGGGATACTATGATAGGCATTGTATTCCTATAGGTGGATCAGTTGAGTCAGATGATGCAAGTTTGACTGACGTGTCCTGCCAGAACTAATGCTACACTTGATTTCTGTCCCTCCATTGACAGTCCACACAACTACCAATTTGTCGCTTCAAAAAGTTCATAAAGAGATTATAAAACTAATCCATATGAATAAAGAGGTTTATTCCACATCTTCTGAAGAGACACGATCGCTTTATTTAATGAACAGATTGAATTTAGGCTTTTATTAACAAATGAACACTGATCAGCGAACATAAACAGAAGCTCAGTCATGCTTGCTTCATGCATAAGAACAAACTTTTAGGTTCTTGCAGAAGCTCGAAAATACTGCGTAACACGAGAATGAACCTGACTGGTTCTCACACGTCAAGCTAACATGCTTAAAATCCGTTTACCATATCTGAAATATGTTCATCATATAAAGAAGGCAGTCGCATGCACAGACCTCTGCGGGGGCAAGGGCGAAATCTGGGGATGGGTCTCCCACGGTAGAGATTGCGCTCCGATACGACCGAAAAGGGCACTTTCGCTTTCACGATCCAATTAAGATCTTCAGGAGCACTTGATAATTGCAGACAGGTGTGTTTGATCAGGTTTGGATCTGAACTCTGCAGGTAAGTAACAGGAACAGAATTGTGCATCCCTGATATAAAGTGATCGTGTCTTGATTTATATGGATTCATTTTACAATCTCTTTTTGGAATTTTTTGAAGTGTCAAAGTGGTAGTTGCATGGACTGTCGAAGGAGGGACATAAATCTCAGATTTTATTAAAAATATCTTCATCCATTTCGAAGATGAACAAAAGCCATGGAACAACATGAGGGTGAGTACATGATGATAGAATTTTAATTTTTTCGATGAACTAAGCCTTTAACATATAAAGTTGATTCTTTAATTAGCCCATTGGCCCACTGCTTCAAGCCATAAAAAAAAGAAAGTTCTTCAAACTATGTATCATCTGTGCTAAAATATTTATAATGTCCTTTAATAAAGATCTGATCATGGCCTTGATCAACCATCACATGGATTTTGATAGTGTGCTGGTATGGGTGTTTAATATTGTGTGTGATGGCAAAAAAAAAAAAATATATATATATTTTTTTTTTTTCTTCAGAAAAAGGTTGACTAACCCTTAGACTAGCTAACATAAGAATGCTGTTAAAAATGTACACATAAATACAAAATGAAAATTGATTTAAGTAAAATTTGAACACTTTCTGTAGTAGTTCAAAATGCTAGGTAGAAGAAATGTCCAAATTAGTGAACATTATGGCAGATTTCTCCTATCAGCACTATTAATAATTAAAAACAAGTAATTGAATATACACGATTGTTTTTTTCAAAATAATATTTGGTAACACTTTACTTAAAGCCTTTATGTTTAATGCATTATAAAAGTAATTTTAATGCATTAATTATACCTTGTAATGCACCTTATAATGCATTGTATGGTCTCATGAATAACTGTAACCACAGTTATAATACATTATAATACTTATCTATATCTAATCATTGAACACACTTTTAGAAAGTATAGTGCATTAAAACACATGACGAACAACCAATTTCAGAATCTGCAAATATTATATGCATTTTAACTTTGGTTACAGTTATTTATGAAAAGATATAATGCATTATAATGTACATTATGAATACCTTTATAATGCATTATACATAAGGGCCGAATGTTTTTCTTTAAAATCATCTTTGAACAGAAGTTGATGAATAGCCCATTTGCCCAGTGACATACTGTACATATACTGCTTTTCTCAGTTGTTTGTACTCTACTATCCATAGAAGTAGAAATTAACGATAGCTTGTCCTTCCAGAGGAACTCTTAATTGATTTTCTTTTTTTCCTTTCTTTTTTTTTTCTGGTGCATTGGAAAGCTAAATAGTCTCCATGGGGAACTGAATAGGTTACATTAATAAACCTAGAGATTGGCATTTGCAGAGTAAAAATGGATCATTGCTTTGAGTGGCGAGTAGATTTTACTTACCTGGGTTGTTAGGGAGATGAAGTGTTGAGTCATTACACTGTATTTCTGCCTCATCGGAGCTATAGTCCTATAAAAAAAGTCATATCCTCTCTTTACCCCAGCTCTCCCCCTGCTGATGACTCTGTATTGATGAGCTTAGAACTCAGAGAAGAGGCCTCTCTGACGATAAATAGACATATAACTAGAGCTGCGTGGAAGCCTGTGAAAGTTGGACTGTCTCCACTGGAGTTTAGAACTGATTTAGCCACACTCTGAGTTGACACAAGTAAAGAGAGAGGAAAAAGGTCAAATAACAGTGAGTGTCTTAATAGAAAATTACCGATAGATGTTAATGTATTTCAGACAGTACCAGAAATTAACTTTGTATTGCAGTCAATATTTGCCCATTGATTTTGTTTACTGGGGCATTTTGTACATGTATGAGGCCTTATTTGTTGTGTGACCATCAAAACACACTGTAGCATTTAATTCAGTTGAATCACTTCAAATATAAATTTAGACAGTTATGGATGTTACCTATAAAATCAATCAACATTTAAAACAAAAATAGCTGTACATAATGCAAAAGATATAAAAAGTACATTGAAACGGATTTTGCATTGAACATCAGGTGGTGATGTACCAAAATTGTTCATTGTACAAAAGTAGACGAGAATGTCCTTTAAAATTATAAACATGAAATGTATTAATATTACAGTTCAAAAATGAGGGCTTGTCATGCAACATTTGCTTCTACCAACAGGCAGTTTGATTGTATGCTGTCTTTGACATCAACAACAAATGCTATGAAAAACAAGTGTTTCAACACTTACCTTAGACAGTGAATACAGATATCTGAGAGCTACAGGTCACTACTATATACTAGCCTAGAAAAGAATAATATAATGCTAGGTAAGAGATAAAAAAATAATAAAAAAGACTCACTAAAGGGCCTTTTCATCTTCTAAATTTTAAATATCTGGGGCATTTTTTTGCCCTAAACCCTAGTTAATTCCTAACCCTGATTTAAGAATTGTGACAAATGCATTTTTGCATTTATTTTTTATTTTTTGGATTTGTGTAGTTAACAGAGCTGTCAAGGCTTTTGATGTCTAATCTTACTTTACCTTGAATACTTTACCTTTACTATCATGGACTGGTGAACACAAGTGCTATTTAGATCTTGTTGCTCAGAGAACATCACAGAAGCACCACTTGAACAATGTTGAGATCGCTATTCTTTGGAGCAGTCCAAATTTTGGTTATGTGCCACGGTGACCTGTTGGCAGCAGAGTGGACTGGGGTTGATATAAACTAAATTAATGCAATGTTGATTTGTTGCTTCACTGAACACTGGATTGAAATTCAAATAAAAAACTTTAATGTCATGCATCAGTTGTGTCGAGCACTTGGCATCCATATGCAGGAGCTGGCACTGAAAAAGATGTTTAGTTTGTATCTATGAAAAATCGATGCTCTGAGAGAATTCCGACAGTGTATTGGCAACACATTAAAAGACATTGAAAGGAATCGCTATCATGTATCCAAAATTTTCCTATGCATTTTGGATATAAAACATTTGATAACACGCCTCCAACATCATAGAAAAGAGTGGCAGGAAACTATTTTCTTTGTGTTTTTAGGAGATTTTAATAAAATACATTTTAGCATATTTTTCAACTTGTATGTAGATGTAATTTAAAAGAGAGATGGCTGTAGTTCAACTCTCAGCTTAGATCAAAGCTTGTGGTGTTTTCGTTTGTATACTGTCTGTCACATTCATACTGTGATAAGAGAAAGTGGAAGTCTACCATGGATTTCAGTGGTTTAGTTGGCATCACTGAACTCACGTAAAGGATATTTGGATTGGTTGAAATTAGATTTTGTTGGTTTGTTGTGTGTTTGGTTTCCCACTCAAAATACCAACTATGACCATTAATCTTGTGCTTTCTAATGTTATAAATGTAATAATAGTAGTTGCACATGGGATATTCCTACTTGATGTCACATAATTCTGACTATAAAGATTTTATACAACATTTCAAAACATGTTAATTCACACTAATAAAAATGCTATCAACATGCTAACTCAGGCTAAGAACATGATTATCTATCTATCTATCTATCTATCTATCTATCTATCTATCTATCTATCTATCTATCTATCTATCTATTGTTTTCTTCTGAATTATATTGCCTTCAAAACATTCAAACATTAAACTTCAAACTATTTAAAAACCTTCAAACTTCAAGCTTTTAAAACTTTTTAATAATTGATGGTCTTCAAACTTCAAAGTTTGTTATCAAACTTTACTCTTCTAGTTTCCATTGTGGTCCTCTATGTTTACAAATAGAAGAACAGATCATATATGGAGTGAAATCACCATCAAGTTCAGCATCTCACAATACTTCACCTCTGAATTAATGATAAAAAAAAAAGTAAGCTTATTTTAAGCTTTTTGCATGCTTCACAGAGTTTGAAAATAGTTCTCAGTGTCTCAGATGATCACAATCTTATTAATAATAGTAAGTATTCATATGTAAAAAGATAGTAAATTGTCACTAAAATTACTGTCGCTATTTTCCCATTACATTTTAAGTTTTGATAAGGGCTCAAAAATATCTACGTATACAATTGTAACATTTGTAAAGTTTTTTTTTGTTGTCAATATGTCTACATTGCATCGTATGATTCAGCATGTATTGAAATGCGCATGTGTAAATGTTACATGTACATATTTGTGATTTCTTGTGAGATTAGGCTGCTCTAATGTGTTCCATTCAGCAAGGTACTCCAAAATATATTTTTGAAGCTAATTTAGCTTTTACTGTTATAACAGGGATGATAATGAACAGATGGTGTAAAGCCTTTGAGTTGTAATACACTATAATGATGGAATTTCTTATGTAAAGGTAATAGCAGCAACCCCTAGAGGCAGAACAACCTTCATTAGCACAAAAATGATTGGCTTATTATTGCCTATAGCATCTTTACCTTGTGTTAACATCACGGAAACCCCCAGCAAACAACAGTTGTGGTGGCCACTGCATTGTTCATGTAACAGAACCCTGGTTCTTATTGTATCATTGAACTAAAGGTGTATCTCGTGCCCCCATTCAGCACAGCAAGTGGGATGAGAGATGGACTTACTTTTGACAGGAGACTAGCTTGAGGACACCTGAGGGAGAATGTTTATTTTTAGTTCCCTTTGCAGAGACCGTCTTGGGAGCAGAGGGCACTGAGCTGTGGATGATTCCTCCAGTCAGCTCCAGTCCAGCTAGCTTGGTATTCTGAAGACCATCTACCTCTTTTGCCCTTAAGGCTCAGACAGCACCTATGGAGTTTGCGTTGTAGACAGCAAACGCTCACCAAATTTTAAAAGCCAACGCCATCAGTGGCAAGCGATTAAGCATTCACATAAAGTCCTTTTTTTGCAGAGACAGAAAGAGGCCATCTCCCATGCAGGGCTGAGTGGTCACCTGTGGTCCATTGACAGTTCTCAACGGCATACATTGTGCCAAATTATTTTCATCAAATGAAAAATTCACTTGTTTGACAGAGAAGTCAGAATTAACCTAACCTAAGGCTAAATTAACCTTGATTTTCTTTCATGTGTTAAATTTAGGTTTATGGCACAACCCTGATTGATACTGACTATTGCTAATCAGAGTCAGGCATAGGGCTAAGGTTTTGCTGGTTAGCATGGCCCAAGTTGGCCCCTGCTGGAAGATGCAGTATCTGCTGGTTTTTAATTGTCATTAATACAAGACAATGGGAATACAAGATAAAAACAATCAATAACAATGCAGAAGGACGATGGGTGTGCTTGACTTGATGCAGCGCTGCGCAAACTGATCAGCGTCTGACTTGAAGCAGTGCATGCCGTTTAGAAATTTGTCCAATTTGAGACGGCGCCATCAAAGTACTGCAAGAGCGATTCAAGCTGTCTCATTCTGCCCAGCTTCTCCAGAGCGGCTGCACAATTGGCCAGATTCAACGTTCACGTGTGTTTCGTGCTTATTCTGCTAATGCTCACAAATCCATGTTTTTATAACAGTAAAAATGCTTTTCCTGTTATTGTAATGGTATATGGTGTCATGTATACCAATATAAAACTATAAAAATATAGACGCCACTTTATTGGTGTTAAAATATTATAGGCTTATGCTGAACTTTATTATTGTACATACAGGCACTGTATTAAGCAAGAGATTGGCCATAAAATCACCAAGAGAATGAATGACAGTGAATATATATATATATATATATATATATATATATATATTGTTTATAATTTGGCACAGAGGCGAGTGTAAAAGGGCCTATTTAATTGAGTTTATCATTGTACTGTTTTGTTGTTGTGTTTTTCATTAAGAATAATAGGCTAATTTACCCACCATTCAAGCAACCCGCCCCCGAATTGGTTCTAATTCTAAACTGAAAGTAATGCACACGGCCGCATTGTCCATTCGTTTACGGCCACACAGTGTGCACGCATTTACGGCTGCACTGTCATTCACAGTGTGCGTCCACTGGTGTATTCAGTTCATTCAATTAAATTTTTTCAATAATTGAAAACACTCGCTTTTCTCCGTGTGGGATAATTTTGGATTTAGTGATACATATGACGATGGCAGTGGAAAAAGTGGTGGATAAAACCATGACAGTTTGCAAGCACTGTCCCACACGTAACTGACAGTGACAATAAAGCATATTCTTTAAATTTGAGAATAAGTGTTTTTGATCTCAGCTAAAATTCGTTTAAGGCCAACAGTTGTAAACTTTTTTTTTTTTTTTTTTTTACAAATAATTGAAAAGCCTGTTGAAATGAACAACATCTTTTCTCTTGCTGTATCATAATCTCACAGATTGAATTTATGATTATCATTGTCACTATAATGTGTCTATTCCTAAAATCAAGCTGCCTCATTCTTTCAGTTTTTTTGATAACATGACCTTGAGAATAACTTATTTTTTAAATACTGTAAATGGTAGGTTGTAAGGCTATATATTTCATTCTGATGTAAGGTATTACTAAAGAAAATGTATACCGAATCGAACCGAAAACCGTCACCACAGAGCCGTGACACAAACCGAACCAAGGATTTTGTTAACCGTACCACCCCTAATATATAATATATATATAATATATAATATATTGCAAAAAGTTTTGGGACACCCGCCTTTAATATGGAGTTGGCCTATCCTTTGCAGCTATAACAGCTTCAACTCTTCTGGGAAGGCTTTCCACAAGGTCTAGAAGCGCATTTGTGAGGTCAGGCACTGATGTTGGAAGAGAAGGCCTGGCTCGCAGTCTCCGCTCTAATTCATCCCAAAGGTGTTCTTTTGGGTTGAGGTCAGGACAGTCAAGTTCCTCCACACCAAACTCGCTCATCCATGTCTTTATGGACCTTGCTTTGTGCACTGGTGCACAGTCATGTTGAAACAGGAAGGGGCCATCCCCAAACTGTTCCCACAAAGTTGGGAGCATGAAATTGTCTAAAATGTCTTGGTATGCTGAAGCATTAAGAGTTCCTTTCACTGGACAAGCCCAACCCTTGAAAAACAACCCCACACCATAACCCACCCTCCACCAAACTTTACACTTTGCACAATGCAGTCAGGCAAGTACCGTTGTCTTGGCAACCGCCAAACCCAGACTCGTCCATCAGATTGCCAGATAGAGAAGCGTGATTTGTCACTCCAGAGAACACGTCTCCACTGCTCTAGAGTCCAGTGGCGGCGTGCTTTACACCACTGCAACCGACTGCATCCATTATTCATCACTGTATTTTAATAACAGTGATCAGAGATGAATGACGATATTTCTTTTAATAATAATAAAAAAAAGGTATTCAGAGCACTGGTAATCCGGATTTGGTAATCTGAAAAAGTGTGTTCCCAAATCCAGATAATTCTAATCTAGATTAAGTTTTTTGAACAATTGGACCCTGGTTATGTTGTCTAATTGTGATGTGATATTGAAATTAAATTAATTGAAAATTGAATAATGAAATGTATCCCCTTGATCTCGTTTGACTACGACAGTCTTTGATTTAAAATCTTAACAAAACAAAACCTCTTAGGGGAGTCAGTCGGGCATCGCCTGATCCTCTTAAAACAGACCTGGGTCAGAAGTCAATAACCAATTACTGCAATAAGCAATGTGTTAGTAAGGTGTCCCTCACTGGATCTGAACTTCTTGTGTCCTTCGCCCTTTTGTGTTCACAGATCATTTCACTGTTATTTAGCATGCTAATGCTTTGCAGGTTCTCTATAGAGCATGTCTACTAATCATACTCTCTCACAGTACTCTCTAAACCTCATAAGCAATCAGAGAGGCTACTGAAACATGACAGTTCCCCGGCAGGGCCGAGGGAGACACCACGGCACAGGCCGGCAGATCGTCTTGCACTAATATCCCATGTCAACACAGTGAGTTAAAGCTTTTGCTTAATTAAGAAGGACAAACAGCAGCAATCGTTTCCTCAGAGCTATAACCTCAAGTGACTGTTCAAATGCATTTTAAAATGTGACCGTGCCACAGGGCCTGCGGTACCAGAGAAGCCACCAAGCACTCTCTTCCTGTCTCTCTGGCTCTAATTCAAAAGCAAGTAAGCTGCATACTTAGACAGCTTTATTGGCATCATATAGCCATGCTCCTGGTGTGAAGGCTGTTCCAAAAGTTAGGTAGCATAATTATTACTTCAAAAAAACCTTCTGTGGACTAAATTCTAAGGCACCATGATGTGTATCCTTCACAGAAAAGGCAATCTCATAATTGTGTCAAGCTCTGTAACAATTCCATCCAAATTGGTGGATGAAGAAAAATAAATGTTGATTATACATATAATTAATTCAACACTGAGAATATATTTTCTATAAGAGTATAACATATTAAGCTTAGCAACATGCTAACTCGAAACTCAGAGCCCTTTGAAATTAATTATGTGTTCATTAGTGATGGTTACTTAAAAGGTAACTGCCTATGGGCCCTATTTTAACGATCTGAACACATGGTCTGAAGCGCATGGCGCAGGTGCACTAATTTCAGCCATTTCCTTACCCTTATGCTGTTCCAAACCTAACTTTCTTCCAAGGAACACAAATGGAAAATATCTGAAGAATGCTCATGTAATTGCCAACATATTGTGACCAGGGGCTGTCAAGCTCCAATAAGTTCAAAACAGCACTGTAGAAGTAGTCCATATGATTCATGTGCTAGTCTTTACAAGTCTTTCGATTAGCTTTGTGTGAGAAACTAAACAAAATGTACGTTATTATTCACAACTTAAACTACACGCTACTAATAATGTTCTCTGTAGCGCTCAAATCCCATTGTGTATCAAAAAGCCATTGTGTCTTTGTTGCCATTGTTCTTGTATTAACCAAATATGATTGGGCAAGTTCAAATAAGCATAAGAAGAAACATTTTTTAGAAGTTGCTTATGGAATTGTTTAAGGCAAATTTTGATGGAAATAAATAACCATTTTAGTGCTATTTCCGTCGAAGACTAAATAAAAAATTATACCAGAAAGAACAAAACTACACCATAATCGCCCCTCTGTCAAGACATGAAAGTGGTTAAATTGAGCATAATAGTGTCTTAGATGGTACCAATAGAAAGTTCCTGTCACTGAAAGTTTTGTAGTTCTATATCTCCTGAACAATTGCTCTTTAAAATGTCTTTAGCTGACACAAATCTGACATGCTGACCTTAAAACACAAAATGATGTCTCTTACCTTCATGTCGACTAAGGTAAGGTGACATGTTTGGTTAGTTGTAGCTTTTCCTCAACTGTCCAACTTAATTTACAGCACAATGGGAAATTGTTTTGAAGGAGATGTTGACGAAATAAACTAAAATGGTGTTCTAAGCTGCCTTTTTTGAACCAGTGAACTGTACAATGAATCTTAACATTGCACCAGCCTACTCTCAGTTCCACCAGCCTAGCTGACAGTCTGTAGCCTTTTCTAGAACATTCCATCACAACTATTTGTATAGTAAAAAAAAAAAATCTGCAACAGTAACTCCTAATCTTTAAATGTTATGATGACAGGTTGTATACTGAGAGAACTCATAATTATTTTCCATTTATCCTATTTATGTTTTTTCAACAATGAATGATGCCATCTAGAACTGTTTTAGCAGTGTTCTTTACTATATTCTGTCAAAGAGCAGATCAGCTTGGGTTGCAAGTCATATAAGACTTGTCCATTTACAGTGATATATACACAGCACCTCCAAATGAAAGCAGGGCTCATATTACAGCACAGATGAGGGTTTAAAATGATAAGATGAGGCTTTGCCTTACATTTGAATGTAGACAATATATATTCAGAACTCAGTTATTAGTAAGTTTCATGAGGCAGTGTCTGCGTGTGTGTGTGTGTGTGTGTTGTATTCAGAACATATCAATAAATATGTGAATTAATATAGTTTATGTTGATGTAATCTGTAAAGTGACACATTTTTAACTAAAACAGGATATTGGGTTCGGGAAAGGAAAGGAAAGGAAGCCTGGGACCCCTTTTTTTTTACTGGATTGTGGAAAGTGGGCATTAGATATATGGATTGATGGATGAATTAAGCACAATAAGACAACAACATCTTATGAATTGGTTCGGAAATTAAATTAAATGAAAAGAAAGGAAAGGAAAGGAAAGGAAAGGAAAGGAAAGGAGGCCTGGGATTGGATTTTACTGGATTGTGGAAAGTGGGCATTAGATGGATGGATGGATGAATTAAGCACAATAAGACAACAACAGCTTATGAATTGGTAAGGAAAGGAAAGGAAAGGAAAGGAAAGGAAAGGAAAGGAAAGGAAAGGAAAGGAAATGAGGCCTGGGACTCAATTTTACTGGACTGTGGAAAGTGGCCATTAAATATATGGATGGATGGATGGATGGATGAATTAAGGACAATAAGACAACAACATTTTATGAATTGGAAAAGAAAAGGAAAGGAAGCCTGAGATTTGATTTTACTGGATTGTGGAAAGTGGGCATTATATATATTGATGGATGGATGGGTGGATGAATTAAGCACAATAAGACAACAACATCTTATGAATTGGTTAGGAAAGGAAAGGAAAGAAAAGGAAATGAAATGAAAAGAAAGGAGGCCTGAGATTTTATTTTACTGGATTGTGGAAAGTGGGTATTAGATGGATGGATGAATTAAGCACAGTAAGATAACAACATCTTACGGATCGGTTTGATTCGGAAAGGAAAGGAAAGGAAAGGAAAGGAGGCCTGTGATTGGATTTTACTGGATTGTGGAAAGTGGGCATTAGATGGATGGATGGATGGATGGATGGATGAATTAAGCACAGTAAGATAACATCTTACTAATCGGTTTGGTTTGGTTTGGTTTAGTTTGGTTCGGAAAGGAAAGGAAAGGAAAGGAAAGGAAAGGAAAGGAGAGTAGGCCTGGGACTCGATTTTACTGGACAGTGGAAAGTGGGCATTAAATATCTGGATGGATGGATGGATGGATGAATTAAGCACAATAAGACAACAACATCTTATGAATTGGTTTGGAAAGGAAAGGAAGGCAAAGGAAAGGAAAGGAAAGGAAAGGAAAGGAGGCCTGGGACTCGATTTTACTGGACTGTGGAAAGTGGGCATTAGATATCTGGATGGATGGATGAATGGATGAATTAAGCACAATACGACCAGGAAAATGCAAATAGGATAAATGTTGATTTTATGTTGACTCTACGGACTTGATCTTAATATAACAGCAGTGGGAAAGGAATTTTTAATATAGCATTTTGTTTATTATTTTTTTTGTTATTTGAATATTATATTTTAAGTTTAAAGGGGTCATGAATTGGCTTTTTAATTTTTTTTATACTGTTGTCTGAGGTCAACTTATGACGTTCGCATGGTTTTTACATTCAAAAATATAATAATGAATAAGTAATTGTATATTGGTTTTGAGCCTTTGGTTTTTATGGGCGTGTCGCACTGAAGACTTGGAAGTAAACGCCCACTGCTATGATTGGACAAGCTTTGCATATTATAATGAGTTTTGGCTCCCCCGTGAGTACACGCGAGGAACCAGTGATACGTTTTGGTAGCCCGCCTGGAAAACACATAGTCCCGGGACATTGGGCTTTGCAAGCCCTGGCCCATACATGTCCGAGTCTGATGCCGAATCGCAGCACAATGAACCAACACCACCTCAAATAAAGGATTCTCCATCCTGTTATGTTTAGTTAAACACGTACACTTAATCAATAGATATCAAACAATCTATAAAAATGCAATACTATCACATATAAAAAAAAGATTTTAGTCACATAAGTGTGTTGCTTCATTCATTCATGTATCTCATCCTGTCTGCAAATCCAGTCTCTTGTTTACAAACTAATCCGTGGTGAAATGAAGGAATAGTGAAAATAGTGAAATAACATTCCTTTCTTGATGTGTGATGTTCACTCTCTTGACTTGATAATTGAAGGAAAAATACAATCGCGGAAGTTTTGATCATGCTGATTTGTCTGACTCTGCAGTGAGGCTTGTGCGTCACGGTTTGCGGTTATATCCACCGAACTGGCGTTTCACCACACTCTAACTTCACAGCTTGGCACATTCTGAGATCGAGCATTTGCTAGGCCTGGTGTCAATAAAACAAGGAAGATTTCAGCTCCGAAACTTACAGGATATTCTTATATCACAATTAACTTTTATATATCAAAGGCTGAATGAAAAGTTGATTTCTCAATTCATGACCCCTTTAACATCATCATTATAATATAACATGAGGATATTTTACGACTTCTGTTTCTGAGTTTGGAAAAGGTTGTTAAAACTTCCAGTGTATGAATGAGTGGATGGCTTAGTTGCCTGTTTCTTACATTGTCTTGTAATTTCTAACCCAACCAAATAACAAGATGATCTTTTAAAGAAGTCGTAACTGGCACAGGGATTTTGGCCAAATCAAAATAAGATGTTAAACATGTCAGATGACATTTAGATCCAGTTTATCTGCAGAAAAAAGAGGGGGAAAAAAACAGATGGTAAGAGGAAATGGGCCTCGGGTCATAAGACTGCTTACATTAGTAGAAGTCAGCAAGCTTGGGAAGTGAAGCATAAGTGGAGACCAGGTGTGCAAAAAGAAAACAGCAAGAGCTCAGTCATAGCAATTACAGTGAATTTAACTGTACTTAATATTGCCAAGAGCCTTTAGGGAAAAGTGCACACCTATATTTAAATTTTGAGACATGCTATCTGTGATATAATTATGTTCATCTTGTCAAAGTGCTAATTACAAAGTAAATTTAAGCATATTAGTGGTGTTAGATATTAGTGGTGGCATTTGCTTAGTAAGTGTAAGGACTGTTTTCTTACAGGACTTTTAAACTGAATTAAGGGTAGGCACCACTTAATCTTTAAACAGTAAATCCTAGACTTGAAATCATATTAGGCTTGCTAACTTCTAGGCAACCGAGTCTTCACTAAACAAATTTTGGTCCCCGAGGTTTTTTGAATAGCATTTAGAGACCAGAAATAGTTTGTGGATTTTGTATGGTGAATCTGTAGTTACTAAAACAAGCATTCAGACTGTAAGAAGATCATTATTAAACTTTGTATCTCAATATTCAGTGTAGGGGAGAGCGGGGCACAACCTAACGCTTTTTAACTTTCTCAGTTTGTGTAAATCCACTTGTGGTTCAGAGTATTTATTTTTTCCCATATTCATTTCACACGTCTAGTACAATTATGTGGTTTTGTTTCATTAATACAGAATATACTTTTTTCTTGATTTACCCTGAAAGAATGGAAGTGAAATGTGACAACATGCCCCATAGGTGGGGTACATTGTAACATGTGAGGGGCACGATGTAACATTAACATATGTTTTACAGCTTAAAATGTTATCTGATATAATCAAAAGAATATACAAGACAAACTAAAATATTTTGTCAATAAAATACAATTATCAATTTTTTCATATAAAATAATGGCATTTTTTAATAACTAAAAATAAACACATTTTTGAGTTTGATAACAAACACATCGCTAAACACAGCTATACAGCATAGTTCAAAACATAATAATAATTAATAATTTTTGAACATTGACTCAGTCTTTATTCACCTTTTTCCCATGGTTTCTTAATAGAATTCATAAAAGTATAGAATATAATAGCGTAGTTCTAATAGGGGCACATTGTAACGCAGTGTTACAACGCACCCCACCTGCGCAACTGGGGTTTAACCCCGGCCCGTGTCTGTTAAATGTTAAATAACAGATATAAGATTAAAATAATATCAGATTTGTCTTATTTTAAATAAACACAAAAAATAGAGATGAAAAATTAACTTAAGTAAGAAATTTATTTTTGCTGTGGTTAAATAAATGTTCAGTGATATCTTCCAAAGAATTTTGAATTTTGGTGCTTTTTTTTCTCTATATAGTGTTGATATGACAACTTGTAAATACAATAAGTTTCGTCATGCTGGCATGTGTGAAAAGTTTTAAACCATGTGTGTTACAACTAACCCAGCGTTAGGTTGTTCCCCACACTCCCCTAATTGTGTATTTCAAGATAATGTGCTACATTAAAGGTGCAGTGTGTAGCATTTATGAGGATCTATTGACAGAAATACAATATAATATACAAAACTATGTTTTCAGTGGTGTATAAACTCCTTACATAATGAACCGCAATGTTTTTATTATCTTAGAATGAGCCATTTCTATCTACATACACCGCGGGTCCCCTTACAGTGAAGTCACCATTTTGCGCCGTCATGTTTCTACAGTAGCCCTAAATGGACAAACTTCTCTACAGAGCACTAGTTACTCACTGCTCTCTCCGACGATGATATTTTTGTCCTGTGTCGGCCACTGTAGCTTCTCTATGTGTTTCGAAAGGGAGGGGTGAGCGGTGGGTGATTGCAGTTCACAACCTCACCACTAGATGTCGCTAAAATTTACACAATGCACCTTTAAAATGTAACTTGATTCAATTGCAAACCTTAATGTCATTGACTTCATCCACCATTCACAAACATGTTTAAAATAAAGTAAAAAAAATAAAATAAAAAAAAAAACCTACTAAAAGTCAGTCAAATTACAAAATAAAATTGACAAAGATAAAGTAATTAGAAACATTTTAATATCTAATCTTATAACAAGCTATTCACCAAACTCCTGTAAAGGCCTGTCCGATTCCTGTACTGAATGTATGCTAAGTGATATCTGTTTCAATAGTAATGCCATTTAACTTGGTGTCATGTCATAGTGAGTCCAGTTCAAAAGCAGATGTTGTGCATCTCTGAGCTGAACGGTGGGGAGGCATTTGGCTGCTCGTTGCTTGGTGATTAAAGTGTCAAAGACAGATGTTTTCCATTAAAAATTACAAAGATTGTGCCTTTCCATTGCTTATTGGATGGGGAGCGTTGGCCAGTGATGGCGTTCCACAATCTTATTTTATAAGTTATTTTACTGTGTTTGTGTATGTGTGTGTCCGCACACGTGTATGTGTGATGTTTTCTCAATTATGAGCTGTTTTAGACAAACTGTAACCTGAATGTACATCAGAGGGCATGTTGAAAAATACAGTAAAACTTAGTCATGTTACAGTGGTTATAAAAAAATCTACACACCCCTGTTAAAAAGTTTGGTTTTGTGTTGTAAAAAAGAAAATCATAACTTTTGCACTTTTAATGTGAAATTACAATTACCATAATTGTAATTGCAATGCCATAATTGTAATTGCAATGTCAATGTATAATTGTTTCACTTATACATTATGAGCTGGTTCTACCTTATGAACTGTGATTACATTATAAGTTGCTACAGTGTGTTCATATGTAATACATTTCTTATACAATAACCTATGACATTATGTGAAAAATCGTTATTACATTGTGAGCTCAATATTTTATTACATTTTGACAAAATTATTACATTATAAACATTTTTATTACATTAATAATGTAATACCTATTACATTATGGTCAGTTATTACATTATGCTTTGTTATTACATTATGAGTTGCGACAACACTTAGACCTTCATAAAGTACAATGAAATAATTCTACAAAAAAATTTTTTTAAATATTATTTTCTGTTTACTAACATTTTTGTCTACTTGGTCACTTTTAAAAACACTTTATGACTTTATTTATTTGATATAACTTTTTTAGTTATAAAGATGTTGGTTGTGGCAATAACAAATCTGTTCACTTTGTTTAGATGTTTAAATTAAAATTATAATATATTTTTATAAAGATTTTTTTTATTTTTATATTTATTAATATTTAAAAGTCTAGGTCCAGGTAAAAAGTAAAATGATCAAATCTATAAATTTTTTAATGTATAGATTTGATCATTTTACCTTTGTCCTGGACCTAGACTTTTAATTATATTCATATAACAAAAATTATATATATATATATATATATATGACATCTGCTAGTATGGACAGTGTTTGTGTACTAAACTGTATAATGACAGTGTGCCCTTACAGGGTGTTTTCTCTAGGGCAGCTGGTCGCCTGATTTGCTTACTCGGCCCTCTATAGACATGTTCATTTAAAGAGACAGATAGAAGATTTACTGAAGCAGTGCTCTGACCTGGCACTTTGCTGATAGCACTCCGTTCAGCTTATACATGACACAGAACATATTAAAGAGCTGCGCTGTATCGACAGAAAGATATAAACCGCTGCAGGCCTGGTGAAGAGCAGCAGGGATCATTGTGCAGGGAGCATTGGGAGCATTGTGCATTATCTTAGAAAACTCTTGATGAGTTGCAGAGCTTAAGGGAGGTCAGACGGTAATCATCTAAATCTTGAGGTTGTGGAGGCAGAAAGAAATAATGGGCATTGTTAACATAAACTATATGTTGAGGCATAAATAAGCATGCAGATAATAAAACCTGCAGAGTGAGGTTATGTAATACATTCTTTATGATGGATGTCTAGATAGGTAGTTATGGGTAGGTTGGTAGCAGTGTTGGGAAAGCTGCTTGTAAACTTTATTACAGGTTACTAAAAAGTGGCTAGTTCCTTTGAAGCTACTGTTCTTTAAGGGATAATACTTTTTTATGTATAGCTTTTAGGAAACTATGTACATTTAAAGTAATTTAAATATATTTTTCATATGTTATGAAATTATGAAAAGACATCTACAAAATAATTATTTATCAGATTGTTCACTGTCCAGGATTTGTCTCTCTGATCCCCATTAGAAGGAGATGCTGAGAAAGAGTAATTTATCACATACTCAGAAGAACAGACAACCAAAATATATAATAAAGACATCCTTAAGACAAGTTTCATAGCTTAAAGTTGGCACGAAACGGAAGTTATAATAGTCTTTTCTTCCCTACTGTGACATATATACCTGTATCTGATTGAAACAGCTTCTCAGGGAAAGAAAAAAAGAAAAGAAAAGAAAAGAAAAAGTAGGTTGGGACCTTTATTTATATGGCGCTTTTTACAAAACAGCTTTACAGTGATAAAAGGAAATTGCAACCATACAACCAATATTGTTTTGGCTGTACAGCAGCTCTAGAAGAAAGCCATTTCCCAGCTTAAGTTTTTTTGATTGATTCATTTCCTTTGTAAAAATCATAAGTTATTACTTTTAATGCATTCTGACCATTCATTTACACGACAACAGCGTTTTGGTGGCCTGAGAATGCAATCTTTAAAAAATAGGTTTGAAATAGGTTCAAAGTGCAAGTTTTGAATACAATACCGTTATCATCTCAGTGTAAACTTCAAAAACGTGAATCTGTGAGAATGGTAATGGCATGCACATGCGTATTATGTGTTTAGTCTATAGGCATGCACGTTTGAATGCGTATGTGTGTGGGCACGTAGTCTTTCTTTACAAAGTGAAATCACCAATCACTTGTCTGTCATACATAATACAGTGTTTTTTGTCATTTCCGCAGATCCGTGTGAATGGGAATCATTTTGATAACGTTTTCATCTCTACAGAGAAATAAACTTTTGTTGCGAAAAAAACCTTTTGTGGTGTTGACGAGGCCTTCACAGGGGAGAATCTTGACATGGCCTCTGCTGACACTTCAGGGCTGCGTTGTGGTTGTGTCTAGGCGCAGGTCCTACATCTGATGTGCATACGGCCTGGATCTGGCTGACTACTGTAAACCTCGGGATAAACTGAGAGACTAATATTAGCGTAGATGCCATTCTTCTTATGATGTAACGAGTACGCCAGGTGTTATGGGAAGTTTTCCCGGTTCCAGCTTACCTAATTTATGCAGCCTAACAATAATTTTACATTATTTGAAATTGATAAAGTGTTATGTGTATGCCAGGTTAAAGAGATGTGTTTTTAGTCTAGATTTTATCTGACAGAGTGTGCTGCTTCCTGAACAGTGCTAGGAAGACTGTTCCAGAGTGTAGTTGCTAAATAGGAAAATGATCTACCGCCTGCAGTTGATTTTGATATTCTAGGTATTATCAACTGGCCAGAATTTTGAGATAACAATAGACGTGAAGGACTATAATGCATTAAGAGCTCGCTTAAGTACTGGGGAGCTAAACTATTTAATACTTTGTAAGTAATTAGCAAGATTTTAAAATGTATACGATGTTTAATAGGGAGCCAATGCAGTGTTGACAGAACCAGGCTAATATGGTCATACTTGGTTTTAGTAAGAACTCGAGCTGCTGCGTTTGTTTATTAAGTGTGCCCATTGGGAATTGATTGGATCATTGATGTTTGCTATTGCTGCAATCTCATGTGAGTGAGGTTGTCCCGTCCTCGCACTAAGAAACAAATGCTAGGGCCTCGTGTCTCATCAAAAGTAAATAGAACCAACTATAATCACTGTCTACACTGGATACAGTATACAGATAAAAGTTCAATTTCTGACATACTCCATGTGCTTAAATCTGTTGACAACAGGACAAATGGAAGAGTAAAAGAATGTTCACTTTGTTTTTCGTCAATTTGTCAATGCCTATTTTTCCTGTGTTTTAATAAATAGCAATGTACCATCTTTGTCTCTATTTATTTTCTCTCCATCTAAAAAATCAGTTTGACCTGTCTGAATACATTATATACTACATATACTAGAGATGTTTATAGACATCAAAAAACATTTTTTTGCGGCAAATATTTTACTGTGAAATAACAGATGTAAAATGGAAAATGGAAAACAGTATTGAAATTATAAAATTAAAGTAAATGGCTGGAACCAATGCTGCCAGTACTTAACAGTGAAATTAAAGTGCAGCTATACAATGGAAAACCGGTGTTAAAACAGTAAAATTAAGGTAAATGGCTGGAACCATTGCTGCCAGTATTTTACTGTAAATTTACAGATAATTTCAGTGCATTGTATTTACTCACCCTCCTTAGAAATAACAAATATAATTTGAGGCATGCCATGGACATCACTTTCCACCCAATGCCGTTCAAATTGCTCCAAAAATATGCAGAAACCCTGTGCTCAAAATAGCATAAACGATGAGTGATTATAACATAATAGTCAAATGGCAGTGTAGAGACATGATATAGAATGATACAATAGAATGATTTTTATTATTATTATTATTATTATTATTATTATAAATTCTTTTAGCATTGTTTTGGAATGATCTGATGTGTTTTGATATGTAAAGGAAGTCTCTGTGCCATTTACTGGGTGGTTTGAAGAGGATTTCAGTCCTGTGTTTGAGGAAGAGGTAATAAAAGTCTTGGGAGAAAAATCAACTCATCCTTACAATAAGCCGTATGTACTATCTTCAGATCAATTTGTCTTAGGTAAACTGCCTAAAATTGACAACATTGAGGGGGCTTTCCTAATTGATACAGTCATCCACAGACAAGTAACTAGTTAATTCAGACTTACTGGTGCCACATTGACATGGTCTCTTATTTTATGGTCCTGGAGTGTTTGTTCATGGCCTTTCAATTCTGCTTATTTGTCAGTTTCCCGAAACTGTATTGTCGCAAATCTGGTTAATGATGTCACGCAGGTGGTGGAGTAATAACTTATTTTAATGAATCTGTTTAAGATCGAATTAATGCTAGATGTTTTGCTATAAGTTATGAACATGGCGCCTCACAGAGGAGCATGTCCAGTCGATGCTGAACTGCCTGAACACGTTTCAAGGCAGGATGGCGGTCCCACTGAAACAATTTTAGAGGTTCCTGGGGCATATGGCAGCCACGGCGGCAGTAACACCGCTCGGCCTGCTTCATATGAGACCACTCCAGCATTGGCTGCACGACCGGGTCACGAGATGGGCGTAGCAAGGCGGCACTCACCGGGTGAGTATCACACCGGCCTGCCGCCAGACCTTCAGCCTGTGGTCAGACCCCTTGTTTCTTCGGGCCGGAGTGCCCTTGGAACAGGTCTCCAGGCACGCTATGGTTTTCACGGATGCCTCTGCCATGGGCTGGGGGGCCACGTACAACGGGCATGCAGTTTGGTTGGACGGGCCCGCACCTGCATTGGCACATCAACTGCCGCGAGTTGCTAGCAGTACATCTTGCACTGAGCCGTCTCAAGAGGCTGTTACGGGGTAAAGATGTATTGGTCCGCACGGACAATACTGCGACCGTGGCGTACATCAACCGACAAGGTGGTCTACGCTCCCGTCGCATGTCGCAAATATGCGTTTCCCCCAGTGAGCCTACTTGCACAGACTCTGTGCAAGTAGGCTGAAGTAGATTGAGTAGATTGAAGCTTGGTAGGTTAGATGAATGATTGATAGGTTGGCAAGTTGATGGGTAGATTAGTAGGTTGGACAGTAGATTGATAGGTTAATAGGTTTGAGTTTGGCATGTAGATAAATTGATGGGTAGATTTTTTTTTTTTTTTTTTTTTTACAAAATGTTGCAGTGTTTATTAGAAATGATTTATCCATGCCAATCATTGTATAAAAAAATAAGAAAAAAAAGCATGTTCCCTTATAATCTTTAAACAAAAATGTTAACCTCTCCTTCCCCTCTGAACAGCGTCTGTTCTCTTCATGACGTATGTCCTGGCGGAGGGTGGGACTAATATTGAAACTGGCATTCAGATCTGCCTCCATTTGTGACCTGTGCTGGCAAAATGAATGGGTTATTATAAAAAACCTTCAAAATGATGTATGCTTTGTTTGAATCGGACAAAAAATGACTGAGCTACACCTGTTTGAAGTCGATAGCGTCAGCAAAGTCAATTTTGAGAAAAATCGAGTTAAAGTTTTCTGAAGGTTCCAAAACAAAATCACCTTGCAACCATACCTTAAAATCCCTGGTAGTAACACCAAATAAGACACACACCTAGTCAACACCAAATATCTATAGGAAAAATATATATTCAACTTTTTTATCCATGACACCACAACAAAGTTTGATTAACATTAATGAAACAGACAGCCTATATATTAAGATCTACTGTACCGCACGGATCTAAAATAATGTAACACATCCCAACTGTTTTTCCCAAACAGTTAACCAAACGTTCACATAAGACATAACAGATAACGTTTGTGGGAATACTTGTCAAGACAGATATTTTGAAATACTGTAATTCAGTGTATATGTATATCGGGATCGCGCACTGTCTGAAGCGTCTTTGTGCGCACGTGTCGGGATCTGTCAGTCAGCGCAAGTGAGATAGTTTTCATGGACAAAGGAAAGGTACTCCTCTCATACAAATAAAGATACTTTTAGATGTTTAATTGCTATTTGGAGCATTGGGATCACTAGACAAGGGCTTAATGAACACATTTTTGTGAAAACCTCAAAATCGGCCAAAATCAACATTTTTCACTTGTTTTGCCTGTAGCTCGAAATTATCCCGTGAGCATTCCAACTCCTTTTGCCAGCACGGGTCACATTTATTTAGCAATGCCCAAGTTGCTACGATCCAATCAATTCCCAAAGGACAAAATCTAGTCCTGCCATACTTTTTTTTTTTCTTATTCCAGATGCCATTTTATTCGGATAGACATCACAATAGGGAAGGGAATACTATTGCAACTTCCGTTTTATCTTGACTTTAATATTGGAGGTTGGTAGGTTAGAAAATAGACTGGTTGGCTAGTTGACATTCAGACATTTCAAGTTTCCAGGTACTTCTGTGGCTGCTGTATATGCACTTTTGATTAATAAAGCTGCAGTCACATGATAAGGGTCTCTACTACTACTACAAAAGCGACTGTTACCAGCATCTAATTAAAGTACATTTTGGGGCAACTCTAATCATTTATTTTAAACCATGATAAGTCATTATCATATTACGACCTTTCATCTCTCTTCTTACAGAATTTTACATAATTCTCTTTACTATGAAGAATCCCCTGCACACTTCTTTTTAAAATGACTGACCTTTTTTAGAGAGAGGTCTTGAAATATTCTTTCATTTTCTTATTTTGGTATGCTGTCTGCCTATTATCGACATAATCATGGAGAGAAAGTTTCGTGAAAAAGTCACAGAGAGTAATTTTCCTTTTTAACCAAAAAGGGTTCACAAATGTCCACAGGAGAGCTCAAATTAATTAAGAATCTAATGATTGTCAGCCAGTAATGTGGTGATGTTGCTGTGTTAATGGACTCCTTAAATGGATAGGTTATAAAACCTTATAGTTAACCTTTATAAAGACCTTTAAGGAGAATATTGGCAGAATTTTGTAGGCACCAGAATAGACTGTGTCATTAACACACACATGCAAACTTCAGATAAAACTCTAAAGGGCATAGAGTGCTCCTTTAGCTCCCATCTGAAACTTGGAATTATTCTCTTGGTGCAGCTTAATGGCAGTTTGCAGTATTTTCATGTAGAACTAATGCATTGTGACTTTAAAAAAAAAAAATGTTATTGTTTTTTACTCACAAAAATATTGATGCATTTGATGAAGCATCAGTCCATAAGGTATAAATAGAATAGTTTACATTTATATTTTTGGGTTACAAAAAACTTGAAAATATCAAGGAATTTAAATATATATACACCAGTCACCTTTAATATTTGTTTTTATTAATATGGAAATATGAAATTATTTTTAATGAAATTATACTCTAAATAAGAAACTAAAACTGGCTGTAGGTAGTGGTAAATGTCTAATGGAGTTACTAGTTTTTTGAGTATAATTAATTGAGTCATTCATTCATTTGATTCGTTCAAACGGCTGATTCATTCAGAAGTGAATGAAATGGTTCTCTTTATGAAAATGGTAAATGTCAATGGTTCTCTTTATGGTCCATTGAATCACTGGTTCACACGATCGGTCAAAACAGTTCTGCTTTGTCTTTATATTTTCGTTGGCCAAACTGAGCAAAACAGACAATATTGTGTCTAAAACAACACAATATTAATTTATTTATTTTTATTAAACTGTTGTATAAGATCAGTATCGCATTTGCACTCGTCTCGTGCTCGACAAGAAAACTAACATGAGGATGCTTTTTTTTATAAGATGACGATGTATTTAGTTCAATAAAACACATGTATGGGATGATAGTGTTGATGAGTTTCCTTGGATATGAGTGAAAGGGAGTCTGCAGTAGACAGGGTAAACCCAGCCCGATCTGACGGCGAATTGATTTCGCCTTGGAGCTCAGGCTGGAAACCTGTACATCTTTTTATCCTGCTTCTGTTACAATCACAAACCGGCTTATCCACCTGGCACGCTATTGGCGGGTTTAACACGATGACGGATAGAGAAGCGATGGATTGTTGGTCTGATTGGTTGAAGGACTATCCAATTTTGTACAGAGTTATTTGAACTATGCTCGTTGATCACGCCTCTTGTGCAGTAGAAAATACAGAGCAGACTCCCCAGACCAATGTTCAATCTTAAAAGATTGAGCTTTGTCTGGTGAAAGCCAGACACAGTCTGCAGTGTATTCGGGAACAATCACGCTCTGACGCGGACCACAACAAACGTTACCAGACTAAAACGGGCATTTTTGCCCCATATCTTTTTATTTTAGGGACATTCTAACTGCATTCTATAGGCTTCATCACACAGTGAGTTGTTGCCCTGCATCATATTCTTCAACGGTTACACTTTATTTTAAGATGTCATTGTTACAGTGTAATTATATATTTAAGTACTGAGTAATATTTAGTAACTACATGTACTTACTATAGTATCTGGAAGTATATGCCTAAAAGTAGTTATTGTGATTGCAGTCACTAATAAAGGATTTTTAAAAATAGTTATCAGTATAGAACAATGCAAAAGTCCTGAAATATTGTTGGTCAAAAGTTTTGGGACCCCTGATATTTACATTTGTTACTGGTAAATGCTTTCTTTCAAAAGTAACTTTTTGCAACACATTTAACTTCTGTAATGTGGCATATTTCCAGTTGAAACAGAACATTCAGTGGGAAATAATGTAGGGTGGGATTTGATTTTATTCATGAGAATTTGTTTTGATCATGAAGGGGTGAAACATGTTAGGCTAAGATATTATTGGTTAATATTATTCTATTTTTCCTCGCCCACACAGCCTTATATGTCAACCGAAAACAAAAGTTGTTTCATAGGAAAAGAAAGTTATTGCATTTCGATGCAAGATTATGAAAGGGAAAAAATCATGTGGAGTAACGTACTGAAGAATAATGCACAATAAGACCGTGCTTATTTAGAAAGTCAATTTTGATTGAATGTTATCATAATGTTCTTAAATCAACATTATTTATTAAAAATAGTACTTTAACATATATCAATAATTGTGGTATAATATGTATCAGTTTAATATTTTATCTGTATTCACTGACAGCATTTAGTATTTTTCCTTGTTTGATTATTTAAGATCTAAACTACAACAAACATTTGTAATTAGTGTCCTCCTTTTCACCTGCCTTTGCTAATGTGACTCATTGAGACTCACCCATTCCTGCAGTATGAGAATCATAATATGCCATTAAAGGTAGGGTAGACAACTTCCAGAGTCTGAAAAGCGTTAAAATACTTTGTCTCAAAGCACTAGGGTTGGGCGATGTCTACCAAATTGGCATCAGACTATGTCTACTGTGAAACATCGTGATGGACGATGACATCAGGGGTGGGGGGTTGGGGTTGGGTGCATGGTGCCCTGTCCTGCACCATCTCGAGCATGACAGGGTGTTCTAAAAACGTGCCGCTCAAGTTGAAATCAGTTATGGCTGGCACTGAACCAGAGACAGACACGCTCAGTGCTTGTCATATATCAGAACAATTCTGTGTTTTCAACCACATAATGTTTATTTTGGGTTTCAGACATTAAAATACACATACGTACTAGCAAAACAATACATTTATAGTTTGTAAAATACACACTGGTGTCTATGGAAGCAGCAATAACAATCCATTTAAATATAATTTTCCAACATGCTTTATTCATATCAGATACACATAGTGTAAGTAACTATACAATTTACTCTATTCTTCTCCCAGTTCACCGGTTCATGTATTCATTTAGTTCATGTATTTCGGGAGAAACTGATGAATTCACGTGATGTAAATCTGACTGACAGGACTCTCTGGCATCCTTCTCACGCTATAGATCAAGATCAAAATAATTTATAAAGGTTTTTATTAAGTTTTTTGAGAATAGAAATACAAGATAGATGATGACATGTTAAGCAAGATTGTAAATATTTTGAATAAAAAAGGAAAAAAATGAAATAAAAGCAATACATCTGTCATACAGTGCTATTTTGGCTGATGTGAGTCACATGACGCATGGAAACAATATCACGATGCCGGCTCAACATCACAATGTCTGTCAGCCATAGGCGACGGACAATGGCATCATCTATCGGCACAACCCTACAAAACACATAACATTACAACAATAATGAACATAAACAACTTAAGAGCTCTGACTTGTACCACCTGACTGCTGCTGATTAATTTCGCCGTTGATAGTGTTGGCATAGAACATGATGATTTTGAGACCGAGGACGTACTCAGAACAACTCAGAGTAGAACGTCACGGGTTGCCATCTCTTAATTACAATAATTACGACATGGCATGAAAGCAGCATAAGCTCGTTGTTGTTTGCAGCGCTCTGTGGGTGCTTCTTATTTCTTATTTGTGCAGCCATGTTTCCTTTCCTCTTGTCTTAGCTTTTTAAAAAAAAGCATCCATAAGAGTCATCTAAGGGGGGAGTTCCCCCAACTAACACCTCCCTTTTAACCAAAATTAAATGCAGGCCCTGCCTATTACTCGCATCACTTGTTTAAAAAAAACCTTTTTTTTGTACTTATCGAAAATATATAGATTTTTTTCAGGAAACCAGATTCAGGCCTTTACAGTTGATGCAGAAAAGGTGCTAGAAACCTTTTTCTCAGCCTTTTGAAATAATAGATTTTCATGAGAAAAAAAAAACCACGAGAGTGGACTATTGGGACTATTCAGAGTAATTATGTGAGGCTTTAGCAGCAAAAGCTTCACACAAATGGGAACCCAGTAGTAACGGGTGAGCGGGCAACGTTCCCTTCTATGAACGTTCTCATCAATGGCCGCTTTCACACTCATCAAGCCTCTTCATTCGCATGCAAATGGCCCATCTTGAGCAAAAAGTTGGATGGACTTCCTGGAAGGATCAATGAGCCCCAAAGAAGAGGTTGGGTGTTTGAGTCGGACAGGCATGTGATGAGATACCACTCTGCACCATCTCTGGGCCACAAACGGAGGGAGGGAGAAGGTTGCCTGCAGAAAAAAAGGAAAGAAAACGTCAAAAGGGATTTGTGCAGATCCCCAAAAAAGCACAAGAAGCATGAAAATAATCAGATCCTTGCTTGTTGTAGGACAGCTATATTTCCATACAAATACATTTAGCTTTATTTTTCATTTCTAGTGTTCCTCTGCCGGGCTGTAGTTACCCTGCTCTTTCAGCAGCTCATCTGTTGGCTTGATCCTTTTCTAATGTAACAATAAGGAGAGCTTTAGAAGACTTTTACGGTGCTGGAAATATATGTGAATGTAAAAAAAGCTCCCAAATTGAAAGAATGATATAAACAGATTGTGGCAGTTCTACAACAAAACTATCATTAAACTAATTCACCTTTCAAGCTTTTCTTTAATATTCAAGGATCATGGGGATTATTTTATTTGTTTTCTAACACATGCATTCCTCTTATTCGTAAACTTAGGAGCCTTCTACAGGTCACTATGAAGAAGTACACAGTTGGACTTCTTTCCCTGAAGCTTCACAGTTGAAACTGATGATATGCTGCTAAAACGTCAACAGTGTGATATCCTGGTTTAAATGACCATGAATGACACCCTGAGCATCAAAACCCATGAACCAATAGAATCCACCTAGAATCCAATCGATGGAAAAGAATGAACAAATGAACAAATCAATCAATCAGTTAGAGCTTAAATTTGTGAAAATATTTCAGTTTGCCATGTCCGTGTCCGCTAATACGTCAGATTGTCCTGGTGCTGCGTTGCTTGTTGGATGAGCCTCATAAGGTAGTGTGCAAACTTCAAACAATTTCCTTGTTTAAACCTTGCTTTGTTCCTGAGTGAATTAGCACTTTTTTTTAATGAATTAGCTGAACGAATGGTCTACTAACTCACTCATAAACTACTGGCGTAAAAATGTAATAGGCATATTGCTACTACTAACACCACAGACCGTATCTCATGGCACATCAATATTTGTATATGTTTTATAAATATTACTTATTGAACAATAATAGTCATTATACAAGTATAAAAAGTGTGTACAATAGGAAATTTATATGCAGAAGATCTGCAGAGATCAGGCTGTTCTTGGGTGCATGAGTGCTGAGTGCCCGAGATCACCTGGACCTTGCAACTTTGAAAGACTCTTTTTAAATTTTTAAATAGGTGCTATCTTTATATATACAGGGAGTGCAGAATTATTAGGCAAATGAGTATTTTGACCACATCATCCTCGTTATGCATGTTGTCTTACTCCAAGCTGTATAGGCTGGAAAGCCTACTACCAATTAAGCATATTAGGTGATGTGCATCTCTGTAATGAGAAGGGGTGTGGTCTAATGACATCAACACCCTATATCAGGTGTGCATAATTATTAGGCAACTTCCTTTCCTTTGGCAAAATGGGTCAAAAGAAGGACTTGACAGGCTCAGAAAAGTCAAAAATAGTGAGATATATTGCAGAGGGATGCAGCAGTCTTAAAATAGCCAAGCTTCTGAAGCGTGATCATCGAACAATCAAGCGTTTCATTCAAAATAGTCAACAGGGTCGCAAGAAGCGTGTGGAAAAACCAAGGCGCAAAATAACTGCCCGTGAACTGAGAAAAGTCAAGCGTGCAGCTGCCAAGATGCCACTTGCCACCAGTTTGGCCATATTTCAGAGCTGCAACATCACTGGAGTGCCCAAAAGCACAAGGTGTGCAATACTCAGAGACATGGCCAAGGTAAGAAAGGCAGAAAGTCGACCACCACTGAACAAGACACACAAGCTGAAACGTCAAGACTGGGCCAAGAAATATCTCAAGACTGATTTTTCTAAGGTTTTATGGACTGATGAAATGAGAGTGAGTCTTGATGGGCCAGATGGATGGGCCCGTGGCTGGATTGGTAAAGGGCAGAGAGCTCCAGTCCGACTCAGACGCCAGCAAGGTGGAGGTGGAGTACTGGTTTGGGCTGGTATCATCAAAGATGAGCTTTTCGGGTTGAGGATGGAGTCAAGCTCAACTCCCAGTCCTACTGCCAGTTTCTGGAAGACACCTTCTTCAGGCAGTGGTACAGGAAGAAGTCTGCATCCTTCAAGAAAAACATGATTTTCATGCAGGACAATGCTCCATCACACGCGTCCAAGTACTCCACAGCGTGGCTGGCAAGAAAGGGTATAAAAGAAGAAAATCTAATGATATGGCCTCCTTGTTCACCTGATCTGAACCCCATTGAGAACCTGTGGTCCATCATCAAATGTGCGATTTACAAGGAGGGAAAACAGTACACCTCTCTGAACAGTGTCTGGGAGGCTGTGGTTGCTGCTGCACGCAATGTTGATGGTGAACAGATCAAAACACTGACAGAATCCATGGATGGCAGGCTTTTGAGTGTCCTTGCAAAGAAAGGTGGCTATATTGGTCACTGATTTGTTTTTGTTTGGTTTTTGAATGTCAGAAATGTATATTTGTGAATGTTGAGATGTTATATTGGTTTCACTGGTAAAAATAAATAATTGAAATGGGTATAAATTTGTTTTTTGTTAAGTTGCCTAATAATTATGCACAGTAATAGTCACCTGCACACACAGATATCCCCCTAAAATAGCTAAAACTAAAAACTACTTAAAATATTGATACAAAAATATTCAGCTTTGATATTAATGAGTTTTTTGTGTTCATTGAGAACATGGTTGTTGTTCAATAATAAAATTAATCCTCAAAAATACAACTTGCCTAATAATTCTGCACTCCCTGTAAACAGCAGATTTAAGGTTTAAACAAGTACATTATCATCTGAGAAATTCTTAAAGGTCACATATTGTACACCTTTCTGGAGTTTCTGTCCTTAAGAATATATATTTGCGGTATAAGTACCAAAAACCATCTCAATATATTTTTACAGCTCCTCTCTCAGGAGCTCTGCTAAGAACAGGTTGATTTTGGCATGTCTAATTAATATTCATGAGCCTCTCTTCTGATTGGCCTGTTGTTTTCTGAGTGACGCACGGCCAGGTCAACCACAGGTAACTAGGGTCATGTATGCTGTAGCCTGCTGTGGCTTGGTGATACCTGATACTCACGAGTAATGTAAATAGAAACACAGGTAATGATGGTCACTGCTGAGGGAAATGTTGTCCGTCCTTACATGTTTGAGCTGAACTCAGACCCTGAATCGGCCACCTTGTAAAATGCGCTTACAACAGGATGTTTCAAAATTGTAATTATATATATATATATATATATATATATATACACTCACCTAAAGGATTATTAGGAACACCATACTAATACGGTGTTTGACCCCCTTTCGCCTTCAGAACTGCCTTAATTCTACGTGGCATTCATTCAACAAGGTGCTGAAAGCATTCTTTAGAAATGTTGGCCCATATTGATAGGATAGCATCTTGCAGTTGATGGAGATTTGTGGGATGCACATCCAGGGCACGAAGCTCCCGTTCCACCACATCCTAAAGATGCTCTATTGGGTTGAGATCTGGTGACTGTGGGGGCCATTTTAGTACAGTGAACTCATTGTCATGTTCAAGAAACCAATTTGAAATGATTCGAGCTTTGTGACATGGTGCATTATCCTGCTGGAAGTAGCCATCAGAGGATGGGTACATGGTGGTCATAAAGGGATGGACATGGTCAGAAACAATGCTCAGGTAGGCTGTGGCATTTAAACGATGCCCAATTGGCACTAAGGGGCCTAAAGTGTGCCAAGAAAACATCCCTCACACCATTACACCACCACCACCAGCCTGTACAGCGGTAACAAGGCATGATGGATCCATGTTCTCATTCTGTTTACGCCAAATTCTGACTCTACCATCTGAATGTCTCAACAGAAATCGAGACTCATCAGACCAGGCAACATTTTTCCAGTCTTCAACTGTCCAATTTTGGTGAGCTCGTGCAAATTGTAGCCTCTTTTTCCTATTTGTAGTGGAGATGAGTGGTACCCGGTGGGGTCTTCTGCTGTTGTAGCCCATCCGCCTCAAGGTTGTGCATGTTGTGGCTTCACAAATGCTTTGCTGCATACCTCGGTTGTAACGAGTGGTTATTTCAGTCAAAGTTGCTCTTCTATCAGCTTGAATCAGTCGGCCCATTCTCCTCTGACCTCTAGCATCAACAAGGCATTTTCGCCCACAGGACTGCCGCATACTGGATGTTTTTCCCTTTTCACACCATTCTTTGTAAACTCTAGAAATGGTTGTGCGTGAAAATCCCAGTAACTGAGCAGATTGTGAAATACTGTACAATCCCGTCTGGCACCAACAACCATGCCACGCTCAAAATTGCTTAAATCACCTGTTCCTAATAATCATTTAGGTGAGTGTATATATATATATATATATATATATATATATATATATATATACACTCACCTAAAGGATTATTAGGAACACCTGTTCAATTTCTCATTAATGCAATTATCTAATCAACCAATCACATGGCAGTTGCTTCAATGCATTTAGGGGTGTGGTCCTGGTCAAGACAATCTCCTGAACTTCAAACTGAATGTCAGAATGGGAAAGAAAGGTGATTTAAGCAATTTTGAGCGTGGCATGGTTGTTGGTGCCAGACGGGCCAGTCTGAGTATTTCACAATCTGCTCAGTTACTGGGATTTTCACGCACAACCATTTCTAGAGTTTACAAAGAATGGTGTGAAAAGGGAAAAACATCCAGTATGCGGCAGTCCTGTGGGCGAAAATGCCTTGTTGATGCTAGAGGTCAGAGGAGAATGGGCGACTGATTCAAGCTGATAGAAGAGCAACTTTGACGGAAATAACCACTCGTTACAACCGAGGTATGCAGCAAAGCATTTGTGAAGCCACAACACGCACAACCTTGAGGCGGATGGGCTACAACAGCAGAAGACCCCACCGGGTACCACTCATCTCCACTACAAATAGGAAAAAGAGGCTACAATTTGCACGAGCTCACCAAAATTGGACAGTTGAAGACTGGAAAAATGTTGCCTGGTCTGATGAGTCTCGATTTCTGTTGAGACATTCAGATGGTAGAGTCAGAATTTGGTGTAAACAGAATGAGAACATGGATCCATCATGCCATGTTACCACTGTGCAGGCTGGTGGTGGTGGTGTAATGGTGTGGGGGATGTTTTCTTGGCACACTTTAGGCCCCTTAGTGCCAATTGGGCATCGTTTAAATGCCACAGCCTACCTGAGCATTGTTTCTGACCATGTCCATCCCTTTATGACCACCATGTATCCATCCTCTGATGGCTACTTCCAGCAGGATAATGCACCATGTCACAAAGCTCGAATCATTTCAAATAGGTTTCTTGAACATGACAATGAGTTCACTGTACTAAAATGGCCCCCACAGTCACCAGATCTCAACCCAATAGAGCATCTTTGGGATGTGGTGGAACGGGAGCTTCGTGCCCTGGATGTGCATCCCACAAATCTCCATCAACTGCAAGATGCTATCCTATCAATATGGGCCAACATTTCTAAAGAATGCTTTCAGCACCTTGTTGAATCAATGCCACGTAGAATTAAGGCAGTTCTGAAGGCGAAAGGGGGTCAAACACAGTATTAGTATGGTGTTCCTAATAATCCTTTAGGTGAGTGTATATATATATACATTTATATATATACATTACATATACATATACATATACTTTGAATTTTTATAATTTATAATTTATTTTTTTTAGGGTTAGGAACACTTTAGCAACACATTAGCATCACATTAGTGTTTGCATAACTATTTACAAACTATAATTTCATATTATGCTGGCTTTTTTGAAAAACCAGCATTGAACTGTGCCTGATTGACCAAGCAGTCACTTGTGAAATGTGCAGAGCAGACGGTTAAGGTCGAACTAAATTGCTCTGGTATTTCCGAATAAATAAACATTAGCCACTGGTCTCTTATATTAATGTTATTTAGAAGCCTGTGCAATGATGTAGTTTCCTGACATCCATCGACTGAACACCGTTTTCTCGACATGTTTCCGTGTTGTTGTTGCGCAGCAATAGCGATGTTGTCTGGATGTTTCGCAAAAGGAGGGTTGGACGGTGGGCAGTGCTCGGGGCGGTGAATGAAGGCGGTGACTGAGTAGTTCTGACATCATATTTTTACGGAAGTCACAACGGCTCATGAAAAGGCACAACTACTTTATGCAGGTTGTGTGCATTTGACTGTGGATTGACTGTTTTGAAACTTATATGGTAGTTATATAGCCCCTAGACCAGAGTTATAATGAAAAAAGCCAGGAAATTTCAGTTTTGACAATATGGGACCTTTAAAACTACATTCCGTGACAAAACAACAGTGGGATTTCAAAAATTATAGTGGGTTTTCTTTTCCACCATTGGAACCATATTACCATATTAGAGGGTATTCTGTTCAGTGGTATTTCAGAAAAAAAGGATTGTGACAAGCAGCGAGGCGAGGGGCCGTGAGAGCGGGCCGGTGGCGAGTGATAATGAGCTCCAGCTGCGCGCCACACCGGTCTCGTCTCACGGTCCCTCGTCTCGCTGCTTGCCACAAGGATATGTGACATACTGTCATAATCATACTGTCAAAAGTCAGGTTTGGTTTCAGTTTGGACTGTTAGTTTACCTTCCTTGTTTTCATATGTTTCATTTGGTTTTCTTTGGTCTTATGTTGTGCACCTGGTTCTTGATAAGTTTATCATCATCAGTGGTATATAAGCCCTCAGTTTGTTCAGTTTCTTGTTCTGTTTTGTTGGATTACTGTCTGTTGGCTGCCCTTCTTTGTTTTCTTAGTTTAGTAAAGTGTATAAGCTGCTAAGAGATCTATATTCTCATCTCCTCATTCATCCTCCTCTACGCACTGTGACAGAACACCCAGAGGACTGGTTTATGGAGTTAATTTCAGAAAGAACGTCCTCTGGATGATTATGTGCAGGACTTTTTGGACTTCTGTCATCGGGTGCCCTAGAACAATAACAAACTTAAGAGCTGCTTCTGGAGTGGGCCTGACGACTGCAAATCCAGAGCCCATGTCTGCCATGGACCTTTCAGTAAAGGAAAAGGTCATCCTGGAACTGGAGCCTTAAGCCATATTCGTCCCAGAGCCTGAGCGAGCCAAGTCCGTCTCAAAAGGAGTGTTGATAGAGTTTGACTTTGTGGAGTGGAGCCCCTTTCATGCTCCTATCCCTGTGGTGTGTTTGTTGCTGCCAGTCGCATCTGGATTTATTCACTCACTAGTCCAAGTCAATTCCCAAACCCCCCTCCCCCTATGATTCCATCCAACCTCCAAGATCTATCTTCTTCGCTAGTTCTATCCAGACTCCAAGCTCCTCTCTCAAAAAAGTACAGTTGGCTATCTTCCATCGTTCTAGTTCTGAGTATTACTCAGTCGGCAAAAAATTGCAGCACCCCTGTCCTTAACTGTGATAAAATCAATGCACAATATCTCGAGTGGCTTATTGCTTTAATAAAACGATGTTGACAGCAATATTTTTAAAGACACCAATGTTTATTTTTAATAGTAATCAGAATAAGCAATTCTTCCACCAGCTAATATGTTAATGATTGCCGAGCAACATGATGCATTAATATAGAATATGCAGTCACAGGTTTGTGGTTATCTGTGGTTAACTTTGAATGCTGCTCATTCAGTCAGAACTATTGGCTTTATAATAGAGATAAGGATATAATTAGCTTTTTCCATGTGTCCATGCCAAATTATGATAGGATATGTCTTGTGGCAACAATCAAAGTCTGTTGGTTTCTCAAGATTGATGCAGTGCCTTTTGATAAATTAGAATAAACACAAGACATCCCATTGGCAACGGTTTTGTCGATTTAAAAAAAAAATAAAAATAAACATGTCTGTGAAGTTCAGAATCATTACAAACATATCTGTACTGTATGAAAGTAAGATCAGTTCATAGAATCAGTTGGTTTTCATGTAAATTCATCTTGTTTTGAGGATGTATATTATAGATTTAAAAAATTTTTTTATCAATGTTATCTGCCATTTATCAGTGCTGCAGCCTGTTTATGGACATTTAATGCCAATACATGATTCATATTGCTCAAAACACTACGTAATAATGCAGCAGAATCATTTTATGGCCTGGACATACATCTCATCAGAAGATATTATGAATATGTACAGGTAATGGAGTTCCTAATTCATGTTGTGTGTTTGGAATATTATGCGCTCGACGGTATTTTTTGAAAAGGGGAAGACAAATACATTGCTTAAAATCAGACACAGGCAGACTGCTTCCTGCTTTGCCAATGTGCCTTTTCATCTTCTTTTCAATTGCATATTCTTTGGCTTTGCATGCCAGGCGCATCATACAGGCTGGAGATAGAGGTCTGATGCTGCTGTCAGTGCAGCGAAAAAAGGCACTAAAGCACCTTGACAACACGCTCATGAGAGCAACACAATGCAACTCTGTTTTTAGCCGGCATGGTGCTTAGTCATATCAGCTAGACGTGGGCTAATGGCGAACATGCAGATAAGTGAGCTTCTTCCAAAGAGCGACATTAGCAGGCCTGACTGTGAACATGTCAAGTCTGACTTCTGCAGGACAGCATATTTAGTTCCATCACCCATGAAGAGCTACTGATCACACTGTTTAAACACCACGCATGGCTCATCCTGCTGTGGATTTAACTGCAGGGGCTTTGCCTCCTTAGCAACAATCTTTGGTGAACAACATCTGTCTCTATTAAAGCAGAGCTGCTGAAATATTCAATAGAGCATCATTCACAATGTAAAATATAGGTTGCAGCTCTCCTCACTAGAAATACAGTTGTTAGGAGGGAGTCACTTGTCTGCTGCTTACTTGTAGCTTGCCTGAGAAATAAGTAGTGAAGCGCATAACACCTGCTGAAAAGGCCTGCATAGACCAGAATTAACTTAGCAACAGCACAAAATTGACAATCATGAAAAATAATGTATATGTTTTAACATTATAGACTATATACACTGCCAAAAAAAAAAAGTCACTGTTTGGATAGGCAAATTATTTTAATAGGCAAATGCTTAAGAGTCTGTGATTGGATCATTATTGCAGTGGTTAAATGTAACATGTTATATGTTTGGCAACAGTTCTTCTAACCCTAATTGATGGAGTGTGTAGCGTTTTATTTCTTAAACAACCATGTAGGAAGACACATCATGGCCATATTCCAGGATGACAATGTCAAGATTCATCAGGCTCAAATTGTGAAGGAATGGTTGGGAGCGAGCATGAAGAATCATTTTCACACATGAATTAGCACCTCTGAGTCCAGACCTTTAAATTCATTGAAAGTCTTTGGGATGTGCTGGAGTAGATTTTACAGAGTGCTTGACTCTTGCATTGTCAGTACAAGATATTGACCAAAAATGTATCCACCTTGAAAATGTTATCACAACATTTATTTCCATCAAGAGGTACATCAATTTTTGGTCAAGATCATGTATTGACAATGAAAGACAATACCAAAGACTTTCAATGAATTTAAGATATGGACAGGTGCCAATTTATGTGTAAAAATTATTCTTCATGCTTCCTCCCAACTCAAACATAACAGAAACCCTTTTAAATTCCAACATAACAGAAAATTAAACATTAACATTGCAATGAAAACACTGGAGGCAAGTTGAACTGAAACCATGTGCAGATTTATTTAACAAAACTTGATCAAAATGAAGGCAAAATAAACAGGCTTAACTAGAACTATGAAATAAGCTTAAACATAAACTCACAGGGGCGCAATCCTATTGTCACAGGATTTTAAATTTTTAGCATTTAGTAATTTATTTGTAATAAACACTTTAAGTAGGCTATTAAAAGTGTTATTTATATGTGTGACGTCATATTGTGACCGTCGCAGTGTGTGTGCGTAGAAAGAGTTTGTCCGCTCTACTCCTGATCGCAAGCCCACCTTCGGTGTTATGTAAGGTAGACAGGTTTTTATTTTTATTTCCTGTCACTGTGCAGGCTATTTTATTGTATATGACAGGGTAATCAGCTCAATAACCCTTTTATTTAAAGGCTTAATGTATGTCCCATAGACCAGTCCTTTGCATTCCGATTGCAACCAGTATCAATAATGTTAAAAATGTAATGTGCAGTCAAATGTCCCGGTGTGTATGCCGTTTAAACGAGTGTTCTCACTGATACACAGTTTTGACGTGTTTTATTGACTCAGTATAGTTTCTTATTCAAACGTGTTCCTCCCCCCCTCCCCACCCTCTTATAACATTTAATTTTAACATTTACTGTCCTTTAAAATTCAGACACAAAGCATTCTGGGAACTAGAAATCGTCTCGGTTACGCATGTAACCTTAGTTCCCTGAAGGAGGGAATGGGCATGTACGTCAGAATGTGAACCGATTAATTGGGATATCGCATGAGAGCCCAATTCGTCGGTTCACATTCTGATGTACGCCGAACGTGACTGACTGAAAGGGAACTGTTGTAACTCATTAAATTTGAGTTCTGCTTAATATAATCAGTTGTTGAGTTCTCATAATGTTTTATGTTGTTTGAGAAGCAGAAAAGAGCGTCTTGGTCTATCATTTGTTGTTGAGTTATAGGCAATACTGTCTTAAATACCCTGTGCATAGCACTTCCTCTTTAATAACATGATGTTTTAGCAAAATTAGAAAAAAAAAAACCCATCAAACCCACGATCAACCCATTTTTAAAGGGATAGTTCACCCAAAAATGAAAATTCTGTCATTAATTACTCACCCTCATGTCGTTCCAAAACCATAAGACCAACAGACCACTAAACCTGTCCCTAATCTTAAAAGCTGCAAAATGTGTTTTGCAATGCAACATCAACACAATAAGTGCATTATACCTAACAATTATGTTTTTTAGATGCAAGAACATAGTAGTTAAAGGGATAGTTCACCCAAAAATTCTGTCATTCATTACTCACCCTCATGTCGTTCCAAAACTATTAGAGCTTCGTTCATCTTCAGAACACAAATTAAGATATTTTTGATGAAATCCGAGAGCTCTCCATAGACAGCAATTTAATTACCAGTTTCAAGGCCCAGAAAAGTAGTAAAGACATTGTTCAAATTGTCCATGTAACTCCAGTGGTTCAACCTTAATTTTATGAAGCATTGAGAATACTTTTTGTGCGCAAAAAACAAACAAGTCAAGTCATCTTTATTTATATAGCGCTTTTTACAATGCCGATTGTTTCAAAGCAGCTACACAGTGTTAAACAGGAAAATAATGCAACAGAATTTAATTCGGCTGTACAGCCGCTCTGGAGAAAACAGTGATGTCATCCAGCTCATTTCAATTATCATTTAGTGTCAATGTGGGCAGATTAGTAAAATAGTTGAATATTTAGTGTCCCCAACTGAGCAAGCCAAAGGCGACAGTGGCAAGGAACCAAAACTCCATTAGGTGGCATAATGGAGAAAAAAAAAACCTTGGGAGAAACCAGGCTCAGTTGGGGTGCCAGTTCTCCTCTGGCCGACGAACAAACAGTGTATGATTATGATTCTGGCAACATTACAGGTCAGAAGTCATATTAGATCGGAATATTCGAAAGATCAGAGTCATCATGCCGGAGACAGGTTTATTGAGGATGTCGTGTCGATAAGGCATTTACAGGGGGGCGTTTAATTGACACGGTCTCTGCAGATATTTCAGGGATGCGTTGGTCATGTCTAGATGCAGGTCCACCATCTGATCTGGATACGGCCCGGATCCGGCTGACTGTAGTAAACTTCGGGATAAACAGAGAGACTAACATTAGCGTAGATGCCATTCTTCTTATGATGTAATGAGTACATCAGGTGTTATGGGAAGTGTTCCCGGTTCCGGCTGACCTAGTTAATGCAGCCTAAAACAACCATTTAACTGATTTGAATAATATAAATTGATAATGTTCTATGTGTATGCCATAGTAAAGAGATGTGTTTTTAGTTTAGTTTAGTTTAGTTAACTTTATTGTCCTTAAAGGCGATTATTTGTGTAGACAGCAGTTCATACATGTTCGTACAGCAACACAAAACACATTAAATAACACACTTTTATAATAGATCATTTAAAAACTTAATAGCTGCAGGTATGAAGGAGTTTTTATATCTATTAGATTTACACAAGGGGAGTTTAAGTCTCCGACCCGATGGAAGCAGTAGAAATTCAGTGCACAATGGGTGGGCAATGTCAGAAAGGACTAGCTGGCCCTAGTCACCCTATGTTCATAAATTTGTGTAATGGTCCTTAAATCAGTTCCAACAAACTAGTCAACTTACTCTTATTCCTGACATTTAAATTACCATACCAGCAAATAATAGAGAAACTTAAGACATATTCAATAAAACAGGAATAAAACATTCTCATGAAAGAAACATCCAAACATTTTCTCAAAAAGTACATATGCTAAAGAGCTTTTCCTCTAATAATTTCAGTATTTGTTTCAAATTTTAGTTTATCGTCAAGTACAGTACCTAAATATTTATACTGTTCGACCACATCTACCTGATGTCCCTTTATTACAATAGGTAGCACAGGTACAGAGTTCTTCTTACGGAAATCAATGGACATCTCTTTTGTTTTAGAAGCATTAATATTTAAAAAACAATCCTCACACCATTGAATAAAATGATCAACCACTGGACCATGATTCCCATCTGACTCAGTGAGGAGAGACACAATCACAGAGTCATCTGCGAATTTAACAATGTGTCTTCCTTCAAAAACACTCCGACAATCATCAGTGTATAAGGTAAACAAAAGAGGGGATAAAACACAACCCTGAGGTGTACCAGTGGACGATAACAATGCATTAGACAACACACCATTAACACGCACTCTTTGGACTCTGTTAGTTAAAAAATCCACCAGCCAACACACAATGGCTGAGTCTAAATGAAAATATTCATTAAATTTCTTAGCCAAAATATGGGGCTGAACACAATTAAAAGCAGAGGAAAAATCAACAAAGAGCAAACATACATGATTTTTTGTGCCTTCCAAATGTTTTAAAATCATATTTAATAGGGTACAAGTGGCATCTTCCACTCCGCTACCTGATCTATAGGCAAACTGCATAGGATCAAGGGCTGACTGAGATAAAGCTAAAATTTCCTCCCTTACTAATTTTTCAAAAGATTTCATAACCAAGGAAGTAAGTCCAATGGGCCTATAATCATTAAGAGAAAGAGGATTTCTTTTTTTTCCGCAATTGGCACTACTATAGAGTTTTTCCAAAGACAAGGGACTTTAGAAAGTTTCAAGGATTTATTAAAAATAAATGAATAAATCCCTGAAAGCTGCTCAGCACACGTCCTCAACATTCTGCCACCAATGTGATCAGGACCTGGACTCTTCTTAACCTTAACCTGGCCAAAACAACTACGTACGTCAGCTTCACTAATTTGAAATTTAACATTGTCAACAGTCTCTGGATTTCCACAATGATCATACAGTTCAGAGGTAAAATCATGAGTCTCAGTCTCTGACGCAGTCCACCCTTTTTTCCCCGTTTCCTCATCTTCTGTCTAGTAGCTCCTCTGTGCCCACACGGGAAAGATCAGTCCTTAAAATTTCTGAAGGCCAATCGTGGATTTGATGATCCAATGCGCCGAAGTTGAAAGCACAGCACTCCATAAGAAAGTCACGGCTATAATGAAGCCGGTCTCCATTCCCACGTTGTCCTCTCACATAATATCCAAGGAATAGCCAAACAATCAAATAGATCATAAACAGGCGATATATCATCATGATGGTTCAGTGTAAACAATGAGTGAAGAGAGCTTCAGAGTAGAAAAACTTTGGAACTTTTTAGGAACTTTAAATACAAACTCAAAAACAAACAAACAAAGGACAAACAGTGTTGCTACCAACACTGACGTTGCTGCTTCTACTACTTTTAGTCTAGATTTAAACTGACAGAGTGTGTCTGCTTCCCGAACAATGCTAGGAAGACTGTTCCAGAGTTTAGGTGCTAAATAGGAAAAGTGCTAAAAACAAATATAACGACTTTATTCAAGAATTTCTTCACGTCTGTGCCAGTCTCCTTTCTGGACCTTGAAAGTGTTAATTAAATAGCTGTCTATGGAGAGATCACAGAGCTCTCAGCTTTCATCAAAAATATCTTAATTTGTATTCTGAAGATGAACGAAGGTTTTGGAACGACATGAGGGTGAATGACAGAATTTTCATTTTTGAGTGAACTATCCCTTTAACTACTATGTTCTTGCATCTAAAAAACGAAATAAATAATTAGCATGTAAGTTGATGAAAACGTAATGCGATGCACTTACTGCCTCAGATGTGGCCATTGTAATGATGGACAAAACACATATGTCCGACATTCGCTGGTCACAAACCTCGTAACTCCATTTGAGCTTGATTTTGGTACAGTGTTAATAATATAATGATACATGCAAGTATCTAACCATATATAAATCCACAATATTAGCTTTAACGACATTAAAGCTGTTTAATATTTAAAAAAAACACAGTTTTTTTGATTTCCTGAAAAACTTTGGACATACAAGGTTTCCACCCGACAGCGACGATATGCAGGTAAACATGAATTTGCTGATAGTCTGTTATAGCACGTCGGTTTGTTATTGTAGTGACATGTACCCACCCCAAAAACATGACGTTGAACAAAACAAAACTGGTAGTTTGGCCTTATGTCATTAGGCAAAGGTCTGGCTATACGAAACTAGGTTGCATCAAACCAGCCTTACACCTCTAAACAGAGATGGTTGCTTAACACCTTGAAATGCTCTTGATAGCAAATGAAAGACATCTTCTCTAACAGTGGTGTTATTCCTGGTCTGTGGTCAGTTCATTCTGCAAATCCGTAAATGGAAATATTTCCAGTTCTTTCACTGTCATTTCAAAAAGCTTAATTGACTGTCTAATTACAATCTAATTGAACTCTGCTAAAGCTGTTTTACAGACCATGAATATCTTATCTTTCCGAGAGCTGCACACACAGTCTAACACAAAAGAGTAGCGTCTTACCTCTGCTGTGCTCAGTGACTCAGCAGCCTGATTATGCCGCATTGTTTCCCACAGAGGAAATGACAAAGACAGTTGTTCTGTCCCGCTGACCTGAGTGCCCAGGGTTCATCCCCAACTGGGGCAGCCTTTCTGCAGTTCTTAGTTGCAGTACTTAATCTTATGAACTTTTGCATAAATCAAGTCCCCGTTTTACCGTTTGGACACAATTCATTGAAATTTAAAAGCTAAACTGTGGTTCATGTCCTGTCAATTTAGGGATTGTATATGATTAAAGCAATATGCCACATGAGACAAAGTGTAATTTTAAAGCAATTTATCTTAAGCATGACCTCTTTTTACAACATTAACCATAAATTATGAATAAACAATATCTGAATAAATGATTTCACTGCCAAGTAATATAGTTCATTAGTCCAACTATAAGCTGTTTCATGTTTGCCAAGCAACGTACAGGGCTCCAGACTAACATCTAAGAGCAGTGGCACCAGTGTCACCAAGTTCTAAAGATAGTGGCACCAGCACCTGATTTGGTAGCGGTGGAGGGTATTACAGTTTTTTACAATCGCTATAAGACACATTTCTCATTACTTAGGTCACTTTTTAAAAACTCTTCACACAGTTCTTCTTACCAATTTTCATCTTGGCACAGCAGTTAATTTCACATTCAAAATGCACTAAAACTACCAAAACACTAGCAAAGGTTTTCACCCAACAAACACACTTTGTCAACCATAAAATACAGACCTAAAAAAACACTAACAACAGGTAGCATTATGCAATGTTCTGTAAAATGTCTTTACAGAACAAGAATGACACTCTCTACTGCTTATAATTCACTGCAGTTTATGTTACATGCATGGTCCATGTTTACATGACAGCACAAAATTATTCCTAAGTTTGCCCTTCTGAATGGATGGTAATGAAATTGAAAGACTAACGCTTGTGTAGGTGTTCGGTTTCATCTAATTGCTTTGATAGTATTTTTTTTTTTTTCAGAATATATTTCATTACAATATTACTGTAGAAATGTAGCAAATTTCTGTCTTATTCAGTTTTGTATTATGCTATTGTTTTGAACTTAAGTTTAACAGTTTTGAAAACAGTATGTAAGCATGTGCAAATTGGCCTGTAGGTACACAGAGTTTTGGCAGTTGTTGTGTCAAAGTGAGAAAAGAGTTCATGTAATTTGAAAGATGTATACACTGAACGCATTTTGTGCCAAAACAATGTAAAATGATCCACAGTTTAGCAACCATAGATTTCTGTTCTGCTCAGTGTTTTGAAAAAGTGACCTAAGTATTGAGAAATGTGTCCTAGCGATTGTAAAAAACTGTAATGATATTACATGTTTTGTCTTTTGGAAATGCACTTTGGGATGTGGATATGAATTTGTTTTCATTAAAAATACAGTAACAAATGCAAAAAATATAGCTGCAAGCAGCCATTATCGGGGCCAAGCGCAAAGAAGAAGATAAGACATGCCAGCATGGCTGGGAGTGTCAGACCAACTGTAACAATGAGCCATTAAAGACCTATTAAGGTGATTTTAGGCAAAATAGCTGTAAAATTATAAATACAGTCAATAATAATGATTTAATGGTTTATCACTTTAGACCAATAGGTGGCACAGTTACGAAATTGATGTGGTGGGGTCAGAATAAGGGAACAATGACACATGTAAAGTTTGGTGTTAATATGTCAAAGCAGGGTGTCAATATGGTGTCAATATGTCATTGCAGAGATATAGCCTCAAGAGGCCTTATCATTATAAGTATGGACCACATGGTGGCGCTGTCTCGAAACCTTTTGAGTACCTTAAAGGCATGGTGCTGATGACACATACCAAGTTTTGTAATGATACACCAATGCATTGGTAAAATATAGCATTAGCGTTTTATATCATAATACTGCATTGTACTCAATGGGAATTTCATGTTTTGTTCTATTATAGCGCCACAAAGAGGCACAATCCCACCATTTTTTTTAAGTGTCCTCAGAATGAGCCCATACATGTGTATGTCGAGTTTGGTGACAATATTGCATTTTGTTTAGGAGTTATAGACATTTATAGCGATAACAACATAAAAAATGACCCATGGGCAACTTTGTTTTGATTTTTTTGCCACTTCCTATCAAAATTTTGACATTAGGGCTATATTATTTAGTTAATCAACTTGTATCCCGTGTTTCCTACGCTGGTTTCGTCTCGATCGGAATAACGGTTTCAAAGATATTCGCAAATGTTTTTTAAGCGCTAAATCATAACGCTGCACAAACCATAAGGCGAAACCTGGCATGTTTGGTATCGTTGGACTCGGCAAGGATTCAGGAGATAAAAAAAAGTTAGTCCTGTGAAAATAAGTTGACCACACCCAAAGTTATAAGCATTTGAAAAAAAAATTCGAAACTTGTCAGGCTCCTTCAGGGCATTGTGGTGATGACCCATACCGAGTTTCGTAACAATCCGTTCATGTATTCATAAAATACAGCATTTTAGCACATAATTCAAAATGGCTGACAGTTCAAATGGCCGATATGGTAAAATTGGATATAAGTCGATATCACTTTTATGATTTTTGGACAAACGGTTCAGAAGTTATAAGCAAAAATAGCCATTTTTTGTATCTCCGGACCAGTAGGTGGCGCTGCGCCGAAACGCTGCATGTTGCCACAAGTCATGCTTGTGATGACATGTACATGTGGTTTAAATACGATAAAGCGTTGCGGAGATATAGCCTTAAATGTATTTTCACAACCGCTACGTAAAATTTGTTTGTGCGTTGTGATGATCTGGTTCAATTTTCGTGCAAATCGGATGAACAGTCTAGGAGGAGTTTGTAAAAGTAGTTTTTTCAGAGAATTCAAAATGGCGGAGAAATTTACACAACGGAAAATGACGTCATATGGTGCAATCGAATCGTCTTAAGCCAAGGAATCAGAGGAATTTTGTTTCTAACCATTATGGTTCAAAAGTTATTAGCATAAATATGAGTGAAACTTTGGACAGGTGGTAGCGCTAGAGGGAATGAGTTAGAGACTCCAAATTTGGTGTGGTTACTATTGGTACTGACCTCTATCAGTGTACCAAATTTCACAACTTTCCCGCAAGCAGTTCTATGGTGCTTTAATAGACTCAAGAGCAGAAGAAGAAGAAGAAGAAAAAGAAGAAGAAGAAGAAGAAGAAGAAGAAGAAGAAGAAGAACGCCAACGATTTCAATAGGTGCCTTCGCACCTTCGGTGCTTGGCCCCTAATTAGTGACCTCATTTTATAGGGTAAATTATGCTGGTAAGTTAGGACTTTACTATTATTAAAATTGTTCTTCCATAGTACATTTTTAGGTCAAGATAACCACAGGTAAAACCAAGCATGGCACCCCATTACCTTGATAAAAAAGTGTTTTTTATGGTATTTGTTATGAAAAACAGTAGCCTAAAGACATTTAATATAAATACAAATGCACAAAAACTGCTATAGCTTAATAACAAAAAATACTGTAATTATATTCCATCACTCTTCCAATACATTTAATACATGTCTACATTAATAATATGATAAAAATAGATATGAATATCCCCACATTTTTGCCACAATACCATGGTTTCAGTAAATTCATGGTACATTTAGGTGATTTGTGTATTGAAAAGCCTTTTAACTGGTTTTGCTGTAGCACAATGTTTCTCCTGTTTTCCTAGTTTTAATCACCAAGACATTTGTGGTTTGTAGCTATTGAAAAACTGTGCCATACTCAAACTCTTCTTACTGAATTACACAGTGCTGTTTTGTGATCACGTGATCAAGACCTGTCAGCGAGTAAATAGGTGCGTTCACGCCATGTTATAATTATTGTAATTATGCAATTTCAATTTTTAAATAGTAACTTGTAAACTGGGGATTTTTGGAGAGCTCCTACTCACATGCCGTTAGTTTGCCATTTAATGTTTCTCATATGCAACAGAAATGGCAGCGCTTATCAGAAAATTGGTAGTGGCACCAGTGTGACCTCGAACAAAATTCAGTCTCACCAGCAGAAAAATTCCATCTGGAGCCCTGAGGGTAGCAACTTGGGGCCAAATTTACTAAACAGGACAAATTAGCATGAGAGCGCAATTCCAAAAAAATGCAGATGGGAGTGGAAAGTTCTACGTGTGATCTACTGACGACGCGCAAATTAAAGAGCACAGATGCAGCCGGATTATTTCCATAATGACCAACTAGAGAAGCGTCTGGTTTAAGACATGCTTTTTTGGGTGGTAAATAATGCCTCCAACATCAGTAAATTGACTAGTGCAAACCTTAATAAATCACTTTGCATGATTCATTTAAATACTCTCATCCCATAAATTCTGCATCTGAAAGGGAAACTCTTACAAATGCATATGCAATAAGGTCAGCCGCAAAAATAACCCTGTCCACGCCTTTTTTTCACTCTTTAGTAAATCCTGACAGTAGTTTTTTTTTTTTTTTTTTATTTCAAACGAGGGTTTGCGTTGACGCAAGCTGTTGGTTAATCTGGCTCTTGGTGTAAGAGCAAACCCACCAATTGTCTGATTGAGCTGGACAAAATTAAAATAGAAATCCACCTGATAACAGGATCAGTGTCGTGGAGAGCAGATGGCATTAGCTTTTGACATGACTCAAGTTCGAATCCGCCTTTTTCCGAACTCATTCTTCTCGCTTTTCCCATCGCATATTAGCTCAGAGAGGTGTTTATTTGAAATTATTGAAATTATTCGAAAAGTAGAAATAAAGTGCCTAACAGATATGTAGAGAGATATAAACAGATAATAGGGGGAATAGTGTTTTTCGGGTAGGGTTAGGGGTAGGTGTATCAAACATTATTAAATACAAGTGAATGAACAGTCAGCTAAAATACAATAGAACAAAGGTATGAATAAAATAAAAAGTAATTTAAGTTCAGGTAGGTATAGAAAAACAGCATATGAGTCCTGAATTAACTTAATCTTTTGCTTGAATACTTTAAAATGGCTTGAATGTTTAAATTGACAGGACTCAAAACATGCAGATTTCACTCTGTGATGATAGAATTTATGTGACAAAATCACAAAATCGCAAATCACATGCGTTCTGAACCATGGGGCCTGGTCCGTACGGATCACGGATCAACTACTTTGTGTTGCTACACAGTGTAAATAGCATCTATCTCTATTTGCACTTAGTGCAAATATACACTGCCATTGTGTTATTGAGACTTAGTTCCCGGTTGTCCAGCTTGATTTAGACAACTCTAATTGAATACAGCAATCTTAAGTCACCTTCATTTATATTTCGCTTTTTACAACACAGATTGCTTCAAAGCAGCTTTACAGTGATAATAGAAAAATACATTTTGTTTTTGATGAAAAGTTTTTGATTAATTTCTGTTGTGAAAACTGATTAGTTATTTAATTTGGTGCCATTTACAACACCATCTTTGATTAAAACAGAAAACCCCCAATGCGTGCCGTACCCTATCCGCACCGCAACAGCATTTGGTGGCCCGAGAACGCAAACGATTAAATAGCTTTGAAATAGTTTGAAACTATACCATTATAATCCCCATGCAACCCCTAAAAAGGGGAATCCGTGAAAACGGCGACGGCATGTAGGCAAGCATTACGTGTTCAGCCTATAGGCAAGCGTCTTTGAATACGTATGTGTGCATATGTGTTTTTATCTGTATAGAGGGGAAGGGAAGTGAAGGAGGCCTTCACAGGGGAGAGTCTAGTTGACACGTCTCTGCTGACACTTAAGGGATGCGTTGTGGTCATGTCTAGGTGCAGGTCCACCATCTGATCAGGATCAACCACCTGCAGTTGATTTTGATATTCTAGGTATTATCTACACGTGATGGAGTATAATGCATTAAGAGCTCGTTCAGGTACTGGGGAGCTAAACCATTTAGAGCTTTGTAAGTAATAAGCAAAATTTTAAAATGTATACAATGTTAAATAGGGAGCCAGCGCAGTGTTGACAGAACTGGGCTAATATGGTCATACTTCCTGGTTCTAGTAAGAACTCGAGCTGCTGCTGTTTGGACCAGCTGCAGTTTATTTATTAAGCAAGCAGGGCAACCACCCAGTAGAGCATTACAATAATCTAGCCTTGAGGTCACGAACACATGAACTAACTGTTCAGGATTTTGCATTGAGAGCATGTGTCATAGTTTAGCTATATTTTTAAGATGGAAGATCTCCCCATTGACCTGTTTTACCTCTTCTCTCAGTGCGTTTCGTTGTGGAGCACACTTTTATGTGTCTAAACAGTTTTGTCTGTCATGTGGTTTTGCAATGGTCTCAGGTACTTGGCTTGTTCATCTATTTATTTTATCCATTTTGATTTCATGTGACAGGTGAACTGTGCAAGATATTTTTGGCTTGTTGACTACTTTTGTCTAGTCTAGTCTAGCGCAAAACAGATTTTATGCATAACATCCCCCATCTGCAACATGTAACCATGCTATAACACGGCAACTGTGCATTGCTCTCATTGAGTTGCGCTGGTCATAACTTCTTAACATGCTAATTAGATCATCTGTAATTCCTTTTTGAGACAATGCAAAACCACATGACAGACAAAACTGCTTAGACACATACAAGTGTGCACCACAACGAAACGCACTGAGAGAAGAGGTAAAACAGGTCAATGGGGAGATCTAGAATCAGTTGCATAAATCTCAGCCTGTCGTTTACAACACCTGGGCCACATTACTAAACAGCGACATTAGCTAGATTGAAACATGGTGTCTGTTGCTCTGCCAATGGCTGTGAGATTGTCCACTCCAGAGATTTACAATCCAGTTCACTTCTCACTCAACTCCAATCGGAATCCCCCACCCAAAAAGACTTTCTATTCATGGAGCGATGGCACAATCGTAAATATCTCTTTGAGCCGCTTGATGTCTGTTGTGAATTTGCCTCTGCTTCTTTGTGGCCATGCACACAACATTGATAAAGAATGGAGTTTCTTACTCAGCTCGAAAATGAAAGCCTATTGTGCTCATTCCCTGTGTTATGCATGAATTGTCTTGTCGATAAATCCCAGCGCAAGCTGAGAAAAATAGCAGCATGTGAACCGTGAGATAGTTCAATGCACCCTAAACAATATTTATACCCCAGCGTTTACAAGCTACCTGCGGAAGGCAGGAAGATGCAGGTTGTATCGACTACACTAAAATGTTACTTTGATTGGTATCGTTCCCATTTGAAGACATTACTGTATATGTGTACTTGGTGGCCATTTTATTGGCTACACTTTTCCAATACTGTGCAGGGTGCTTTTTTGCCCCCAGAGCAGTCTGAATTCTTTGCAGCATGGATTCTGCAAGGAGCTAGAGACATTCCTTAGAGATTCAGGTCCATGTTGACATGACAGCATCTCACAGTTTTTGCAGATTTGCAGATTACTTTTATGATGGATAGATGCACTTTTATGGACTTCAAAACAGAAACAGCCATTCACGGCCATCATAAAGCTTGGAAGAGCCAGGACATTTTTTAATATAACTCCGATTGTATTCGTCTGAAAGAAGAATGTCATATACACCTAGGATGACTTGAGAATGAGTAAATCATGTGCTGATTTTCACTTTTGGGTGAACAATCTGTCACCTGATCACTTTTTACTGTGAAGTAACTTTACAAACGCTTTGAATGATGCTTATACAATCAGAATTTAGAAATTGGACTATCCGTTTCATTACTCCTTAGTCTAATGATTTCTTGATGAAATAGCACACAGGCTTTTGTTTGATAGCATTGAGTAATATACTGCTGGCCTGTGATTGAATTGAGTCCCTCCAGGAAAAGTGATCATTGACGTTTTACTGAGCTTGCCCACGGTAATAGAATTTCAGTGAGTTGGAGGACTGGCATGGGTAACTTTACCACGATGACCTCAGAACCCACTCTTTACTTGCAGTGCCTTTGAGGCAGTTCACTCAAGTGTGGCAGCTGCCATGACAGTAACTGATGACACCCTTACAACTCCTTAAACACTAGTTTGACTCATTCTGTGAAATGTAATGTATTGCAAGATGTGGTTACACAAAGTGTTATATTGTAACTATACAGTTAAGTACTGAGTAATATTAATTAACAACATGTACGTACTATAGTGTTAGGGTTAGAATTAGGGTTTGGTTTAGGATTAGTTGCATGTAATAAGTACATATAACATGTGTAACTAGGACACTGTAAAATAAAGTGTGACCCAAGATGTCAGTGAGATGAAAGCAATCCCCTAAGACGTGTGTTTAGTCCCAAAATGCTGTGCAGGCAACACAGAAATTTGCAGAGCATGTTTTTCTCTGTCTCTGAAAATGGAAAATGCATTATGCAGTGGTGAAATGGATTTGTTGCGTTTTACAAATGCAAGGAGCCTTGTGTGCTTGTTTGTTTATGCTTATGTGAAAGCTTAAATACATGTTTTATCCATTTGAATAAGGCAATGAACAACATTTATTTTTTTTAAATTTAGAATTTTTTTTATAGTTGCATAAATGGCTTTATGCAAAAGTTTAACCAATATGGATTTTGATGCTGTCACCTTAAGTCTTCTGCATAAATGCCTGAAATAAATGTTTATATATGAATTTCTTTACAAATATATACAGTGGTGGTCAGAATTATTGGCCCCGCCTGGTAAATATGATCAAATATGGCTGTAAAAAATAAATCTGCATTGTTTATCCTTTTGATCTTTTTATTAAAAAAATTCACAAAAATCTAACCTTTCATTGAAGTAAAATATTTGAAAGTGGGGGGTAAATCACATTATGAAATAAATGCTTTTCTTCAAAACACGTTGGCCACAATTATTGGCACCCTTTTATTAAATACTTTTTGCAACCTCCTTTTGTCAAGATAACAGCTCTGAGTCTTCTCCTATAATGCCTGATGAGTTTGGAGAACACCTGACAAGAGATCAGAGACCATTCCTCCATACAGAATCTCTCCAGATCCTTCAGATTCCCAGATCCATGTTGGTGAACTGAAGAGAAGAAGCACCCCAATCATTTTCTATAGGGTTCAGGTCAGGGGACTGGGATGGTCATGGCAGAAGCTTGAAGCTTGAAGCAGAAGCAGAAGCAGAAGCATTTTGTGTTCAGTGACACATTTGTGTGTTGATTTTGATGTTTGTTTTGGATCGTTGTCCTGATGGAAGATCCAATCACGGCCCATTATAACATTTCTAGCAGAGGCCGTCAGGTTTTGAATTTTTATCTGTTGGTATTTGCTAGAATCCATTAAACCATGTATCTGAACAAGATGCCCAGGACCTCCAGCAAAAAAATGGGCTGTATTTTTAACTGTGGGCATGGGGTACTTTTTATCCCTGTTTGCACCAAACCCATCTGGTGGATTTGCTGCCAAAAAGCTCTTTTTATAGATTCATCTGACCACAGAACCAGGTCCCTTTTGAATTTCCAGTCGTGTCTGACAACTGAATATTCTGGAGTTTGTTTCTGGATGAGCAAGAAGGATTTTTCTTGAATCCCTCCCAAACAACATGTGGTGATGTAGGGGTTGTTTGATTTTTTTTTTTGTGATTTTTTTCTGACCCCAAGACTCAACTAATCTCTGCGATTCTCCATCTGTGATCCTTGGAGAGAATTTGGCCACTCAAACTCTCCTCCTCGCCGTGCATTAAGACAATATAGACACACGTCCTCTTTCAGGCAGATTCGCAACCTCTTTATTTGATTGGAACTTCTTAATTATTGCCCTGATGGTGGAAATGGGAATTTTCAATGCTTTAGCTATTTTCCTACAGCCACTTTCTATTTTGTGAAGCTCAACAATCTTTTGCTGCACATCAGAACTATATTATTTGGCTTTACTCATTGTGATGAATGATTAAGGGAATTTGGCCTTTGTGTTTCCTCATATTTATACTCCTATGGAACAAGACATCATAGCTGGACAATTTCATGTTCCTAGTCACCCTGGTGTGCTAAAAAAAATGAAATATTAATGGGAATATACTTCAGAGATATTTTACTCATAAAAAATTCTAGGAGTGCCAATAATTGTGGCCAACGTCTTTTGGAGAAAAGCATTTATTTCATAATGTGATTTACCCCCCATTTTCAATTATTTTACTTCAATGAAAGGTTAGATTTTTATGAATTTTTTTAGTAAAAGATCAAAAGGATAAACAATGCAGATTTTTACAGCCATATTTGATCATATTTACCAGGGGTGCCAATAATTCTGACCATCATTGTGTATATATATATATATATATATATATATATATATATACACACACTCACCTAAAGGATTATTAGGAACACCATACTAATACTGTGTTTGACCCCCTTTCGCCTTCAGAACTGCCTTAATTCTACGTGGCATTGATTCAACAAGGTGCTGAAAGCATTCTTTAGAAATGTTGGCCCATATTGATAGGATAGCATCTTGCAGTTGATGGAGATTTGTGGGATGCACATCCAGGGCACGAAGCTCCCGTTCCACCACATCCCAAAGATGCTCTATTGGGTTGAGATCTGGTGACTGTGGGGGCCATTTTAGTACAGTGAACTCATTGTCATGTTCAAGAAACCAATTTGAAATGATTCGAGCTTTGTGACATGGTGCATTATCCTGCTGGAAGTAGCCATCAGAGGATGGGTACATGGTGGTCATAAAGGGATGGACATGGTCAGAAACAATGCTCAGGTAGGCCGTGGCATTTAAACGATGCCCAATTGGCACTAAGGGGCCTAAAGTGTGCCAAGAAAACATCCCCCACACCATTACACCACCACCACCAGCCTGCACAGTGGTAACAAGGCATGATGGATCCATGTTCTCATTCTGTTTACGCCAAATTCTGACTCTACCATCTGAATGTCTCAACAGAAATCGAGACTCATCAGACCAGGCAACATTTTTCCAGTCTTCAACTGTCCAAATTTGGTAAGCTTGTGCAAATTGTAGCCTCTTTTTCCTATTTGTAGTGGAGATGAGTGGTACCCGGTCGGGTCTTCTGCTGTTGTAGCCCATCCGCCTCAAGGTTGTGCGTGTTGTGGCTTCAAAAATGCTTTGCTGCATACCTCGGTTGTAACGAGTGGTTATTTCAGTCAAAGTTGCTCTTCTATCAGCTTGAATCAGTCGGCCCATTCTCCTCTGACCTCTAGCATCAACAAGGCATTTTCGCCCACAGGACTGCCGCATACTGGATGTTTTTCCCTTTTCACACCATTCTTTGTAAACTCTAGAAATGGTTGTGCGTGAAAATCCCAGTAACTGAGCAGATTGTGAAATACTCAGACCGGCCCGTCTGGCACCAACAACCATGCCACACTCAAAATTGCTTAAATCACCTTTCTTTCCCATTCTGACATTCAGTTTGGAGTTCAGGAGATTGTCTTGACCAGGACCACACCCCTAAATGCATTGAAGCAACTGCCATGTGATTGGTTGATTAGATAATTGCATTAATGAGAAATTGAACAGGTGTTCCTAATAATCCTTTAGGTGAGTGTATATATATACAGGATGGGTGAGTTGAGAGATCCCAGGATGCATGTCCTGAAGTTGGTAAAAGAAGGAGATTATGCAGAAAAATCAAGAAAATATACTTCAGGCACAATTTGGGGTTAGTCATTTTGCCACACTGGGTGAAAAGCTTTGAAGAACCTCTTGGCACTCTTTCAAAATGGACAGATCTACTCTGAGTTCCGACAATAACTCAGAAGACTGACAACTATTCCTCCAAAGCCCTAAATATTAAAGACATTTAAGTTTAATAATATTTGTTTATGTGAGTGTAGGTTACGTTACTGCATATGTGAATAAGCAAAGAGAATGCTGTAGCGTCAGATCAGGCATCTGGTTTGACTTCTAAATGAATATGTAAAAAATGGAATATAGTGACTTAAAACACTTGCATATGCAATTTAAATGCAATCAGTGGCATGACCACTTCAAAATAAATATACATCCCAGATCCAATAAATTATTCACAATCCTCTTTTTTTTTTTTTTTTTTTTTTTCAAAAACTACAGTGTCTGTAAATATGTATAAAGCTAAATTAAAGTTCAGAGGCATGATGGGATTTGACTACCTCAGTAGTTCAGTTTAGATTTAAGATATAGACCCAACTTGAATAAAATTAAAATGACTTTCAGGAACCACTCAAGAATACAGCAATTTGTAAAAAGTCTGAATAATGTTACTAATTGATGGAAGATGCCATCTATTAAAAGAGAGAATGCAGAGAGAATGCGGATTATAAATAAACATTTAATTCTGAATTCCAAAGTATTGAAAAGTACTAAAGTTCTAATTAGAATTAGACTCTGCCCAAAATGTAAGTGCTGGTACATTTATGCTTATTAGATGATCATATCAGTGGCGTAACTTAGTAATAATGGGCCCCAGTGCAGGCTATTACTACGGGCCCCATGGGCTGCACAGTTATGAAGCACATACAAACACACACACTGCGCTCGTGTCTATAAGTGAACCCTATATAAGCGAATTTGTGTTCCTAGCCTAGGCTACTTAGACCAACTAAAATCATCATCTTATCAGTTTCTTATGTTAAATTGAACAGTTATAGGCTACTGTTAATGAACATCCCGACGAAGATGAATATGTCTGATGGAGTTTTGGTTCCTTGCCACTGTCGCCTTTGGCTTGCTCAGTTGGGGGCATTACATTTTCAAATAAATATCCAAATAAATTTAATTACTAAACTAAATTAACTATATCAACTACATTACTTGAATATATATGATAATTGTAATAAGCTAGATGACATCACCGTTTTCTCCAGAGCGGCTGTACAGCCGAATCAAATTCGGTTGCATTATTTTCCTGTTTAACACTGTGAAGCTGCTTTGAAACAATCTGCACTGTAAAAAGCGCTATATAAATAAAGTTGACTTGACTTGACTTGACTTGACGTGCTGCACGCTTTTCTCTCAATAACAAAAACACACAACAAATATTACAGCGGTGAAAAAAACTGTAAGAAAGTGTCTGATCTGATCATATCAATATGAATATGTTTTCACTAGCTCCGCAATTCAGCATTTCAGTCAAGTCACGTCACGTTTATCTATACCACTTTATACAAAATAGCATAGCCTATTGTTTTAAAACCACGAATATCATAACTATCTATATGCCTACTGTAATTAAGACATGTATTCAAGAAATGTATTAAAAACAGAAAGACGTATAGTTTCAGCCTTACTCAAATGCCGCAGAAACATGGTAGTGGGTTTGTTTGTTACGCACTTCAATCCATTCCCGACGCGACATTCTTGGTGAAACATTGATTTAAAATTAGGATACAATTCATACAAAACAAAATTCACTTTAAAGAAAAGCTTTCTACAAAACAAAACTTAATGAAGTTGTCAAATTCATGTCTGACTGTCACCATTACATTACATGTTCTGTTAGTTTCATTATCATGGACTTTTAATTTGTTTTAATGTTCATCATGTGTTCCATTGTTCAGTTTTCCCGCTCCTCGTCATTAGTTCATATGTGTTAGCTGTGTTCAATTAATCATTCTCATTTGTGTTTGCTTTATAAGTTGGTCCCTCACATTCTTTCTCTGTCCAATCACCGTTACGTTTAGCTGTGCGGTGCGAGTACCTGTCTGCCTGTTTTGGAGTACCTGAGATTAAACTACGTTTTGAACTTGATTCATCTGTCTTTGTCTGTCTTCCTCTAAGCACACTGTGACACTGATCCTGTTACATGTCTAGTCTGTTTTGCTTGTCTTTGAGTTTGTTCCTTTGTTCAGTTTTCCCGCCTTTGTCTTAATTAGTAATGCCTAGCACCTGTGTCTTGTCAATTACCTCTTTGCCCTGTGTATTTAGTTCTCAGTGTTTCTTCAGTGTTTGTCCGTCGACGTTCATGTATACCAGTGTTTCCTGTGAGTTTTGTCATTAAAGTTCCTGTTCCAAGTTCTCCTTCGCCTTCGTGAGTTTTAAGTTACACCAGTATTGTAACAGATCCACTCCATCGCCCTATTTAACGATCTGAGCGCATGGTCTGAAGCACATGGCGCAGGTGCACTTAGGACATGTCCGAATCCACTTTTGCTAGTTTAATGACGGAAAAACGGTTGGCGCTCCAGGTGCATGGTCCAAAAGGGTTGTACATAGTCTCTTAATGAGTCATGGGTGTGTTTTAGGCGTAATATGCAATAAACCAATCAGAGTCTCATCTCCCATTCCCTTTAAAAGCCAGTTGCGCTCGTGCCATGGCGGATTGGCTATTTACATGGCGGAATTTGCGAGCTAAAAAACTGAATGCTTCTCTAGACAGGAATCCTTTTATTTTGAATATTTAAAAATGTTTGTGTGCTGCTGCACGTGTGTGTAATAAGCAGAGTGTACATAAGTTGTGAACTCGCCTATAGGCGCACATTACTAACGCGCCCTTTAAATAACAAAAAATACTGCGCTATTGACTTTAGACCAGGTTTTTGTTGGTCAAAGGCGCAGTCCTTTTCAGTTGCCTCAAAATAGCAACCTGCCAATAATGCGCCTGAACACACCTCGTTTTCAGACCAGCGAACAGATGGGCGCAAGTGCATTTGCTATTTAAACATGGCGCTGGACGTGAAAATGATAACTGCGTTGGGCTGAAACTAGCAAAAAAACACTTGCCATTGCATTGCGCCGGGTGTATGATAGGGCCCCATGTCTCCCAACATATTGAGCAACTTATGATGCCGTCTTCCTCATGCTGTTCACTTTTCATAATCAACATAGATGAAATAAAAAAAATCTATTATAGGCTAATATTTAAACATAAATATGAAACTAAATAGGCTACGTTTTCTTTAACCCTCTGTCTGACAAACGCGCCAGCACATTCGGATGGATTTTTTTCCTCATGACAGCGGAAACAACTTAAAATACTCCGTAATTTTTGGCCATACAGATAAGTGCAAGACATCATTATAAACTATAAACGGCCTGCCTGAACTGTCTGTAGTTACGCCCCCCTGTATCATCTTGTTATCTTTTTTTAGCTTATGTGCTTTATTTTAGCTGTTCCTTGTAAAAAAACGTTATACCAAAAAAAAAAAAAAATACTGATTTACTTTAATTCTTAGTGGAAGGAATATCATAATATCACCAAAGTTATAATAAACAGGCAAGGTCACTGTGATATAGAATTTTTAGCTCTTATATCTTCAAATAGAAGCTTCAAAGAGAAATCTAATGCTTCAAAGAATCGATTGTGAAGAAAACGTTATAAATTATATGAACAACAGAGACATTAATTGTGACCCACTTATGGTGTCCTTTGAACGGCAGATATTTGTATGTGCTTCTTTCAGTGAGCCTTTTAATCTTGTCATGCTGAATGAGGTTATTAATGCTGTAGGCAGCAACACAAACAGATAACTGCACAACTAAGGGATTTGGGACACCTTCCTGTCTGTGGCAATTCACCCTGTTGACAAGCCTCTTGTGCCCATAGGCTCTAGTTTTTATGTAAATAAATGTAAACGTTTTTGTAAATGTTTTAAATAAATGTAGTGAGTGGCGCAAATTGACTGATAACGTAGACAGATGAACGCGACAAACCAGCTCACTCTGCAGGCAAGAGAAAGTTAAATATCTGTGAGAAATGATGATTAAAAACTAAATAAATTATTAAATATTAACATACCTGCTATAATTAGATGGGAGTTAGAAATACATCAAACTTGGGTTAAAAAACAAAATACAGTAATTGTCAACAGTATTTTGTTGAGGATGAGCTAATGACGTGATGTATTTGCTTTGCGCAAAATTCAATGAATTTTGGATTCGCAGCCTAGTTTGAAAAAGAAGGGTTTTTTTGTGGAAAACTGGAAATAGCAGAACAATTTTATAGACAGAAATTAAATCAAGAGATATACATTTAGTATTACATCTGAGTATTGGTTGTTTTGACCATCCCACCAAGTCTGGTGTCTCTACAACCTACGGTCTCTGACACCCAGACATTTTTATAAAAAACAAAAACAGGGTTCAAAAATAGGGTTCCAGGCCAGCACCTAAAAATATGATATTTGTTAAATAATTTTACTTTTGACAGATAGGGAACAGGAAAAAATATTGTCTGGAGTAGCTGGGTAGTGCGTGAAATGTAGATACACGGGTGATTATGGGAACTATCTACTTTTTTATGTCCAGAGTAGACAGATCTAACAACTTTAAGTCCTAGCATGTGTGCTCTTCAAAAAATCGTTTTCATTATTTTACTAGGTCTTTTTTTTTATATTCCCCAATTTTTTACAGCAACACTTAAATCATCAGGTGCTGAAACTGTCATTGTGTCATTATAAGAAAATTGAAAAAATTGTGGGGAAGACAAACAAAAACACAATCAATAAGTGGAAAATATCAAACATGCATTAAATCTTTGATAATCATTCAGGGACATGGTTGAAGGCCATACAACGTTTACGTCGTATATAACCTTCATCATTTGTCAGTAAAATCCCACTTCGCTCTTTATTCATTTTCCAGGTCTTGGTCCTGAGGCTAGACATTCAAAAGATTCCTTCAAAACCTGTATATAGACAAATGTGTTATTTTATTGATTTAATTTTCTCTAGGACTGACCTTCTATCATTTGTTAAGCTTTGAAGGCTTTTGTAAAAAAAAAAAAAAAAAAAAAAAAAAAAAGGCTTTACTGGAGGAAGATACTTAATGGTGAAACATAATATGTGCAGGTCTTAGCTAACCATCCATAAATATATAGCACTACCTAAGAGACTTGCAGCTGATAATTATTTATTGTTTAACTATCCACTTTCAGAGGAAGAACTATTTTTCACCCCATGACAGGGGTTCCTCAAATTCGACCCTAGAGGCCCACTTCCCTGCAGATGTTTACCTCAATCCCCAAACAAACTCTAAACAAACGGACAGCCTGTCTGCTAATCTATGACATGTTACCATTAAGTATACTAGGGCTGCCCCCTAATATTCAACCAAATGTTAGTTGACAAGAAGAGACTTAGGCGACAAAAAGTGAAAAAAAGGTGGCGAAATCCATGAATGCGTAAATGCCATATTCAACCATTACAAGTCAAGTCAAGTCAACTTTATTTATATAGCGCTTTTTACAATGCAGATTGTTTCAAAGCAGCTTCACAGTGTTAAACAGGAAAATAATGAAACCGAATTTGATTCGGCTGTACAGCCGCTCTGGAGAAAACGGTGATGTCATCTAGCTCATTTCAATTATCATATATATTTAAGTAATGCAGTTGATATAGTTAATTTAGTTTAGTAATTAAATTTATTTGGATATTTATTTGAAAATGTTGTGTCCCCAACTGAGCAAGCCAGAGGCGACAGTGGCAAGGAACCAAAACTCCATCAGGTGGCCTAATGGAGAAAAATAAACCTTGGGAGAAACCAGGCTCAGTCGGGGTGCCAGTTCTCCTCTGGCCAATTAACAAACAGTGTATGTTTATTATTTTGGCAGCCTTATAGGTCAGAAGTAATATTAGATCAGATTTTTCGAAAGATCGGAGGCATCACGCCGCAGACGGGTTTATTGAGGATGGCGTGTCGATTAAACAATTATTAAATAGGAATATTCGATATGTTTATGTGTATGCCATAGTAAAGAGATGCGTTTTTAGTCTAGATTTAAACTGACAGAGTGTGTCTGCTTCCCGAACAATGCTAGGAAGGCTGTTCCAGAGTTTAGGTGCTAAATAGGAAAATGATCGACCGCCTGCAGTTGATTTTGATATTCTAGGTATTATCAACTGGCCAGAGTTTTGAGACCGCAATAGACGTGATGGAGTATAATGCGTTAAGAGCTCGCTCAAGTACTGGGGAGCTAAACCATTTAGTGATTTGTAAGTAATTAGCAAGATTTTAAAATGTATGCGATGTGTAATAGGGAGCCAGTGCAGTGTTGACAGAACCGGGCTAATATGGTCATACTTCCTGGTTCTAGTAAGAACTCGAGCTGCTGCGTTTTGGACCAGCTGCAGTTTATTTATTAAGCGAGCAGGGCAACCACCCAGTAGAGCATTACAATAATCTAGCCTTGAGGTCATGAATGCATGAACGTCTCGGTTACGTATGTAACCCTCGTTCCCTGAAGGAGGGAACGGAGACGTACGTTGGAACTGACCGACGAATTGGGATCTATTTTCAGAGACCAATCTACTTTGAGTGTTTAAAAACGAGCCAATGAGGATTGGCATGCAGTAGACGCGTCCCACGCTCCGCCCCGCAGCGCGGGTATAAATACGGAAGTGGAAGTACCGCATATCGCTTTACAACTGAGGAGCCGGCTAAGTGGCTCGGCCTACAGCTGAAGCACAGCACCTGGCGACGGGACGTACGTCTCCGTTCCCTCCTTCAGGGAACGAGGGTTACATACGTAACCGAGACGTTCCCTTTCAGTCGGTCACGTTCGACGTACGTCGGAACTGACCGACGAATTGGGATCCCTACTAACACGCCAGAGATGCTGGCCCTTCCAGCGCCCTGACCGAGCTCGCTGGACCACACCTAGGTTGGTGCGGAAGTCAGGGCTCCAGTCAGGGAGGCCAGTCACTGCTGTTCCTGCAAGACCCACTCAGCGTGACTATTGGATAACGCTGGGAAAGCGTGCCCGTCTCAGGAGATGGTACGCTGCGGAGCCACGTCCTTCAGTGGAAGGAGAGGTGGAATTACTCATAAGGACTAACCTAGCAGGGTAGTGCTACCTATGGCAGTCTCTGGGGTGGATCCAACCTGGTCCCAGGGGGGAAAGAACACCACCAGAGACGACAGAGCGGGCTCTGTCAAGGGAAAGACACGGGGCTAGCCGAGTAGGGTAGCTGGTACCGTGAAGAATACACATATGGGGTTGCCGTTAGGGAACCGCTACATATGGAACCCAGCCTAACACACACGTTCCACAAGCATACGGGTGTAGGCCTGATGTCAGACGGCCGCAACGTCTGACACCGAAGGGGTGACGGAGGAGCTCGACAGGGTTAGCCGTTTCCGGGGAACACAACTGGAGACAATAGACGCACGTATCCGGCCCGGAGGCGGGAGTGGCGTATGCAAGCCGACACTAGAACGGGTACTTAGCGCTACTGGCCACTGGGGGCGAGGATGCGGGAAGATACCGGCTCTACACGGAGGCTATAAAATCTAGCGAACGTGTTAGGTGTCGCCCAGCCCGCAGCTCTACATATGTCTGTCAGCGAGGCGCCTTGAGCCAGCGCCCAGGAGGAGGCTACACTCCTAGTGGAGTGAGCTCGCACCCCGAGCGGGCAAGGCACGTCTTGGGACTGGTAAGCCAAGACGATAGCATCCACTATCCAGTGGGCTAACCTCTGCTTGGAGACAGCCTTTCCCTTCTGCTGGCCTCCGTAACAGACGAAGAGCTGTTCTGAGGTTCTAAAGCTTTGAGTTCGGTCCACGTAGGCGCGAAGAGCGCGGACGGGACAGAGCAAAGCTAGGGCTGGGTCTGCCTCCTCCGAAGGCAGCGCTTGCAGGTTCACCACCTGGTCCCGGAAGGGAGTGGTGGGAACCTTGGGCACGTATCCAGGCCGGGGTCTCAGGACAACGTGAGAGTTGGCCAGCCCGAATTCTAGGCACGATTCGTTGACCGAAAGTGCATGCAGGTCCCCTACCCTCTTGATTGAGGCCAATGCAGTCAGGAGCAGTCTTCATGGACAGGATGTTTAGCCCGACTGACTGTAAAGGCTCGAAGGGAGGGCCCTGGAGCGCTCTGAGCACCAGGGCTAGGTCCCAAGAGGGTACCGAGGTTGGCCGAGGAGGATTTAGTCTCCTCGCACCTCTGAGGAGCCTGACGATTAAGTCGTGCTTACCTAAGGACTTACCTTCAACTACATCGTGATACGCCGCTATTGCGGCGACGTACACTTTGAGGGTGGAGGGAGACAGCCTTCTCTCCAACCCATCTTGTAGGAAAGAAAGCACGACATTAATCAAACACCTTCGGGGGTCTTCCCGGCGGGAAGAACACCATTCAACGAACAGGTTCCACTTCAGGGACCAGACATGGAGTCTCCAGAGGTCTGGACGCGGGTGCCATAGAGTGCCCCGCCCCTGAGAAAGCAGGTCCTTCCTCAGGGGGATCGGCCAGGGAGGGGCTGTCGTGAGGAGTGAGAGTTCGGAGAACCAGGTCCGGTTGGGCCAGTAGGGCGCAACTAACAAGACCTGCTCCTCGTCGTCCCTGACCTTGCACAGTGTCTGTGCGAGAAGGCTCACTGGGGGAAACGCATACTTGCGTAGGTCCCGGGGCCAGCTGTGCGCCAGTGCATCTGTACCGAGGGTGCCCCCGGACAGGGAGTAATACAATTGGCAATGGGTCGAGTCCGGAGAGGCGAACAGGTCTACCTGCGCGGCTCCGAAGAGGTCCCATATCAGCTGGACGCTCCGGGGGTGGAGTCGCCACTCTCCCGGAGGTGTCGGCTGACGAGAGAGCTCGTCGGCTGTCTGGTTCAGCGCACCTGGGATGTGAATGGCCCGAAGCGACCTCAGACGCTTCTGACTCCACAGGAGGAGATGGCGGGCGAGCCGGAGCATGCAACGGGAGCGTAGACCACCCTGACGGTTGATGTATGCAACGGCCGCAGTGCTGTCCGTACGGACCAGAACGTGTTTTCCCTGTAGCGGCTTTTTGAAGCGGCCCAGGGCGAGACGTACTGCCAGAAGCTCTAGGCAATTGATATGCCAACGCAGTTGGGGCCCCGTCCACAGACCCGCAACTGAGTGCCCGTTGTACGTGGCCCCCCAACCCGTGGAAGAGGCATCCGTGAAGACCACAGCATGCCTGGACACCTGTTCTAGGGACACTCCGGCCCGTAGAAAGGCAGGGTCCGCCCACGGATTGAAGGTTTGGTGACAGTAAGGAGTAACTGAGACCCGGTACTGGCCGCGCTGCCACGCCCATCTCGGGACTCGGTCGTGAAGCCAGCATTGAAGCGGTCTCATATGAAGCAATCCGAGCGGCGTTACCGCGGCTGCAGATGCCATATGCCCCAGGAGCCTCTGAAAGAATTTAAGTGGGACCGCTGTCCTGCCTTTGAACGTATTCAAGCAGTTCAACACTGACCGGACTCGCTCCTCTGTGAGGCGCGCAGTCCGGTTGACCGAGTCCAGCTCCATACCGAGATAAGAGATCCTCTGTGTGGGACAGAGTTTGCTCTTCTCTCGGTTGACCCGAAGGCCCAACAGGCTGAGGTGACGTAGCACCAGGTCCCTGTGTTCGCACAACTGCTCCCGGGACTGGGCCAGTATGAGCCAGTCGTCGAGATAGTTGAGAATACGAACGCCGCGTTCTCTGAGCGGAACAATGGCTGCCTCTGCGACTTTCGTGAAGACGCGAGGCGACAGGGACAGCCCGAAGTGCAGGACTTTGTACTGAAATGCCCTCCCCTCAAACGCAAAGCGAAGGAACGGTCTGTGTCGAGGGAGAATGGAGACATGAAAGTACGCGTCCTTCAGGTCGATCGCTGCGAACCAATCCTGGGGACGGATGCATTCGAAAATGCGTTTCTGCGTTAGCATTCTGAACGGGAGCTTGTGCAGGGCCCGATTCAGGACACGCAGGTCCAGGATTGGTCTTAACCCACCCCCTTTCTTGGGCACAATGAAGTAGGGGCTGTAAAACCCCGCCCTCATATCGGCCGGAGGAAACGGCTCGACCGCGTCCTTCGCCAGCAGGACATCGATCTCGGACCGCAAGACATGGGCATCGCAACTCCGCACTGAGGTGAAGAGGATGCCCGTGAACTTGGGAGGCCGGCGGGCGAATTGAATCGCATAGCCGAGTCTGACGGTACGGATGAGCCAGCGAGACGGCCTGGGGAGACCTAACCAGGCCCCCAGAGACCGAACAAGCGGGACCAACGGCACCACAGACGTGCCCGGGGTGAGGCAGCGAGATGGAGTACCCAGGCCCGACTCGGGAGGCCCGGAGGCGGCCCGGAGTGTTGCTTGAGTACTCCAGGGTGGGGCAGAGTGTGGGTGAGAAGGCCCGGGGGCGTTCTCGGTGCCCACACTGCTGCCCCCTGGCGAGGGGGAGAGGGGAGGAAAGGAGTGGCAAGGCCCGGGGGCGTCGCGCACTGCCAACCTGACCCTCTTGGGGCCCAGGGAGGGAGGAAACTGCTCTTTTATTGAGAATGTGGGCACCGCTGGACTCCGGAGAGCCAGCGGCAGGATGTTGATACCAGTGTGATGGACATTCTCCCCCCGGTCCTCCTCCGGGGGGAGGAGGGGTGCGGACACCACCTCCCCGAGAACAGCTCCTCTTCTCCCTGGGCTGCCCGTCTCAGGGCCGCTTACCCTTGCGCTTGCCTGCAGAGACAGCGGGGCCCTGGACGGGTTGGGCGGCCCCCTTGCGCCTGGCGCCCTGCTTTGCCGGTGGAGGCTGCTGCTTTGGCTTGGCAGGGGCGGAGGCAGACGCCGGGGGATGCCCTCGGCGACGAGCAGGCGGGGGCGCTGCAGCCGGCGACTGGAAGGAAGCAGCAGCAGGTCGCCGGGGCAGGATATTTTTAATCGCCTCCGTCTGCTTCTGGGCAACCGAGAACTGCTGGGCGAAGTTCTCGATCGCGTCGCCGAAGAGGCCGGCCTGACAGACAGGGGCGTTGAGGAACCGCACTTTGTCGGTCTCACGCATATCTGCCAGGTTCAGACACAGGTGGCGTTCCTGGACCACAAGTGTGGACATCGCCCGACCCAGGGAGCGTGCGGTGACTTTCGTCGCCCTGAGGGCGAGGTCCGTCGCGGTACGCAGTTCCTGCATAACCCCTGGGTCGGAACTACCCTCGTGCAATTCCATGAGCGCTTTGGCCTGGTAGACCTGCAGGAGCGCCATGGCATGCAGAGATGATGCGGCTTCTCCACAGGCCGTGTAAGCCTTGCCGGTTAACCCGGACGAGAACTTACATGCCCGGGAGGGGAGACGCGGATTTCCCCGCCAGTCGGTAGCGGTCTTAGGACACAGTTGCATCGCAACCGACCGCTCCACTGGGGGGATCTCCACGTAACCCTTCGCCGCGCCACCGTCGAGGGTAGTGAGGACGGAGGAGTCAGTCGATCGGTTTCTAGCGCTATAGGGCGCTGTCCACGACTTCGTGAGCTCCTGATGCACTTCCGGGAAGAAAGGCACTGGGGCGGGGCGCTGAGAACCAGCACGGGCCGTCCCGAGATACCAATCGTCCAGCCGTGAGGGTTCGGGACGCGGTGGAGGGTTCCACTCGAGCCCGACACTCGCGGCGGCCCGGGAAAGCATAGCCGTGAGCTCTGGATCGGACTCGGGCAACGCTACCACACCCGAAGGGGGCAGCGCAGCCGAATCTTCATCTCCAGAGTCCATTAGCTCGTCCCCCGATGTGGCGATCGAAACCATATCCTCAACCGGAGCCCCGAAAGTAACAGCTGGCCCCCCGCGGGAAGGACCAGCATGCTCTTCCGGAAGCTCAACCGGCGCAGCGGAGGGGGGAGGGGCCCGAGGAGCCTGTTGGCCCGGCGGGAGTGCCCTCACAGTAACCCTCAGGTCCCCACCAAAGGCATCAGCATAAGTAGCAGCCCTCTGCTTCGGGGCAGGAGGGCCACTAGATCGGGGGATGCGCAATGGGACTCCACCTCTTTCAAGGTAGTCGAGCCTGGACCGTAATACTGCGATGGTCATATTCCCGCAATGGGAACATGAGTCATCCACGAAAGCCGCCTCAGCGTGCTGAACGGCCAAACACGTGAGACAGCGATCGTGTCCGTCAGCTGGGGACAGGTAACGACGGCATCCAGAAACACACGGTTTGAATGACATCTTGAAAAAGACGCAGGGTCAAACCGTGTTGCTCTTTTAGAGGAAAATGCTCTGATCAGTGCCGAGGCACGCAGGGGAAATGGCCGCGGCTCGCAGCGGTTCAGGGGTGCAAGCCCGCTGAGAGCACTCAAAATACCCAGAGCTGTAAAAACAGCTGTTTTGTCTATTCACGACCACCGCTGCAGGCACCGTCACACCGACACTGGCAGAGCTCCAACTCTCTTTGTCGCAGGAAAACACTCTTCGTAGGAACAAACACATGAATGTTCGGCTCCGAAGTTGAAAAGCGATATGCGGGGACGTGTACTTCCACTTCCGTATTTATACCCGCGCTGCGGGGCGGAGCGTGGGACGCGTCTACCGCATGCCAATCCTCATTGGCTCGTTTTTAAACACTCGAAGTAGATTGGTCTCTGAAAATAGATCCTAATTCGTCGGTCAGTTCCGACGTACGTCGAACGTGACCGACTGAAAGGGAACTAACTGTTCAGCATTTTGCATTGAAAGCATATGCCGTAATTTAGATATATTTTTAAGATGGTAGAATGCAGTTTTACAGATGCTAGAAACGTGGCTTTCAAATGAGAGGTTGGTATCAAAGAGCACGCCCAGGTTCCTAACTGATGACGAGGACTTGACAGAGCAGCCATCAAGTGTTAGACAGTATTCTAGGTTACTACATGTGGAGTTTTTTTGTCCAATAATTAAAAATTCAGTTTTTTCTGAATTAAGTTGCAGGAAATTACTAGTCATCCAATTTTTTATATCAGCTATGCATTCCGTTAATCTTGTGAATTGGTAAGAAACGTTGACACGTCCGCCATCTTGGAACGGTCAACATTTCATATTCCTTTTGTCTCTTCATAGATTATGTAACATTACGCAACCTATGGTTATAAAAATAGCAGAGAATTAAATTCCCGAAGAAGTGGGATATCATTACACAGATTAGAATGTGTGCTTTTATATGCATCAGCTATTACAGGTTGGTACATTTTTAATGTTGTGTTAGCTAACACATTTGTCTTGTCTTTCATCTGCTGAAGTCTATTGAAGATATATTCATACATGTGTATAACTACGGTTGCAGACGCACAATAAACTTGGTCTTGAGTGTTCACAGACTGGATTTGGCCGTTTCAATATGACGGACAGCTTAGTGGCCCATAGAAACACCCCCTAATGAGGTGTCTGTGTATAGGGTACAACGGGGCTAAAGGCACCTCGGGGGAAAAGGCGCCTTTGATTTTTATTTTCCTCTAAACCACTAGATAAACCACAGATCTTCATTGACTACCATAGCAGGAAAAAATACAATGTTAGTCAAGGGGGGGTTAGATCTGCTTGGTTACAAACATTCTTCCAAATATCTTCCTTTTTGTTTAGCAGAACAAAGAAATGTATAAGGTTTGGGACAACTTGGGGGTGAGTAAATGATGACATAATTTTTATTTGTAGGTGAACTATCCCTTTAATGATTTTCAGTTCTGTTCAAGGTAAATAAAGCAACAGTTTTTCAATAAAGGAAGAATATGTAAAAGTATGGCATTTGGGGTAAAAGGCGCCCCTGCTGTTGGGGTGAAAGACACAATAATTGATAATAAATAGCTGGCTGACTTTTCCATTTGTTGACATAACATGGTTAGAAAAATATGATATTAACCTTATCATATAATAAAATATAATTTATTGTTGCTACTGTAAATCTATATTAAATTATTATGGTTCAATGCTTTCACAATCTTTACTTTTTAAAATATTTTTGTTTTTGTATTTTTAAAATCTTTATATTAACACATTTTTAATGACAGTATACTTATTGAACAAAATTAAATTATTTTATATAACTATTAACTTAGACATTATTAAAAACATATTATTTTAGCTAAAGTATTTGTATCAATACTATGTGCCTTTTGCCCCATGCTAGTGAGCCTTTTACCCTGTGTGTGGGGTAAAAGGCCCCCCCTTGCAACCTCAAACATTTATACGATTTTTAAACAAAATAAACCACTTTTATTTTACTTTTTTTTTTTCTGCAATCATACACTTAAGGTGTGCCTTTAGCCCCGTTGTACCATATATATATATATATATATATATATATATATATATATATATATATATATATATATATATATATATATATATATATATATATATACACACACTCACCTAAAAGATTATTAGGAACACCATACTAATACTGTGTTTGAAGCTACTGTTCTTTAAGGGATAATACTTTTTTATGTATAGCTTTTAGGAAACTATGTACATTTAAAGTAATTTAAATATATTTTTCATATGTTATGAAAATATGAAAAGACATCTACAAAATAATTATTTATCAGATTGTTCACTGTCCAGGATTTGTCTCTCTGATCCCCATTAGAAGGAGATGCTGAGAAACAGTAATTTATCACATACTCAGAAGAACAGACAACCAAAATATATAATAAAGACATCCTTAAGACAAGTTTCATAGCTTAAAGTTGGCACGAAACGGAAGTTATAATAGTCTTTTCTTCCCTACTGTGACATACACTCACCTAAAGGATTATTAGGAACACCATACTAATGCTGTGTTTGACCCCCTTTCGCCTTCAGAACTGCCTTAATTCTACGTGGCATTGATTCAGCAAGGTGCTGAAAGCATTCTTTAGAAATGTTGGCCCATATTGATAGGATAGCATCTTGCAGTTGAAGGAGATTTATTGTATGCACATCCAGGGCACGAAGCTCCCGTTCCACCACATCCCAAAGATGCTCTATTGGGTTGAGATCTGGTGACTGTGGGGGCAATTTTAGTACAGTGAACTCATTGTCATGTTCAAGAAACCAATTTGAAATGGTTCGAGCTTTGTGACATGGTGCATTATCCTGCTGGAAGTAGCCATCAGAGGATGGGTTAATGGTGGTCATAAAGGGATGGACATGGTCAGAAACAATGCTCAGGTAGGCCGTGGCATTTAAACGATGCCCAATTGGCACTAAGGGGCCTAAAGTGTGCCAAGAAAACATCCCCCACACCATTACACCACCACCACCAGCCTGCACAGTGGTAACAAGGCATGATGGATCCATGTTCTCATTCTGTTTACGCCAAATTCTGACTCTACCATCTGAATGTCTCAACAGAAATCGAGACTCATCAGACCAGGCAACATTTTTCCAGTCTTCAACTGTCCAATTTTGGTGAGCTCGTGCAAATTGTAGCCTCTTTTTCCTATTTGTAGTGGAGATGAGTGGTACCCGGTGGGGTCTACTGCTGTTGTAGCCCATCCGCCTCAAGGTTGTGCGTGTTGTGGCTTCACAAATGCTTTGCTGCATACCTCGGTTGTAACGAGTGCTTGAATCAGTCGGCCCATTCTCCTCTGACCTCTAGCATCAACAAGGCATTTTCGCCCACAGGACTGCCGCATACTGGATGTTTTTCCCTTTTCACACCATTCTTTGTAAACTCTAGAAATGGTTGTGCGTGAAAATCCCAGTAACTGAGCAGATTGTGAAATACTCAGACCGGCCCGTCTGGCACCAACAACCATGCCACGTTAAAAATAGCTTAAAATCACCTTTCTTTCCCATTCTGACATTCAGTTTGGAGTTCAGGAGATTGTCTTGACCAGGACCACACCCCTAAATGCATTGAAGCAACTGCCATGTGATTGGTTAATTAGATAATTGCATTATTGAGAAATTGAACAGGTGTTCCTAATAATCCTTTAGGTGAGTGTATATATATATATATATGTATATATATATGGTTAACACAGCTAGTCTTTGTGGTAATTACAGTAGGCTATGCCAGGCAAGAAATTCAAATGTTTACCTATCATTCACCGACCTCAAACATCATTTGAAACATGTAGCTAAGTAGTAGCCTAATATTAGTCACTTGGCCACTCGCTCAATCGTTGCACTCTAAAAACGGAACTATTGCACATTTTTAAATTAGCATCAATCAAAGGTGAGATGGCCAACAATCGCATACTTCAAAGCTAATGCTTCCACATCACATAATGTATTGTCTGCTTGAAGAAGATGGAAGAAGTTCCTCATTCTGTAGTTTAAGCAGAAAAACCTCCCATCTAAAAAGTTTAATTGTTTAGTTGTATGGGGACAGGTACAGTTCACTTGTGCATTGCACCGGTAAAAAGTCCAAGATAATTCTCTTCATCTCTGCTGATGCATGGAAATGCATGAGTCATCACAGCCTTGCACCCATACAAACTACTCTTAGTTTCACTATTAAGCACCATACAAATGATAGTTTTTGACCACACTTGTCTCATAGGTATAGTCCAAGCCAGTGATTTCAAAAGAAATTTGAGGCAATAGTGCTTTTTCTTTTTGTTCCCTTGCTTTGAAAGATGTCAAATATGTTTTAGTTTTCTTTACATGTTTGCCCCCCCCACCTTACAAAAAGTAGAGGACGAGATCATGTCTGTGGTGTATTGTAATATGTTTTATGGTAATATGAATTAGACCAAGGCCATGAGAATTTGAGACATAAGCAACAAGGAACACAAATATTACCTTAATAAGTTACTTTTTTGGACAATACCAGCAACACTTGATGTCAGGGGGTCAGAATAAAGTGTTGCTGGTATTTTTCAAAAATAGCATTGTTTTTATTCCATCCATCTGATGGAATGGATTGTGTGAAGTTGCACCAGAATAACTACACAATGCTTAGTAAGTTACTGGCAGCACCTGTCCCAGATGAACATCAGCTCTCTAATTTGGCTAAACAGTAATTAATAAAGTTCTAGAGGTTATACTATATTGGTCATACTATAAAATATTATGAACACAAATTTAATTAAAGTCCCCCTGTAGTCAATAATTTTATCCCCTAAAACTCATCTTTGATCACCAACATGACATATTTAAACGTTTTTTTCCTGTAAAAAAAAATCATGTCCTCATGCCTTAAAATAGCTTGAATATATATAATACTTGAAATAACTCTACACCCTTGCTTTATTTCATGGACCATGAATATGCAAATTATCCTTGCCTCCACTCACTCACACCAGCTCAGAGATCCACTTGGTCAACTAAATGCTGCACTATGGTATCACTCTTTACAATGTCGGACACATAGCAGTAATTGATATGATTAGCCTTTTGCTTGACTACGTTATCAGACAGCTAATAATGTGTTGCTAATGTTACACACAAAACATGTTCCCGTTCGCCATCTCAGTCTGCCTTCTAAAAATCAGCATATAGTTCAGAAAGGGATATAGTTCATCATAACATTGTATATACATAATATACATCATATACATAATTCACCTGCTATATTGCTAAGTGTACCTGATTTTTCATATCAACATAAAAATATACCGGGATAACCTGGCTTCTCTTGAGACCCCCCCTACTTCACAGCATAGTTAATGATATGCTAAAGCCCGCCCGCACGTTGACGTGATTGGTTACAAGGTAGTTTGTGACGTAATGAACACCGGCGATTTCAAACGGCATTTTTGAGACTGTCTTTGATTCACTGCAGTTTTAAGGAGAAAATACTCAGCAATGGTGTTGACATGAATTTGCGCATTGGTTTGTCTTTAAAGGATTAGTTCACTTTTAAATAAACTTTTGCTGATAATTTACTCACCCCCATGTCAACCAAGATGTCCATGTCTTTCTTCAGTTGAAAAGAAATTAAGGTTTTTGATGAAAACATTCCATGATTTTTCTCCATATAATGGACTTCAATGGGCACCAAACAGTTCAAGGTCCAAATGACAGTTTCAGTGCAGCTTCAAAGGGCTTTAAACGATACCAGACGATGAATAATGGTCTTATCTAGCGAAACGATCGGTCATTTAAAATTTTTTTTAAAAAAGTTTACGTTTTATAAGCACAAATGCTCGCCTTGCTCTGTTCTGTGATGCACGTTCGTGATGTCACGTAATACGCAATTACGTTGAAAAGGTCACGCTTGATCATTTCATTTAGCTAGATAAGACCCTTATTCATCGTATGGTATCGTCTGGTATCGTTTAAAGCCCTTTGAAGCTGCACTGAAACTGTCATTTGGACCTTGAACCGTTTGGTGCCCATTGAAGTCCATTATATGGAGAAAAATCCTGGAATGTTTTCATCAAAAACCTTAATTTCTTTTCGACTGAAGAAAGAAAGACGTGGACATCTTGGATGACATGGGGGTGAGTAAATTATCAGCAAAAGTTTATTTAAAAGTGAACTAATCCTTTAAAGCATATTAAGACATATAGACATATAGACAACATTAAAAAAATATTTTTCACCACAGGGGGTCTTTAAATTATAATTTTATTAAAGCAAATTCATGGTGCCATCCTTGTGCTAGAAGTTATAGTCCCTGAAATGTAAACCATTATCTTTGTAATTTTTCAAACTGTTTAGTAGGGCTGGGCTAAAAATATTGATTTCATGATTTTAATTGATTTTTATTTTTAATGAACTGATATTGATTCTTAAATCCCATTCTTTTTTTTTTTAATACGGTCTATGCTGTTTTAAGTTGGTGCATGAATAAAACCATAGTCTCAGTTTTTAGGTTCTGGCAACAATAAATATAGTTCCGTTTTGTTCAGTCACTCCGAGTAACGCCAGTGACTGCCGAATGGGGGTTTCGCCTAGAAGCCTATCATCTTCGAGATCTTAGAAAACGCCCAATGGCAGGCCAATGCCATGGGCATGCGGAATTTGCATAGCGTAGCTCCGCCCCACAGCGTGGGTATATAAGGAAGTACGCTGGCAACATCGCATTATGTTTCTGCTTCGGAGCCAAGAGTATCTCTCTCTTCACTCCTCAAGCCTTCTGAGTATCGTCAGCTTCTTCGAGACGAGCAGCTTTCCAGTCGGTGTTGGTGTTACGGCGCGTTCCAGCGATCGTTTACTGCCTGCCTGCTGATCTGTGCAGTGGTCTGCATTCAGCTGGTATTCGGTCCCTGGGCGCTTCGGCATCACTGCGAAACTTCCTCTCACAAAAGAGCTCACACGTGGCACGTCTTTTTAAAGATGTCTCGCCCGTGTGCTTCTGGATGCGGTCGGTCTCTGCCGCCCTCTGATGGGCATGAACACTGTCTGACGTGTTTAGGCTTACAGCACGCTCAGGCGGGGAAAGACTGCGGTCGAGACTCAATGAGCTCCGTTCCGGAGTGAGAGTCCCCTCTGCCACACCCCAATCTGCTGTCTCCTCGCGAGGCAACACTTTGGCTGGTGGCCAGGGTGACCTGAGGGTGACGGTGTGGAATAAAGCCCCGACGTTAATGCCTCGGGCCACACCCCCCTCTAGCGCACCGCTCCCCCCGTGCGCTCAAAGAGCTGACAGCCATGCTTTCCCGGGCAGCCGCAAGCGCTCGCGGCTGGAGGAATGGTTTTTGGGGGCGCCGCATTCTGACACCCGTCAGGCCATATGCAAGATCAGGAAGGACAAGGAGCAGGTCCTTTTGGTCACCCCGTACTGGCCCGGCCGGACCTGGTTCTCCGAACTCGTACTCTTTGCGACAGCCCCTCCCTGGTCCATACCTCTGAGGAAGGACCTCCTTTCTCAGAGACGGGGCACCCCCTGGCACCTTTGAGTACCCTACCGCCTCAGGTGGTGGCTACCATCACTTCCGCTAGGGCCTTGTCTACCAGACACGCCTATGCGTTGAAGTGGAACCTCTTTGTCACCTGGTGTTCTTCTCGCCAAGAAGACCCCTGGAAATGCCCGATCGGGTCCGTGCTCTCATTCCTCCAAGAAGGGTTGGAACGAAGGCTGTTTCCTTCCACCCTCAAGGTGTATGTGGCCGCGATATATTCACCTACCACGACCTTGTGGAGACGAAACAGGTAAGTCAGCACAACCTGATCATCAGGTTCCTGAGGGGACCGAGGAGACTGAATCCTCCTCGCTCTCCCCTCGTACCCTCTTGGGACCTCTCAGTAGTCTTAGATGCTCTGCAGAGGGCTCCCTTCGAGCCATTTGGTATCGTCTGGTATCGTTTAAAGCCCTTTGAAGCTGCACTGAAACTGTCATTTGGACCTTGAACCGTTTGGTGCCCATTGAAGTCCATTATATGGAGAAAAATCCTGGAATGTTTTCATCAAAAACCTTAATTTCTTTTCGACTGAAGAAAGAAAGACGTGGACATCTTGGATGACATGGGGGTGAGTAAATTATCAGCAAAAGTTTATTTAAAAGTGAACTAATCCTTTAAAGCATATTAAGACATATAGACATATAGACAACATTAAAAAAATATTTTTCACCACAGGGGGTCTTGGGACCTCTCAGTAGTCTTAGATGCTCTGCAGAGGGCTCCCTTCGAGCCATTGCGATCAGTCGAGCTTAAGTTCCTGTCAATGAAGACAGCGCTCCTGATCGCTTTGGCCTCCATCAAGAGGGTAGGGGACCTGCAGGCATTTTCGGTTGACGAAGCGTGCCTAGAATTCGGGCCGGCCAACTCTCACGTGATCCTGAGACCCCGGCCTGGATATGTGCCCAAGGTTCCCACCACTCCGTTCAGGGACCAGGTGGTAAACCTGCAAGCACTGCCTTTGCAGGAGGCAGACCCAGCCTTGGCACTGCTCTGTCCAGTACGCGCCCTCCGTGCTTACATAGACAGAATGCAGTGTTTCAGGACCTCAGACCAGCTCTTTGTCTGTTATGGTGGGAAGCTGAAGGGAAAGGCTCTCTCCAAGCAAAGGTTGTCTCACTGGATAGTGGACGCCATTGTCTTGGCTTACCAGACGCAGGGGCGTCCATGCCCCCTTGGGGTCAGGGCACACTCCACCAGGAGTGTGGCCTCCTCTTGGGCTTTAGCGCATGGCGCCTCGCTGACAGACATCTGCAGAGCTGCAGGCTGGGCGACACCTAACACATTCGCCAGATTCTATAATCTCAGAGTGGAGCCAGTGTCCTCTCATGTACTTGCCTCTACCAGTGGCCGGTAATGGACTAGGCTCAGGTGTCTTCGCTTGCTCGCCATTCCTCTCCACGGACGGGATACGTGCGATATTCTCCTCAGGTAGTTTCCCTGAAACCCTGAGTTCCTCCAGCACTGTCGATGCCGACACCAGTGCGTCTGCCCATTCGCTCAGGCCCTCGTGTCAGGCTAGGTGCCACCGTGTGCATGGTTCCCCTTATGGGTGACCCCCACATGTGTATTCCACTGTAAGCCTCTTCGAGCATGTGTATTTCCCTCGGCAAGGCCTTGCTTCCCCTGGGGGTAAAATTTTCACCCCCCGGCTCTTAATGCATCATTTTTCCTTCTGGAGCATCAGTGAATGTTTGAACCTTTTTTAATAGCTGTGTTTGAGTCCCTCAGTTGTCCTCAGTGTGTAAAGATGGATCTCAAAATCATACAGTCACTGCTGGAAAGGGTTCAAATATGCAAAAGATGCTGGAAAACTGCAGAATTTGCAGGAGCTGAAGGATTTTTCTGAAGAACATTGGGCAGTTTAACTGTTCAGGACAAAAAGTGGACTCATGAACAACCATCACAAACAACAACAAAAAAACAGCCGTGGATCATCCAGGGAACGACACACAGTATTGAGAATCAAGGGTTCATAAACTTCTGAATGGGGTCATTTTAATAAATTCAGCTATTTTTTTGTCTTGTGGACTATATGTAATTTTTTTTTCATGTAAAATATCTTATTCAGGACAGTACTAAATAAAAAATAACATGCATTTTGTATGATCTCTTTTATTTAGTTAAAATTATTCACATTTTCACGGCTTCTGCAAGCGGTTCACATACTTTTTCTTACAACTGTATATCATATGGTGTGACATATTGCTGAAGAGTGTATGTGCTCAGCTCTTCCGCTTTACTACTACTAATATGAAATAAACATGAAATAAGCATGACTGGATCAGAAGGTATGTTGGAAGACGCATACGATTAATTTAAATTCCTTAATTTAATGCAATTAACGCAAATTAATCACAGAAGTACGTGAAGCAGTTAGATGATCTTAGAAGTCGGGAGTTTATCACAATCACACTGAGCATCTACACGCACATGTGACCCTGGTAGGAGGAAATTTCCATTCTAACTCTTAAACTCAATTCTGCTTCTCTGTTTGTGATCAGGCCATTTTAAGCCGTTAAACTCTGGGAAAGTTTTCAGTGATCCAGTAATCGAATTCACTCAAAGAGTTTAAAATAGCGCTAATGTAAAGAAGGCCAAGCCAGAAAATAGAGACTCACATTGCTTTTAAACACGAGCTCTGTCATATTCTGCGATTGTTTCTGAAGAGCGCAATTTTGGTGCTGTACAGTAAGCGCGTGAGAGTCTGGTATATTGATGCACGAAGAACAAACCATGTATGTGCACGCTCTAGATCACTGATCGCACGCTGCATTCATGTACAGACACACAGTACATTCGCGTTGTTTCCACACACACTCAGGAAGGATAATGTTTGATTTGTCGTGTACGTTGTTGTGTTTAGTAATCATAGGTTTATGCAGTCAAGTCAAATCGGTTGATTTAGGAGTTTTTTTGGCGTCTCTGTGTGGTCACGTTCGGTATCGCAGCTTGACTCGTCTAAAATGAAAACAATCTTGTTGTTTCTCTGTGCACATACTATACACTGTTAATTTTTTTCATGGGTGCTTAGGTTTGTATACATTGATTATATAGTATAATTATATGGACTCCTTATTTGGTTATTTGGTGTCCTTTTGGAATCTCCAATGATCCTTGGAGCTTGCAGAAAATACAGTTTTTTGATTGTTTGTTTTGCTGGATATAGCAAATAAATGAATGATATAGACAAAATGATATAGACAAAATGAATGTGTTTCATGAAATAAATGTCGTATTCTTAATTTTACGATATTTTTAATCGTGATTAATCACACAACAAGAGTGCGATTAATCACAATTTTTTTTAAAAATTAATCGATTGACAGCCCTAGTTTGAATAAATCCGTCATACAAATTTTGATGACACCCACAGTTTAAATGTTTATATTTAAAAAAGCTAAATTTAATAGAAATATAATTATTAAAATGTTATAATGTTATTATAAAAAACTTTTTAAAATTTAAATCTTTGTTTACAAATCAGTTACTTTAACAAGTACATTTTTTTCCTTTTCTTTTTCCTGATATTTATCCAGATTATATTTTTCATGATATTTATCCAAGTTTAATCGAATCGTGAGGTTTTTTTTGTCTGTGTTTCACACTCAACTTGATTCTATTGAACCCTGGTGCACGCCACATGATAGAAAACAGAACACTGTCAATATATTGTGCTTTTTATTAATTTGGTGCTATTATGCGTAGTATAACTGGCAGCACCTGTCGCTTTGAGCGCATTAAGTTGAAGAAAAAAAACAACTCTGAGCAGAAAAGCGCCCGACGTCATCGCATTTTTTTTCCCCCATTGGCCAATCGAATGAATGGAGAGGCGGGCCTCCCATTGTAGTGATGGTTACCTTGATTAGACTGACAGGACAGCTGATTCGGGGGTTGCCTAGCAACGTAAAAAAAAAAAAAAAAAAAAAAAAAAATCGCAGCACACTGCTATTTTCTAAATTACAAACCGTTAACCAAAAAAAGGCAGTGCGGTGCGCTTCGCGTTTTCGAACTTGAAAAACGTATTCTGTCTGATCTGTCTAAGTCAGTAATAGACAGAAATGAAAAGGTCCAGATGATGTGCCACATGCTCCATTCATTCATGGCCTTCAGTTTGACCTATCCTGGACACAGGTTTGCAGTAACACTAGGCTTCAATCTACTATAGAATAAATTAAATTTAACATTGTATTTGCCAGGTAAGAATGCATTGTGTCAATTACATAATTAAACAATAAGAAGCCAATATTAGAAATAATAAATACATAATATCAATTGATCAGATGAATGGATCTAAGAGTGAGTGATGCATTACCTGTCATGCAGATAGACACAGCAGGACTTAGACATTTAAAATCTATTTATATTATGAGCACATTAACTGGGTTTGTCTGTGAAATTTTGTGGTATTACCAGTTTGTCACTCTAAAACATTCTATTGTGTTTGGTAAAATTATAGAAATCATTTGATAATATCAACATTTCAAAAGATGATTCAGTTACAATACTGGCATACAAATACAGAATATAGTAACTATGACAACATTAATGGCACAAAAAATGACAACAAAAATGGCACATTTTATGTCACAGGACAGATAATATTTTTGACTGAATGTGTTACTGTGTTTTCCTTTGCACTGAAGTATTATAGGGACAATGTGTTGTCTAGCTGTTCACAATTTGGTGGCAGTGTTGTACATTTTTTAAGTTTGCAATGACTTACTATTGAGTGTGCACAACACTGCTTTTTATACAATAGACGATCAAATAAATGGTCCCAAGGTATGACAGAGTTTAGAGACACTGGCCATTTATTCAGACAGAATAGCCTATATTGATTTTTGCATTAAGGTTCCCTCTGGTGAAATATTATTCTCAATAGAGGTGACGTGGTATGACCTGGCAAGTAAACAATTGCTTGGTCAAGTCCCTAAGCAATCGTAAAAAATGTGGCATGCTCATTACTCTGGATAATTATTATTATTATTATTATTATTATTATTATTATTATTATTTAAATTAGGAATCCAAATTACATGTTACCTCTTCTGCGATTCCAATGGGGAAATCGCACACTAGCTTTACACCAAAAACACCTATGTTCCTATGTTTCTATTGTTTATTTTTATTTTTTTTTATGTACATTAGGGTATTATGTTACACCTTATGTTGTTAAATTATTGTTTATAGCATTATTTTAATGTCATGTTTGTTATCATGATGATGTGTTTGTGTGTATGTGTGACACCATGGACTTGGAAGAGCTAGTTGTGATGAACTTTTTGATTTATCATGTTAACCAAAGCTTTTTTTTACATTGTTATGTATCTAAAATATTTGAGATTGGAATATATATATATATTCAGGTGCTGGTCATATAATTAGAATATCATCAAAAAGTTGATTTATTTAAATAATTCCATTCAAAAAGTGAAACTTGTATATTATATTCATTCATTACACACAGACTGATATATTTCAAATGTTTATTTCTTTTAATTTTGATGATTATAACTGACAACTAAGGAAAATCCCAAATTCAGTATCTCAGAAAATTAGAATATTACTTAAGACCAATACAAAGAAAGGATTTTTAGAAATCTTGGCCAACTGGAAAGTATGAACATGAAAAGTATGAGCATGTACAGCACTCAATACTTAGTTGGGGCCTAATTTTGCCTGAATTACTGCATGGCATGGAGTCAATCAGTCTGTGGCACTGCTCAGGTGTTATGAGAGCCCAGGTTGCTCTGATAGTGGCCTTCAGCTCTTCTGCATTGTTGGGTCTGGCATATTGCATCTTCCTCTTCACAATACCCCATAGATTTTTTCTATGGGGTTAAGGTCAGGTGAGTTTGCTGGCCAATTAAGAACAGGGATACCATGGTCCTTAAACCAGGTACTGGTTGCTTTGGCACTGTGTGCAGGTGCCAAGTCCTGTTGGAAAATGAAATCTGCATCTCCATAAAGTTGGTCAGCAGCAGGAAGCATGAAGTGCTCTAAAACTTCCTGGTATACGGCTGCATTGACCTTGGACCTCAGAAAACACAGTGGACCAACACCAGCAGATGACATGGCACCCCAAACCATCACTGACTGTGGAAACTTTACACTGGACCTCAAGCAACTTGGATTGTGTGCCTCTCCTCTCTTCCTCCAGACTCTGGGACCCTGATTTCCAAAGGAAATGCAAAATTTACTTTCATCAGAGAACATAACTTTGGACCACTCAGCAGCAGTCCAGTCCTTTTTGTCTTTAGCCCAGGCGAGACGCTTCTGACGCTGTCTGTTGTTCAAGAGTGGCTTGACACAAGGAATGCGACAGCTGAAACAGCTGTCTTGCATACGTCCGTGCGTAGTGGTTCTTGAAGCACTGACTCCAGCTGCAGTCCACTCTTTGTGAATCTCCCCCACATTTTTGAATGGGTTTTGTTTCACAATCCTCTCCAGGGTGCGGTTATCCCTATTGCTTGTACACCTTTTTCTACCACATCTTTTCCTTCCCTTCGCCTCTCTATTAATGTGCCTGGACACAGAGCTCTGTGAACAGCCAGCCTCTTTTGCAATGACCTTTTGTGTCTTGCCCTCCTTGTGCAAGGTGTCAATGGTCGTCTTTTGGACAACTGTCAAGTCAGCAGTCTTCCCCATGATTGTGTAGCCTACATAACTAGACTGAGAGACCATTTAAAGGCCTTTGCAGGTGTTTTGAGTTAATTAGCTGATTAGAGTGTGGCACCAGGTGTCTTCAATATTGAACCTTTTCACAATATTCTAATTCTCTGAGATACTGAATTTGGGATTTTCCTTAGTTGCCAGTTATAATCATCAAAATTAAAAGAAAAAAACATTTGAAATATATCAGTCTGTGTGTAATGAATCAATAGAATATACAAGTTTCACTTTTTGAATGTAATTAGTGAAATAAATCAACTTTTTGATGATATTCTAATTATATGACCAGCACCTGTATATATATATTTTAATTTTTTTTATTTTAATTTTGATGATTATAACTGACAAATATAAAGCTGGCTTTGTGATTTAAATAATACCTTTATATTTCCTTTGAAAATAAAGCAAGAAAAATTAGGTCTATATTTTGTTTCCCTACTTGAGAAAAACAGAGTACTGCTTTGCTGGTGCTAGTAGAAAAAAATATTACAATAATAATCTATGTTTTTTATTAGAATTTTTTTTTATTTTTATAACTGTTAATCATTAGCAGCTTATGATGGCATAAAGAGGCAGAATCAGTTAATTTGATATTTAAATATGGTTGCAACACTCGTATGACTAAACATAGGCCGTGATTCAGAATGTTTATTTGTAGATAGTAGGGCTGCTACTGACCAAAGATTTTGACTGAAGATTTTCCTAGTAGTCAACTAGTTGCAGGTTTATGCTATTAATTGAATAATAGCATAAAAAATTATTAACACATGGACAAGCCGTGATAAGGATCTGTCTGTCACGGACTGCGTGACTTTGCCATTTTTTTTTTCTGCGACCAACCGACTAATTAAAATTTGACTAACATTTGGTCAACTATTAGGGGGCAGCCCTATGTAGTTTTCCCAGGACTATACTGGTCACTAGCTCTGGAAAATGGGTATTTAAGACTTCAGAAATAACTTGAAAATAATGTCATCAACAGATCTGAAACTACTTCATAGTCATGCACATAGAAATTAGAAAACATCTTTGAACATCTGTCAACCGATCAGAATCATGCATTCAACCACATGAAATGAAAAGAACCATGACAGATAAAATAGATAACGGCAGTAATTTTACAATCCAGTCCGTTGACAGATAATGATTATTTGTTGTGCAATCAATGATTTCTAATGTGCTGTTTATATTCTCACTCAATCTCATGGACTGACTGTTATATTCAATGAATGGTGTTATATGTGTTTCTGAAGTGCCTGGTTTGAGCCCTGTTGTGCTGTGTGTTTCTAATGCAAAATACATTTAGCTCACTGTTGCTTACCCTCTGTCTGTGGTCCCTCAAGACGGCACAACTAGCTTTTTCTTCTCTGCACCTTTGCACTTTCACAGCCCAAACACCTCCCCTCTGAGCCGATTCTTTGCACCTCCTGATCCATGTCCCTCTTCTGCCACAAGGTTTCAACTTTTCTCCATCGCTTCAGTTCCAATGAAGGAAATGGGAAATGGGTTTTAGGCCCAGAGTGTCAGCCCTTAACTACTCTATTGATCTCTCTCAATGTCACAGGAAGAGAGAGGCTCAATTAGGTGTTGATCTTATGAGACACTAATCAGTGCCGGAACTGTCATTCACAGAGCCTCTAAGAGCACTGCTGATGCTCTTGTACCTCACTGGGTGTTTGAGAAATAATAGAAAGGGATTCACACAATAATTGGGATAGACACATTGCATACACTATATTGCCAAAAGTTTTGGGATGCCTGCCTTTACATGCACATGAACTTTGATGACATCCCATTCTTAATCCGTAGGGTTTAATATGGAGTCGGCCCACCCTTTGCAGCTATAACAGCTTCAACTCTTCTGGAAAGGCTTTCCACAAGGTTTAGGAGTGTGTTTATGTGAATTTTTGACCATTCTCTAGAAGCGCATTTGTGAGGTCAGGCACTGATGTTGGACAAGAAGGCCTTGATCACAGTCTCCACTCTAATTCATCCCAAAAGTGTTCTATCGGGTTGAGGTCAGGACTCTGTGCAGGCCAGTCAAGTTCCTCCACACCAAACTCACTCATCCATGTCTTTATGGACCTTGCTTTGTGCACTGGTGGGCAGTCAAGTTGGAACAGGAAGGGGCCATCCCCAAACTGTACCCACAAAGTTGGGAGCATGAAATTGTCCAAAATGTCTTGGTATGCTGAAGCATTAAGAGTTCCTTTCACTGGAACTAAGGGGCCAAGCCCAACCCCTGAAAAACAACCCCATACCACAATCCCCCCTCCACCAAACCTTACACTTGGCACAATGCAGTCAGGCAAGTACCGTTCTTCTGGCAACTGCCAAACCCAGACTCGTCCATCGGATTGCCAGACAGAGAAGCGTGATTTGTCGCTCCAGAGAACACTTCTCCACTGCTCTAGAGTCCAGTGGCGGCGGACTTTACACAGCTGCATCTGACGCTTTGCTTTGCATTTGGTGATATAAGGCTTGGATGCTGCTGCTCGCCATGGAAACCCATTCCATGAAGCTCTCTACGCACTGTTCTTGAGCTCATCTGAAGGCCACACAAAGTTTGAAGGTCTGTAGCTATTGACTCTGAAGAAAGTTGGCGCCTTCTGCGCACTGTGCGCCTCCGTATGCACTGACCCAGCTCTGTGATTTTACGTGGCCTACTACTTTGTGGCTGAATTGCTGTTGTTCCCAATTGCTTCTATATATTCTATATTTGTTATAATACCACTAACAGTTGACCGTGGAATATTTAGTAGTGAGGAAATTTCACGAATGGACTTATTGCACAGGTGGCAACCTATCACGGTATCACACTTGAATTCACTGAGCTCCTGAGAGTGACCCATTCTTTCACAAATGTTTGTAGAAGCAGTCGCCATGGAAGTGATTGGAACACCTGCATTCAATGATTTGGAGGGGAGTCCCAATATAGTGTACATAAAGTATTGCCCAGTTGGGTCATTGCTGTTATGTGGTACATTTTCATGTCGCCATCATTGATGTCTTAACCCTTCTGTTCTTGAGATCAGCTTCACTTCCTGTCACAGTGGCAGCACTGATTAAAGTGTGAAAAATAATTATAATTATGAAATAAACCTGTCCATCATAAAAAGTTCCTGTTATTAACACCTAATGAATACAAAAATCTGAATGGCTGTTTAAAACATTTAAATAGGTAGCAGCATGCTTTGTTTTCTGTGGTTACCGGAGTAACTTCATTTCTTCTGTTCCATAAGTGCCATCTACTGTCAGAGAGTTAATGTGCATTTTCATTCAGCACATCTCCTTCACTCTTCTGCCATGCTTTTTATCCGTGTTGGGCTTGTTTACATCAGAGTGCGCATGCCTATTTCACACAGCATACATGCAGTGTTAAAACTTTTAACCAGTGGATGGAAAGTATTCGTAAAATGCATTCTAAAAGTCTAACTATTAAAGTATTTTGAAGTGCCCATGATAACAATACTGTGCATGTTTATTATCATGATATATCAGCACATGTCTAAAAAAGACATATCAAATAGTAGAAAATGTGTAGGATTCAGTATTGATATTTAGCTTAGATTTTTTTTAGAGACCCACAGAGACAGCAACACAGCTTTTTAATTCGTAATCGTGCTGTGCTCATTTCATTCATAGAGTTTACACTCATTCATTTCACACAATCATTATCTGTACCAATATTCAGCTTCGGACACATTCCTACCGAGCACGACCAGAGCATAGGCCTATTTCTGAAAGTCTGGCACTCAGGAACTAGAGATGCACCGATACTGAATATATCGATAGCAGATTATTCAGAATGATATCTGCCAATGCCAATCAAAATCTCCCAACCAATGCTACCACTTGAACTGAGGCGCTATAGCGATTTGCCACATCATATTTAAGAGCGTCAACTCAATTTATTGTTTGAATTTTGTCATAAAATGGGCAGAATTTGAAAGTTGAGAATTTGTTTCTTATCAGAAGTAATAAAGCAAACTCTATGCGATTGTTGGATGGGAGGCGTGCTACAAAGATTGTTTGGTGTTAGGGAAAACTGTGGATCTGGCAACCTTGGCTTGAACTGCGGGTGATTCATGGGTTCAAAAAGAGCCTGCTTTAACTCGTTATAGTTTAGTTTTAGTCTGTCCTCTTTTTATTAACAGGATATAATCAGCCCTGACCATCTGCTGTTTTTAAACAATCGGCTAATGGACAATAAATTGTGAAAATAATTGCTTTTATCAGCCGATACAGATTATTGTCCGATACATCAGTGCATCCCTAGTAGTAACGCTTCATTCATTACATAAATTACAACAAAAGCATATTTTTGAGGTTAAAACAGGCAGGCCTACTGCATGCCAGCATAACATGCATTTTACATTAATTTATTAAATGTACTAAGTTTCATCTTTCTGCTAAAAAATAGTCCTTAAAGTGTAAATTATGTTTATATTTGGCCTGTATTTGGCACTGTAAGTGCATTACAGTGAAGGTGTTTCAGATCATTGCTGTATACTGTGTATTTTAGGATGACAGCACCACTGCACTGACCAATCAACATCAAGGAGCAGAAGAATGTTTTATGTTCATGTTTTAGATCCCAGTACATTAAAACGGTGGGTTTCATGGTGGGTGTATTATTGACAAAACTTTCTTTTGATGTTGCGGGAAAAATGATGAGATCAACAAAACTGACATCCAGTGGTGTGGTGGTTGCAAAAAAAAATAAAAAAAAATAAAAAATTCTTATTCATGATCAGATATTCAATGACAAGGCAAAAAAAGAAATGTGAATAAATAAAAAAAAAAGGCACATTGCCTAATTCTACATTCAAATGTCATCAAATTGGCCTTCACATATGATTAATCAGATAATAAATCAAATATTTACCAAACTCCCTCTGAATCCTGCACAGCGGGCTACATTGTCAATTTGAAAATATGATTAATGGAAAGAGCTATTCCAGTAGACTGGAATCTCAGTAGGCAGACATTTCCACAACAAATTATTCTAGATTAAATCAATTGCAAGTTCTAAATGCTTAAAATAGAGCAGCAGACAGACAACATTTTCGTAGGCTTGGATGCTCCATCCTACGTCTACAGAGACACAGCTTTTTACTGGAGCTGAGCACATTATGAGTGCAAAACCATGAATATGAATGTACAGTTTTGCCAAAAAGAGCTATAACTGTGTTGACGCATCTTGTTCCAACTAAGCCATGTCAACCTAGGACACAATTTTGAGGTGATTTAAATAAAGTGCCACCAAGTAAACCATGTTTGTTTAACTTTGAATTTAAATATCTGTTTAATTCTGCTAATGACATTGCTAAAACGCATTAGTAGATGCATCTAAATGAGACACAAATACATATAGGGCTGACTCAATTAAATGAACGTCCTCCAAAAGAGGGGGGTGGGGGGGGGTGGGGGAGGGGGGGGGGGTGTCACGCCAACAAACCGAATTAGTACTGCAGGATTGAACATACTAATTTTTAGTACTAAAATTCACTAAAAATTCACAAAATTTACTACAATTCAGCATTGAAAGCATGCCATAGGTTAGGGCTGGGCGATATATATATGGCTAAAAAGTGAATGTACAGTATATTCTCAGTATTTTCCAATTTTTTCTATTTGAATTTAAAAAAAAACTGTGATATTAAAGATGTGATATTTCACATCCTGCCTATTATTGTCCTACAAACAATGTTCATATTAAAGACTATGAAAACAAATATAGTGAATGTATAGTGTGTAGTCTATGATAGTCATTATGTGCAAAGAAGGGGTAAAATCACATTATATTCTAACATCGTAACATTACTATCTAAAATGCTTTTTAGAGCAGACGTTAAATTCACTAAACTAATAATGTCAAAAAATAAAAGGAAATCAATGCTTGCAAAAAATATCAAAAACTTTTTATTAGCAACGTTTTGGTCTCATGACCTTCATCAGGCATACTAAACTAATAATGAAAATAAATAAAAACAAAAGCACAGACTAATTATTAGGCTTTTGATTGCCCTACAATAGTCACTTTACAGTTACTGCTATATAAAAAAAAATACACTTACTTGAAGGTTTGAATTTCTACATATGGTACATTTATGTTCACCAACAACAACATCAACAACAAATATTCGATAACAAATATTTTAGTCAGTATATTTTAGTCAGAATTATTGCGCTCCTAATAGCCTATATTGCGCTCCATCTGTTTGGCACGCATGCGTGCGGTGCCACTCGTTCACAGAAGTTTGTACTCGCAGAAGGCTCGTCCACTCCTGACGGCAAAATGGAAATATTTGCTTGATTTTCTAACATTTACAGATGGAGAATATGTCTATGAGATGTAAATTATGCACTGAGAAAATTATTGTATGTCACTTCAGTTGAAAAATTATTAATAGTTATGTTTGTTCCCACCAATCGCTGCACAAGTTAAGCTTACGCATGATGACGAAAGCATGTTAGTGCTAGCCCTCCCGGAACCCATAGAGAATGCACTGCAATGCCTGCAGTTCGGAAAAAAATTAAATTAAAATTGAATGGCGGTCTAAAAACAGTCTCGGCCAGAGTGAAATCGGCCAAAAAGGGACGGTACTCCACAGAACGTGAATTGGCGCTGATTGGACAGGCAGAACAGTCTAGAATAGTGACAGCTAGCATAACTCTGTGGTTGATGTGATTGAAGCACCAGTCCCTTTCGCACTTTGGTGGTGCATTGCCATAGTGCCCTAATGAATAAATAGCCCCTGATGAAAAGTGACTTAAACTGAGTTTGCCGTTAACATGTTGCTAACCTAACAGCTTTATTCTCTAAGGGGCCGTTCACACAGAACATGCTTTTGCATTTCACTGTGCTTTTCCATTGTTTGTTTAGTATTTTTTTTTACTTATACATACAGTATGCTAGACATTTTGGACCGTTTCTCTCGCGTCTCACGTCTTTATTAGCGTCTTGTGCAGGAGTGCTTTTAGAATGCCACATTAAATTAAAAGTTCAACGTAAAAAAAAAAAAAGAATAAAAAAAACATACACCTGGAGACCTTGCAATTCTTTTTCTCGTTCCACTGCTCTGCATCTCATGTTTTTTAAATGCAAAAATGCATTCTGTGTGAACAACCACTAATACTCTAATAAAAAGAGCACACACATATTAGGTAAATGGTACATTTTTAATTTGAGAATTGTTTTATTTATTTTGAAAGTATTCTTTTTGTAATCAACATTTTTCTTACATTTTGAATGTTTTTTTGTGTGTTGCAGTGCAATATGCACTCTGTGAAGTATTTAAGAAATTGCAATTATTGCTTTTAAAAAACGGTTTCCACACAATACAAATTTTAAAGCAAAAAAAATATGTATCAATGCAACTTTCATGTAGTAAAATCGCAAGGCACACAGCCTTCCTTTTGCTGGAAAAAATAGTCACTGGCCATGAACAGCAACAGAAGTTACATTAATATGCCGGCAAATACTGTCTTTATGAGTGAGTCAGTCAGTAGCAAAGACTTTTATATTGAAACTCGTTGTGAACACGGAGGCCAGAATGCCGGGGTTACACCCCTACTCTTTTTTAATGACCACAGAGAGTTAGGACCTCGGTTTAACGTCTCATCCGAAGGATGGTGCTTGTTACAGTATAGTGTCCCCATCACTATACTGGGGTGTTAGGACCCACACAGACCACGTGGTGAGCACCCCCTGCTGGCCTCACTTACACCTCTTCCAGCAGCTACCTAGTTTTTCCAGGAGGTCTCCCATCCAGGTACTAACCAGGTTCAGCCCTGCTTAGCTTCAGTGGGAAACCAGTCTTGGGCTACAGGGTGATATGGCTGCTGGTATTATGAACATAGGAATGGCCTAAAGGAAAATGCTATATCTAAATGCAGGTAATACACTCGCTCACTCGATCTCTCTCTCCCAACATTGTTAAGAACCAATTCCATCAAGAAAGACAGAATCCTGAGACATTCTGCAGCATTTTTATCAGTGAATGCAGCAGTAAACATTCAGCTCTTAAATGTCAGCTCTAGATTTAGATGTGTAAGTTGCTACAGGGGTTATATAACATCTACGCCAATTCCTCCAGGCACCTCTCATATTTGGAGGATCACAATGGTTTCTTTGAAAATAGAAACCTCTCATGACTCATAAAGCTTGTAAATTCAAGTCAACAGAGAGTTTTATATGTACATGTTCATCAAATTACACTGTCAGCAGTACACCTTTTTCATAATATATATTTAAGATTATATCAAAGTAGGAAAAATGCCCAATTAACTTTAATATTTAATATTGTATGAAATAAAAATTTAATTAGGACTAACTAAATTTAGAAAGGACTTTTTCACCACAAACCGACTCTACAAACACCATGCTAGCACCACAAAACAGTCCATATGACTTGTATTGTTTATTTTTCAAGTCTTCTGAAGTAATATGATAGCTTTGTGTAAGAAACAGACTGAAAGCCTTTATTTTATTGAAAATTTATAAAAAAGGAATCTGAATGTGAGCTATTAGATTGCAGAGCTTCAGAGCTTGATATGATGATGCCGTGGCCTAACAGTTCCAGGCATGTTGAACCTTGGTGCTTATATGGGAGATACAGGTTTGAATCTGGTCTGTCGCAATCCAGCAAGAACAAATCCAACAAAAAGTGGTTCTGCGTGTTCCCTTTAACACAGTTATTCCAAATCTGATGGGATACAGCAGGATCGGCCCTAGCATTTTGGGGGCCCCTACCTACGCTTTAGCTAACCACCCCCTTTCACCTAATGTATACTGTATGTCCTACACGGAAAACTTATTTTATAGTGCTAACGAATTTTCTCCTTATATTTATCTTTGATGATATAAAATTAAGATATATGAAGATATATTTACTTCTGAAGCAATCTTTTAGGATTTTGAAAGATTTTAACCATTGCTTCAGAGAAATGTATAAAAAATTTGTGAGATTAAAGGCCCGTTCACACCAAGAACGATAACTATAAAAATAACTATATTAGCATCCACACAAGCGGAAAATATCGTTCTGTTTATTCTAAGCACGCGTGCTTGTATGTCACTTTAAATGCTAGAGCTTTTACAGCAGGATGGATTCTGATTGGATGTCAATGTTTTTATCATTCATCAGCTGGATAAAATCATTCTGAGAGTAATTCCAACAATATCGTTTCTCTGTGTCGTTATCGTTATAGCTGTGGTGTGAACTCTGCTATTCTATAATATTAAGAACGATTTTTATAACTTTATCTTTATCGTTATCTTTATAGTTATCATCCTTGGTGTGAACGGGCCTAAGGCTTAAATCAAACAAAACAACCTGCCAATGAGTTATGACTATATATTTTACAGCAAACTTAAAACAATACAATTTGTCTTACCTCTTTTGCTTGTTTAACTGAAGTGACCCACAGAGTGACTTTTCTTGGTTTACTGATATGATGTGACATGCATGGGCAAATGAAATCCATCCCAGCAGCTCTAAATTACAATTAATTATTGTGGCGAGCAGTGAGGCGAGGGACCGTGAGAGCGGGCCGGTGACGAGCGATAATGAGCTCCAGCTGCTCGCCACACCGGTCTCGTCTCACGGAGGAGTGAGGGGAGCATAAAAGGAGGAGCGACAACAGTGCAAGACGAGAGAGGACCAGGTCTGGATTTATGTTGTGTTTTTGTTTACGTTTTATTTTGTGTGCGTGCGCAGCAGTCGTCCGTGAGGGGCTGCCGCGGTGATTTTTATTTTGTTTAATTTATTGATTAAAGTTTTAAAAGTTCGCCGGTTTCCGCCTCCTTCTTCCTGGAACATACGAACTGCGTTACAATTATTATAGGTTTATGCAAATTGAGGGAAGACAAAATTGGGTAATATTGTTATTTTTTAAATCAAATAGAGTTATATGGTGTAGCTTTAAGAAAGTAAATAGGCTCAAGATACAATTTTCTTTCATTTGACTATAGAATTTATTAAATGTTTGAAACATTGAAAAGAGTCAAGATTACACAACACTAAATCTTTTTCACTTTTAAAATGCTTTGCATGGATTCTGTTTGAACAGTTGACACGGATAAACAGAGCACATTCATGTTGTGATTGTGTTGTCGACATGAAATACTTACCTTCAAACAGCATCATGATCACAGAAGCGCACGACTAACATGTGGGGGTTTCTCCGCAGTCCCATGCATGAGTGCTGGGCCAGCTTCAGATGTGCATGCTTCATAGCGAAGACTCGCACTGAGACAGAAATCTCAAGAGCTTAGCTCAGTCTGTGTATGATGATGAAAAGAACAAACAGAAAAGAGTGAAAGGCGCAGCATGACGCAGAAACTTACTTCTGACCTGTTTTCATGTCTTCTCTTCCAGTTCTACCAAGTCACACATGTGGAAATCCAGGGTTGATACCCAGAGGGATTATCCATGGGACCAGGTACAACGTCGGCGACAAGATCCGCTACAGTTGTGTGATGGGATATGTTTTGGAGGGGCATGCAGTGCTCACATGTATAGTGAGCCCAGGAAGTGGTGCATCATGGGATTTCCCAGCACCATTTTGTAGAGGTAAGATGCTCTATGCAGGAATTCCACAGTCATGGAATACTGTGGCTACTATACATGTGCTTGCAATAACATGCTACTCTTACTTTTACTGTAGTATATAGTATACTTTACTGGATAATGTATGACATAATTATCATAATTACAGAGAAGACTATGATGGGTTCTGTATCCCCCAATGCAGTGTGCTCAAATTGACCTTCCATTTTTAGTTTGACAAATGAACCAAGTAATATATTAACCACCTTTTTTACATTTGTACACAACATTGACATAAAAATTCAACCGTCCATCCATTCTCTAAAGAGCTTATCCTATGTAGGGTCATGGGGGTGCTGGAGTGCAGAAACCACCTGGGCGAATGGCCTGGCTTAAAAAAAAAAAAAAAAAAAAAAAAAATATATATATATATATATATATATATATATATATATATATATATATAAAATAAACAAAGACACTTTATAACCTTGCATGCAAAATGACAAAAACATATTTACTGTGGAAAAGTACACAGTGTTTCACAATTTTTTCTTTTTTTATATATAGTAGGCAGTGTATTCTGTATATGCACCGATCCGGCATAACATTATGACCACCTTCCTAATATTGTGTTGGTCCCCCTTTTTCTGCCAAAACAGCCCTGATCCGTCGAGGCATGGACTCCACTAGACCCCTGAAGTTGTGCTGTGGTATCTGGCACCAAGATGTTAGCAGCAGATCCTTTAAGTCCTGTAAGTTGCGAGGTGGGGCCTCCATGGATCGGACTTGTTTGTTCAGCACATGCCACAGATGCTCGATTAGATTGAGATCTGGGGTATTTGGAGGCCAAGTCAACACCTCAAACTCGTTGTTGTGCTCCTCAAACCATTCCTGGACCATTTTTGCTTTGTGGCAGGGTGCATTATCCTGCTGAAAGAGGCCACAGCCACCAGGGAATACCGTTTCCATGAAAGGGAGTACATGGTCTGCAACAAGGCTTAGGTAGGTGGTATGTATCAAAGTAACATCCACATGGATGGCAGGACCCAAGGTTTCCCAGCAGAACATTGCCCGAAGCATCAGACTGCCTCCGCCGACTTGCATTCTTCCCATAGTGCATCCTGGTGCCATGTGTTACCCAGGTAAGCATCGCACACGGCCATCCACGTGATGTAAAAGAAAACGTGATTCATCAGACCAGGCCACCTTCTTCCATTGCTCCGTGGTCCAGTTCTGATGCTCACATGCCCACTATTGCCACTTTCAGCGGTGGACAGGGGTCAGTATGGGCACCCTGACTGGTCTGCGGCAATGCAGCCCCATATGCAACAAACTGTGATGCACTGTGTATTCTGACACCTTTCTATCAGAACCAGCATTAACTTCTTGAACAATTTGAGCTACAGTAGCTAATCTGTTTGATAGGACCACATGGGCCAGCCTTTGCTCCCCACGTGCATCAATGAGCCTTGGTCGCCCATGACACCGTCGCCAGTTCACCACTGTTCCTTCCTTGGACCACTTTTGATAAATACTGACCACTGCAGACTGCGGGAACACCCCACAAGAGCTGCAGTTTTGGAGATGCTCTGACCCAGTCGTCTAGCCTTCACAATTTGGCCCTTGTCAAACTCAAAGCTCAAATCCTTACGCTTGCCCATTTTTCCTGCTTCTAACACATCAACTTTGAGGACAAAATGTTCACTTGCTGCCTAATATATCCCACCCACTAACAGGTGCCGTGATGAAGGTGATTATAACACTGATTATAACACTGATAATAACACTGATTATCTCACCTGTCAGTGGTCATAATGTTATGCCTGATCGGTGTATAGAAAATACAGAAAGTCTGTAGAGATTTCCAAAAAAAACCACTTCTCGAGCAAGAAAAAACTTAGACTTAAATTTTGTCCATTGGGGAATTGATTGGATCATTGTCGTTTGCTATTGCTGTGATTCTCATGTGAGTCATAGGTTGTCCTGCCCTCTCGCCAAAAAACACTTCATCAGAGAAGAGATGTTGTTGAAAGAGGGAGGGGAAGTTATTTTTATTAAAGATAATGAGGGCAAATTATTAAAAAAATTATGTCATTTATAATAAATGCTGCAATATCCATAAAAAAAAACCAAGAATTGTTCATTTTGATTCCGTGATGAAGCGAGACAGAGAGAGTACAGGCATAAACATTGTTTTTTAATGCACTGGTCAGTTTTGAGATTTTGAGCTATTTGGCTTTTTATAATGTGTTGTTTTTTAGACTAGTCGAAAGAAAACATTCAAAATACACTTTTAAGTGTTTATTTTATTGCACTTTATTTATTTGCATGTGTAGATTTAAATTACAATATATCTTTAAAGGCCACTTCAGTAGCACCAAACTTTCCAGTTTTATTCCTAACTATATTCTGAAGGTTTTTACAGAGAGGTTTGTTCATATATAATTTGCAGGATTTTACCTCTGACTCTAATATGTCAACAAAATGAAACAAGAACTTTGAGTCCAAAGTTTGAAGCTTGAACCAAAGTTCAGAGTTCTGTTCTAGACATGTATGCAAATTAGTGCAAATTATTTGATTAGATAATGACTCATTTGAATATTTAAAATAACATTTTAAAAAATGTAATGCAAATAATGTTTGCAATTTTTAATGTAATCAATCAGCTGGGGAAGAATATGGTGATATCTCTTAGTTATGGGTCTAACAGTAGTATTCAGGTAAGAAATACTAAAGAAATTGTATAAAGTAATCGAATGTAAAATAACACTACATAGTGATTTTTTTTTTTTTTTTTTTTACTCTTTTTTTAAAAAAGTTGTCAGCCACCACCAGCGTTTTTGTTCATTTTCCTTTTTGAAAACTTTCATGGCCCCCAGAATATCTTGTTGTATGATTATCTAAACATGCAATATATCAAAGGAAAGAACAGAGCCTCTGGTAAATAAATAAATAAATAAATAAATAAATAAATAAATAAATAAATAAATAAATAAATAAATAAATAAATAAATAAATAATACTAGCTTCATACATTTGTTTTTTTTTATCAACACTTGAATGTTGAACACTTGAAAAAAAAACATTTTGAACAAAAAGCTGAGAAAAAGCTCATGTTTTTGTCTTGACTACATCCAGATTGGATTCAGAACGATGATCAAAACATACTGTAGATGGAGTAGATTTAGTCCATTAACACCCCCAAAGATTCACAGTCCTATAGCACTTCCTGGGTCGACATTTCATTCGGTAAAGTTAGTTTTGATTTATAGCCTAGTATAGTTATTTTCATATGTATTTATTTTAGTACATAATTTATTAAGTGCATCATTTTATATGTGCATTATTTTATGTATGCATAAGTAATGCTTTTATCACTTGTTTCTGCTTCGCCTGTGTTTCGATCCGGAGATTCTGTACTCTTTCAGAAGATGCATAACAGCACCCCCTACTGTATAACAGTGAAAACATAAATTGCCGGAAATTTCCGTCAATGGCTGGGAAGCGTTGTTTCCTAAATTACGGAAAATTTTGTCAATGAAGGGGAAAGAATTAAGATATACAATATCAACAATATAGACAGCAACAGATATATTAGGCTAGTGTCCCTTTAAGACCTAATGCACAGATCTAATACAGGGCTCCAGACTAACATTTGAGAGCAGTAGCACAGGTGCCACTAAGTTTTACAGATGGTGGCACCAGCACTTGATTTGGTAGTGATAGGGGGTGGGGGGATTTTTAATCATACAGGTAATTAAATTATTACAATTACTGTTGTTTTGCACTAATAAGATCAGTAAATAATACTATTACAAGTTTATTTCTTGTAAATGCAAAATATAGTTTTATATAATAGTTTTACTGAAGTTTTTGATTGATTCATTTACGTTGTAAAAAATCATTAGTTATTTACTTTGTGGCCACTTACATGACACCATTTTCAACTAAAATAGAAAACTTTTAATGCGTTCTGGCTGTTAATTTGCATGGCAACAGTGTTTGGTAGCTTGAGAACGCAAACTTTGAAATAGGTTTTGAAATAGTTTTGAAACAGTACCGTTATCATCTTTGTGTAAACTTCAAAAAACGTGAATTTGTGAGAATGGTAACGGCATGCACATATGTAAAAAGCGCTATATAAATGAAGGTGACTTGACTTGACTTGTGCTGTGACGACTCAAACAAGAAGCACGGTTTTGTTTGCTGTTTGATGTTTCTCATATGCAACAGGAATGACAACTCTGATCAGTTGGGCAACGCAGTGGTGGCACCAGTGCGACCTCTAACAAAATTTAGTCACACCTGCAAGAGGCGACCATTTGGTCACAGTCTAGAGCCTTGTAATATACTGAGAAACATCCAATTTTCACCCAATTGTTTAAGTTTACTTAACACATAACTACGTTTATGAGGATACTTGCTGTGATCTGCATTTTGACGTAATTTTGTGTGAATTTGTCCGTCTGTTTAATCATGATAGTATGCGAAAGAGAAGTCTATGAATGGAAATCCTAAAAATGTAATAGTGTTGATTTATAAATAGTTTAAATTGACTAAATGTACCTTTGCCTGATATTTATGCTACCTTAATGCTATTTTTCCAGCTGAAGGATCATGTGGGGGGACATTAAGAGGAACAACAGGGACAATATCAAGTCCACACTTTCCATCAGAGTATGAGAACAATGCTGACTGCACGTGGAGTATTCTGGCCGAGCCGGGAGACACCATTGCCCTAGTCTTCACAGACTTCCAACTAGAAGATAGATATGACTTTCTAGAGATCAGTGGTACAGAAGCACCATCAATATGGTGAGTAAACTGGCCTCTGTTGTTGCATTACATCACAGTCTGTTCTCATCTTAGGCCCATGCTGAGCAGCATCATCATAGGATTCTTTTCATACAAGCAGTAAGCGGATATTTTTTGTATTCAGACATGATTTGCACTATAAATGACATTTGAGCTACAATTGTTAATAGAGCGACACTGACTCAGATGGGATTGGGATCTCTGTAGTTATCACTAGTGGGAATGTTTTTTTGCTGGATGTGCAGTAAAATTTTAAAAGTTAAAGTTAAAGTTCTCTGTGTACAAGCATTACAAAACCCATTAAGACATTTTAAAATTGGAGATTTAGAATTACAAATAACACTATTTTTTAACACTGTTGATAAATACTGACCACTGCAGACTGCGGGAACACCCCACAAGAGCTGCAGTTTTGGAGATGCTCTGACCCAGTCGTCTAGCCTTCACAATTTGGCCCTTGTCAAACTCAAAGCTCAAATCCTTACGCTTGCCCATTTTTCCTGGGATTTAGAATTATAAATAACACTATTTTTTAACACTGTAAAGTTTAACGCCTTATATACAGGTAGGTCACAAATCAAATAAACAAATTTGTGGTATTGAGCATGTGAAAAAGTCAGATGTCTAATGTTCTTGCTTCCATTAAATAGGGGTGTGCAGCAGGGCCAATATCTCTATATGTAGCTATTAGGGGTGTAACGATACACCAATGTCACGGTTCGGTTCATATCATAGTTTTGGAGCCACAGTTCGGTTCGGTTTGCTGTGGAGGCAGGGTTCATGGCAGGGCACCAGCAATAATAACACTAGATTCACTTTTAACTTAATAATAACAACATCAATAATTTAACGTATTAACTTTATCTTTATTAACTTTATACATTGGCTTCATGTTTTCTTAAGAGCAGTTAGCATACCTGAGTAAACAAAAAGATCTACTCATTTTACCATTTACTATAATGTTTATAAAAGAAGCAAATTTATTTAATAAAAATGTATGACACACACACACACAAGTAATGTACCACTTTAGCCTACTTAACAAACACATAAATTGTATAAATATGACTAATACTGATAAATAAATAGGCCTATAAGTTAAAACTATTAAATAGCAGTTTTTGTTAATACAATAAAGTAGCCACCACATTAATTTAAAAATAAACAAAATAACATAAAGTGAAAATTAAGTAGCATTTTGGGGTTATATGACGAATTACCATGAGTTACCATGGCGAATATACAATACTTCATGAATTGTTAATGAATCATAACTGCTCCTGATGAACAGAATAAACATCATGCATGCATGCCTTCCCAGCTAACAAACGTCGAACCAGTTACGTGATTTATTGGTACTTTACTTTTATTTCATGCATTTAAATGCAAATCTGAACAAGTTATAAAGGATAAATTAATGCTTGTCGTCCCCAGGAGAGAATGAGACGGAGAAACATAATGTGTATCATATCTTACAAGGTTTAACACATTTAAATAGACATATCAAATAGTAGAAAAAATTAATTATGTAGCCTAGTATCTAAGCCTAGTATCTTACTCTTGACAAAGCTCTGATTTCTGAAAGGGGCTGTGCTCATTTCATTCATTGAGTTTACACTCTTTCACTTCACATACTTGATTTTAAAGGTTTATGTACAGTATAATATTGTGCTATTCCCTGGGTCACCTGCTATTCAGCAAACACGAAGAGTGAATGTGTCTGCCGAATATTTTTTCTATTATTTGGTAGAGTTCATTATTCGTTTTGGAAGCCATTATCCATGGCTTTCCGGATAAGGCTTTCGGCTTCGGGCACATCCCTACTATTGAAGCACAAAATGCCCTTTGGAACATACTCAAAACATACTGGAGAACATGATCATCTTTTATAACTCTAGTGCACAATCTTTTATAACTCTGGTATGTCACCCATTTGCTTTAATGAGAGCAGCACTAAAGACATCCAAGACTGAAATTCTTGGAAACTTTTCACTCACGCAATCATGGTGATAGTATATTGAAAATTTCACTTGTGAAAACAGTCCAACGGTGTGACGGGACATCATAGTTGGAAACTATAAAGCACCCCTGAACCAGACAATGTCAGCTGCTTTGTATTCACAAGCGCTCTATGTGAAATCGTTTGTCAAAGAAAGTGTGTCTCTCTGTAAAAAAAAGAAAAAAAAGAATGGCGAATCAGCAATTCAGACAGTGTGTGCCTTCTTGCCCTCGTTATATTATGGGTGGGGACACGCATTTTCCCTGTGTTATGTGTTTGGGACTGGAGCACGCTCAGGCAGCCCTTGAGGGGGCTGACTGTGAGCATTGTGAGAAGTTAGCGATGAGAACTCTCCGGTCCCACCGAGCGCTCTTTGAGGAGGGCGCTTCGGCTCGCGTTCTTCAGGGCTTAGGTCCCGCTGCTGCCGAGGCACAGCGAAGGCTCGCGTCCTGGGGTTCGCAAATGGATCTAGTAGCGGGGTTTAGAGACGGGCGATCCCCTTTCTCTGCCCTTACCTGCTAGATCTGACGTTTTAGATCACGAATCAGAAGCACGCTCTGCGGTTTCTTCTGCTCGCGCTGAAGCGCAGGTGCATCAACACTCCAGTTCCGAGGAGCTGGATGTTGTGAGCCTAGATACTGTTGATGAAGACATTTCGCCACCACATACACACACACATGAGGAGCTTATGGAGGCTGTGACTCGCGCTGTAGCCAGGTTAAAAATAGACTGGCCAGCCGAGAAACAGTAGGTTCGTCAGCCAAGCACGCTTCCTTCCATCTAGATCACAACCTCCAAAGCGGGGCTTGCCGTTTTTTCCAGATCTCCACACCAAAGTGGCGGTGTGGCGAGCAGTGAGGCGAGGGACCGTGAGAGCGGGCCGGTGACGAGCGATAATGAGCTCCAGCTGCGCGCCACACCGGTCTCGTCTCACGGAGGAGTGACGGGAGCATAAAAGGAGGAGCAACGACAGTGCAAGACGAGAGAGGACCAGGCCTGGATTTATGTTGTGTTTTTGTTTACGTTTGGTTTTGTGTGTGTGCGCGGCAGTCGTCCGTGAGGGGTTTTAAAAGTTCGCCGGTTTTCCGCCTCCTTCTTGCCGGAACATACAAACAGTGTTACAGGCGGGATCATGGAAAAAACCAGCATCAAATAGAGTGTTCAGTTCCGCAACATCTGCATATTCAAATATTATGGGACTGAAACAGCATGGTGTTGCAGCCGTGCCTCAGGTTGAAGAGACGCTTGCGAGCTATCTCTCTCCTGAGTCTGCATCTTTGCTGAAAGCCCCGCAGCTACCCACTAAACCAGTGAGAGCAAAATCAGTTTTAGTGGGTAGGGCGTATTCGGGCAGCAGGTCAGGCAGCCGCCTGCTTACATACTATGGAGGTATTACAAGCTTATCAGGCTGACCAGCTGAAGGTCATAGAAGAGAAACAATAGCGGAGATTAGGAGAGCTGCTGATTTGTCTATTGGCCACTCTATGGCAGCCCTTGTGGCCACGGAGAGACATCTGTGGCTGAATTTATCAGAGATTAAAGAAAGAGATAAAATATTTCTGTTGGATGCTCCTATCTCCCCTGTTGTCCTTCGGCGATTCAGTTAATTCAGTCGTTGAAAGGTTTCAAGAGACAAAGAAACAAGCAGCAGCATTTTTAGAAATGCCTGCCTTGCAAATCTCATGTCTCTGCCGAGTACGTCCTCCTCATATAGAATACAGCAAAAGGAGAGTGTCGCTGCCTGAGCCCCCCCCACAGAGAGACTGGGGGTCGGGGGAAGCGCTCTCAGCCGAAGTCTTCCCGAGGTAAAGCAGATCTGAGGACTGTTATTATCTCCAGGAAGGCTTCGGCGAAGAAGTCCTGACGCCAGTGGCATCAGGCTTCTGATGGCAGTCCCCTCCGGGGGGAGTCTGTGTTCACCTCATTACACAGTGCCCGTCTCCTCTCTGTGCCATCAGGGGTCTGTTCTGCCAACCCTGCCACTTTGTGTGCTTCAGGGCACAGCGGTCCTCAGCAAGCATACATCTTCATGTCCGCCCGGAAACGTAGCAGCACGGGGAAGCTCCAAGGAGGGCTCAAAAGGGGTCAGTTCGCTTCCTGACCGCTCAACAAACACCAGAGGTCAGCCTCGAGAGGCTGGTTCCCTTAGTAGATTTTCTGGCAGCGTGGAAACTTCTGCCAAATATCTCTGATTGGGTCCTGCAGACAGTAGAAAACGGGACACAGTTTGGGTCACACCCGCCCAAGTTCAACGGGGTGGTATCCACAATGGTCAGCCCAAAACAGGCTCTGGTTATGGAACAAGAAGTACAGACTCTTTTGCGGAAAGAGGCTATAGAGAGGGTCCCTCCCCACAGCAGAGAGTCAGGGTTTTACAGCCAGTACTTTATAGTTCCAAAGAAGGATGGAGGGTTGCGTCCCATTCTAGATCTGCGTCAGTTAAATCGCACTGTAAAGAAACTAAAGTTCAAGATGCTCACGCTGAAACAGATCATGTGTCAGATCAGGTCCAAGGACTGGTGTGTCACAATAGATTTAAAGGATGCATACTTCCATGTCTCCATCCTTCCTCAACACAGGAGGTTCCTCAGGTTTGCTTTCGGGGGCGAAGCATACCAGTATCAGTTTCTTCCATTCGGCCTAGCATTATCGCTCCGCACATCCGCGAAGTGCGTGGAACGCTCACATTAGAACGTTGGGGCTAAGGCTAAACACAAAGAAAAGTGTGTTATCTCCACTTCAGAGTACCACCTTTTTAGGTGTAGTGTGGGATTCAAAGACCATGAGGGCTCATTTAGCGCTCGCTTGGGTAAGTTTGATCCTCGAAGCCGTAAGCAAAGTAAAGCTAGGCCAGTCACCCACTGTAAAACAGTTTCAGAGACTTCTGGGTTTGATGGCAGCAGCGTCCAACGTGATACCTTTTGGCCTGCTGTACATGAGACCCTTACAGTGGTGGCTCAAAACCAAGGGATTCTCCCCGAGGGGAAATCCGTTTTGCATGATCAAGGTCACACGGCAATGCCTTCGTGCCATGGTTATGTGGAAGGGTCCTTGGTTCCTGTCCCAGGGACCAGTGTTGGGAGCTCTTTGTCATCGTTTAGCGCTAACGACGGATGCATCCCTCACCGGCTGGGGGCCAATCATGAGTGGTCGCTCGGTCTGGGGTCTGTGGAGCCGTGTTCCTGGCACTCAGGCACTTTTTCCCAGACCTCAGGGGCCATCATGTGTTGGTCCGCACAGACAACACGACGGTGGTCTCCTACATAAATCGCCAAGGGGGTTAGCGCTCACGCCGATTATGGAAACTGGTACATTGAGTCCTAATATGGGCTCAAGGGAAGTTATTGTCAGTTTGAGCAATATATATTCCAGGGCATCTGAACAAGAGGGCAGACTTCCTGTCGAGGCAGGGAATGGTGCCCGAGGAATGACTCCACCCCGAGGTGAATCCTCTGGAATCGCTTCGGGCGAGCTCAGGTGGATCTGTTTGCGTCTCGAGAGACTACGCACTGTTCACGGTTTTATTCCCTCACACATCCAGCCCCTCTGGGGTTGGATGCCATGGTGCAGACATGGCCAAGGCTGCGTCTGTACGCCTTTCCCCCTGTGGCGCTGTTAACAGGAGTTTTGGAGAGAGTACGCCGGGACGGGGTCCGTCTGATGTTAATAGCCCTGTTCTGGCCAGGCCGAGTATGGCTGTCAGACATTGTGTCTCTCCTCGAGGGTCCTCCATGGGAAATTCCGGTTAGGAGGTACCTTCTCTCCCAGACGATGGGGTCAATTTTGCACCCACGCCCAGAGCTGTGGAAACTGTGGGCCTGGCCTCTGGGGGGGCCTGGCTCATAGATTCAGGTCTTTCTACTGAGGTAGTAGAGACTATGCTGCACTCCAGAGCCCCTTCTACGAGGAGGCTTTATACCCTTAAATGGAGAGTTTTTGTCTCATGGTGTACATGCCGTATGTTAACCGTATGTCCAGGTAACTGCCCGGTTGGTTCAGTACTAGAGTTTCTTCAGGATAAATTCTCTTTGGGGATGAATGAATGAATGAATGAGGCATTTATATAGCGCTTTCATATATACTACTGTACACCCAAAGCGCTTTACACTCATATCAGGGGTCTCTCCTCAACCACCACCAGTGTGCAGCATCCACTTGGATGATGCGACGGCAGCCACAGTACAACGGCGCCAGTGCGCTCACCACACACCAGCGATAGGTGGAGAAGAAAGAGGGTGATAGAGCCAATTCAATGGATGAGGATTATTAGAAGGCCATGATTGGCCAATGGAGGGCACTTGGCCAGGACACCGGGGTTATACCCCTACTCTTTACGAGAAGTGCCATGGGATTTTTAATGACCACAGAAAGTCAGGATCTTGGTTTAACGTCTCATCCTGAAGGACGGTGCTTGTTACAGTACAGTGTCCCCATCACTATACTGGGGCGTTAGGACCCACACAGACCACAGGTTGAGCACCCCCTGCTGGCCTCACTAACACCTCTACCAGCAGCTACCTAGTTTTCCCAGTTGGTCTCCCATCCAGGTACTGACCAGGCTCAGCCCTGCTTAGCTTCAGTGGGAAACCAGTCTTGGGCTACAGGGTGATATGGCTGCTGGCCATATCCTCATGGGTTATCCTCTTCTACCTTGAAGGTATATGTGGCGGCCATTTCTGCTTACCACATTCCTCTAGAAGGTGCATCAGTGGGTAGACACCCGTGTGTACTCTGAGGCTTAGGCCTGCGTGCGTTCGAGGGCGCCAACTTGGGATCTGGCCGTGGTGTTAGAAGGCCTAGCTTTGGCTCCCTTTGAACCTATTGAAGAGGTGCCAGAGAAGTTTCTTACTTTAAAAACGTTGTTTCTTCTGGCCATATCGTCTCTCAAGAGAGTCTGAGATTTGCAAGCACTGTCGGTTTCTCCCTCCTTTCTTGAGTTTGCACCTGGTATGGTGAAAGCATTTCTATTTACCAAAGAGGGATATGTGGTGGGACTTCCAGAACTTCGCCCAGCAGTTCACGGCCGCACAGAAGCAGACTGAGGCGATCAGTCACATCCTGCCATGGCGGACAGCTGCTGTCTCCACCCCGCCGCCGGCAGCGCCTCAGCCTGCTCGTCGCCGAGGGCGGCCGCCTGCGTCTGCCTCCGCTCCCGCGTCGCAGCAGCAGCCTCCACCCAAGCGACGTCGTGGAGCCGGGCGTAAGCAGGCCGCCCCGCCCGTCCAGGCCTCTGCCAAGAGGGGTGGCAAGAGCAAGGGCAAGCGGCCCTGAGACGGGCGACCTGGAGATGGGGAGGACTGCTCTTCTGAAGACGGTGACCGCACCGCTCCATCCCCCGGAGGAGGGCCGGGTGGAGAATCTTGTGTTCCGTTTTGTTTCTGTTCCGCCGCTGGGCCCAGCCCCAGCGGTACCCAAATTCTCAATAAAAGAGCAGTTTCCCCTATCTCCGGGTCCCCAGGGGGCTCGGAGGGTTGTGGCCGGTCAAACCCCGGACCACACTCATCCTCCCCCTTCGCCAGCGGGCAGCAGTGGACGATCCCCTCACGGTCCTTCTGCCCACCTGTGGAATCAGGTAAGTGTTGCAATGCACACTCACACCTCGCTGCGGGCCGCCTCCACGAGACAGCCGCCTCAGCCCGGTACCTGTATTCCACCTCGCTGCCCCACGGTGGGTACGCCGGTGGTCCCTTTGGTCCCGCTTGCACGGTCTCTGCGAGCCTGGCTAGCGCTCCCCAGTCCGTCTCGCTGGCTCATTCGGACCATCAGGCTCGGCTATGCGATTCAGTTCGCCCGGCGTCCCCCCAGGTTCAGGGGCGTCCGCTTCACTTCGGTGAACGCCGCAGACGCCCATGTCCTGCGTGCGGAGATCGCAGTCCTACTGGCGAAGGACGCGATAGAGCCGGTCCCTCCAGCCGATATGAAGACAGGCTTCTACAGCCCGTACTTCATTGTACCCAAGAAGACCGGTGGCCAATCTTGGACCTGCGAGTCTTGAATCGGAGCCTTCACAAGCTACCGTTCAAGATGCTCACGCAGAAACGCATCTTCGAATGCATCCGTCCCCAAGATTGGTTTGCAGCGATCGACCTGAAGGACGCGTACTTTCATGTTTCGATTCTTCCTCGACACAGGCCGTTTCTGCGCTTTGCGTTCGAGGGTCGAGCATATCAGTACAAAGTCCTGCCCTTCGGGCTGTCCCTGTCCCCCCGTGTCTTCACGAAAGTCACGGAGGGGGCCCTTGTGCCCATGAGAGAACAGGGCGTTCGCATCCTCAACTATCTCGACGACTGGCTCATTCTAGCACAGTCCAGGGATCAGTTGTGCGAACACAGGGACCGGGTGCTCAGACACCTCAGCCAGTTGGGTCTTCGGGTCAACTGGGAGAAGAGCAAACTCGCCCCCGTGCAGAGGATCTCTTTTCTCGGTATGGAGTTAGATTCGGTCGGACGGAGAGCGCGCCTCACAGAGGAGCGCGTCCAGTCGATGCTGAACTGCCTGAACACGTTTCAAGGCAGGATGGCGGTTCCACTGAAACTATTTCAGAGGCTCCTGGGGCATATGGCAGCCGCAGCGGCAGTAACACCGCTAGGCTTGCTTCATATGAGACCGCTTCAGCATTGGCTACACGGCCGAGTCCCGAGATGGGCGTGGCAACGCAGCACTCACCGGGTGAGCATCACACCGGCCTGCCGCCAATCCTTCAGCCCATGGTCAGACCCCTCGTTCCTTCGGGCCGGAGTGCCTCTGGAACAGGTGTCCAGGCATGCTGTGGTCTTCACGGATGCCTCTGCCATGGGCTGGGGAGCCACGTACAACGGGCATGCAGTGTCAGGGGTTTGGACGGGCCCGCACCTGCATTGGCACATCAACTGCCTCGAGTTGCTAGCAGTGCATCTCGCTCTGAGCCGCCTCAAAAGGCTGCTACGGGGCAAAGATGTACTGGTCCGCACGGACAACACCGCGACCGTTGCGTATATCAACCGACAAGGTGGTCTACGCTCCCGTCGCATGTCGCAACTCCTCCTCTGGAGTCAGAAGTGTCTGAGGTCGCTTCGGGCCATTCATGCCCCTGGTGTGAACAACCGTGTGGCCGACGAGCTTTCACGAGCTGCGCTCCCAGGGGAATGGCGACTCCACCCCCGGGTGGTTCAGCTGATTTGGAGACAGTTCGGGGCGGCACAGGTCGACCTGTTTGCCTCCCCAGAAACGTCCCACTGCCAGTGGTTCTATTCGCTGACCGAGGGTACACTCGGCACGGATGCACTTGCGCACAGCTGGCCCCAGGGGCTGCGCAAATATGCGTTTCCCCCAGTGAGCCTACTTGCACAGACACTGTGCAAGGTCAGGGAGGACGAGGAGCAGGTCCTGTTGGTGGCGCCTTACTGGCCCAACCGGTCCTGGTTCCCAGAACTTATGCTCCTGGCGACAGCCCCTCCTTGGCCGATTCCTCTGAGGAAGGACCTTCTGACTCAGAGACGGGGCACCCTGTGGCACCCGCGTCCAGATCTGTGGAAGCTTCCTGTCTGGCCCCTGGACGGGACGCAGAGGTTCTAGGTGACTTACCCCAAGAGGTAGTTAACACCATCACTTCGGCACGAGCACCGTCTACAAGACAGGCTTATGCTTTGAAGTGGAACCTGTTCGTCGAGTGGTGTTCTTCTTGCCGAGAAGACCCCCGAAGATGTTCGATCGCGTCTGTGCTTTCCTTCCTGCAACGAGGGTTGGAGCGTAGGCTGTCGCCCTCCACCCTCAAGGTCTATGTTGCTGCAATATCTGCCTATCACGACCACGTAGAAGGTAAGACAGTTGGGAAGCACGACCTGGTCGTCAGGTTCCTCAGGGGGGCGAGACGGTTAAATCCTCCTCGACCCCCCTCCATACCCTCTTGGGATCTTGCTCTGGTGCTCCGAGCACTTCAGAATGCCCCATTTGAGCCCTTGCGGTCAGCAGAGCTTAAGATTCTGTCTATGAAGACTTTGCTGTTGGCCGCACTGGCCTCCATCAAGAGGGTAGGGGACCTGCAGGCATTTTCGGTCGACGAATCGTGCCTAGAGTTCGGGCCGGGTGACACCCACGTGGTACTGAGACCCCGGCCTGGCTATGTGCCCAAGGTTCCTACCACTCCCTTCAGGGACCAGGTGGTGAACCTGCAAGCGCTGCCCCTGGAGGAGGCAGACCCAGCCCTAGCTTTGCTCTGTCCCGTCCGCGCTCTGCGGATCTACGTGGATAGAACTCAAAGCTTCAGAACCTCAGATCAGCTCTTTGTCTGTCACGGAGGCCAGCAGAAGGGAAAGGCTGTCTCCAAGCAGAGGATGGCCCACTGGATAGTGGATGCCATCACCTTGGCTTACCAAGCACAAGGTGTGCCCTGTCCGCTCAGGGTGCGAGCACACTCTACTAGAAGTGTTGCATCCTCCTGGGCGCTGGCACGTGGCGCCTCGCTGTCAGACATCTGTAGAGCTGCGGGCTGGGCGACACCCAACACGTTCGCTAGATTCTATAGCCTACGTGTAGAGCCAGTGTCCTCCTGTGTTCTCACCTCAAACGGGTAGAAGCACTGAGAGGCCCTGGCTCTTGTCGGCTTGCTGCGCCCCGGCGCTTTATTCTCCAGAAGCAAACTCTGTCGAGTCCTCCATCTCCCTCGGTGCCGGACGTGGCGGAACGTCTGGCATCAGGCCCCTTACCGCTGAATCCTTGAGAACCGGTACTGGGCTGGGGATATATGAGTGACCCTGCGGGGATCCTATATATTTTTCCACGGTCGCTCCTACGGGAAGCCCGTGTCTTTCCCTTGGGAGAGCCTTCCCGTCACTGGGACTAAGCCCCCTCTCTCCTTTGCGGGCTACGGTTTAGCATTGTACTCCACATAACTCCTTCGGGGTACGATGTGGGCTCCGCAGCGTTCCCCTCACTAGGGCACGCTTTCCCAGTGTTATCCATTAGTCACTGAACGGGTCATGCGGAACAGCAGTGATGGACTTCTCTGTGTGAGCCCCGTCTCATCAGGTAAGAGAGCTCAGGAGGCTCACACAGGGCACTGGACGGGGGCCAGAGGCCATGGCGCTTTGGTAGGGATTCCTATTCGTCGGTACTCCGACGTGGCGTCGAGAGTGACCGACTGAATGGGAACGTCTCGGTTACGTATGTAACCCTCGTTCCCTGAAGGAGGGAACGGAGACGCCACGTCCCGTCGCCATGCCCTCTGCACCCTGCTGGGGTGCCGTCTACCTACTCGGCTCCTCAGCAAAAAGCTAACTTGATGCAAACACCTGTGTCTCATTTATACCCGCGCTGCGTGGCATGAGCACCTGGTGCAATCACTGCATGCCAATGTGCATTGGCTCGTTTAGTTTTACTCGAAGTAGATTGGCTCTCGCGAGCGAGATTCCTATTCGTCGGTACTCCGACGTGGCGTCTCCGTTCCCTCCTTCAGGGAACGAGGGTTACATACGTAACCGAGACGTTCCTTGAGAGGGAACGAGATGCTGCGTCACTTTGCCATACTCCCAGCATGCCTGTGACCGACTTGTTTGACCTATCAGAAGCTGACATTGTCTGGTTCAGGGGTGCTTTATAGTTTCCTGGTCAATGACGTCACCCGCCTATGACGTCCCGTCACGCCATTGGACTGATTTCACGAGTGCTTCATGACGCAATTACGCAGAGGCGTTCCCGCAGCGTTTGGCGCAGCGTCTCTTTCCCTCTCAGGGAACCATGGTTACATACTTAACCTGAGACGTTTTCACAAGTAGAAGACTTTTGGAACCTACTGTAGGCCTTGTGGTGAGGATCATACCTGATGCTGCTGCTATAAAGGCAATTCTGAATTTTTTTTTAGGATTGAACTCACCCTTAATGATTTAATTTTCTTTTTACTTAGCCACATTGTTATTTTACACAGACATTTGTCAGAAAGTTGTAGCATTTGATGGTAAAAATAAATAAGGAAAAAAATACACTCATAACAAACCCAATAACTGTTTTTCAAGAAGTCATTTTAAGAACCTTTATGCTGCTTTTTTTCCATACATTGACAGTCCATAGTGTCCAGTGACTGTCAAATTCCAAGACACCATAAAAGTCTACATGACACATTCCAAGTCTTCTGAAGTCTTACAGTAGCTGTGTGAGAAAAACAGACTGAAATGTATATTTTCGTACATTGTATGTATGTATGTTCCAGCATAAGGTATGTTTTGCATGCTGAGACCAGCATGGGATGCTGGTTGCTTATTTGCTGGTTCGCAGGAAGTTGGAGTGCTGATGGACCAGCTACACCAGCTCAGTTTTGTTTGAGAACCACACGGTTATACTGGTCCACCAGCTAGACCAACACTATACCAGCTCTAATCAGCATGCTGGATTTTTCAAATTTTATGGTAGTTTTATGTTTTGTGTGCTTTTTAAATTTACCTAAACTCCTTATGGTAAAATAGTCTCATCGGAAATAGGCTTTGTCTGTCTTTCAGGTATTGATCTAGAGTACCCTCAGATGGAAATGAGATGCCATTGATCTCACTGATTATTTAAGGAACATATCGCTTTCTCTGTGACTGTTTGAATTTGTCCCTGCAGCTGTCAACTTGATGACCGCCACTCAATGCTTTAATGCCTTCCCTTGTTTTCTCTCCTCACCTGTTTCTATCTGCCTCCTTTCATCAGATGCTTCTCTGTTTTCAAAGGGTTGGAATTGTGACCAAATTGTAAATCGTAGCCTAGTGAGAGAGTATTGTACAGAAGGCTCTGCCTGAACTCTATTAACTTCAAGCTCTGTGAATAAACATGTCCTCGCTCTTGACGTGTGGAGCATCGAGGCTGTGTAGCACAGGCACCCTCGCAAATAATTTGCTTTCCTCTTCACCAAAACACAGGCTTGAAATTACAACAACTTGCTGTAAGAGAGCAATGACATTACTTCACAGGGCAGGTGATGAAATAACAGCACAAGGTGTTTACACTGCATCAGAAAGGTAATATCAGGATGTTTATTCTTAGCATAAACAGCAGCAGCATACTTTTTACATGTAGCATAAATATGAATCTCATGCTCTGTATAATCCAGATGTGAATGGTAATGTTGGACTTTGCAGCGAAGGACACATTTTTATTTTGTGCACATTTAGAAAATGTTTAGCATTGCTGATCCATTAAATGTATGATTTTAATTTAGTCAGATTTAATTAAACTAAGTACACAAAGGCCAAAGTTACATTTTACAATGCCACATGCTGTATAGTTGTAAAGTTGGTAGTATATGATCAATTAAACCTAAAGTGCCCAACCTCAAATCTCTGAAATTGTGGTCCCTAAATATTGCTGGAGTACCTCCAATGGAAATCCATCATCATTCAGATGAAAAATAAAATGTAATCACTTAGGAAAGTAATAGCACACCAAAAAGCTACATGATTTGAGTTAATATTAAAACATAAATGTATGAATGAATAAGTAATTATTTTTGTTGTTGTTTTTGTGGGGGTTCTTTTGGAACCCAGTCTGAATATTATATTAATGTATTATTATTATAATTATTATTAAAGGGCCAAGCACCGAAGTGCGAAGGCACCTATTGTATCCGCTCTTGAAGTCTATGACAGCCCATAGAATCGCTTGCGGGAAAATGAAATTTGGCACACAGGTATGAACATTAAACACAGCAAATTTGGAGTCTCTAACTCAATCCCTCTAGTGCCACCAACTGTCCATATTTGCACTCATGTTTATGTTAATAACTTTTAAACCATATGAGCTAGAAACAAAAAAGAAATCCCTCTGATTCCTTGGCTCAAGATGATTCAATTCTATCGTGAAAAAACAAGTGAAACTTGAATTTTCACCAAAATTGGCTCACATCATCTTCAGACCGTGCTTGTTATTAAAAGTTATTAAAATATTTTCAAAAACAAACCATTTTCGAACAATCGGCTAGCTAATTCAGCAAAAAGCATGTCAAAATGGATGCAAGGCTATATCTCCACAATGCTTTAGTGTATTGAGACAAATCTTGGTACACTTTATCATGAGCATAAACTGAGGCTACTTGCTGCTTTTGGCACAGTGCCACCTACTCTTCTGAAAACATGAAAATTTTTTATTGTTGCGTATTCTTCTGCGTATAACTTCTGAACGGTTTGAATGGTTGAATGATACTCAACTGTCCCATGTCAGCCATTTTGGGCGTCGGCCATTTAGAATTTTGTCAAAAATGCTGTATTTTTAGGAACGCATTAACGCATAATTATGAAACTTCCCTTAAAAAAAAAAAGTGTATTCAATTGTGCTATTTGTATACTTCTTTTTAAAAAAATAAGTGTACTTTCAGTCAACTTTGTATGTACTTTTCAGATATACACTTAAAATGTATACTGACAGAAAAGTCTAAGTAATATTTGGCCTATACCTGTACTCAGTCTTATTCTAAGCATACTTGGCTTGTAGTTGTGTTTAATCTTTTGTAGCCTATTAAATACTTTTTTCACATAGTTTTACATACTATCTTATACATTTACATTGTTTGAAAATATTGATTTATAAAGAAAACAGATTTGTTTCTAATTCTCAGTATCAAAATTTTTGTGTAGGCTAGTCCACTGGTAGTGTACATAGAAATTTATTTTACTCTTTCCTTGCCATTGACTGAATTTTGTACGGCTATCCATGTGTTCACTGTTATACGGTAGGGGGCGCTATTACATCTTCTAGTACACAATCTCCAGATCAAAACACTGGTGAAGAAGGAGAAACAAGTGATAGAAAATTGCTTACGTAAATGTAGATGTAGTCTTTGACAAAAATAGCTTTTTTTCTCAGCTTTTTGTTTAAAATGTTGCTTTTTTTAAAGTGGTATTATGCTATTTTAAAGGTTCCTAATGTTGTTTTGGAGGTCTCATACAACTGGTTTACATGCATCAAGATCAAAAACACTTCAATTTTCTCATAATATACATGCACATCACCACATTTTTCAATGATTCTCAAACGACTCGTCGGATGAATCAGTCTCTCTAAATCTCTCTCTAAATCTGCGAGCCTACTCTGCTCTGATTGGCCAAATGTCCCAGTCTGTTATGATTGGTCTACTGCTTACAGCGCTTGTCGGAAGCAAAACGGCCATTACCATAAATAATACTTCAGCTCCGGAGGCTTTTTCAGTCCGACAGTAACGATGGCGTCGATTTTACCATATCAGCTTATACACACTGGTCACAGACACGAAGATGTACCTTTAATTTCACCAAGCTGATTGCTCACTAAAACCCCCAGTGTCATCATGTTTTCAGGCCATTTCAAGCTTGATTGTGATGTGACATAAAGCGGTGATATCTAAATGGCTGAGTTGTTTACTTTTAGTCTTTTCTAGTCTTACTCTTCCCATTAACGACATTATTCTTTTCATTCAGGCCGATTTGTGAACGCACAAGAAAACAAGAGGCGGAAAATAACTGTAAAAATACATAAACATTACATAAATTATTTTAAAAAGTAAAGACTGTGAACGCATTGAAGGAGATCCCATACTAATTTAATATAGGTTTACAGTAGTGACAATGCATGATATTTGATTATATTATATAATATCATATTTTTAAATATGGTTTCATTATAAATATGGAGATTAAGGTGGACACCCAACTTAATATATGATATTTACCATCTGAATCTAAAATGTCATGGAAAAGTGGAAAAGTCAGCCAGCTATTTATTATCATGTTAATTATTGTGTCTTTCACCCAAACAGCAGGGGCCCCTTTTACCCCAAATGCCATACTTTTTCATATTCTTCCGTTATTGAAAAACTGTGGCTTTAATTACCTTGAACAAAACGTATAATAATTAAGAAGACCGCTGTCTCAAAATAAATTCAATAATTTTAGTGATTCTCATTTGCTACTTAAATCTACAACATTTTAAAAAAACATCAAATATTAGATCAAATCAGTGCAGAATCAACTCCGCGATCATGTCAAGGATCTGCCAAATTTCCATGTGCATCTTGAAAAGTGGATGTTTTGGAAAGTGCTACAGTAAGTTTTTGTGCCATCTAGTGGTTTAGAGGAAAGTAAAATCAAAGGTGCCTTTTACCCAGGGGCGCTTTTAGCCCCGTTGTACACTACGTTTCTGCTTTGGGCTGCCAAAAACATTTCAGATACGAGATTACTACTGTATGTAAGAAGAAATATCATGCATGTTTGACCATTTCATGTAAGGTACGCACACAAATTGTCCCTTGCTTGTAAATGCAATAATGTAAAGCCATCAGAGACTGGAAAAGTATAGGTGCTGTGCTTTCGAGGCTGTAATGATTTCCCTGTATTTGTTTCTCCAACACTTATGGGAGTTTAAGTAACATTTCCTGTCCAGGAGGATGTCTGAGATGGTCATGTGAAACAGGTGTGAAGACAATGCAGCAAGTTATTCTAGCCTCACAGACACAGCTATGGCATTTAACGAAGAGGTCCGCTATGGTTTCGTATGGATTACTGAAACACTGGCTCGGTGAGCAGCCTCTAGGCCGAGTCTCTTCCATGACATTCAGAAGCATTTTCAGTATTGATCCCATTTCAGTGGCATTAAAAGAAACCCTGGCCAGTTTTTTTAATGGGATGAGCAGTATATTTTGACCGCAAAAATCTCGCTGCATATATTTTGAGATGCCAAATCGATCAAAATGACTCCAAAAGGGCAGTGAGTACTTATTCCCTGATCGATGTTCGGTCTGATGCTGCTGAATGTGATGGCCGGCTCTATGCGTGTTTATGTCTTAGAGTCATTGCAATACTCAGATTATTTGATTTGTTGTCACATAGCCTGCGTCTTATGCTTTATTGTAGAACTATAGCAACAATGGCTTGGGCTACTTGGTCTGCTCTCCAGATACACTCTAGACTAAAATTGGGTGTTGTTTGAATTTTAGCGATTCTGAATCTGCTTATTGATTCTGAATCTTATCGATTTCCAGTTTTAATTGCAATAAGGTTAAAAAAAAAGATATCAAACACATTTAATCTGTCTTTTTGCAAAATGTTTTGTTGCAGCTAAATACCATGACAAAAATCAGCTCCCTACAGAACAAAAATCAATCCCTTATGCCTGTTTCTAACAAATATATCACATCAAAAACAACTGGCCTAACTATACACATGCATTAGTAAAGACACGTAAACAGTCAGTAATAAAATTACAACAAATGAACAAAATATCAATAGCACAAAAAACAACAAATTTCAGGTACATAAATTATAAATAAATATATAAAAAATATAAATTAAATAGATTAATGCTTATTAAAGTTACAAAGGTTATTCAGTCAAGATCAGTGAGTGATTTTCTCTTCATCTTTTGTTGTTGGATTTGCATTAATGATAGACAGCAGCAGGTATATTATGCAGTTGTCACTATATTTGTTTACTGTTAGTTGTAACGGGTGTTTTTGTGTAATTCGCTGTGTTTGTTGATGATAATGCAAGGGAGAGAGAGAATTTATGGATAAGACTTTAATGCGCACTTCTTGTACTGTGTTTTATTCAGCTCTTACATTGATTTTCTGGAGTAAAACGGATGCTTCGTCTTTTGTGGGAAGTACAATAAACTTCATAAAACTCATCAGTAAAGTTTTGTTTCTGTTCTATCTCCATCCAGCATATATTCTCTGGCTCTGTAGGCATCATTGTCCGACTCCGGTTCAAACTAAACACGGCTACTGAGAGTTTCTGTTCTGACATTTTAATTCCGTGAGATCAGATTGTCCTGACACCGGAGCTAAAGCTCTTGAAGCTCCACCCTCTTCTTTTTAGGGGGCCGGAGGCACCAGCACATTTGCATTTAAAGGGACACAAACAAAAACAGCGCATTTTTGGCAATTTTAACATGCTATAAAAAATGATCTGTGGGGTATTTTGAGCTAAAACTTAACATACGCACTCTGGGGACATCAGAGACTTATTTTACATCTTGTAAAAAAAAAAGACAAAACCGTTTACTTGGATATTTTGATAAAATTTAGTGTGTATTTGTCCATTCAAGTGTAATAAGACACAAAAGAGAAATATAATTCTCTATTCCGACCCTCAATTGGAATGCTCAGAGCAATATTTTTTAGTAGATCAGGTGATAGGGATGAAGAGTCAGAATGGCTGTTCAAATGCTGTTCAGGCAAAGCTCCTCAAGCACATTAAAGAAAATATTCCCCATTCTGAGCTCTTCAGAGAGTTGCAACAAATTTTATCAAATCCATCAGCCGTGATATGGGAAATCTGGTCATGCTTGATTGTTATCTGTTTTTCGCGATGATGAAGTTGCAAGATTCTGTGAAGGTTCCTCTCCTCGACATTTCAGTGTCTCCCACAGGACTCTTTGGTGATGCTGTCGAAGGCTTCACAGAGAGATGTATCATGATGCAGAAGCAGTCTCAAGCCATGAAACACTTTTTTTTCTAATGAGAAGCAGCGCTGCTACCCAGCCAACACGATCTTGCTCTTCCTTGAGTCAGTCTCCAGCCAAAGTCCCCTCCAACACTGGCTCCATTAAAGACACCTAAAACGGCTGTGTAGCTGTGTTGTCCATGGTCCATGGCCATGTTGTGTGTGTGTGTGTGTGTGTGTGTGTGTGTGTGTGCTTGTGACTCTTTAGCTCCGCCAACTGCACGCCTCCAGGAGCTCGACTGTTTTCAGAAATCGGTACAGCTTATCTGTCTTTTATAAATCTGATAAAACTAAAGACTCTTCGGAGATATGAAGAATGCAGTACTACTCTATAGGTACTCAAGATTAACATGAGACTGGCAAAAACTGTGTGTGTTATGGCCCCCTTTAAATATCCAAGATTTAACAAAACTATATTTCATACCAATATATTAAAACAGATTTTCTAAATTGCCTAAATGTCAAAATTTGTACAATAACTACATCATGACAATATCTTTATAGAAAAATCCTAATACTCAACATGTTATCGCATTGTCACATATTTTTGTGTTGTTGTCTGCCCTAGTCCCTCCCTACCTATACTATAAATCGATATCTGAATATTTGTCTGCTAAATTATTCATATAACTTTACAATAATTATGTCCTTTAGCATACAGTTGTAGACTTAAAAATTAAGCTTTTCCCCGTCATAGTTTAATTAACAGGATTGGACACCAGTTATTTTGCCAAGAGATATCCTTTTTTATTATTTTATATGTCAGCATAGGAGAGAAAGACAATTTTCTGGAGAGGTGGTGCTTTCTCTATCTTTCTGGACACTCAGTTTGGACTTTATAGGCTGCTTAACCAGATAAATGAATTGCATTACCAGAAAAAAATTAGCTCTCAAGCTAACCACCGGATGAACCGAAAGAGAGAGAGCTTCAGCTCACGAACACTCTGAGAAGCTCTAACACACACATCTCTCGCTTTACTCAGCACAAAACCCCCATGCCAGTTTTATCGGGCTTAAGATGCGTTTAAGATTTGTGCCCCTGTTTAAGGCGATATTTTTCTTGCTGGCTCTCTGGTTATCTGTTTGTGAAATTGCCATTCTTGATCTTTTCTTTCTCTCTTTCTTTCTCTTCTTCTCCCTCTCTTTTGTTACTTTTCGTTATTCTGTATATATGTATTATTTGGTTAGTCATATGTATTCGTACTATCATTTATTAAAACCATTGTATTTACGTTTGATTGTCATTGTTGTCGCTCACAAACCATAGTCACTTTAATGTTCAGATCTTGCTACAAGCTTTCATATAGTATCGTTGAATACTTTAATTAATATCCTAATAGTTCAGAAAGTTATTCTTCGCGGCCAGAAGGATAATCTTCCTGAAGATTCCTGAAGAATAAAACTTTGTGAGAATTGATAAGAAGATTGTACTGTTGTTTCGCTGGACGAATGGATCAGTCGATTTTTAAATTAATTATTTAAAAGTTATTCTGTAGCCTATTGATTTGGCATATATATTCGTAGTTAATTGCAATCTATTGTTATTAACTATATATATACACTTACCTAAAGGATTATTAGGAACACCTGTTCAATTTCTCATTAATGCAATTATCTAATCAACCAATCACATGGCAGTTGCTTCAATGCATTTAGGGGTGTGGTCCTGGTCAAGACAATCTCCTGAACTCCAAACTGAATGTCAGAATGGGAAAGAAAGGTGATTTAAGCAATTTTGAGCATGGCATGGTTGTTGGTGCCAGACGGGCCGGTCTAAAGAATAATAATAATACAAATGCATAATATTAACTGATTATGAATACTAATAAAGAGTAATATTTAATAGTAAAATTTAATTTACACAGTATTTTCTGACTGACAATAGTAATGGGGTGCTACTGCTAATATTTGCTAGCAGTTTCATACTTATCTAAGGTATATCACAGGGAAAAGAGGCGACATGCATAACTAGCAAAAAAACAGATATGTGATAACTTTGAAAATTTATTCAAAAAAAAAAAAAAAAACTGAAACACGCTTTGCATATCTGGAATTTCTTTTGACTTGAAGGATGACTTGTTGAGGAGAGGTGTGCTGTTACTTATAGACGACTTGACATAAAATCTTTAAAATCTCATACTTAGGAGGGGCCCGATTCATATATAAAATTGGGGATCTGAATGACACAGACACTTAGGGTGAGCTTTTTTGGGCAAGTAAGCAACTAACTAACAAACCACGCAGAAACCGCTTAACAATGTTTTTTGCCCTTAATTTGTATGAAGCTTACACTTAAACTTACATGAAGGAAACAGGCAAATGAAACATTACATTACATTAATTTGTATGACAATTAATCCCCAGCCAAAACTTTACGACAGCCCTATCATTAACAACACAACTTCAGGCTATTAAATTATTGTTTATACCAAGGGTTTTCAAACTGGCATCTGGAGACCCCCAGGGGGCCACAAGGAATGCTAGCGGGTCCATGTTCATTTCACAAAAATGAATTGGTCAGAATTACGACTCTGCCTGGAATTCAATTGTGGATCGCATCCTGTACATTTGTGGGTGGCTTTCTGCGCATTTGTCGATCACCTCACACATTTGTGGATTTTGAAACATCAAGATGTGCACATAAATCCACAATGAATTGGACTTCATCCACCATCTACTCAAGCCACACTGACCAATCATAGCACGTTCTTGCAACAAACAATCCTGTTTTGTGTTAAAATCAGGGCTGTCTCACCCTGAAATAAATTAGCTAATTTATCTGCATTGGCTTAAATATGAAGTATAATAAGGTCCATAACAAGTTAATGCCAGACAGAGTTGTGTTATAAAACTTAACTGTCCATAAAAAAATCATTTGCAAATGTCATTCTAATTATTTTTTAATTAAATACATTTTTATTTTTATTATTTATCAAGAAAAATAAAACAATTCTAGTCCTATATAAGCCTGTGGAAGATATTAAATTAGACTTGAGGGAATGGGTTTGGTTAAGAGATGGACAGTTCACAGGCAAATTTGAACGCTAGAGTACATAATCTTTCTACAAAACCTATTGATTACTTTGACTTCTGCAAAGCAATTTCCAGAATAAAGGCCTTACAGACAGACACTGGCTGACCTGCCATGTCAAGTTTTGTTGATTAGGTGGAAAAAACTCAGGTGTTTCTTTTGTCTGTCAAATTGTGCATAAAAGTAAACTGAGCTGAGACTGTGCATTACAGTGATTTTACCACTTTTACTGCGTATATACACTTACCTAAAGGATTATTAGGAACACCTGTTCAATTTCTCATTAATGCAATTATCTAATCAACCAATCACATGGCAGTTGCTTCAATGCATTTAGGGGTGTGGTCCTGGTCAAGACAATCTCCTGAACTCCAAACTGAATGTCAGAATGGGAAAGAAAGGTGATTTAAGCAATTTTGAGCGTGGCATGGTTGTTGGTGCCAGACGGGCCGGTCTGAGTATTTCACAATCTGCTCAGTTACTGGGATTTTACAAAGAATGGTGTGAAAAGGGAAAAACATCCAGTATGCGGCAGTCCTGTGGGCGAAAATGCCTTGTTGATGCTAGAGGTCAGAGGAGAATGGGCCGACTGATTCAAGCTGATAGAAGAGCAACTTTGACTGAAATAACCACTCGTTACAACCGAGGTATGCAGCAAAGCATTTGTGAAGCCACAACACGCACAACCTTGAGGCGGATGGGCTACAACAGCAGAAGACCCCACTGGGTACCACTCATCTCCACTACAAATAGGAAAAAGAGGCTACAATTTGCACGAGCTCACCAAAATTGGACAGTTGAAGAAAAATGTTGCCTGGTCTGATGAGTCTCGATTTCTGTTGAGACATTCAGATGGTAGAGTCAGAATTTGGCGTAAACAGAATGAGAACATGGATCCATCATGCCTTGTTACCACTGTGCAGGCTGGTGGTGGTGGTGTAATGGTGTGGGGGATGTTTTCTTGGCACACTTTAGGCCCCTTAGTGCCAATTGGGCATCGTTTAAATGCCACGGCCTACCTGAGCATTGTTTCTGACCATGTCCATCCCTTTATGACCACCATGTACCCATCCTCTGATGGCTACTTCCAGCAGGATAATGCACCATGTCACAAAGCTCGAATCATTTCAAATTGGTTTCTTGAACATGACAATGAGTTCACTGTACTAAAATGGCCCCCACAGTCACCAGATCTCAACCCAATAGAGCATCTTTGGGATGTGGTGGAACGGGAGCTTCGTGCCCTGGATGTGCATCCCACAAATCTCCATCAACTGCAAGATGCTATCCTATCAATATGGGCCAACATTTCTAAAGAATGCTTTCAGCACCTTGTTGAATCAATGCCACGTAGAATTAAGGCAGTTCTGAAGGCGAAAGGGGGTCAAACACAGTATTAGTATGGTGTTCCTAATAATCCTTTAGGTGAGTGTATATGCAAACAAAGTTGAATACTGCTCGTCCAGTCAGAATCAGATTTCAGCTTGGGCTGCTTCAATGGAGTTATTGGTGTATAGTATTACTGAGTAGAATATTATGAGAGAGAGAGAGAGAGCATGTGATTATAGCTTTCTTTCTCTTGGTCAAGTCATGAATTTGTAAAAATAATAAATCAGTTTTCCATGTCCGTGTGCGGTGATGAAAGCAATATTTTTGTCATAGTGTCCTTTCAACAGGGATTTCACAATTCAGGCGTCAATGCATTGATCTCCATGAAACGTCAGATTTAGCATTTGCTTGTCAGTTGAACCTCGCTCAAGGTGGTGTGCAAATTTCAAATAATCTCTTTGTTTAAAATCTTATTTCATTTCTGAATTAATCAGAATTTTTTAATTGACTGAACGTTCTACTAACTCATAAAGACCGCCACCTAGTATATACAGTCAAACCAAAATTTATTCAGACGCCTTCAACATTTGATCACATTATCACAGTTTATTCGCTCTAGTTTAGAAAATGGTAATAAAGTATGACAAGAACTCAGAGTTAAACTTTGTCAGAACAAATTCATCTTGATAATGTCAGTTAACTTTGATAGAAAGGTATGTAATGGATTACAATCAACCAATCAGCTGTCAGCTGTTACATTTAAGTACACAATTAGATAATACCAATTTAGGTCAACCAATTACCAAGCAATGCTTAATTTTGTTCAGTCTGTGGTGTAAAAGGTTGCATTAGCAATTAAAAAAAAAAACACTTAAGCAAAACATGGTCAGGTCAAAGTGTCTGAATAATTTTCGTTTTACTGGTAGTCCACTGTATGAAGAATGTTTGGGTATAATATGTCACAGTTTACTTTATTTTGCTATCCTCAGTTACATAAATGAACTATATATGTCCTGCATCCACTAGTAAAAAAATTATATCTGGTGTCTGAATAATTTTTGGTTTGAATGTACATATTCCATATGTCCATTCTCAGCAGTTGAGCCAAGCTTAAATGCTAAGCTGTTATGTTTTCTCCTGCACCTAGTTTTTGGATTGCCTTCTTTGTTTTGCTGCTATTTTGGATCTATCTTCATCCTTTAGTCTGCCGTAACACATAATGAGTTGTTTTTGTGTTTGAAAGACACATTTGGCAGTAAGCTAACAGCAATGACTACAACAACAACAAAATTAACCAGTTAAAATCATCAAAATTAAACCAGAGTTTAATAAACCAGAGCTAACCATCGCCATTACCACTATCCTCAAAAACGAATCCATTAATACTGTTCAAATGCAATTAACAATAATGCCAAAAGTAAGTCTCACTGATTTTTTTGAAGGAATCATAGGAAGACTTTTAAAAGAACATGTACACTGAATCTGCAATTCATATGATTCTTTTTATAAATTCTTTCCCCTCTGCCAGTGCTGCTCATGGTGTTGTCCGTGGACTTCATTTTCAGCAGTTATTGCCAGCAGTCCTCAAAGTGGGCTTGCTCTCTTGACCTCTCTGACTCTGTTGCCAGAGCTTGAATAAATTTGGCTACAACTTGTGAACAAAATAAAGGCCATTCTCTTTGAAGACCTTAGATCTCTTCAGCTGCTCAACATAATCTTTATTTATGTCTTCCCTAAACCCAGCATCATAATTTATCAGGATGTCATCTAGTATATAATAATAATAATAATAATAATAATAATAATAATTTCAATTAATCAAATACAGGTGCTGGTCATATAATTAGAATATCATCAAAAAGTTGATTTATTTCACTAATTCCATTCAAAAAGTGAAACTTGTATATTATATTCATTCATTACACACAGACTGATATATTTCAAATGTTTATTTCTTTTAATTTTGATGATTATAACTGACAACTAAGGAAAATCCCAAATTCAGTATCTCAGAAAATTTGAATATTACTTAAGACCAATACAAAGAAAGGATTTTTAGAAATCTTGGCCAACTGAAAAGTATGAACATGAAAAGTATGAGAATGTACAGCACTTAATACTTAGTTGGGGCTCCTTTTGCCTGAATTACTGCAGCAATGCGGCGTGGCATGAAGTCGATCAGTCTGTGGCACTGCTCAGGTGTTATGAGAGCCCAGGTTGCTCTGATAGTGGCCTTCAGCTCTTTTGCATTGTTGGGTCTGGCATATCGCATCTTCCTCTTCACAATACCCCATAGATTTTCTATGGGGTTAAGGTCAGGCGAGTTTGCTGGCCAATTAAGAACAGGGATACCATGGTCCTTAAACCAGGTACTGGTTGCTTTGGCACTGTGTGCAGGTGCCAAGTCCTGTTGGAAAATGAAATCTGCATCTCCATAACGTGGGTCAGCAGCAGAAGTGCTCTAAAACTTCCTGGTATACGGCTGCGTTGACCTTGGACCTCAGAAAATACAGTGGACCAACACCAGCAGATGACATGGCACCCTAAACCATCACTGACTGTGGAAACTTTACACTGGACCTCAAGCAACGTGGATTGTGTGCCTCTCCTCTCTTCCTCCAGACTCTGGGACCCTGATTTCCAAAGGAAATGCAAAATTTACTTTCATCAGAGAACATAACTTTGGACCACCTAAGCAGAAGTCCAGTCCTTTTTGTCTTTAGCCCAGGCGAGACACTTCTGACGCTGTCTGTTGTTCAAGGAATTGAAACCCATGTCTTGCATACGTCTGTGCGTAGTGGTTCTTGAAGCACTGACTCCAGCTGCAGTCCACTCTTTGTGAATCTCCCCCACATTTTTGAATGGGTTTTGTTTCACAATCCTTTCCAGGGTGCGATTATCCCTATTGCTTGTACACTTTTTTCTACCACATCTTTTCCTTCCCTTCGCCTCTCTATTAATGTGCTTGGACACAGAGCTCTGTGAACAGCCAGCCTCTTTTGCAATGACCTTTTGTGTCTTGCCCTCCTTGTGCAAGGTGTCAATGGTCGTCAGCAGTCTTCCCCATGATTGTGTAGCCTACAGAACTAGACCGAGAGACCATTTAAAGGCCTTTGCAGGTGTTTTGAGTTAATTAGCTGATTAGAGTGTGGCACCAGGTGTCTTCAATATTGAACCTTTTCACAATATTCTAATTTTCTAAAATAAATAAACATTTGAAATATATCAGTCTGTGTGTAATGAATGAATATAATATACAAGTTTCACTTTTTGAATGGAATTAGTGAAATAAATCAACTTTTTGATGATATTCTAATTATATGACCAGCACCTGTAATTCAATTTTACAAATTTTGCAATTACAACCAACAAACAAAAAGGTTTTACGGAATAATAAAGTTATGTAAATAGCCTAACTTTGTATTTTGTAATTCTTTAGAAAGCCATCTATGCACTGTTGCTTTAAAGAAACTGGAGACTAATATATTGATCAGAAGAACCTATAATGATCATCATTAACTTTTTAATTCCACAAAAACCTTACAGAAACTTAACCCTGTATGCAGAAAAGTGGCCCTGGACTTTCTGGCACACATCACACCCGTTCTGCAACACATCACACTATAACACACCAGCTCATTAGGTGCAGAGCAATTTTTAGCACCACTTAGGCTACTAACATAAAATTATAACACAATACAGAAATATGAATGCTATTTAAATACTTACATTCTGGAACTGAGTGTAAAAATTATGTTTATGGGAAAAAAAAAAAATCTGGGCCACATGGGTTTGGAATTTTGTAAGGGTGAGTAAATGATAACAGAGTTATAATTTTTAGGTGAATTATCCATTTAACTGGCTTGCTTCCTTTTTAGTCAGCTGCAGTTTATAAGGCCTAGTTTATCTGACAGAAAGCACTTGGGATTTTCTTGTTCAAAAGAAAGGATTAAAGTAAATGACACATTTGTGTTGCCAGATCTTGCTAGAAAAACAGCGAACAAGAACAAGCCCATAAAAAACGAAATCAATCAAAAATAACAATTTTTTGTGACTCACACCTGCTCAATTTAATAATTCTGTAAACATGATTGTTGTATGAGCCAAGCTTAAACGGCAAGCCCAAAAACACATATAATAAGTGGACATGGCAACACTGCAAGAGCCCACACTACAAGTACAAGTGTGAAGCAGCCTTTACAAGTACAAACAAAACACGTCGCTGCCTCTGTTGACTGTGCTTTAGGTAAAATTGCTTAACATAATGAGTCTTTTGTTGCTGTAATATTACTTTTAGTCAAAATAGTGGATACCAAACACGCAAGATGCCAGATCGTTACTATGGTTACCATGGTGTCAATCATGGCAGTTTTGAAGTGAGTCGTGTTCCGTACACACACAGAATGATAATTTAAGGGTCTCACTCCCGCATTTAAATGCAGTGTTCAGCCCTGAAACTTTACAGTGTGTACGTGGCCCAAGAAGACAAGAAAGAGAAATCAATTCAGTACTCGCGCACAGTTTTCTGTGTGCACACATCTGAAGTGCGCACACAGAGAGCCGCTTCTTATATAGTGCCCGAATACAGAATTGAGTTCACTTTCACATCTTCCTGCACTTGAATGGAGAAATACACACACAATTATGTCAAAATATCCTCGTAAACACAGTTTTTTTTTTGTCTTAAGTGAACGCAAACAGTTAAGAAATAAAACGCATGTGGAACAGTTAATTGGATCTGTGCATTCAGTCCTAAAGTGACAGGAGCCTAATATTCCTGCTGCTGTCGCCATTAATAAAAATCAAACAACAAAAGAAAAAGACAAAATCACTCACTGACCTTGACGCAATAACTTTTGTAACTTGAATAAAGATAAATCTATATTTTATTTATACAAATAAAACTATGCAGTGTTATTTTACATTTGATTACTTTTGATTTCAATTTCTGTACATGAACATTTTATATGCACTATTATTTATTTGTTCTAATTTTATTACTGACTGTTTACTTATCTTTAATAGTGTTTGACATTTAGTAAGGCTAGTTGTTTTTGTCATATAGGCAAACGTTCCTTGTGTAAGTGTTCTTTAAGCTGCTGAACTTTGTTCATGCCATTCAGTTGCAACAAAATGTTTTTGACTAATATGTTTGATATCTAAATGTTTGACTTCATTTTTATTGGAATCGAAACTGGGAATTAATAAGAATCAAATTGGATAAGCAGTATCAGAATCTCTAAAATTAAAATGATACCCAACCTTAATGAACGCTCCCATTAATGTTGAGTAGAAACTGTGTTAAGGGTTGATGGTGTTAATAAATCTCTTGATTCTTCTTAATATTTTTTGGGACTAAACTTGTACATTCAGAAGCTGTTTCTTTTTCTCGATTAACATAATATTTTGATGCTTTTAATCTGTCAAATTTTATTGAATTCACTAACTGGTAATAACGTCAGAGAATGATATAAATATAAACAGTTCATCCTCATTTTTATATTTTATACTCCACATTTAGTTGTCCTCCCAGTGTTTCAGCTCTTGTGTTATCTGCACAGATCTCTTCAAACTGACTTGGCTTATTTTGTCAGGTTTATTCTCCCTGTTGCCTGCCTCTTGTATAGCACGATCATTTTGCTTTCTTACTCCTTTGCCTCCTCAGCTCAACCTGGTTTTCATGCACTGTTGAACTCCACTTTCTTGAAAAGAAATGAGGGCTTCACACAGCAGCCTGCATCAATTGCAAGTCACTGTTTTTTTGTGCTAGACAGGCTTTACCTCACTTACTGCATTCTGCACCACCAAACACAATATCAGCTCATTGTTTGGAACATAGGCCTGCCTCTTGTTTGGAATCAGCTTATTTTGTTGATTTTATTTCACCCACAAAATTTAATTTATCTTTGGTAAACAAACAAATTAATGAATACACACATAAAGGTGCATCTCGCAAAAGTACCCCTAAATCAAAAGAAAGAAATAAGAAATTGTATTTGTTTCTTTGTTTGTGTGCACTACCATTTATTTTTTGCACTACCTTTATGCCTTCAATAATTTTAATTGTATATGTTTTATTTGATTCTTAGTACTATAGTGCAGTTTTTTGTTTTGTTTTTGCTTAATTATCATTAAATAAACAACAAACAAACAAACAAAACACTTTGTCTCGTTATCCAAGCGTGGTGAATGAAGATTCAAATAGACTTTAATAACAGGTAGCAAACCTTAACTGAGCTCAGTGTAGACGTTAACGAGAACTGACAATGAAGAGAGAATGTCCGAGGAGGAACCAGAGTGCCCGAGGACTGAGGAGGAAATGGTGCAACAGAGGACCAAGCCGTAGCCGGAGCCCGCTGGAGCTGAAGGGGTGGAGAGACGGATGGCTTGAAAGTCCATGGCACAGGCAGGGTGATGGCTGACCGAGGTGGAGCTAGAGAGAGGAGGGAGCCTAGTGAAGCCGTAAGGATGACGGCCTCTGGTGGAGCTGAGGGCGGGAAGAGCCCAGGCGAATCCATCAGAGCAACCAGCCGAGGTGGAGTGACGGGACCAACAACTGGAGGTGGAGCCGGGGATCCACTGGCCCAAACAAAGCTGGTGACCGTAAGCTCCGAGGCTCATCCACATCGCACAGTGATGGGCGAGGTGCTGACGAGAAGCAGTGAAGGCAGGGCTGACAGACTGACTGGATGAGGGAGAGGAGGCTGGGTGGGGTCCGCGATGATAACACAGTCTCAATACAGGACATTGATACATATATATTGCTGGGCAGGACCAGCGGTGATGAAGACAATACTGGGCAGGGTTGGGTGGGTTGCACAAACTCTGTCTCCCAATCAATCAGCCAAACCTCAGTGTCCAGATCCTCCAACGCTCCCTCTGTCATGGATGTTGCCAGCTCACACTGATGTTGGTGGACGTGGCTGCATGCTCCTTCAAGGTGAGAGGCACAGGCTCAGGGTCTGTGGTGGGCTCAGGCTTGTCATCCGTGGGCCTGGGTGGCGGTTGGTTGGGTTCTGGGATTGCCGATGCGGGTCCTGGTGTGCTTTGGGGGTGCATGCTTTTCAGACAGTGAAGGCCTCTCTCCATGTCCCCTCCGTCATGTCTGGTAGGTTCGAGCGGCTGGTGGCTAATTCGCCCTAATCCAATACAGTGATTTAAGCATCCCCTCATCAAAGGCAGTCCATTGGGCGAGTGTGCAAAAATGAATGGAATAATCCAAAAAGGAAAGCCCTTTCCAGACTTCCAACTCAGCGAACATCTCTGCATAATCCATATCTGGGTCGGTACTTCTGTCACGTTATCCAAGCATGGTGTAGGTAGAAAGGCAGAATGAAGAAACATAATGTAACCATTATGCTTAGGAAACATAAGTTTTCTCGACGGGTTTCATGAGATTCACTCACATTCATACCACACAGAGAATATCTCAGACTCCTCTCAGATCTCCGTGCCAAAAACAAAATAGTCTCCTCATCAAGGAGATGAAGCTCTGTATACATTGTATACATTTACAGTTCATTTATGTAAGTGAGGATAGCAAAATAAACTAAACTGTGACATATTATACCCAAAAATTCTTCATACAGTGGACTATCAGTAAAATGTATAAACATTTGGGACCAAAATTATTCAGACACTTTGACCTGACCATGTTTTGCTTAAGTGTTTTTTCTTTAATTGCTAATACGACCTTTTACACCACAGACTGAACAAATTAAGCATTGCTTAGTAATTAGTTGACCGAAATTGGTATTATCTAATTGTGTACTTAAATTTAACAGTTGACAGCTGATTGGTTGATTGTAATCCATTACATACCTTTATATCAAAGTTATCTGACATTATCAAGATGAATTTGTTCTGACACAGTTTAACTCTTGAGTTCTTGTCATATTTTATTACCATTTTCTAAACTATAGCAAATAAACTGTGATAATGTGAGAAAATGTTGGAGGTGTCTGATTCTTAGTACTGTAGTGCAGTTTTTTTTATTTTTATTGTTTTTGCTTAATTATCATTAAATAAACAACAAACAAACAAAGCCCTTTCCAGGCTAACTCAGCGAACATCTCTGCTAATCCATAACTGGGTCGGTTCTTCTGTCACGTTATCCAAGTGTGGTGTAGGTAGAAAGGCAGAATTATGAAGCATAATGTAACCATTATGCTTAGAAAACTAATGTACCATTATGCTTAGAAAACTAAGCATAATGGTAACAGACATGTTCTCGACAGGTTTCATGAGATTCTCTCACATTCATACTACACAGAGAATATCTCAGACTCCTCTCAGATCTCAGTGCCAAAAACAAAATAGTCTCCTCATCAAGGAGATGAAGCTCTGATTTGGGATGGAATATTAAATTATACGCTAATGACTGTGCTGTAGCTGCCATCATTAATGCTTGTTAAGGATATGAATGATTATTGTCAAGACTGTGTAGCTTTTGATTGGATTTAGTTTCGTCTTTGATTTGTGACCATTTCTCTTTCCTTTCGAATGACGGATTTAATATTTCAAATAAATATCCTCTGCAGTCATTCAGTTTGAATGTTTGGCATGCACCAGGACAAAATTATCTGAAAAACAAAGATAAAAGATGAAAAAAATATTGCTCCAGGACTGTAGCTGTGCATGACACCGGTGTTACAAACCATTACCGTCACGGCTTCAAACTATGGGCCCTTGCAGGTAAATTCCTTAAACTGAGCACACACACAACAGGGAACATAAAGTTTACACACCTTGAGTTTCACAAAGAGAAGGTTAAGTAAAGATTTAATGGGCACCTTGGAATATGTTTAAAACAAAAAAATGAAAAAAAAAGAATAGCAGCAGGTAAAGAACAGAAGAAATGACATCAAAGCGTGTGTTGGGGAAAACAAGGAAAAATTGTTCGCTCTCACAATACACTTGGTATTAATAGATTTAGAATTTGTTTCACCAATAACTTCTCCAGGTCTTCTGCATATGTCAAGATGCTTTTTAAAAAGAAGTAGAGAAGCCCTTGTGTGTCCACGTCTCACAAAGGAAGTTGGGGGCTTGCTGCAGTAATTTTATTCACAATCTTTATTATTTGGTATATAGACCAGACTATATTACTGTACTGTACAGACATGCTTACAATGGATTGATGTGATAGAAAATGGTCAAAATCTTATTGCATGAATATATGAGAATTGGGGCGGTTGTAACACTGTCAGTTTAAGCTAATAAAATTAGCTACAGAGATATAATCATTATCGTACATGAGCACCATCTTCCTGAGGTCATGGTAATTATTATTATTATTTTTTTTAAATCTGGGTTGTAATTGAATTTGTGATCAGATCAATGCATGTTAAATGACAAAATTAAATTTGATATATATATATATATATATATATTATCTACATGTTAAAAGATACACACAATATTAAGTAACAGGCAAGATTTTCTGCAAAAAAAATGGCATTGTTTATTAATTATTTGCATCCACAGCTGATTGGTTGATTGTAATCCATTACATACATTTCTATCAAAGTTATCTGAGATTATCAAGATGAATTTATTATGATACAGTTTAACTTGTTTAACAGAGTTCTTGTCATATTTTATTACAATTTTATAAACTATAGCGAATAAACTGTGATAATGTGAGAAAATGTTGAAGGTGTATGAATACATTTTGGTTTGACTGTATGTAACAATGACACAGTAAAATAAAGTGTTACCTTTGTTTCTATGGTTTCTGATTATTACCACACCTGTTCTGTTTTCCCTTGATTGCTCCCATATAAGCCTTTAGTTCATTTAGTTCTTCGGTGTCATTTCAGTTTTATGTGGTTTGTGTTTTCTCTTATGTTTCTATATATCTCTTACGAAAATGATCCATGGTTTTACTACAAATAAAACTGAAAAACCATGGTAATTGTAGTTAAACCATGGTAACCACAAATTAACCATGGTTTTGCTACTCTAACCATAGTTTATCCATGGTATTTGTGGTAAAACTGTGGTTATATAAATGGTAATCAATTAGCCAAAAAACATGGTTACTACACTTTTACTATAATAAAACCATGGTTATTTTTCGTAAGGGATATCTCATGAGTGTTTCTAAATAAAGATTTTTTGTTGAACTCCATCGTTGTACATACTGCAGACCACCACCGTTACAACACATGACATAACAAAAAAGCAATTCCATTTTCATTACATATTGCTGGACAGCATATAAAACACGTAGCTTATATTGGTAGCTTACATTTTTGTAAATCCGTGTGAATGGATATTGTGTGAACAGGAACATTATCCGTAGGGTTTAATATGAAGTTGGCCCACCCTTTGCAGCTATAACAGCTCCAACTCTTCTGGGAAGCCTTTCCACAAGGTTTAGGGGGGTGTTTATGGGAATTTTTGACCATTCTTCTAGAAGCGCATTTGTGAGGTCAGGCACTGATTTTGGCCGAGAAGGCCTGGCTCGCAGTCTCCGCTCTAATTCATCCCAAAGGTGCTCTCTCAGGTTGAGGTCAGGACTCTGTGCAGGCCAGTCAAGTTCCTCCACACCAAACTCGCTCATCCATGACTTTATGGACCTTGCTTTGTGCACTGGTGCACAGTCATGTTGGAACAGGAAGGGGCCATTCCCAAACTGTTCCCACAAAGCATGAAACTGTTTCAAATGTCTTGGTATGCTGAAGCATTAAGAGTTCCTTTTACTGGAACTAAGGGGCCAAGCCCAACCCCTGAAAAACAACCCCACACCATAATCCCCCCTCCACCAAACTTTACACTTGGCACAATGCAGTCAGGCAAGTATCGTTCTTTTGGCAACCGCCAAATCCAGACTCATCCATCAGATTGCCAGACAGAGAAGCGTTATTCGTCACTTCAGAGAACACGTCCCCACTGCTCTAGAGTCCAGTGGCGGCGTGCTTTACACCACTGCATCCGACACTTTGCATTGCACTTGGTGATGTAAGGCTTGGATGCAGCTGCTCGGCCATGAAAACCCATTCCATGAAGCTTTTTACGCACTGTTTTTGAGCTAATCTGAAGGCCACATGAAGTTTGGAGGTCTGTAGCTATTGACTCTGCAGAAATGCACCCCAGCCCTGACCCAGCTCTGTGATTTTATGTGGCCTACCACTTCATGGCTGAGTTGCTGTTGTTCCCAATTGCTTCCATTTTGTTATAATACCACTAACAGTTGACCAAGGGATATTTAGTAGTGAGGAAATTTCACGAATGGACTTATTGCACAGGTGGCAACCCATCACTGTACCACACTTGAATTCACTGACCTCCTGAGAGCGACACATTCTTTCACAAATGTTTGTAGAAGCAGTCTGCATGCCTAGATGCTTGATTTTATACACCTGTGGCCATGGAATTGATTGGAACACCTGAATTCAATGATTTGGATGGGTGTCCCAATACTTTTGGCAATATAGTGTATATGTCATTACTTTCCTGATATTCTCCTGCATGCTCTGTTAGTTTAATAAAGACTGTTTATGTTTATATATCTGTGTAAAGCGTGTTTGGATGAATACTACACATGACAAATATAGGGAGTGTTTAAATAATTACATTTGAAATGTTTATGTAAAACTACTTCCATGTTTATTAAAATGTATTAAAAGATTTATTTTTTTTGCAACCCATACATGTCCAAAACTGTTTTCTAATTTAGTTCATGTAATCTTGTAATGAAACATTTTTCAGCTGATTGTCCATTTCATTTTAATCATCTTTTTGTTTTATCAATTGAGAATCTTGTTTCTTTTCAGGCTGACTGGAATGAATTTGCCATCCCCTGTCATCAGTAGCAAGAATTGGCTGCGGCTTCACTTCACGTCTGACAGCAACCATCGGAGGAAAGGATTTAGTGCCCAATATCAAGGTAAGGGGTCGCCGTGTGTAGAACACTAGAGGAGAGGAGCGCTCATTATTGGCAGATGTGGGACAGTTGGCAGTAAAAGACAGCACATCCCTTGGTGTCTTCTGCTGTAGCTAAAAATGACACCTTGGCTTGTCTTTGACTCAATAAGCAGAAACATTGCCGGAATGATGATTACAGCGTCCCATCAAACCCATTCCCCCCCAACCACCCTCCCCCAGCCTTTAAATTGGGAAATCAGTCACGACAGTAGTGAGGGAATTCATGTTCCTAACATGAATAACACAAGATGAGGCCCTTTTAAATCATTTTCATGATATGCGTTTATGATCGTGTTTTCTATTTGCATAATAAGCGAGGGATGCTGTGAATCTCAGGGGAAGCTCAGTGGATTTGTTGAATGTGTTACATTTTAGAGCGTCGTACATAAATGCACTTTCTTTGTATATATATTTTAAAAATATATATGCTTTTGAAATATTGCAATTTGTGTAAGCTTTAAATCATGGTCATGTTTAGAATAGAAAATAGTCACAATCTTAGTGAACAAATAGGTGAGAACGGGGATGGTTGTAACACTGTCAGTTTAAGCTCGTAGAAAGTAGCCGCAGAGATGAAATCACTAGCATACCATCTTCCGAGGTGACAGTAAATAAATAAATATTAAATAAGGAAACAGGTAAGATTTCTTTACATTTATTGACTATCTATTTGATTTATTTATTTACTGTTTGTATCTATTGATTTTTTTTTTTTTTTTTAAATGCATTTATTTAAATAAGAATCAGAATAAATCTGTTCATTGTGAAAACTTACCTGTTTCTTTCCTATTTTCATTTATGGATGACAAATTACATTAAGTTGGTTAAAACTGTGTAATCCAAAAGGACTGACATTTGATATGCAGTTCAGTTATTTAATTATTTTTAATGCATCACGGCTGACCAGATGAGCAGGGTTGTGGCACTACTTCACAAAGTACTAGTACTGAACACACGCATGTGTGTTTATAGTACTAACTATGTGTGTTTATAAAGGTTAGGGATAAGTAATAGATTTATGACATTTTTGATATAAAATGGTCATATTTATTTGCTACAACTGACAATTGGACTTGGTGAAACAAATTTTGCATGTGAAAAGTGAATTTATTTTATGATTCCCAGGTCATAATTGGCATCCTACATGACATAACTACAGAACTGAATTCAGAATTACTTTGAAATCTAAATTGGCAGAATATTTTCTGTGCAACAATAATTGAATCTCTGATGACTCAATAAGTGAAATTTACCTTTATTCTTTAAGGTGGCAATGTCTGATACACTATGACGTTATGTTTCACTCATAATTACTGCAGGCATGAAACGAAAAAATACACAAGTATCATCAGCAAAACTTGAAATGGCTCAGCGATTTACTGCAGAGCACTCACTGACAAAATATTAGTCTCACTGTCACTTGATAGTGGATCTGGTGAAGAAGCTGTCTGTGTTCAAAATATTGATGTTGAAGACATTGAAAATGATAGTTTTGAGTATATGGTTGAGATGGCGAATATGAGCCAGATGCTGAATGTACTGGGAAATGAGCTCTTATGATGACAATGATGATGCTAAAAAAGCATCTGCTCAAATTTAACCCTTCCAAGTTCCAAAAGGTAACGAAATATGCTTTATTTTATTCTTTTGTAATTGTTATTAAAATATCAGTTTGATACTATTGCGGAAGTTAGAGATCCATCCGTGTTAGATATAAATCTAAACGCCTGAATATGTAATAATATGTAATAACATTCATGCATTTAAGGGTTAAGATCTGTCATACCCCTGCTAATTAAGAAAATACCTCTGCCCATCAGAATGGTCTCATTTTGATGGCCCACGCATGACTAATTCATAGAGAGTTGCTTGTATTCAATGAGGTGTTGGCACTCTTGGGCACTCGACAGGCTTTGGTAACTGTATAAATGGATTGTGATTTCTACTTCTACACACTTTACCTTTACCCTCTCTCAACAGTGAAGAAGGCCATCGAGCTGAAATCCAGAGGGGTGAAAATGCTTCCGAGCAAGGATACAAGTCACAAAAACGCAGTCTGTAAGTACACTTAAAGTCAGTTCAAATAAGCACCTATAATACGCTGGACCTAATAAGCTTCTTTCACTGTGGGCCATACAGTCTCGCTAGAGGTAAAACATGAGGTAAAATGTGGAAACTTTACACCTCCTTTCTTAAACGTTCTTCCTCATCTTGACACATTTGTATTTTTCCATTACATGTATAGCAAAATCTCCACTGTTTAACATTTCGGAGCCACGCCAGTCTAGCATAGACTTTATTACATGGCTCTCTGGAATACTTGATTCTGTTTGGTCAATCACAGCATTACACTTTCAAAAACATTTTGTATAATTGCAGTTAACCGTATTTCGAATTCGACTTCGGCTTCCAACGATTATGAAAACAAGATAATCGCGGTAAAACGATTATTGTGCCGCTGCCCCATTCTGTCCAGTGCACCATCATTTCCTTCACAGTGGTGCACTTCCGTTCCTCCCTAAGCAAAACTTAACATCCAAATCAACTATGTGAGTGTTATAAAATGCAGTCGACTGTTGCTAAACTGCGGGATGTTTTTGATATTAAACAGTGTTTTTAAAAAGTGCATTAAGCCGGGAAAGAGATGCTGTTCCCTAAGTGGCCTCCTGTGCGCATGCTCCAAGACGGAGCTGAACACGCATAAGTGACGTATACTATGGGCTTCATATACGCACCTAAACGATCAAATAACCTACACACAAATATTTTGAAATACGTTTTGGTAATATCCTCATAAACCCGGTTGGTTATGTCTTAAGTGAATGCAAACACTGAGAAAGAGCACATGTGTAACAGTATATTGGGTCCGTGCAGCTCTTAAAGTGACAGCAGTCTAATAAATCTGCTACAGTCATTATTGTTAATCAAAGAAAATACAAAGATAAAATCTCACTGCTCTTGAATGGATAAGCTGTAGTTTTAAATAAAGATTAGGCTTTTTAATGTATGCAGCTAATGTATGATTACTTTATTCAGTTTCTGTTGTAGGCTATTACTTATCTGAATGCCTTTCTGAAAAACCTAAAGCACTGTTTTTTTTTTTTCTGTTGTATTTTTTGTCGGTTTTGTTTATTGTACTTATTTTATTGCTGACTGTTTACTTGTCTTTTGTAACTGTTTTGAGGACTTTTTACTTGCATTAATTAACCTAGTATTAGTTTTTGCTAAAGTATCGATAATTGTGAAATTTCACAGACAATTAAAATTACTCATATCATGAAATAAGACTTTCAGTATTGATGGATTAATGGTTATTATGTATTATGTAGTTCACGGATCACTTCTTGAGGGATTTAAACTTACAACCATTCATTTACTAACCAATATCATTAACCACCACGCCTGTCATGATCCCAGCCTGGGTTTCCCTGTCTTGGGAGGACTTTTGTTATTTCCTGCCTTGTGCCATGTGTTGTAGTCCTTTGTAGTTTTTCATCATGATTAGTTTTCCCCTGGTGTTGCCTGTTAACCACTCCCCCTTGTTATCTTGTTATCCTTTTTCCCCTTTGTGTATTTATACCTCTTTGCTTCAGTTGTTGTTGGTCGGTCGATGTACTCCTGTATGTGTGTTCTTGTCATTGCGCTCCTGCCTGTTTTGGATACCCTTGTTCTTGGACTTTCTGTGTGTTGTTTGTTATTAAATCATTCATACTGCACTTGGATTCTCACTCAGCTTCATCCCTGCTCACATGTTACAATGCCACACTTTTAAAAATCTAAAAGATCAATGTAATACTTTTGGCGGAAGGAATGCTAATATGCTTAAAGCACAGCGGTGCTTCTGATAAATATATCATTTATACATTATTCATTAATGAAATGAATGGAAACATGAATTAAATAAAGCTGAACTGTTCCATTCTCTTCGGCACAACTGCATTCTTCTGTCACTATTGTGGCCTTGCTTGTTTTCATTATGAGTTTAATAAAGATGCCCTTGATGATATTCGTAATAGGATGGAGGAAGCTACTCAACGTTATGCTGTATGGATGATTTCGCCCGTTCTGCGCTTCGTTGAACATGTTCCTTGGAAATTAGCATTACAAAAGCAAAGCTGCTGACTCTGTGAAGTACACCACTTCAGCTTCTACAAAATGTATACAGTGTGTGTGTGATGACAATAGCTTGTTTATGGACATTCAGACAGTCATTACATACAACATGAGAGAAGCTGCCTAGCGTTTTCATGACAAACGGTTCACTTACAGCAGATGAAGAGATTTTACTAAAACAAACCAAAAAGTCAGTCATTTTAGTTGCTCATATTAATATGGCTTTTAAGATTAATCATATGGTATGCAATGTAGCTGTTTTATAGTGTTAGTAAGTCTTACAAAGCCAGACCTTTGACTGTCGGCATACCAACTCTGGTCCACTTTGTATTCTGACCAAGAACAGCCCACTTAACATGAGCAAATTACATCGGAACTGTTGATTTCAGCACAACATTTTATTAAAAGTCAAAATAATACAAATAGACTTATATAGCTTTATTAACTTTTTAAAAAGTTAATGAACTACTCATCCAATAAAGCATTGGAAATAATCAAATCAGAAATTGTGGTACAATGCAAAACTATTGACTATACTGTATAATAAAATATATTTGACTTTTATTGCAAAATATTCAGGTATATTTACATATATATTAGTTTTTTGAGACACTAGGGACCTTATTGCATGTATAGTTTTCCAACAGGAATTTGGCTATTAAATAAGATTGTTTAAAAGTTGAAAACATACTGAATTATTACAGAAGCACATACCATAAATAAACCTCAAAGCTCATGAAAGATCTGTCTTAAAAGGTTTATACATTATTGCTAAAAATGGCTAGATTTCTCTAAGGAAAATGAATGTGATTTTTACACTTGGTAAAACACTTTGGTAGCTAAATCTGGAAGAAGTTAGCGAAGTGCCTTACAGCACCTTTAAGAGCCGCCCTTAGATCTTTGATTGGAATGAAAGTACACTTGGCATTTATGTATTAAACGTTTACATGTGCATTATAAGAAAGTCTTTGACACATATTGAGGTGATCGCAGGGCACTACTGGAGGAAAATAAATGCCCAAGAAAAAGATCAGAAAAAAAGGACACCAGCTTTGATCACACAGAATAACTTTAGAGACTGATATCAACAATCAGAAGAGATGACATTTGAAGACCACATCAAAAAGAAGGACATGACAGGTGATCAAAAAGCCTCACTCCACAAGTGAAAAGCTTGGGCTGCTCTCTCTCACACTCACACACACACACACACACGCACACGCACACACTTGCAAATACATTGACCTTACCCAATGGTGGCCATATTTGGCGGCCATATTTGCAATGCCTCCTGGCAGGTATTTCTGGCATCCAAGACCAAGTCCAGTCTAATTCAGTGTTGGAATCCTAAAATTTCCAAAGGCTGCTTGCCGAACTGAAATCAGCAGCAAAATTTGACATGAACTTTCCGATAAACATTGTTTCTTCAACTCAAATAGCATTAAAAATCATATTTTTCAGGCTAGACCCGCCAATGCGCATGTGCAGGTCCTCAGTGCATGCCTCGAAACACTGACTGTTTCTATAGCAACCAGAGCTTCTAACGGCAGCTGCAGTGACACGACCCTTTTACCAATAAGCTATTGACTCTTTTATTTAGAAGGAGGAACTTATTTCACCATATTGCACGTTAAACCTTCTTCCATTCACATTACTTCCGTTCAAGTAATATGAGTGCACCATCTTTCTAGATCTAAAGTTTTTTTTTACCTCATGATCCAAGTGTTTTTAAGAGATCTTACTGACATTTTATGTGCTATTAGGGAGAAAGCTTAAAAAAATAGATGTGACCCTGGACCACAAAATCAGTCATAAGGGTCAGTGTTTTGAAATTGAGATTTATACATCATCTAAAAGCTGAATAAATAAGCTTTCCATTGATAGGACAATATTTGGCCGAGATACAACTATTTGAAAATCTGGAATCTGAGGGTGCAAAAAAATCTAAATATTGACAAAAGCGCCTTTAAAGTTGTCCAAATGAAGTCCTTAGCAATGCATATTACTAATAATAATAAGTTTTTTAAATATTTAAGGTAGGACATTTCGAAATATCTTAATGGAACATGATCGTTACTATCGATCATTAATATTCTAATGATTTTTGACATAAAAAAGAAAAATCTATAATTTTGACCCATACAAGGTATTGTTGGCTATTGCCACAAATATATCCGTGCAACTTATGACTTGGTTTTGTGGTCCAGGGTCACATATATTATCAATCAATCATTGTACATTGATGGTCTATGGATATATGTGTGTAGACATAATATTTATATTTTATTTTTATATTATTATATCTGCCTTAAACTTATAAATTACAGACAAAAATATATAGTTCTGCTCTTGTGTATCTAGGTTACTTGTTACTAACAGGCATAATTTATTAATCAAAAGTGCCTTTTTTGTAGTTTCCATATTAATGTTATACTTCACTAGCCTAAAGAATGCGCAGTCATAAGTCCAGTTCAAGGTGTTAAATTTGCTCTTGCAAATGTATTGCTATTTATAAGATGATAGTTTGGTATGCCAATCCTTAATATTTTATGTTAAAAGGTGCAACAGGATTTTTTAAAATAATTATTTTAAATTAGAAATATTTTTATTTAGAACGTCTCGGTTACGTATGTAACCCTCGTTCCCTGAAGGAGGGAACGGAGAAGTACGTCGGAACTGACCGACGAATTGGGATCTGTTTTCAGAGACCAATCTACTTCGAGTGATTAAAAACGAGCCAATGGACATTGGCATGCGGTTCACGCATTCCACGCACCGCCCCGCAGCGCGGGTATAAATACGGAAGTGGAACACCGCATCATTGCTTTTCAACTGAGGAGCCGAGATAGGTGACTCGGCCTTCAGCTGAAGCACAGCACCTGGCGACGGGACGTACGTCTCCGTTCCCTCCTTCAGGGAACGAGGGTTACATACGTAACCGAGACGTTCCCTTTCAGTCGGTCACGTTCGACGTACGTCGGAACTGACCGACGAATTGGGATCCCTACTAACACGCCAGAGATGCTGGCCCTTCCAGCGCCCTGACCGAGCTCGCTGGACCACACCTAGGTTGGTGCGGAAGTCAGGGCTCCAGTCAGGGAGGCCAGTCACTGCTGTTCCTGCAAGACCCACTCAGCGTGACTATTGGATAACGCTGGGAAAGCGTGCCCGTCTCAGGAGATGGTACACTGCGGAGCCACGTCCTTCAGTGGAAGGAGAGGTGGAATTACTCATAAGGACTAACCTAGCAGGGTAGTGCTACCTATGGCAGTCTCTGGGGTGGATCCAACCTGGTCCCAGGGGGGAAAGAACACCACCAGAGACGACAGAGCGGGCTCTGTCAAGGGAAAGACACAGGGCTAGCCGAGTAGGGTAGCTGGTACCGTGGAGAATACACATATGGGGTTGCCGTTAGGGAACCGCTACATATGGAACCCAGCCTAACACACACGTTCCACAAGCATACGGGTGTAGGCCTGGTGTCGGACGGCCGCAACGTCTGACACCGAAGGGGTGACGGAGGAGCTCGACAGGGTTAGCCGATTCCGGGGAACACAACTGGAGACAATAGACGCACATATCCGGCCCGGAGGCGGGAGTGGCGTATGCAAGCCGACACTAGAACGGGTACTTAGCGCTACTGGCCACTGGGGGCGAGGATGCGGGAAGATACCGGCTCTACACAGAGGCTATAAAATCTAGCGAACGTGTTAGGTGTCGCCCAGCCCGCAGCTCTACATGTCTGTCAGCGAGGCGCCTTGAGCCAGCGCCCAGGAGGAGGCTACACTCCTAGTGGAGTGAGCTCGCACCCCGAGCGGGCAAGGCACGTCTTGGGACTGGTAAGCCAAGACGATAGCATCCACTATCCAGTGGGCTAACCTCTGCTTGGAGACAGCCTTTCCCTTCTGCTGGCCTCCGTAACAGACGAAGAGCTGTTCTGAGGTTCTAAAGCTTTGAGTTCGGTCCACGAAGGCGCGAAGAGCGCGGACGGGACAGAGCCAAGCTAGGGCTGGGTCTGCCTCCTCCAAAGGCAGCGCTTGCAGGTTCACCACCTGGTCCCGGAAGGGAGTGGTGGGAACCTTGGGCACGTATCCAGGCCGGGGTCTCAGGACAACGTGAGAGTTGGCCGGCCCGAATTCTAGGCACGATTCGTTGACCGAAAGTGCATGCAGGTCCCCTACCCTCTTGATTGAGGCCAATGCAGTCAGGAGCACTGTCTTCATGGACAGGATGTTTAGCTCGACTGACTGTAAAGGCTCGAAGGGAGGGCCCTGGAGCACTCTGAGCAACAGGGCTAGGTCCCAAGAGGGTACCGAGGTTGGCCGAGGAGGATTTAGTCTCCTCGCACCTCTGAGGAACCTGACGATTAAGTCGTGCTTACCTAAGGACTTACCTTCAACTACATCGTGATACGCCGCTATTGCGGCGACGTACACTTTGAGGGTGGAGGGAGACAGCCTTCTCTCCAACCCATCTTGTAGGAAAGAAAGCACGACATTAATCGAACACCTTCGGGGGTCTTCCCGGCGGGAAGAACACCATTCAACGAACAGGTTCCACTTCAGCGCATAGAGGTGCCTTGTAGAGGGGGCTCTAGCTGAAGCGATGGTGTCTGCCACTGCCTGTGGCAGGCCACCTAGAACCTCCGCGTCCCGTCCAGGGACCAGACATGGAGTCTCCAGAGGTCTGGACGCGGGTGCCATAGAGTGCCCCGCCCCTGAGAAAGCAGGTCCTTCCTCAGGGGGATCGGCCAGGGAGGGGCTGTCGTGAGGAGTGAGAGTTCGGAGAACCAGGTCCGGTTGGGCCAGTAGGGCGCAACTAACAAGACCTGCTCCTCGTCGTCCCTGACCTTGCACAGTGTCTGTGCGAGAAGGCTCACTGGGGGAAACGCATACTTGCGTAGGTCCCGGGGCCAGCTGTGCGCCAGTGCATCTGTACCGAGGGTGCCCCCGGACAGGGAGTAATACAACTGGCAATGGGTCGAGTCCGGAGAGGCGAACAGGTCTACCTGCGCGGCTCCGAAGAGGTCCCATATCAGCTGGACGCTCCGGGGGTGGAGTCGCCACTCTCCCGGAGGTGTCGGCTGACGAGAGAGCTCGTCGGCTGTCTGGTTCAGCGCACCTGGGATGTGAATGGCCCGAAGCGACCTCAGACGCTTCTGACTCCACAGGAGGAGATGGCGGGCGAGCCGGAGCATGCAACGGGAGCGTAGACCACCCTGACGGTTGATGTACGCAACGGCCGCAGTGCTGTCCGTACGGACCAGAACGTGTTTTCCCTGTAGCGGCTTTTTGAAGCTGCCAGAAGCTCTAGGCAATTGATATGCCAACGCAGTTGGGGCCCCGTCCACAGACCCGCAACTGAGTGCCCGTTGTACGTGGCCCCCCAACCCGTGGAAGAGGCATCCGTGAAGACCACAGCATGCCTGGACACCTGTTCTAGGGACACTCCGGCCCGTAGAAAGGCAGGGTCCGCCCACGGATTGAAGGTTTGGCGACAGTAAGGAGTAACTGAGACCCGGTACTGGCCGCGCTGCCACGCCCATCTCGGGACTGGGTGGTGAAGCCAGCATTGAAGCGGTCTCATATGAAGCAATCGGAGCGGCGTTACCGCGGCTGCAGATGCCATATGCCCCAGGAGCCTCTGAAAGAATTTCAGTGGGACCGCTGTCCTGCCTTTGAACGTATTCAAGCAGTTCAACACTGACCGGACTCGCTCCTCTGTGAGGCGCGCAGTCCGGTTGACCGAGTCCAGCTCCATACCGAGATAAGAGATCCTCTGTGTGGGACAGAGTTTGCTCTTCTCTCTGTTGACCCGAAGGCCCAACAGGCTGAGGTGACGTAGCACCAGGTCCCTGTGTTCGCACAACTGCTCCCGGGACTGGGCCAGTATGAGCCAGTCGTAGAGATAGTTGAGAATATGAACGCCGCGTTCTCTGAGCGGAACAATGGCTGCCTCCGCGACTTTCGTGAAGACGCGAGGCGACAGGGACAGCCCGAAGGGCAGGACTTTGTACTAAAATGCCCTCCCCTCGAACGCAAAGCGAAGGAACGGTCTGTGTCGAGGGAGAATGGAGACATGAAAGTACGCGTCCTTTAGGTCGATCGCTGCGAACCAATCCTGGGGACGGATGCATTCGAAAATGCGTTTCTGCGTTAGCATTCTGAATGGGAGCTTGTGCAGGGCCCGATTCAGGACACGCAGGTCCAAGATTGGTCTTAACCCACCCCCTTTCTTGGGCACAATGAAGTAGGGGCTGTAGAACCCCGACCTCATATCGGCTGGAGAAACCGGCTCGATCGCGTCCTTCACCAGCAGGACATCGGTCTCTGACCGCAAGACATGGGCATCGCTGCTCCATACGGTGGTGAAGAGGATGCCCCTGTACTTGGGAGGCCGGCAAGCGAACTGAATCGCGTAGCCGAGTCTGATGGTACGGATGAGCCAGCGAGGCGGTCTGGGGGACCTAGCCAGGCCCCCAGAGACCGAACAAGCGGGACCAACGGCACCACAGACGTACCCGGGGTGGGGCAGCGAGGTGGAGTACGCAGACCTGACTCGGGAGGCCCAGAGGCGGCCCGGAGTGTTGCTTGAGTACTCCAGGGTGGGGCAGAGTGTGGGTGAGAAGGCCCGGGGGCGTTCTCGGTGCCCACACTGCTGCCCCCTGGCGAGGGGGAGAGGAGAGGAAAGGAGCGGCAAGGCCCGGGGGCGTCGCACACTGCCAACCTGGCCCTCTCGGGGCCCAGGAAGGGAAGAAACTGCTCTGAGAATGTGGGTACCGCTGGACTCCGGAGAGCCAGCGGCAGGACCGAAACCGAAAAAATATTCTCGGGGTGTGGACACCGTCTCCCAAAGAGCAGATCCCCTTTTCACTGGGCTGCCCGTTTCAGGGCCGCTTGCCCTTGCGCTTGCCAGCGGACTTGGTGGAGGCTGCTGCTTGGCTTAGCAGGGGCAGAGGCAGACGCAGGGGGACGCCCTCGGCGACAAGCAGGCGGAGGCGCTGCTTTTTTTTAAATTTATTTATTTTTATTTATTTATTTTTTTTATTTATTTTTTTAAAGCACCTCCGTCCGCCTCTGGGCCACCAAGAACTGCTGGGCGAAGTTCTCGATGGCGTCGCCGAAGAGGCCAGCCTGACAGACAGGGGCGTTGAGGAACCGCACTTAGTCGGGCTCACGCATATCTGCCGGGTTTAGCCCCAGGTGACATTCCTGGACCACTAATGTGGACATCGCCTGACCCAGGGAGCGTGCAGTGACTTTCGTCACCCAGAGAGCAAGGTCCATCACCACACGCAGTTCCTGCATAACCCCTGGGCCGGGACTACCCTCGTGCATGCAGGACAGAGGGTAGTGAGAGAGGGAAAAAATGTATACAGTTTATGGCCCTTTTGGTGTTCCATATTTTGACACCAAATAGTTCCACACTGCTAAACTTTTCCGATGCACATCCGGGAAAAAGAAGGCACAGGGGAAGGCAAGGCGATTTACGCGTTGCACTACGCCTCAGCCGCCCAGGAAAGCATGGCTGTCAACTCTGAATCTGATTCAGCACGAGCACACACTATTATAGTGTGAGACTCAGCATTACCATTTCCAGCGCATAACAGCCCTCTCTCCGATGCAGCAATTGACATCTGTCCTCTGACAGAGCCCAAAACGAAACGCTGGCCCCCCTTTTTTTTTTTTTTTAGGACCAGCAATCCCATCTGTAAGCTACCAGCAGGCATGTGAGACAGTGAGCGTGGCCGTCAGATGGCACACGACGCGCTGAACACTCAAGCCCCTATGAAAAAAGGCAAGATGAACAACACGCCGACGTGGCCATGTTCTCATGAGAGAACATGAACCACCCACGAACAAAGTCTCAGCACGCACGTGATGCGATAGAGGAGTGGGGGCCCGAGGAGATGTACCCGGCGGGGAAGCCCCACTGTAATCCTCAGGTCACCAAGGCTTATTAGCCGAAGTAGCCCTTTTCTGGTGCACCAGAAAATAAACTAGATCGGGGAATAGGCGAAGGGACTCAACCCCGTTTGAGGTTTCATAGTCTTGACCGCGCATCTAGAGCGCCGAGTGACGCGCTGGGTTGCCGTGACAACCCCCGCTGTGAGCAGGCGCTCGACTGCACACGGCGCGCTGAACGCTCAAGCCATTACGAGAAAGGTGAGACGAACAACGCGCCGACGTGATCACGTACTCCTGAGAGAACATGAATCACCCACGAACGCAATCACACATGTTTATATGCGAGAGAGATCGTGGCCGTCAAATGAGGACAGGAAACAACCGCATCCAGAAACACACGGTTTGAATGACATCTTGAAAAAGACGCAGGGTCAAACCGTGTTGCTCTTTTAGAAGGAAATGCTCTTTTAGAAGTGCTGAAGCACTCAGGGAGATGGCCGCGGCTCACAGCAGTCCGATTGCAAGCCTGCGTGTGAGCACTCAAAGAACGGTAACGCCCAGCCAACCAACACAGGAACAAGTGTATGTTGCAGCGGCCACTCGCTGACTCGCGCCGTCACACCAGCACTCAGGTAAGAGAGCGATCCTCCTCGAGACTCGTCTAAACACTCTTCGTAGAAACAGCTTGATACAGCAAACCGTTCGGCTCCGAAGTTAAAAGCAATGATGCGGTGTTCCACTTCCGTATTTATACCCGCGCTGCGGGGCGGTGCGTGGAATGCGTGAACCGCATGCCAATGTCCATTGGCTCGTTTTTAATCACTCGAAGTAGATTGGTCTCTGAAAACAGATCCCAATTCGTCGGTCAGTTCCGACGTACGTCGAACGTGACCGACTGAAAGGGAACAGTCTATATTACTGACCGCATTTAGCTCTGGTTAACATGTCGTGCAGTTGTGACTATTTGCCATATAAAATAATAAAAAGACAACAGAGTCAAAAATATGGACCATAAATTTGCCCAATGCTACACCTGAAGTGAAGTCATACATGAACTCACCTAATGTGTTTTTTTGCTAGTAATTGAACTCAGAGGGATGTCAGAAAGTGAGGCTGTGTGAACACAAACTCACTGTGGCTTAGAAGGAACAAGAGAGCGGGGATGGAGGAAACAGGGGACATGCTTTGACCTTTCTTTGCTTTTTATGGGAAATAGCCTTGAGCTTACCATCACTAAATCCCCTGTCAATTCTACAGGAATAGATATTCCACCTGTGAATGCAATCTTTACTGGAATTTCTGATGAGCATTGTACACACTAGGGTGTGTGTAATGGGAACCTGCTAGGGCTGTCTAAATGAACGTGTTAATTTTTGTGATAATTTTTTTTCTGTTTAACGTGTTAAAAATATTCAATGCAATTAATGCAGCATTTGTTTTTTTGTTTTTGTTTTTCTGGCATCCTTTGGCTAGCATTACAGTATATGATCACAAGCTTATTCATTCAAGTGCTTTTAAACCATTAAAGTGCGATAAAACATGAGTTCTCTTTTTGCATCTTATCACGCTTGAACAAACAAAATTTCTTTTAAAAATTCAGAATTTTGGCAAGTATCCTCATAAGCACAGTCTTAATGAGTTAAAAAGTTTTAAAGGGGTGGTTAATTGCTTCTTTTAACAAGATGTAAAATAAGTCTCTGATGTCCCCAGAGTGTGTATGTGAAGGTTTAGCTCAAAATACCCCACAGATCATTTTCTATAGCATGTTAAAATTGTCACTTTTTGAGGGTAAGCAAAAATGTTCCGTTTTTGTGTACCTTTAAATGCAAATGAGCTGCTGCTCATGGGGCGAAGCTTGAAGAACTCCAGTTAGCAGCTCTGATGCTCCTCATGCAGATAGGCAATGAAACTGTTCAGCCTTTTATGTTCAAACCGGAGTTGGACAATAATGGAGAGACTCAAGAAGAAGTGACAACATGTAGAATGCAACAAGATGATCCTGAATGGTTAGTTGATGAATTTATGTAGCTGATGTGGAGTTAACTATCTTCAAGTCATTGATCATTCTGTCATGATAATTTTTTGTGTGTATTCCCAGGGGCGGGTTTATGTAAATTTCAGGGTTAGTGATGTCACTAACCTGGGAGGAAGCTTGTGTAGTCCCTACCAGCCATTTGTTGTAGTCCTTTAAAAGCTATTTCTTTAAAAGAAAATATCTCCCTTTGCTTTGAACTTTGAGCATCATAACTTTGCAAATGTTGTTTATGCTCAAACAGCAACATTACACACTAACTAATGTTTAAAAAGTGAAATCATAATTAACCACCCCTTTAAATGACAATAACAAATTGGGAGACAATCATATGTGTTATGCTGCATTTTAGACAACTCAGAATTCAGATTTTTCCCACCTCCTACTTGGAAATAACACCTGGAACACCGCTCGAAATTGGACACCTGACCTGTGAACTCGATCAACCCCGACCTCAGCACTTCCAAGATGGCAGCAAGTCCTGCTTCCAACGAGCGATGAGTTTTCAAAGCGAACGCCAGTATTGTGTGATATTTATTTATTTTGTTTCCATATAATTGACACAAAAACACAAAATGCACTCGTTGTGTCATGGCGACATCATGTGAAGGAGACGTGTGATCAGGGTTGGGAAGGTTACTTTTAAAATCTATTTCACTACAGATTACAAAATACATGCTTTAAAAAAGTAATTTGTAATGTATTTCGTTAGATTACACAAGTTTTGTAACTTAATCTAAATACTAATAATATATACACTCACCTAAAGGATTATTAGGAACACCTGTTCAATTTCTCATTAATGCAATTATCTAATCAACCAATCACATGGCAGTTGCTTCAATGCATTTAGGGGTGTGGTCCTGGTCAAGACAATCTCCTGAACTCCAAACTGAATGTCAGAATGGGAAAGAAAGGTGATTTAAGCAATTTTGAGCGTGGCATGGTTGTTGGTGCCAGACGGGCCGGTCTGAGTATTTCACAATCTGCTCAGTTACTGGGATTTTCACGCACAACCATTTCTAGAGTTTACAAAGAATGGTGTGAAAAGGGAAAAACATCCAGTATGCGGCAGTCCTGTGGGCGAAAATGCCTTGTTGATGCTAGAGGTCAGAGGAGAATGGGCCGACTGATTCAAGCTGATAGAAGAGCAACTTTGACTGAAATAACCACTCGTTACAACCGAGGTATGCAGCAAAGCATTTGTGAAGCCACAACACGCACAACCTTGAGGCGGATGGGCTACAACAGCAGAAGACCCCACCGGGTACCACTCATCTCCACTACAAATAGGAAAAAGAGGCTACAATTTGCACGAGCTCACCAAAATTGGACAGCTGAAGACTGGAAAAATGTTGCCTGGTCTGATGAGTCTTGATTTCTGTTGAGACATTCAGATGGTAGAGTCAGAATTTGGCGTAAACAGAATGAGAACATGGATCCATCATGCCTTGTTACCACTGTGCAGGCTGGTCGTGGTGGTGGTGTAATGGTGTGGGGGATGTTTTCTTGGCACACTTTAGGCCCCTTAGTGCCAATAGGGCATCGTTTAAATGCCACGGCCTACCTGAGCATTGTTTCTGACCATGTCCATCCCTTTATGACCACCATGTACCCATCCTCTGATGGCTACTTCCAGCAGGATAATGCACCATGTCACAAAGCTCGAATCATTTCAAATTGGTTTCTTGAACATGACAATGAGTTCACTGTACTAAAATGACCCCCACAGTCACCAGATCTCAACCCAATAGAGCATCTTTGGGATGTGGTGGAACGGGAGCTTCGTGCCCTGGATGTGCATCCCACAAATCTCCATCAACTGCAAGATGCTATCCTATCAATATGGGCCAACATTTCTAAAGAATGCTTTCAGCACCTTGTTGAATCAATGCCACGTAGAATTAAGGCAGTTCTGAAGGCGAAAGGGGGTCAAACACAGTATTAGTATGCTGTTCCTAATAATCCTTTAGGTGAGTGTATAACACAAAGGGGCCACCAAACATAGGACTTGGTTTTCCTCTGCATATTATTTATTACAACATCAGTTTTCCACAATATTTCTTGAAGCAAACAATGCAGACAATCTTAGAAAAAACAAAAAAGTATTGATGCTCAAGAAGGCAACATAATTAAGAACATGCATTAAGATCTGGGGGGTGTAAACTTTTTGAATTGGATGAAAAGGGTAAATTGTACTCATTTTGTCTTCTGGGAAACATGTAGTTATAAGCTTCTGAAGGGCAGTACTTAATGAAAAAATATGATCTTTAAACAAAATAAGAAAAACTTACACATCACCCTGTTCATAAGTTTTCACCCCCTGCTCTTAATGCATTGTGTTTCATGGAAGCTTGTTTCAGCCACTAAATAAAAAAGGTACTTGCAACATTTTATCTCACAATTCTGACTTTTTTTTCTTACAATTGCGAGAATGCATCTTATGTGAGGTAAAAAAAAATTGCAATTACCTTTTTAATTTTTTTAATAAAGTCGCAATTCTGAGAAAAAAAGTCAGTCTTTTTCCACTCCTCATAATTGGACATTATAACTCACAATTGCAAGTTTATACCTCATAGTTCTCAGAAAAGAAGCCAGAATTGTGAGATAAAAAGTTGCAATTACCTAAACAAATTACTTAACATGAAACATGAAAACAGTTGAGAGTTTGGTGCTAATGTTTTAAATTGGAACAAAAATGATCATGGGACTTAACAGTAGGTTTTATTTGCTTTAAACACAATATCCTTCCAATTTGTTTCTTTTGATTTGTGGTTGAAATTTGAGATTTAAATACCACACGACCCAGTTGTCATGTACTATGTCTCATTCATTTTGTTTTTGTCTTCTTTCTCTTGCACGCTCTCGCTCTCATGCAGTAAGCCAGGGGGGGATGGCTGCAGACATTTGTCCAGATCCGGGGATTCCTGAGAATGGGAAAAGAATTGGGTCCAGCTTCCAGTAGGTCCTCTCTTTGTTCTCTTATCTGCTGCGTTTATCCTTTTAACTGCATGGCACGGCTTTAATCAGGACTGGGCCTGCTGTTTGACACAACTGTCTGAACTCCCATACCGATAGGCCATTACCACCAAGACCTTTGGTCACTGCTACTAAGTGGGTTCCTTAATGCCCTTAAAGGAAAAACCAAAGGCTGTTACATGTTCTGCATTTAATGGAATACCATGTGAGTGATTCTGAAAATAGAAGAGACAAGCAGTTTATAGACTTTTGACAGAAACCTCTTTCATCTAACAAAAGAAGGATGTGTCAGAGATATAAAGGGTCTGGGGCTGATGGTGTGACTCATATAGCTGGTCGTTCGCTGACGGTCATTTCAACTTCGGCAGGGTCGGCGCCAGCATCCAGTTTTCCTGTGACGACAGCTACGTACTGCAGGGATCAAAGAGCATCACTTGCCAGAGAGTGACTGAAACCCTGGCGGCCTGGAGTGACCACAGGCCTATCTGTCGGAGTAAGTGCAAATATGGGTCTCTTTTCCCCTGCTCAGACACTTTCTGTAGGGATGTTGTCAGATCATGTTAAGTGAGATGTGTAGCACATGGCAGTGGGGAGTAAGACCACACAATTCGTAGGAACAGTTGTGCCACACGGATTTAACAAAGACATCACTAGCACACGTGAATATGTCAAAGAACATGTCTGCTTTTGATTTATGCATTTAAGATATTTTGTTGACTATAGCCCTGTTCCAAAACCTGGTGAGCTCCCTACTCCCTACAGAACAGTATTTAAAGGCATCATGGGAATGCTCCCAACACAAGCTGTTCCAAAATTTAGTCAGCATAATAAAGAGCAGAGCATCTTATTAGGTTTTGGAACAGAGCTATTGTGTATAAATCACTGCAGCACGAGTTAGCAGCCAGAAGCAGCTTTTAAAAAAAAAAAATTTCATTTTATTTTCTATTTTTCTGAAATTGATGTTTGCTTTTATTAGGCACTGTCATTCACTATATCCACATAAAAAATAAAAACTCTAGATTAAAGTTTTAAGGAAAAAATTACAGGTTTAATTATGTTTTTCTAGCTTTTGCAAAAATTACCTCTCATTATGCCGCCATAACCCTGATAACATCAACAAGTGTTCATTCTATTCTAAGACCCAATGTCTGATATTTACCTATTATACTAAATCACACATTTGTCTCACAACTTTGTACTTAAAGGAATAGTTCATTTAAAATGATAATTACCCCATGATTTACTCACCCGCAAGCCATCTTAGGTGTATATGACTTTCTTCTTCTGATGAACACAGAGTTATATTAATAAATATCCTGACACTTCCAAGCTTTATAATGGCAGTGACGGGGTCCACGAGTTTGAAGCTCAAAACAGTGCATCCATCCCTCATAAGCGTACTCCACATGGCTCAGGAGGGGTTAATAAAGGCCTCTGAAGCGAATCGATGGGGTTTTGTAAAAAAAATATCCATTATTTAAAACTTTATAAAGTAAAATATCTAGCTTCCGCCAGACCGTCTTCCGTGTTCAACTTATGCAGAAAGTGTAACGCCTCTCGCAGTTCAAAACGCTTACGCTATGTCCGACGTCATACGTTGCGCGAGTTACACTTTTTCCGTAAGTTGAATACAGAAGGCGGTCTGGGGGAAGCTAGATATCTTACTTTATAAAGTTTTAAATATGGATATTTTTCTTACAAAAACGCATCTCTTTGCTTCAAAAGACTATTATTAACCCCCTGGAGCCATGTGGAGTATGGTTATGAGGGATGGATGCACTTTTTTGAGCTTCAAACTCGTGGACCAAACTAAGTGTTTTAAGGCAAACGGACAGGAAAACTGAAAGAAACTGCCATTGCTACGATATATTTGGTTCCTGAGATGCACTGGGCATGCATGCATATTCATGAATTTCCCCTGTAGTGGGTATGTCTTTGGGACAACACACAAACAAATGGAACTGAAAGTATTGCAACTTGTATGGATTATTTTAAAAAGGAAATAAAGTTAGTTTGTGTAATATGATAAGTTAATTGAGCTGTTTTAACTGATTACTTCATTCAGGTAATGTAAGGTTACAGCAGAGCAAATACAGTATGATAAAATAACAACCTATGGTGCTAGTCTAGGCTAATACAATTGGAATATTTGATGTGTTTGGCCTTTTTTAAGCTTGTGAGGCTTTAAAATTCATTTGAATAGTTACCTACTTCATTCGGTGATACAGTACTGCAGAGTGTAGAAAACAATGACTGAAATAAACCTCCACAAACATGTCTGTGGCCTAATAAAATGTATGTTAACTACCCTGCTGTGATTTATTCTGTCATTCTGAATGTCTTGCTCATTTTATAGATAGCCCCACCAGTAAGGCTCAAGTACTTCTTAGGGCTTTTCACACTTAAAATCGTTAACCCTGGGTCATTCTACCCAAAAATGTAAATTCTGTCACCCTCATATTTTGTTTCAAATCTGTATGACTTTCTTTCTTCTGTTGAACATAAAATTATGTATTTTGAGATAATGGGCCCTATTTTAACGATCTAAGCGCTTGGTCTGCAGGTGCACTTAGGGCGTTTCCGAATCCACTTTTGCTATTTTAACGACAGAAAAAATAGTTGCATGGTCCAAAAGCCATGGCCATGGGTGTGTTTTGGGCGTGATGTGCAATAAACCAATCAGAGTCTCTTCTCCCATTCCCTTTAAAAGCCAGTTGCACTTGCACCATGGTGGATTCGCTATTTACATGGTGGAATATAGACACCCTCAACCTGATGAGTCATGTGTGTATTTACAGAGTACAGAGTGTATGTGTGTTGTGTTCCCGATTATAGACGCATATTATGCGCCCTTTAAATAACACAAAAAATACTGCACCATTGACTTTAGACTAGGCGTGCGTCTCAATCAGCTCCCTAGTTCAGTAGTCAGGGCACTGATCAGGACATAAGTCAATGGGCTTGACACCCTGATCAGTGCCCTGAATAGTGAACTAGGGAGCTGATTGAGACGCACCCCAGGTTTTTGTTGGTCAATGGTGCAGTTGTTTTCAGTTGCCTCACCATTAGGAACCAATATTGTTTGGGTCCTAATGTTCTTCAGAATATGTTTTGTGTTCTGCAGAAGAAGTCGTACAGGTTTAGACCTACATTATGCTCTAGACCTGCAGTATACTCTACAGACCAATGAATCTCATGTGGAAAGATTTTGATGTTGCTTTGTTAACGCTTTTGTGACTTTAATGCTACATAATATCCAGTATAATATGAGAACAAAAAAGTAATGGTGTTGATAAGGGGTACTTGAGCATTATTGATGGGCTTGTGGAGGTTGGAAAATACTGGCTACCTACAAAATGAGCAAGAAATGAAGGATGACACAGAATAATCACACCAGACATGCATTTTATTAGGCAGATACTGTAAAAAATTTTATTCTAATGAATTTTAAAGCCTCAAAATTTTAAAAAAGGTCAAACACATAAAATATTGAAATTAAAATGTTAGCCTAGGCTAGCACCAATGTCTAATTACAGGCAAAACAGCTCAGACGATTTATCATGTTACACAAACTACTAATTGTTTTGAAAATGTGAACAGTTGCAGTTTATGATTAACATAGAAACTTTATTACCTTTTCAAAATAATCCATTAAACAAGCTGTGATTTGAGGAACGTGCACTAATATTTTAAGCTCCATTTGTTGTCTGAAGGACACGCCCACACAGGGGGAATTCATAAATATTCATGAATGGGTCACCCAGTGGAACCAAATATTTTAGGAGCTGAATATATTGTAACACTGTTCCGCCAATTCTGCCGTACCCTTAAAGCAAAATGTTGTCGCAGACAGGTAAAAAAGCTGTTGCTATAGCATTCCATTTTTACCATAATGCTGTTTAAAGAATAGACATAGTACGGTAAAATTTCCAGTGATAAACCTACCCTTAGAATAACTGCTCTGTTAATAACTTTTAATATCGGTCTCTCAATGTTGCGTCATCTGATCACGCTATGGGGAAACACCTTTTTCCTAGAAAACTGAAGCCTGATTGAATCCCGATATTTTCTTGCAATAGCCAATGACGTTCAAGCGCGCAACTCTGGGGTGGCAACGCCGCCTATATAACGTGGCTCTGAACGACATTTCCTCTCTCTCCTCCATATCGGCAAGTTAGAAGCCTCTTCTTGCTGTTGAATCATCGCCGATAAAGCATATTGTGCTTCCCTGATCTCCTTTGAGCATTCCAGTGAGACCAAAGATGGCTGGTGAGTATGACATTTTCTTTTAGCGTTGGAAGGACCTAGCTATCTTCACTTGTAATAATTCTCCATATCGCCATCATCTTTGATGATAAGCTGGCCTCTGAACCGCTTCCACTTTATACCAAGCGGCAGCCGGAGACAGAAGGGTCAGGGAACGAGCTCACACCCAGTCAGTATCTATCACCGCTTCCTTTTGATGCTGCTGCAACGGCTGGAGGCACCACTTGAACAGTGCTATTTTACTTTCCTTCGGTTTGGTCATACTACCAGAATTAACATTGTTTATCTATTATTTATATTGTGTTAGGGAACTGGGATTCACTTCTTCCTCCTCACTCTCGCTGTGTCGGCTGGATGCAGCACTTATACTGCATTATTCTACTTCAGTTGACCTATATGAACAGAGTTAATGTTGTTATCTATGATCTATAATTAGTTTAAGGAACCGGGATTCACCGCTTCCTTCTTACTGTCGCTGTGGCGGCTGGGTGTGCCGCTTATACAGCCTTATTCTACTCCACTTGTATTATCTGAGTTAACATTGTTATCTATGATCTATATTGTGTTAGCGAACCAGGATTCACCGCTTCCTTCTCACTCTCGCTGTGGCGACGGAATGCGCCACTTATACAGAGTTATTCTACTTCAGTTGACCTATATTAACTGAGTTAACGTTGTTATCTATGATCTATATTGTGTTTAAGCAACCGGGATTCACCGCTTCCTTCTCACTGTCACTGTGGTGGCTGGATACGTCGCTTATACATCCTTATTCAACTCCAGTTGACTTATACCAACTGAGTTAACATTGTTTATCTGTGATTTATAATGTGTTAGGGAACCGGGATTCACCGCTTCCTTTTCACTCGCTATGGCGGGTGGATGTGCTGCTTGAAAAGTGTTATTCTACTTCAGTTGATTGCAAAGATTCGCTGCTTTTATCTCTTGTATTATCCAAATGCTTACAGCGGCTGTGGGGACCGTGTCCTTCTCTCGGACACGGTCCCCATATTGTAATCAAATGACGCAATGTTGAGAGACATATCCGGTTACTGTCGTAACATTGGTTGCCTAAAATGAGGGAATGAGACATTGCATTCATGCCATGTTACTTATGCTCAGGTTTTTTGTGACCTTTCAGTCAAAAGGTTCTGAGGAAATGCCATTCAGCAGTTCGTTATATAGGGGGCATTGCCACCCCAGTTTCACAGACTTGAACGCCATTGGCTATTGCAAGGCAATAGCGTGATTCATTATGGCTTCTGTATGTCTAGGAGAAAGGTGTTTTCCCATAGTGTCATCATATGACGCAACGTCTCGTTCCCTCATGGAACGAGGATTTCACGAAAGCCCATGAGCTGGCAAAAGTGAATAAACGTGAATTTATCAGAAGTATACATTGTTAATTTACATATACTATTGACAATTTAAATTGACAAATGTATTGACAAAGTGGATTGAAAAAAGACACTTTTACAACGTAATATATTTTATGAAATTTTATCAGGAGCAGTTGATGAACAATTTTCATTAAATTTGCTACAGAATTTATTCATAAATTTATTTCATAAATAAAGCCCAGAACTGTTCACATCCTCAGACTCATGACATTAAAATGGATCCGTGTGCATCTTTGTTGTTGATGTCAGGAAAATACATCAATTGCTACATTAATTCAAATATATATGATCCTCTACATTGCGAGCCTAGTGCATCAACATTAACTATATAATATTAGTAGAGGTTTTAATACATGGGATTGCATAATTATGTTAATTCTCACATGACCTTAACACGCCATAAGACCTGAGGAATACAACAAACAATTCAACCGTCTTCTTAACAAAAGCAAGTAATGTTTTGAATTTTATTTATGTCTTTATTTTATTTTTTTCTCACGCAGCTTGATATACACGGTCATGCGGCTAGATGTACCCTTAAGATGAGACCTGGAGTGTGGCTGTTTTGAAAGGCATAGAGGACACAGGCCTCCAAATGACATTAATCAAAATGAAATAAGGCAGTGTGTCAGAGCAGCAGACGGAGGAGTAACCATGTTTGACAATTTCCTCGCACAATTCTCGCCGATCACTGATTGATCCAGACACTTTTTGTTTCAGCAGTGCCAAGTAACCTTTTTAAAGACAAGCCTTAAATGCCTTCCTTTCCTTCTTCCTGTTATATGTTAAGGGAGTGATGGTATAAAACAGGAAGTTAAAGACCCTTTAGCCTTGTGATTTAGTAATTCTCTGTTTTTCTTCTTCTTCTTTGTGATGGTCTTTGTGAGAATCTCAAGAGATACGTATTTTAAGTTAATTATAGAGTACCTGTAAATGAAAGAGAAGCTCAATCTGATCACTTACTGCTACTTCGATAATTAAGTTGCAATTATAACATCAATTTGAAAGTATAAAGACCATGAAAGTGGTCATTGTAAATGCCAGACATCACAGCTATTCATGTTTTTAAAGCTCATCTTTGACTAGAGTCACTATTTTATAGGTTTCTGTTCAAAGGTGAGTGCGACTCCCATCTATGTTGATTTCAAACAGTACGCTCTGCAAAAGGAAACCTTATAGGAAATTGCTATACTCACGACAGTGTTTACACTTTCACTTAACACTTTACACTTAAAGACTTTCAAAATTGTTACTTATTTTAAATGATGTATATAAATGTAAATGTTAAAAATTAAGTTATGGTTTCCTTGCATATATTTAACCATTTGTCGCAAGATGTCACGCCACGTGTTGATTCTCATGCACAGCTGACAATAACATAAGACAAATGCAGCAATTTACTGTACACAGAAGCAATAGAACAGAACCTTAACTTAACACTTTCCTAAACTTTAACACTGTCCTTTTGCTGCATTGCAAGCACTGCTATTACTTTCAGGAAATACTAGTTTGTTGTGAAAAACATCTGTCTGTAGATGTTTGGAAGACATTCTGAACTCTAGCAGTAGTTTTTGCAGTAAAGAAGCCAGCAATTTCCCTGTTTGAGCATATCTGCTACGTAATCTCTTCACATCTCTACCTATCCAAATCTTCCTTAGTACCCTGTGGAGAAGCCAATGAAGCCACAGTAATAGAGCGGGGCTGCTCTTTTAAGCTGTCAAAGAAAATCCCTGACTAAACACAAGGGAGAAGCAGTTAATACCCTGGCACAGTATAGGGTTGGAAAAACTACCCTGAATTTGTCAATGATTGAGTTGAGTTATTCTGAGGCATGACCTTAAATAGATTAGCTCATGTCGTGAGAGCTGGATGTGTTCAAAGGAAGTGTTTTAGTGTGGGGCGGGATGGAAATATCTATTCGAAAACCTAGTGAGCTGTGTACGTATAGGAAGCTTTTTTGGCATCTTAGGTGCACTCTCGACTCAGACTGTTCTCAAACATAGGCAGCATTATAAGCTGCATGCCTTCTAAGATACCTAGTGTTGGCTATAGGCATGGAGAAAGCAAGGCAATTAATAATAATATGTGACAAGCTCAGTGGGAAAAAAAGGTTAAGCAAGAGAAATATCAGTTATATATTATTGTATTCTAATCTATTCAATACAAAAAAGGACTGACACAAATGGTTCACTCTTATTATTTTTATGCTTATCGATTTACCACTTTCTTAGTATAGCAAAATACCAACACTACTGAAACCAATTGTTAGCAGAGACTGTTTAACGTTTGCACTTTGTTTAAAAACATAGTACTCCTAAAAGCACACATAGTAGTTGCGTCCCAAATGACGCATTATACCCTATGCACTTATACTCTGTGTACTTATGCACTATGTGTTCTCATCCGTGTAGTGTGTAAATTTTATTTTAAGGTATTTTAAAAGCATCTCTGGGCATCTGGCAAAGCTGTAGTGATGACATTCTGATTATATTGCATTTATTTCTTATACTGATGATTATATGACTGTGAAATGTTTTGTCATATAACTCATAGTGTGTGTGCATTCCTTTAATTCCTCAATGACTACACAAAACATGGCAATTGTTAAATCTACATTCACTTTGTTGTACTGTTTACCCCTCTCAACAGCTAGGACCTGTGGCTCTAATTTGCGGGGCCCCAAAGGCATCATAACATCTCCAAATTACCCCGTCCAGTACGAGAATAACGCACACTGCGTGTGGGTCATAACAGCGGTGGATCCAGAGAAGGTACGTCTAATTTAAATCTAAATTGAAACCTAAGGCTGACTCCAAATCATATGAGTATACAATTCAACAAAACACGCTTATGGTTCATTTTTAATCTGCCAAAACAAAACATGATATGCTTTTGAATAGCCTCCAAGACATAATTGAATGGGACCTTGCATAAATGTCAAAAATAATCTTAAAGATAATTTGTGAGGACATTTGCATTGCAGGCCAGTGTTTGCATAATTGTCAACCTATTGCCCTGGTTGTCTCTCGCTATTACTGCATCTCCAGAATTGATTAGGTTCAGCCACACATCTTCAGCTCTGTGGCAAGAGTGACGGTTAATACAATCCGGCATGAACTCAACACACACCGCAAAAGTGACTCATGCTTTTGTTACTAACCAAGACAGAACGAAGACAGTCAAAATAACATAGAGTAAAAAAGAGATATCCTGCTCCCCATGCAGATTTAAATGTTGGAAATGTTTGTGTATGTGTGATCTTATTGAGTTTACTTGCAGATCTTGAAATTACTGTAAAATGATGTAACATTATAACACTGTTATTTACATTTTGAGATATTTAGCTTTGTGCCGAGGGCCGGATGATACATCAAGTATTTACCATACTACAATTCAAAAGTTTGGGGTGGGTAACATTTTTAATGTTTTTGAAAGAAGTCTCTTATGTACAGTAGAAACAGTAATATTGTGAAATATTATTACAATTAGAAATAACTGTTTTAATATATTTTAAAATGTGATTTATTCCTGTGATGATCATTACTCCAGTCTTCAGTGTCACATGATCCTTCAGAAATCATTCTAATATGCTGATTTGGTGCTCAAGAAATATTTAAATTTTTTTAATCAATGTTTAAAACGTCTCGGTTACGTATGTAACCCTCGTTCCCTGAAGGAAGGGAACGGAGACGTTACGTCAGTTACTGACGGAATGGGGGTTTCGCTTAGAAGCCAATCGCCTTTGAGCTCTACAAAACGAGCCAATGGCATGAAAATGCCATGGGTCTGCGGAATTTGCATGCCGCAACCCCGCCCCACGGCGTGGGTATAAAGGCCGTTGCGTGGCAATCTCGCATTATGTTACCTGCTGAAGAGCCGAGGCATGAGCGCCCGGCCAGTTCCAGCGGTACAGCGGTCGTGGCAGGGGGACGTAACGTCTCCGTTCCCTTCCTTCAGGGAACGAGGGTTACATACGTAACTGAGACGTTCCCTTTCAGTCAGTACACTACAAGTTACGTCAGTTACTGACGAAATGGGGGTCCCAATACAATCTCGCCATGACGGCTGTCTTCCAGCGTCCTGCGCTGACCCGGGCTCCCTGCCGTGAGTGTGGGCACGAACGAGGGGCTAGGTTCAACGCTACCAAGGTACACTGAGAAGCATATCCCACGTGGAGAATGCAACACAATGCCAACCCAAAGGGGGGGACTTTAAAAATACACCTATGACCCGAAGGAGCTGCATAGGGGACACTCTGGGGTATCCAGCCGAAGGTGGAATATTTCAACCCCAGGCGTGGCAAGGTGTCTTGCCAAGGGAAGACACGAGCTACAAGAGACTTACCGTGGAATACACATGTGGGGGTTACCCAACGGGGGAACCATGCACACGGAGGCACCTAGCCGAGCACGAGGGGTGGCCGAGAGGGCACTCGCTCTGGTGACGACATAAACAGTGCTGGAGGAGCTCAGGGCTTACTGGGAAGCTCACCTGAGAAGAAATGCGCACGCATCCAGTCCGTGGAGTGGAATGGCGCAGCAAGCGAAGACACCTGAGCCTGTCCGGTTACTGGCCAGTAGGGGCGAGTACACGAGAGGATACAGGCTCCACTCGGAGATTATAAAATCTTGCGAATGTATTGGGTGTCGCCCAGCCTGCAGCTCTACAAATGTCTGTTAGCGAGGCGCCATGCGCTAGAGCCCAAGAGGAGGCAACACTCCTGGTGGAGTGTGCTCTTACCCCGAGGGGGCATGGCATGCCCTGGACTTGATATGCCAGGACAATGGCGTCCACTATCCAGTGGGACAACCTCTGCTTGGAGAGAGCCTTCCCTTTCTGCTGCCCTCCGTAACAGACCAAGAGCTGGTCTGAGGTCCTGAAACATAAGCGCGAAGGGCGCGTACTAGACAGAGCAGTGCCAAGGCTGGGTCTGCCTCCTCCAAGGGCAGCGCTTGCAGGTTCACCACCTGGTCCCTGAAGGGAGTGGTGGGAACCTTGGGCACGTATCCAGGCCGGGGTCTCAGGATCACGTAAGAATTGGCCGGCCCGAATTCCAGGCACGCTTCGTCAACCGAAAATGCCTGCAGGTCCCCTACCCTCTTGATGGAGGCCAAAGCAGTCAGGAGCGCCACTTTCAATGAAAGGAACTTCAGCTCGACTGACTGCAATGGCTCAAAGGGAGCCTTTTGCAGGGCAGCTAGGACCACTGCTAGGTCCCAAGAGGGTACCTGAGGTGCATTATAGATACCAATCGTGATTGAGATACCAATCGTCCAGCCGGGAACGCTCGGGACATGGTGGAGGGTTCCATGCAAGCCCAATCGTCTCGGCCGCCCGGGCAAGCATGGCTGTGAGTTCCGGATCGGACTCGGGCAATGCTGGAACTCCCGAAGGAGGCAACAATCGTCCGAATCGTCATCTCCGGAGGAATCCAGCCCACCTTGTGATGCGGCGATCGACATGGCGTCCTCCGCGGGTGCGCCAAATGAAACCCAGGGCCCCGAACGGGAAGCCCCGGCGCCCTCATCAGGCAACACCACGGGTTGCAGTGTGCAGGAGGGGGGTGTGGCCCGAGGAGGATTTGTCGGGTTGTTCCACACCGTAACCCTCAGATCACCCTGACCACCAGCCAAAGTACCCCCTCCAGTGGAGGAAGTAGATTGGGGTGTGGTAGAGGGGACTCTCACCCCACTACGGAGATCATGGAGTCTCGATCGCAACACTGAGATGGTCATGTTCCCGCAATGAGAACATGACTCATCCATGAACGCGCGCTCAGCGTGCACGAGGCCCAAGCACGCCAAACAGCGATCATGGCCATCGAAACGGAGGCACCAGCCGACCGCACCCAGAAACGGAGCACGGGCGAGCCATCTTTAAAAAGACGTGCCACGTGCAGCTCTTTTAGAGAGGAGTGAAAACTCTGCAGAATGCCGAAGCACCCAGGGAGAACGCGCACGCTGTGCTAGATCACTGCACAGATCAGACAGGAATGCGGAACTCGCTGGAACGTGCCGTAACACCAACACTCTGGAGAGAAACTCGTCTTGAAGAGAGAAGCGCTCAGGCAGTAACTCGGCTCTGAAGCAGAAACATAATGCGAGATTGCCACGCAACGCCCTTTATACCCACGCCGTGGGGCGGGGTTGCGGCATGCAAATTCCGCAGACCCATGGCATTTTCATGCCATTGGCTCGTTTTGTAGAGCTCAAAGGCGATTGGCTTCTAAGCGAAACCCCCATTCCGTCAGTAACTGACGTAACTCGTAGTGTACTGACTGAAAGGGAACTGTTGTTCTGCTTGATATTTTTGTTGATTCTTTGATGAATACAAAGTTCAAAAGAGCAGCATGTATTTGAAATAAAAAAGTGTAAAAGTCTTTATCACTTTTGACAAATTGAATGCATCATTGCTGAATCGAAAAGTATTTACTAAAACAAAATCTTACTGACGCCAAACTTTTGAATGGTAGTGTATATTTGTAATATATGCATCACGTCTTTGATGTATCACCTCTTTGATTTAAAAATCATAATCATAAATGCAGATAGAGTTCTGTGAATAAGTAGACAATATTTTAGTGAATTCTGATTCAAGGATTAATTTGCATCGCCCTACAGATATAGTAGCCACTATAGAACAATATAGTAGATAGAAAATGCAGTTTATTATTACGTATTATTATTGTATAATTATTCATACAAATTATTCCTTGTGTTCTTTTAGTGTTAAAACTTTCCTTGATTATTTTTATAATCAGCATGCAACAGTGTTTAGTTGAAATGTTTGTTTCTCAGATAAAGGGGATAAAATCTTCTTTTTTCCTTTTTTTTTTCTTTTTTTTTTGGGGGGGGGGGGGGGGGGGGTGCCTTGTTGTTTTGGAGCCTTAATTCCAACCCTAATTGTGTCATGTTTTTGAACACATAATGTCTCTTGGTTTGAAGTAATTTACTTGCTAAAACTGCTTTTTACAACATGTCTTGGTATCCATGAAATTCTGCAGCAAACTGTAGTTTTCCCAGAGCAGCTGAATTTGTTAAACATTCAAATCCTACAGCGCTGTAGAAAAAAACCTCAACAACAAAAAAAAAAAACGTGAGATTTATAAAATCCATCCCTCTGGAACTGGATGTGTATAATTAGTCATACAGATGATAGACTACTGTAAAATCTTAGTGACATGCCAGTAAATTGAAAGTACCTGTTGGCCACCATCATAAACAGACTTGACTATCAAATGCATAAAATCCCAGCCATATCACAACTAGTATTTTACTCCTGGCCACATGTTTTCGCTTTGATCTAATGATGAAAAGATGTGACTTTAATTTATCTCACATTGTGTATTTTGTTCTGTTTTTGCTGAACAGAAAGGCTCTGTTCTAGCCTAGTGAGCTGTCTATCTAGATTGCATTTTAAAGCAACAGAAACATGCTCCTGACGTGAAATTTCTTCCAAATGGTAGTTTCTTTTGACCAAATTCTAAGGCAGAATTACCTGTGTCCTTCGTGTGATAGTCTTTCCCAGAATTAATTGCAATCATTTTTTATCTCAGTATTTGTGTGCAATTTATTTTATGCTTTTTATGTACAAATATTCAGTTAGTCACTCTTTTTCTTAACTGGACTGTATGCAAATGTATTTACAGCTTCACACAGGACTGGCAAGTGTATTCTGCCGCTGTGTTTGAAGGTCTTTAAAAGTAAAGAAAAAAGAAGAAAACTAAATAGCCATGGCACTCTTGATTAAAAAACCTTAATTGTCACATGGCTACATACAAAAAGTTAAGATAGCTCTCCTATGCGTTTCAGTGTAAGCTTTCCTCAGGGAGTGTAATACACAAGTTTCCACAGGTCAGAGTTGTATCATTCATTTAGTAAATCACATGATCAGATATCAGCTGTCATGTGACTCCATCACATAATAAATAGGTGGGCCAGTCCCAAATACCCATACTTGACTTGACCACTTGACTGCTTACTTTTGATTACCCGATAGGACACACAGCGTAGTATTTAAAAAAAAAAAAAGAGATTTATTTATACATTTTGATTTTAAAACAAACTTGTAAATATCTATTCAGTAGTCCCTATTTAACAGACAATAAGTACATTATACCTAAAAATAAAAATAAAAAATCATGTAAGTACTTAATAGTTAAACACACCTTATATGAAATGTGACCGAATGTTCTATACAGTAGTATAAATGAAATCTGGACATACATCTGCCATGTTGTTATTGTCATGTGACCTGCTAGTGTCAGTTGGGTCACTTCACTGCCCAACCCTCTACAATGCAACTAAATAATATCTATCATTAGCCATTGGCTAGTAAATGCTTAGAATTTACTCACCAGTGTGTGTGTTAGAGGCTAAGAATAAGTTTAGTATAGATATATATTTCAGATTTCAGCAAATCAGTTTGAGCGAACGCAGATAACGTGATTAATATTCATGATCCCAGCAGATCATCAATCCTTAGTGTGTTGTATATTGTTATTAGTAGTAGAATTAGTAGTAGTATTATTATTTTATTAATAATTACTATTGTCTATTACTATTATCATTTTTTTTTACAGAAACGCTGAATGACCAACAATATCTTAAGCACCACCACCAGTCCTAAGTTCAATTAAAATATCAAATATGTATTCATATATATATATTAGGGCTGTCAAACGATAATTTTGTGATATATAAAAGTTTGTTTACATAATATATTTGTCACATGTCTGTTTGGACTTTCTGTTTGTATTCTGATTCTTGCTCCTTTGTTCAGTTTCCTGCCACTCCTTTGTTACCATGGTTACCTTCATTATTAGTTAATTCTGTTCAGCTTTGTTTGCTCGTTACCTTGTTTGTGTTCCTATATAAGTTCTTTATTTTCAGTCACTTCTTGTCCGTTCACCGTCTTAGTAAGTGTGTGTTGCTGCCTGATTGTCTGTTTGCTAGAAGTACCATTAAACCTGTCATTTTGGATTTATTATCGTTGTCTGTGTCTGCCTTCCTGCAACTACATGTGTGTACTGTGTATAATTATGATGTATATGTGCATGTGTATATTTTAAATATAAAAAAAACATTTCTTAAATATATACATATGTGTATTTATATACACATAATAATTATACACAGTAAACACACATATTATGTAAACACAAACTTTTATTTTTGATGCGGTTAATGTTACAGTCTGTGGTGCGGTAGGGAAGAGACTGAACAGGACTTCAAACAATAGATGGGTTTAATTAGATGCAGCGAAGAAACAGGAGACAACAAGGAACACCAACCAAACAGAACACTAACATCAAGAACGGACCAGGAGTGCAGGGAAGCGAGTCCAACATAAAGGGAGTGCTAACGAAGAACGCCAGGTGCAGGGAATCCAGGGAGAGCGGGAAAGAAGATGCGGGAGTGTGTTCAGGTGTGAGGCAGGGAGGATTCTGGGAAATGGAGTCCGGGACAGGCGTGGAATGTAACATTAGTATGGAGGGCTCCTGGGCTGGAGCGGGCTCGAGGAGGGCTGGAGCGGCATCGTGGAAGGCTGAAGCAGAATCCAGGAGACTCAGAGCGGGAACTTGGAAGCCTGGAGCGGAATCCAGGGGACTCGGAGCGGGAACTTGGAAGCCTGGAGCGGAATCCAGGAGACTTGAAGCAGGAACTGGGAGGTTTGGGGTGAACTCGTGGAGAGCTGGCTCGTGGGGAACTGAGGCGGCAGGATCGCTCCAAAAGTCTATGAGCCAGAGGTCCTGTGGCAGCGGCGTGGCGGCGGCCATCTTGGCCGGAGACGAGGGCTCTGGCGTGGCGGCGGCCATCTTGGCCAGAGACGAGGGCTCTGGCGTGGCGGCAGCCATCTTGGCCAGAGACGAGGGCTCTGGCGCGGCGGCGGCCATCTTGGCCAGAGATGAGGGCTACGCGTTGGCCCTCCTTCTCAGCTGTTTGGGCTTTTGAACAGGCAGGACAATATGGGAAGGCCCACTGGAGGGATAGGTGGAGGAAACTGGCTGAGGGTGAACTGACCAGGCCACGCGTTTCTCTGAGGGGACTGGACGAGGAAGACACGCATTCTTATGAACCTCTTCGATTTCGAAATCAGAACAATTTAAAGACAGTATCAGATTTATTGACTCAACTAGGGAAAAGGAACAGGCAGGTTCAATATAGCGAATGGTGTCCTCGTCCAGCCCCATCAGAAAACACGCGTTTAAAGGAGCATCTGGCCAGTTCACCAAACAAGACAGTTCTGCAAATACCTCTCCAGCGGGCGACCGTCCTGCCTAAGGCCCCACAGGCGGTCCACTGCTGTCGTGTCTTTAAGGGGGGACACTGGAGAGATCAGGGTCAGGAAGATACCCATCCTAGCGTTGAAGTCCTTCACAGTTTAGGTCCGTTCTTCTGTTACAGTCTGTGGTGTGGTAGGGAAGAGACTGAACAGGACTTCAAACAATAGATGGGTTTAATTAGATGCAGCGAAGAAACAGGAGACAACAAGGAACAGCAACCAAACAGAACATAACACTAACATCAAGAACGGACCAGGAGTGCAGGGAAGTGAGTCCAACATAAAGGGAGTGCTAACGAAGAACGCCAGGTGCAGGGAATCCAGGGAGAGCGGGAAAGATGATGCGGGAGTGTGTTCAGGTGTGAGGCAGGGAGGATTCTGGGAAATGGAGTCCGGGACAGGCGTGGAATGTAACAGTTAATCACGATTAATTGATTTGACAGCACTAATTTAAATCAAATAGTAAATCAGTCTGGCGAGTAAATGTACTAGCCAATGGCTATTCTATTGCCAAGGTGTGCGTAGAGGGTTGCTGCCATTCATAAATCTTCACCCATGACCTCATAGGATAGTAGAATGTCTACCAGATGTACATTATTTAAAAGTTTTTTATTATTATTATTTTACTCTGCTCGGAACAGAATGTTAAGACCTCAAAAGGTCATAAAAATGCAGTCTTGATCTTTGTCTGTCATAGCATATGGTCTAAGACAAGAAGGCTGTGTTCTACAACATGTTCTGAATGCTAATTAACTTTTAAGGCCATTTAACGTTTCAGTAACAGATATCAGTCTGCTTATAAACCAATAGCATTTTGTCATGTTGATCTGACCTGGATAATGTTTATTGTTCATCAAAAAAAAAGAGGCCATTTACAGACAAGAAGTCTCACCGCACACGCCATTTACTAGTAAATATAACTTTCATACTGAAGTTGACGTATGAAACTCAATCAGCTCATAAAATTCTTTGTTCCTGTTCTTGAATTACTTTAGATAAAATATTTAGTGCTGCCTTTCATATTAGCTCAAATATGTTATATATCAGGCCAAAATTGTTACTACTGTTGCAGTGCACTTTCCACCAGGGTGATTTATTAATTTATTTAAATTTTCAATCAGAGGAGCCATCATTTCAACTACATCCATTGTTGAATAGATTCAAAGTTTTAAAACAAACTATTAAAATCTTAGCTTTTTGTGATGTGTACATTATATGCATATATTATACTGTCTCGTTTTATTAAATGAAAGTCACATGCACCATTGGTTGGTGTCAACACCATCACACAGCAGGTTCAATAATGTCTTATCACAGGCACTGGAGATTTGTAGCCTTTTTGTTGTTGTTTATGAAGCGTTTCGATTTATGGTCTATTTAATTTTTCCTCTGTGTTTGGAGGTGGGGCAGTGATAAAGTTTTATTTATTTTTTTCTTTTAAGCTATAGGGATATTAATAATATCTGTGGTGAAAATGAAAATGATATTTTTGAAATCAAATGACTTGTCTTGAGATGCACACGGCGCAAGAGCAGTTAGGGCATGTCCAAATTTAACGATGGACAAAACAGTCGGCGCGCCAGACACATGGTCCAAAAGGGTTGTACCTATTCTCTTAATGAGTCATGGATGTGTTTTGGGTGTAACGTGCAATAAACCAATCAGAGTCTCATCTCCAATTCCCTTAAAAAAAAGTTGAGCTTGCACCATGGCGGATTCGCTATTAACACATTTGTGAGCGGAAAGACTGAACACTCCAGAGAGGAATCCTTTTATTTTTAATATTTAAAAATGTTTGTGTGCTGCTGCGCGTCCCTGTGTGTGTAATAAGCACTGTGTGTGTGTGTGGACCCGCCTATAGGCGCATATTACTAGCGCGCCCTTTAAATAACACAAAAAATACTGAGCTATTGACTTTAGACCAGGTTTTTGTTGGTCAGTGGCACAGTCGTTTTCAGTTGCCTCAAAATAGCAACACGCCAACAATGCGCCTGAACACACCTCGTTTTCAGAACAGCACGCCCATGGGCAAACAGATGGGCACGAGTGCACCGGGTGTATGATAGGGCCCTATGAGTACAGAAAAAAAAGCTTATTTGATTATGTAAGGTGAAGACAAGCATTAATTACAGTTAAAAATAAAAATGTTTCACTAGGTTGGGATGTTGTAAACAATGTTCATTTGTTCTATTTATATATTTATTTATTTTTCACTATTTTTGCAGTTTGTGTTATTGCTGATGCGCATTTGAATAATTTTCTAGTAAATGTGCAGTAGGACTTTATGTCAGTAAATGCCTCCTTTTTGGCCAAATCAACATGAACTATAGACCCAGGTAGTTTATAACCATTCATAGATTTTGGAGTTAGAATTTTTTGGTCTGTGTAGTAGCAAAATCAGACGTGCATGGCCACACACACACACACACACACACGCACACACACACACACACACACACACACACACACACACACACACACACACACACACACACACTCACACTCACACTCACACTCACTCTCACTCTCACTCTCTCTCCCTCTTTCGCTCTCTCTAGTTGGTTTTAACTAACACTGAATGTGATTCGTAAACACTCATCCTTTCTCACTTTTTTCACAAATGCACAATAAAACCACGCCATTTAGCAATTTCTGAAGAGCATTGTGAACCGTCTTTTTTCAAACTCCAGCAGAGTCATTGAGGCTGCTGTCAGGTTTTTTTTTTGTTGTTTGTTTTTTTTTCTTCAGTTTTGTATAAAATAAAGAAATCAATAATTCTTTCAAGCTGGTTCAGGGAACAATCGCTAAGATGACCTGTCACTCTCTGATTGTGTTTATGTAGACCACGAGTGCTGTTTTTATCCTCTTGCTAAGTCTTCTGTAAAAAAAGAAAAAGAAATAAAAAGGAATCCTTACTTTTGACAGGATAATTTAAAAGCCTGTATGTTAGACTTCTCGTTTAAAGTCTTGCCAAATGACTCTGTATTAGCACTGACATTTTATACAGATTACTTGTCAAGATCTGCTCAGTGTTGCTGAATCATTCCTTTCTTTTCAAACTGATGCAGCCAACCTGCTTGCTCTATTGACACTGACAAACAAATTAGTGACCCTAGACACTGTATCAATCATAGAACATTAATATGACTTCTTTGTACACGTGTCTCTGTACTGAAACCTTTGTTAAATGAATGTATTATTTGTGAGATAAATCACATATTATATAGTTAATCTGTGAGGTACATGAAGCTGTGCTGTCAGTGTCCGCAACCCTTGGAATATAGTTGGAATGATATGAACTGATCAGAATCTAACACCAGAATTACCCTTTTAATTGTAGAGTAAATTACCACATTACCACCACAATTGTAAAGGGCATGCATGGCCAGATTATACACACTATATTCACTTAATCTGATGTTTTTATATAAATTAATGCACACATTCTAGATGTTTGAACAACTTAATTACCAAAAGGTTTATAATTTATACATGAATTAAAGGTGCTGTAACTAGTGTTAGCCATTTTACTAACTATTGTTACTAACTTTCTCCCCAATAGTGTGATGTGGACAGTTTACATGCTTTTTCACTTTTTACAAAGTCTAAGATGTCACATAGAGTTCTCAGGACACCTATTTCAGTGTTATCTGTCAGGTATTGGAGTTTCTGTGTGCTTTTCCATACACTGTAAACCTGAATAAGTTTAGGTAATCAGCTACATAATTTTTTTTGAGTTATGATGTTCCCAATTTTAAATAAACAGAACTATCAAGTGTCAACTTGCTAATTTGTTAACATGTTAACAATAGCATGGTATAGCACTTACTGAATGAGTACAGCAACTTAAAACATGCTCTCAAACTAAGCAGCATGCGCCACTTGTTACCATGATGGTAACTCTCCAAAAACCCACATTAACAGAAACCCTTCTAAATTAGCATAATAAAACATTAATCTCTACTAAATCTCTCTTACCATTATTTAGCATTTGCTCTCCCTTTCGAGTTCCATGGGCAAAGCATGCTGGGAAATAAAATAAAAAAGCCAGCCCAGTTAAACTTAAGTTTAAATTAAACGAAATTAGTTCATACAACTCAAAACAATGAAACAGTTCAGTTTACTTGAAATATGTCAGTGCTGTGAACTCAAAAGAAAAAGAAAGTTCTAAATACTCATAACAGTTAATTTAACTGAACTAATTTGTTTAATTTAAGTTTGTCCTAGTCAAACCAATTAAGTATTTTGAGCATTAGGGTTTACAGTGTAGAAATTAGGCATAACACATTTATTGTTAGTGTTGTTTGAAACTATGATGTCATTTACTTTGTTGTTGTTGTCCTGTGCCCTATACCTCAGAAGAGTGAATGAAGGTTAAGGTTTGAACATCATGTTTGGGATGCGCTCTGGGAAGATCACTAGTAATAGGCATATAATGCACCTGGACTTCCAGTCTTGCTTGTTTAACATCACATAAATGAGTAAATATGATATATATATATATATATATATATATATATATATATATATATATTGTGATGTGATATGATCCTCTGATTTATTTCTGTATAAAGGTAGAGTTAGATTTTTCTGAGCCACTAGTGTCACTAAACTGCAAAAAATAAAATAAAATAAATGCTGTTCTCAAATGTCCTTGAACACTTCCCAAATCAGCTATTGGTCAGACAAAACAAATAGACTCACCCCCAAATGCAGGGCTGGACGTTTTGTAGCACAGGTCAGCACCATTGTAGCACAAGTATAAAATATTACATCTCATAAAACAACCACAAGTAGCTCAGTTTGTCGCTTAAACAGGCAGGTGACTGGCAAAAGGACTGATCATGTCTCATACAGGGCATGGAAAATCCAGCCCTTAACAAAACTTTTCAGACAAACATTTTCTTTCTTTGCCCAAAATGGCAAACTGCAGGAACGTAACACTTATTGCTTAACATTGTAAATTTAGTTTATATAACCCAATATCTCTGACTACAATCCAAGCAACATCCGTTTACAATTGAACGTCACAACAACATTAAACTTAAGTAAAATTCAATTTAAAGAAGAGTGGACGATTTCTGCCACCTGTTGGTAAACAAGCACTTTTAAAATGAAAATGTCATGAAATTACCATTATAAACAGTAGATGGCTGCTTAGGACCACTCATTAGCTCATTTTCAATAATTATTTTCACAGATTATTAAATGACTATTATAGCAAACTTTAGTACTTTTATTGTTGTGAAGTCTGATGGCAAGTACAGGAAAAGTCACAAAGTCTGCCATTTAGATGAAGGGAACTTTTTTTTTTCTTTAAGCCCAGAATCCAACGGCCTAGAAGGGTTAATTGTTTAACTACTGTGATTACTTGAAAATACAAAATAAATGAACAGTGGGTGCGTTAGAACATGGTTCAAATGAGAGTTGCTACCATTTTACTTTAGCAAACTACAAATTGCTTACTTATGTCTCTGCATATTAAAGGGGTAGTACAAATGAAATTTTACTCACTTATATCCAAAATATTGTTTTCTCCTGTGAAACACAAAAGGCAGAATGACAGTCTCAATACCCTCTCACTTTCATTGTATATGGGGGGAAAATGCATTGAAAGCGAATGGTGACTGAGGCTGTCATTCTGCATAACATCTTCTTTTGTATTCCACTGAAGAAAGACATATGGGTTTTGTACATGAGGGGGAGTAAATGAGGACACAATTGTCTTTTTAAGATAGAATAGGAGAAGGTAACATTGAAAAAAATTACACCAATCACATTTAAAGATAGGACAGAATATAGATGAGAATAATGGCTCTTTAATGGCTCATTTGAAAAAAAAAAAAATGCGAGGATGTTGATAATAGGGTTGTCCTAATTAAGCTTGATTTTTTTTTTCCTTCCAGCAATCTCTCCTTGAATCCAATTTTCTTTCTGCCGCCTTTTTTCTGTGCTCACATCAAATGAACATGCAACCCGTTTCCTCAGGCTCTGCACCATACATGGCAAAACTCAAAATCTCACATTTCTTAAATGAAACAAAATTATTTAATTACACCTTCATTGCCACTCCTGCAATCAGCCTCACATGTCTATAGCCATGGAAAAGAATTAAGAGAGATGGCTGACCGGCCTTGCCGTTGAGTTTTTTTTTTTCTTTAATATGATCATTTTCTGAGTCAGCCTCATGTGAATGGGGCCGTTCTCCTCAGGACTTTTTGGTCTGTGGTGTTTATCATGATCTCTCTTTTATTCCCGTAGGTCATCAAGCTAGCTTTTGAAGAGTTTGACCTAGAGCGAGCATACGATACGTTAACAGTGGGTGACGGAGGGAAGATAGGTGATGCTCGAAGAGTGCTTTATGTGTGAGTAGAGCAAAAAGGTCTTTTATGTTATACTTTGAACATGCATGTGCTTCTATTCACAAATGCCCCCATACCTACTCCTATATGCTCCATGGAATTACAGTTTATTATTTTCTTTCAAGAGCAACTGCCACATGAAATAGGCACTGGGTTTATGTATAAGCTTTCATGGCTGCATATGAATACATAAATGAAAGAATAACATTTAATTTTGTGCCTCTATTCCAGTCTCACGGGATCCAGCGTGCCCGATTTGATTGTGAGTATGAGCAACCAGATGTGGCTCCATTTGCAGTCCGATGACACGATCGGATCGCAAGGTTTTAAGGCCGTATATGAAGGTATGTCATTGTAATGTTTGTTAACCATAAGAAACCATGCAAACCTGCTGGTTCTCTCTTTCATATGGTCATTTCCACCCATGATGAATGGAAGAAACATCACTCTTTTCTTATTTTTCAGGAAATATGAGTGTGTTATTTATTCCTTTTTAAAGTGAAAAAGTTTTACTTGGTGACTTTTGGTTGTTAAAGCATGCCAGTTTCTAAAAGGTATACAAATCGAAGGCAAATGGAGCAGCGAATGTGCTGTGCCGACATGTTTGAAAAGCTTGCATGAAATTTTGTACCTGCCATTTACCCTGCAGGAGAATAGCATCAAAGCAAGTCAGATATAAGAATATATTGAGGCATGTATTTACATATGCACAGATAAACTGATAAAATTTGCTACAACAACAGCCATTTCTTATGCTATCAATTTACACAAGTAAACATGTTGCTGAAGATCTGAAATCTTGATGGTGTGGTGAAAATGATTCTATTTTACAACCTGTTGATTTAATATATATTACAGAATTATATTATCAGCTAATTACATTTTTTTTTATTTTGCATTCATTTCTAGTTTAATTAATCTTTAAAATATCAGTATAATGATTTGAATTTTTGAAGTGAATTCAAGAATTTCTTAGAATTTGGTGTGACTTTTGCTTTTAAAGCCTACCTGAAATCTTTTTTTTTTTCAGCTTTTAGTATGAATATGTTAGCCTTAAGATTAAGAATAAGCTGGTGCGTTCCAAAACAGTGACAAAATTAGCATTTAGGACATAAAAGCATTCAAAACGTATAGTCTCTCTCTTCCGCTAAAATGGATCACGGATTTTTATGACGTCACTGCAGACTTCAACTTCTCATCACTTCTGTCCAATCAGCTCTCTAGAATCTGAAGCCTCCTGCCCCCTAAATAGACGCTGAAGCTGTAGCTAAAATCGGTCACTTGTCCACACATTTACTATTTTCTACATTGTGAATGGCACATAGTGCACAGGGGATAGGGAACGATTCAGACAGTGTAAATATGCTTTCAGGGGAGGCGAAGTAAGTGCACCGCCGCAGCGCACACACACACAGTCTGCTCCGGTTCAGAGACACGGGAGCACAGAGCGAATCATATGCGCGAGTCGGCGCAGACCACAACACGTACCAGACCCATTTGAATTCTGCACAGAATGCTGTATTTCAAAGCGATATGGAGGAGATTGTTGAGAAACGGTTAGAGATTAGGAGGAAACTGTAGCTTTTCCGAGCTGAAAGGCTCAAACTGTGATATAAACGAAACGCTATTGGCTGTTTTAAAAAAAGGGGAGGAGCTGCTTGATATGTCCCACCCTGCCTTCCTGTTTCAGGGGAAATTACATCAACACATTGAATAAAGCTACGCGTTCCAAGGCACTTCAGTGGGCCTTTATTGCACTCAAAGCCCCTCAGGTTTGTGCTAAACCTTGATGATCATGTTTTGACTGTAGCATGATTGACTCTAGTGTTTGAAAAATCTGACCTTTTGAACAAAGGAATTCACATGATCAATGTCACCAATTAGACATAGAAATAGTGCACAGTATTTTTTATTCATTAAATGTCATAGCTTTTTCTGTTTCACATTTATCTGAAGTTTAGTTTATTTCCTGATTTAAAGGGTATATTTAATTGTTTTAGTATGTAGTGGATTTCCTTAAATATAATGAGACAACTTTAATTGCATTTAACATGATTAAGTAGTCCTTTTGTTTTGTCTTTATCTATCCATTTTGTTTCTTCCTTTTTTTTACCCCTTAACTTGTTTTTCCAAAGCATGTTGTTTAATACCTTGAAATAGAGTTTTTCCCTAGCCGCTCTTCACTCTGAACTGTAACCTCACAATTGAGCAATTCTCACTGTCTGGATAGCCCAGCACAATGACACAAACCCAATTAACTTTGTGTAAACCCAATTTCACACTTGTGCTTCTAGTCACGTTGTCATGTTTGACAACATTTCCACCGGGACCCACTGGTGGGACACTTTGTTCGAGGCCGTGTAGATGTCAAACTCAAATTCATCATTTCATACGTTCATTTAAAAGTTCTTAGATTGGCAAAGGATTGTTTTCCCCTGAACAGAAATTATAAACTGTACAGAAACTGTGGTCACCAACAATGAGCTTCATCAAACAGACCAAAGGCTAATTTCATAGTGGATGATTAAACCCAGATCTCTAAAGAGTTAAATGAATAGTTCACCCAAAATGAAATTCGGTTATTATTTACATGTTTCATTCCAAACTGATAAACTGGAATTGAGTCATTGCCCATTGACAAATTGAAATATTCCCCTCCAGTGCAACTCTTAAATAAACTGTGTCACACTCAGTTTCTGTCAATCTCATGTCAATCTTGAGTACCTATAGAGTAGTATTGCATCCTTCATATCTCCGAAAAGTCTTTAGTTTTATTATATTTGTAAAAGAAAGATTCGCTGTACTGAGTCTTTCCGAATAAAACCGAGCGGACGGAGCGTATTGTGTGGGCGGAGCTAAAGAATGACGAATGCGTGCAGCTATTGTTGATCGCTTATCCCACTGTATTGCTGTTTGGAGTGGTTTTACAATAAACAAACAGACACCTATAGTGGCCAGCTAAACAAATGTATTTAAACACACACCATACATCGCATGCTCCATTGATAAATTAACTATACATGATCATGTTGTTTACTTGGTGTGCCGATAGCCAAAAACGCACGTCCGTGAACCTTTATCGTTGGGACCGCTCCATCCTTCAGCATTAGACAACCTACAAATCTGGCATCGAACTGGGCCTTGTTTATAAAACAATCGTCGCCGAAATGCAGGGAACAAACAAAAACACTTGCGCAACTCCGTAGCTGCTCCAGAAAAACAAACTCCATCCATCTTGTGAGAATGAGGAAATACTCCATCCAAATTATTTTTTGAAACTTTGTCCATGTTTAGCATGGGAATCCAAGTCTTTAACAGTGTAAAAAGCTCAGTATGCATGAAATAGCATTTCACCCCCCCCCTTTAAGTATTTTAATTCAGTCTATTCCTCTCACAAAACTATTCCCACTATTGCATGGCTTTGAGTTGGGTTTTCCTGTGTTTGCATTAGTTTCTATGGTGTTTCATTGTTTGAATAATTTTTTATTTATTTATTTTTTGACAGAAATAAATTTTTTTACAGCCATTTTACAGTTTGAGTTGTTTCCATAGACAATCTTCCTTGAAGTACACAGGCTCTAACACTATTTTCAGGTGAAGAATCCCCTATTAAAAATAAATGGGGTGATTGCATTATTGTGACAATATCCATGATAGAAATAACCATCAAAATCCCTCCATTTAATAGATTTTAAATAAGAAAATGTTTGAGTAATTACCAAAGAACCTAAACAAAAGTGAACTTTGAAAAACTATGTTACACTTAATTGCACAGAAAATGAATTGCTTATCCATTTATGGCTAATACATTTAATTTATTAGTCGTTGTTGCTAGTGTCTAAGCAACACAATGACTTGTCCTGGCAAATTTGACATTTTTGTCAATAGGACACATAATAGATTTGTTGGGTCCACAGCTTAAGGCAGGTACACACATTAGCTTAATGGTGTGTTAAAAAAACCCCATACAAAATATATGTGAATGTTTAACGGAGCATTTCTGTAGCTGTTAATATTCCCAGTTGCCTTTCTGTGCATTATTTAACATTGTTGCTTGTAAGAGCTGTTTGCTTTTTGGTCATGATGAGCTGGCAGTCCTAACACGATAGCCTACCATTCTTGTGGGTTCTTGAACTAATCGCCTGTGGCAGCACCGAAGGTATTTAGCATGCTCTTAACACCTTGTAGAGTTTGTGGATTTTGCCGCAAGTGGGGAAACTCATCCGCTGTAGATTATCGTCTGGCTGGGTCAATAGAGCACTTGCTGCTAAGCTGACACCATAGTTGTTAACATAAAAATGAACTCTTCCCTGAACATCATTTGTTTGTCACTGTCGTTTTATACTGGGTTCCATACACTTCCTGGAGATATACAGCCTTAGCTCAGTAGTTCCCACAACTAAAAAAAATGTGTTGAAGGTCTGGTCTGATAGCACGGAAAAAACAGCACAGTAAAAAACAATGTTAAATGCAAATAATAAAATGCAACTAACAATAATCATATTAGGATTACATACATTTTATCAACTTTTGAATGGAAGGAGAAAATGTTGCTATTGCTATGTTAAAAAACATTAGGAAAATACTAAAATGTACAGACATTTAGAAATGAAAACTGTCTATTTTCTTATTTAGCCTATGTTGAGGCAATATTACTTACATATTCTTGGGTGTATGTTAATATTATTACATTTCAGTAGAGACCTTCTTTTTACTTCTGTACAATAAGTAAATGGTACTGTATGGAGTCAGCACTTGATGTTCAAGGTATAATCCAAGTTTTAGAGCAAAAGCACTGCATTCAACTACTTACTATCAGAACAACATCCAAAGTAATTGCCAGACTGAAAACAACATTTAAATTAAATAAATCATGTACCATTTTTTTCCCACAGAAATTGAGAAAGGTGGCTGTGGAGATCCAGGCGTCCCTGCATATGGAAAACGAACTGGAGACCGTTTTTTACACGGTGATGTGCTGACCTTTGAGTGTCAGGCTGCTTTTGAATTGGTTGGCGAGAGGACAATATCATGCCAGCAAAATAACCAGTGGTCTGGAAACAAACCCAGCTGCGTCTGTAAGAGTCCTTTTCTGAACTGCATGGTTATAATTAACATGTTGCCATTTAGAATGATTAATGTTTCGCAGCTGTAAAAACATGACATCTAGATTAGGGGCAGATATGAAGCCGAATGGCATCCGTCCATGCTGGCAATTCCCAAGTTTGCTGTATGAGAGGTCAATTATCATATTTCTGTTTCTGGAACGTTACAGTTTCTCTTCCTCACTCAAGAGGGAATGCACTAAGAATTGTGTGTTTGTTCAACAAATATATTTTTGTAGATCGGGATATATACCTGATCTTTAAAACATATACTGTATAATATCAATCTATGATAATCAAAATTTAGATTTGAATAAGGTGCTTACAGTCAAACCAAAAATTATTTAGACACCAGATATATTTTTTTTACTAGTGGGTACAGGACACTATAGTAAATTTATGTAATTGAGGATAGCAAAATAAAGTAAACTGTGACATATTATACCCAAACATTCTTCATCTTCAACAGTGGTCTACCTGTAAAACTGATAAAAGTTTGGGGCCAAAATTATTCAGACACTTTGACCTGACCATGTTTTGCTAAAGTGTTTTTTCTTTAATTGCTAATACGACCTTTTACACCACAGACTGAACAAAATTAAGCATTGCTTGGTAATTGGTTGACCTAAATTGGTATTGTCTAATTGTGTACTTAAATTTAACAGCTGACAGCTGATTGGTTGATTGTAATCCATTACATACCTTTCTATCTACCTAGTTATCTGACATTATCAAGATGAATTTGTTCAGACACAGTTTAACTTATCATATCTTGTCATATTTTACTACCATTTTCTAAACTATAGCGAATAAACTGTGATAATATGAGAAAATGTTGAAGGTGTCTGAATAAATTTTGGTTTGATTGTATGTCACTGAAAAGAAAGAAAATCTCTTTATTTTACTGACTTTAAACTTGATTTAAATACACATGGTGTCGCACTGTACCCGTTTTTGCACTCACAAATTAAAATACAAGCACAACTGTAGTGAATTCAGCCTGCAATCTAAGATAATCTTCTCATGCAGTGGTATTTTTCTTTAGTACTGCAATGAGAGGAAGCAGTACCTTGTTAATGTTTTGTTGTTAAAATGAAAACCTGACAAAGCTCATACTTTGAACAAATTCCTTGACATGTCATTATTTCTGCACCATGCAAACAACTCATTATCATGGTCTATGTGAACTACCTTTCCTCTCATGTTTCTTTAGAGACAAAATAGCATTATATATATTTGTCTTCATTTCCACAGTCTCCTGCTTCTTCAATTTCACCACTCCGTCAGGCATCATCCTCTCGCCAAACTACCCAGAGGAATACGGAAACAACATGAACTGCGTGTGGCTCATTATAGCCGAGCCGGGCAGTCGGATCCATCTAATTTTCAGCGATTTTGAGATGGAGCCCCAGTTTGACTATCTCATTGTGAAGGACGATGGGATGCCGGAGCCCACCACATTTGGAACGTTCTCTGGGAAGGATGTACCCTCGCAGATCGCTAGTAATGGGCATATAATGCGCTTGGAGTTCCAGTCAGACCACTCGAATACGGGAAAGGGGTTTAATATCACCTACACAAGTAAATGCAATATTTATTTTATGATGCGCATTATTTTTTAAAGGCGTGTGTAATTTCTGTACTACTAAGTGTACTAATAATGTAGCTGTGTTGGGCTGGTTGGGATACTTAGACAGAGTAATGTTTGATAACGTCACAGAGCCACATTGTTTACACCATTTAGGGAAGTCATCCTACAAATTGCTTATAAGGCAATATATCCGCATATTAAACTGGGATATAACAAAGTCCCTTACAAGGCAAGTCAGTTCACTTGGCAGCCTTCTTGGGAATGCACTCATATATATATATAAGGTTGATCCAGCCCAGTGTGCATGCAGTGTAGAGGAAGCTTCGTTAAGACCAGGCAGTGACTCTTATTTGGAAGGCAGGACTTACATTACTAGATACCATACTGGCAGTTTTGTCTTTTGCATTTGTCTAGAGTATTTGTCATACATTGCATAGTGTGATAGCATGATTGTTTTGTATTTATTCAAAAGTATCTTTTAATCAGTCAGAGAGACATTTGAATAATTTTCAGGGCTATAGTTGGTTTATCTTATTTTTCCCTGAAACTTGCAAAAACATTGCAACATTTTTTTGCAGCTTTTATAGGATTTAAATAAGAATAATACTTTTGAAGTTGAATAGATTCACACCTTTCATATGTCATATCTCTATTGTGAAAAATGCCATACGTTCATATACTTTCAGCACATAAAGGGCATTTTGACCTTCAGTTCAACTCTCATATTCCATTTGTTATAGAAAAAAGCTTTGGATTTATTTTTCCCCCATGTGAAGCCAAATGTAGTCATGCATAGCAAGAGTTCTTAGTTTAATTAGTTGTTAGGTTTTATTAAAATTACATTGACAAATATGATTTTCATTGAGATTAGCTTATATTTAAACTAATACAAAAATGTGTTTTAGTATTTAGGTCTTGATGCATAACAAACCTTGATAATCCCCGTCCACAATGACACTGCAATAAAACCCAGTGAGCTGCCAACACAGGCAGCATTTTATGGCATAGACACACTGTTAACGGATGTACCAAAAAGTAGGCAGCACGGTTAAGATACATTTTTAAAAATTCTAAGGCTGCATCTTATGTATCACATTGCACACAAGAAAATGGAGAGGCTTCCTCCAGCTTGTCACTGAAAATCAAGCTAGCTAGCCAGTTAACTTTTTTTAAGCTAACTTGTGAAGCTGCTTAATGTGATCACAGCAGCAAGTTCATTTTTGTTATGGCAAACATTGGAAGCAGATTTGCTGAATACGTTCTGGAATCAAAAATAAATTGAAAGGGATAGTTCACCCTAAAATGAAAATTACCCCATGATTTACTCACCCTCAAGCCGTCCTAGGTGTATATGAGATTCTTATTTCAGACGAATACAATCTGAGTTATGTTAAAAAATATCCTGGCTCTTCCAAGCATTATAATGGCAGTAAATGGCAGCCCAAAATTTGAATCCCAAAAAAAGTGCATCCGTCCATTATAAAAACAATCCACACGGCTCCAGGGGGTGCGATTGGTTTGTGTAAGAAACCCACTTTCTTCGAATATGAAAGGCAGTCTGGCGGAAGCTAGATATTTTACTTTATAAAGTTTTAAATATGGATATTTTTCTTACACAAACCCATCGCTTCGCTTCAGAAGGCCTTTATTAACCCCCTGGAGCCATGTGATCTACTTTTATTATGGATGGATGCACTTTTTTTTTTGGGCTTCAAATTTTGGGCTCCGATTCACTGCCATTATAGTCAGTGAGCATAATAGCTGAAAACGAACATATAGAGATTTTTAGCGAACTGATGAAACCAGGGCCATGATCTGTGTTGGCACGTCTATGTGAGAACAAAATTTGGTGGTAGATGGAACCAGTAGTTGCAGGCGATGTCAGTGTCAGTGGATTGTGTTGTTTGATATCTCAGTGCTGCTTCGGTAATGGTGTGTCATTGTCTCAGAAAGAAGTAGACATGTTTCCGCTGGAGTGGCGCTGGAGCAACTGTCAGGCACAGCCATAAGAACAATGAGACTGTCATTGGGGAATGGGGTAGAGCTGCGTACATGCCCTAAGCCCTGGCCGCAAGGTCTCCATGCATTAGCCATCACACTTCCACAGAGGCTTCGCAGACAGATGTATTCACCAAATGAAAACACTAAAAAAGCGTTGGCAGGATCTTCTGCTTCTGCGAGTGCACATATTGAATAATTGAAGCTTCCACACTGACATCTGTGATGCATGTGCGACACATATGTGAGCTGTCTGCAGAGTTGTGTTAAGGGAAAACAGAGATTTGACAAAATCTGAGTGTCTCAAACCACAACAGAGGGTTTAAAAACGAGAGCAGTAATGCGACTGAACGCTCTCTGCCGACATCCACGCAACGCCTCAACGTCTGTGGCTTTCCATGTGACTCGTATTTATTTTTTAATGAGAAATTGTATCTGTTAATGTAAAGTAAAGTAAGAAATAATTGAATTAAATTATGAGAATTAATGCACAGGATGCCCCTAGGATGCTGATGCTAATGCTGCCTCGACACAAAGTGGAGTGTGCATTAAATATTTGCATTTATTTTAAATAATTCAGCTATCTAGAGTCAATTATTCCACTTCTACCATGGTGGCCACAAGAACATTTGGTTTATCTCATTACATTTTTCAGGTTTTGGTCCCTTAAATGCTCATGTAGAATTTCATAGTCATTACTAATTAAATAGTCACTCAAGCCACCGTTACTAGTTTGACTAGTTCTACAAACAACAACCTGGAACTACTTCATAGCTTTGCAGATAGAGGAAATAAGTTATTGAACACCTTTGAATGTTTGTTAACCAATCAGAATCAAGCATTCAATCATAAAGTTGCATGTAATATATGCTTTGCATCATCACATACACTATATTGCCAAAAGTTTGGAGACGCCTGCCTTTACATGCACATGAACTTTAACTTTATAGTGGGTGGATAATGTAAATGAATATTATTATTCTTTGTATTGTGTAGTATCCAACCCAGGCTAATTAGAAGTCATACTAATTCGCAAAAGTGTAAAAATTCCTGTATCTCAAACAGTAGAACAAGTAGATTCTTGCAGCACCAAGGTCATGAGTTTGATTCCTAGGGCATGCATGAACTGATAAAATGTAAACATTGAATGTAATGTACTCTAAATCACTTTGGATTAAAGCATGTTAACCCAAATTTAAAGCTAAATATTAATCCCAACCTCTTATCCAAACCATCTAAATCTAAGCATGATGATAACACAAAGTCATACATTATCATACAATTTCATCGTGTACAAATTATTATGAGTTGTGTTTGGCCATGTATGTTAGCTTTGTTTACACACGCACATTGCAGTCTGTTTCCGTGCTGAATTCAACCATATGGTGTATAGGACCATCATGCAATCTTATTGTATCTCTACATGATGGCATCATTTAAACTCATACTAACATGCAAACATTAGCGAAGCTCCTATATACACTGCCCGGACAAAAAAAAGTCACTGTTTGGATTTAAATAGGCAAATGCTTAATAGTCTATGATTTGATCATTATTGCAGTGATTATTATGTTTCTAGCATGTTATGTGTTTGGCAACAGTTCTTTTAACCCTAATTGATGGAGTGTTTAGCTTTTCATTTCTTTAACAACCATGTAGGAAGATACATCATGGCCATATTCCAGGATGACAATGTCAAGATTCATCAGGCTCAAACTGTGAAAGAATGGTTGGGAGCGAGCATGAAGAATAATTTTCTGAAGCCCTGGCCGCAAGGTCTCCATGCATTAGCCATCACACTTCCACAGAGGCTTCGCAGACAGATGTATTCACCAAATGAAAACACTAAAAAAGCGTTGGCAGGATCTTCTGCTTCTGCGAGTGCACATATTGAATAATTGAAGCTTCCACACTGACATCTGTGATGCATGTGCGACACATATGTGAGCTGTCTGCAGAGTTGTGTTAAGGGAAAACAGAGATTTGACAAAATCTGAGTGTCTCAAACCACAACAGAGGGTTTAAAAACGAGAGCAGTAATGCGACTGAACGCTCTCTGCCGACATCCACGCAACGCCTCAACGTCTGTGGCTTTCCATGTGACTCGTATTTATTTTTTAATGAGAAATTGTATCTGTTAATGTAAAGTAAAGTAAGAAATAATTGAATTAAATTATGAGAATTAATGCACAGGATGCCCCTAGGATGCTGATGCTAATGCTGCCTCGACACAAAGTGGAGTGTGCATTAAATATTTGCATTTATTTTAAATAATTCAGCTATCTAGAGTCAATTATTCCACTTCTACCATGGTGGCCACAAGAACATTTGGTTTATCTCATTACATTTTTCAGGTTTTGGTCCCTTAAATGCTCATGTAGAATTTCATAGTCATTACTAATTAAATAGTCACTCAAGCCACCGTTACTAGTTTGACTAGTTCTACAAACAACAACCTGGAACTACTTCATAGCTTTGCAGATAGAGGAAATAAGTTATTGAACACCTTTGAATGTTTGTTAACCAATCAGAATCAAGCATTCAATCATAAAGTTGCATGTAATATATGCTTTGCATCATCACATACACTATATTGCCAAAAGTTTGGAGACGCCTGCCTTTACATGCACATGAACTTTAACTTTATAGTGGGTGGATAATGTAAATGAATATTATTATTCTTTGTATTGTGTAGTATCCAACCCAGGCTAATTAGAAGTCATACTAATTCGCAAAAGTGTAAAAATTCCTGTATCTCAAACAGTAGAACAAGTAGATTCTTGCAGCACCAAGGTCATGAGTTTGATTCCTAGGGCATGCATGAACTGATAAAATGTAAACATTGAATGTAATGTACTCTAAATCACTTTGGATTAAAGCATGTTAACCCAAATTTAAAGCTAAATATTAATCCCAACCTCTTATCCAAACCATCTAAATCTAAGCATGATGATAACACAAAGTCATACATTATCATACAATTTCATCGTGTACAAATTATTATGAGTTGTGTTTGGCCATGTATGTTAGCTTTGTTTACACACGCACATTGCAGTCTGTTTCCGTGCTGAATTCAACCATATGGTGTATAGGACCATCATGCAATCTTATTGTATCTCTACATGATGGCATCATTTAAACTCATACTAACATGCAAACATTAGCGAAGCTCCTATATACACTGCCCGGACAAAAAAAAGTCACTGTTTGGATTTAAATAGGCAAATGCTTAATAGTCTATGATTTGATCATTATTGCAGTGATTATTATGTTTCTAGCATGTTATGTGTTTGGCAACAGTTCTTTTAACCCTAATTGATGGAGTGTTTAGCTTTTCATTTCTTTAACAACCATGTAGGAAGATACATCATGGCCATATTCCAGGATGACAATGTCAAGATTCATCAGGCTCAAACTGTGAAAGAATGGTTGGGAGCGAGCATGAAGAATAATTTTCTGAACATTTATTTTCAGATAGAGGTGCATAAATATTTGGTCAAGATCATGTATTGACAATGCAAGAGTCAAGCACCTTGTCAAGTCTCCTCCAGCACATCCCAAAGACTTTCAATGAATTTAAGGTCTGGACTGGTGCCAATTCATGTGTGATTCTTTATGCTCCCTCCCAACCAATCTGAGCCTGATGAATCCTGACATTGTCATCCTGGAATATGGCGATGATGTGTCTTCCTACATAGTTGTTTAAGAAATTAAAAGCTACACACTCCATCAATTTGGGTTAAAATAACTGTTGCCAAACATATAACATGCTAGAAACATGAAAATCACTGCAATAATGATCCAATCATTGACTCTTAAGCATTTGCCTATTTAAATCTAAAGGTTTAGTGGTATCATATATTTTCGCACGTGTGTTGCAGATTCTCCAAAATTAGGTTAAATTGCAGGTGATGGTTTGGTGGTGCACAGGTAATTGTCACTGCTGCAACATTTTGCTTATGAGAATGGGCATAGTAATATCAGTTGTGTTAGTTGTTCCTTAAAAGATAATTATAGTTCACTTAATTGAAGGTTAGGTACTCCTAATGCATGTTAAGTGCTGATATGTTCTCAGGCAAGGACAGGCAGGATCTAAATTAAGTATTATATGCTTCAGCTCTGATTATACTTTCATCCCGTGTCTGTAGCGTTTGGTCAAAATGAATGTCACGACCCTGGTATTCCCATCAACGGGCAGCGCTTTGGAGAGCACTTCTTACTGGGCAGCTCAGTGCTCTTCACATGCGATGAAGGCTTCATCAAGACCCACGGATCCGAATCCATCACCTGTGTCATCCAGGATGGAAATGTGGTGTGGAACGCAGCCGTCCCCCGTTGCGAAGGTGAGAGGGCTCTAAGACTTTGCTCTTCTTAGCTTTCTGAAGGTGCTGCTGGGATTTGTGAGATGGGCTGTAGTTGACATTCTATTTTTCTGCACTCTCACTGTTCTAGCTCCATGTGGCGGACATCTAACGGCTCCCATGGGAGTCTTACTGTCCCCTGGCTGGCCCGGATACTACAAAGACTCCCTTAACTGTGAATGGGTGATTGAAGCCAGAAAGGATCATGCCATCAAGATATCTTTTGACAGGTATTGATGTTTTTGGAAATTCAGAGCACGTGAAACCCCCAGACACCCACCCCCGTCCCATTTCTGGAAACCTTGGCAGCAGTCTCTTCAGTGCAGTTTTCTCGTTCTACAATATCGTTTGTTAACCTTCCAATTTAATCTCCCTCATTAGAGTAATTCTGCTAAAGACCTAGGTCAAAAACAGACATTTTGCAAATTTTTTTTCCTTCAATTTTCTGTGCAGGTTTCAGACGGAGGTTAATTACGACACGCTAGAAATTCGGGACGGGCCCTCCAATTCGTCGCCTCTGATTGGCGAGTACCACGGCACTCAAGCCCCTCACTTCCTCATCAGCACCAGCAATTACATGTACCTGCTCTTTACCACCGACAACAGCCGCTCCAGCGAAGGCTTCCAGATCCGCTACGAGAGTGAGTCAGCATCTGCAGTGATTTAAAATCATGGATATTGGGTTTTCATGCTCCACAGTGGGCGGTTCTGCAATATTGCGCAAATTTTGGCTGGACACGCTCTCTGGTGCATGTAATGTAATTGGAAGAGGTTACAATTAGATTATAGGTCTTTAGTTGCCTAAAAAATATTTTGAGAAAACTAACATGTGTGTGATAGCATCACATGACAAATATCAACATCCAGAGGCAGTAGACAACTTTAAGAGAGGTGGAGAACCTCTGTGAATAATTAAACTGATATGAAAATACTGTTTGATTTCTTTTTGAATATGGTTGGTGGTGCTGTGTTCATAAACTGTGCTTCAGAGTGCGATTAAAGTTTAATGTTCCGCTGACTCAAGGGCTGTTTGTTGTTAGTGCAGGCTCAACAGATAGATCAATCATTATTGTTAAAAGCATGTTTTAATGCTCTTGTAGTTATTGTCAACTGGTTAACAAGGATGAGGCCAGAACAAGATTTGATGTCTAACAGAAAACAGATAAACCTCCACTTGCATTAAAGATTTTAAGTACTTTGTCAAATGTATAGTTATGTGTTAAAATCTGACATAACAAAGAACATTTAAATGCATCTTTAATCGTAAAACTGTTAAAAGACAAGTTCACAGATTTTCAACCAGCTTTGTATTGTTGCAATGTCAACAGTATATGTAATTGAACAATGTGTATGAAACGATGATGTTTCAGAAACGAGAAAGAGGAGGATCCAAGTGCAGAATAACAGTGGATTCAAAATAAGAGAAATTCCAAATCAGTATTACACCACTTGTGGTTTTTTTGAAGCTGTTACATGTCTTGAAAAAGGCGGTTGCTATCAAGTGGCTACATGGGACTACTGAGGCTGTCAGGGAGTTTTAACGTCATTACGCTGAAAAGGTAAACTCAGTCCGCTTTTACAGCCTTATGATGCTCATAATTGTGCTCTTATAAACTAGTATAACTTAAACATTCTGGGAAAATGTTTTGAGAAAAAAACTGAAAGAGTTGTCGGAAGCTTAGTGATAGTGATGTTAAATTTGTGGGACCGTGGTGTAGTCCGTTTATAGCCTACCTTTAGCCTTTTACTTCTGGCGACTGCATTTAGGCTTCACAATTCATAAAAGTTCATCTGTGAAAATTATCTTGATGGACAAAACATATCATAAACTTTTGTTGATCACACAGCTTGTTTTTGCGATAATCCAAAAGCTAATGGGGAAATCATTGGGTTTTAATCGAGGGAACCATTGTGATCCTAACTGCCGGTTGGCCTACAAAGTGAAAAAAAACTGGAACTGAACACAGGAGTGATCACAGAAACAAGTGGGAACAGAGGATGCACTTCAACATAAAAGTCCATACAAAACAAAAGGCACACCACCAGGATCGTGACATTGTACTCTTTCTCCATGTTACCTGCACCAATTGTCACAGACAGGCCAGGCTCCCACGTCACACAATCACAGCGCGCGCCTTCCCCTGAGTACTAATCACGCGCACCTGCAGTTCATCATCACAGCAATCACCCACAGTACAAAAGACGTATTGGGTACTTACCTTTATGCTTACTTCAAGGACTTCCCATATTATACTTACCTTCATCCCTTGTTCCCTCCAAGTCTCCATTGTGTTCCAGCGTTGTGTGTGTGTGTCTTCATCGTCCTCTCTGTTCCAAGCCTGTCTCCAGCGATCACCACCTGCAAGTATACAGACTGCATCATTCAGGATCTCATCACCAAACTCCCAAGAACCTCAGCACCACTCACCTGCGCTTCCGTATTCTCTACTGGATTGTTCAATAAACTTCACTAACCTGTACTTCTTGTCTCCGTCCCTTCTGTACCGTAACAGAAGACCGGACCACAACAGATGAGCACTCTGGATCCCTTCCAAGAGCTCGTGGATGCAGTCCATCGAGCACTTCCATCCAACCCACCAGCGAACACTTCCACCAACAACACTACTTCTCCTTCGTCACCCATCTATGCCAGTCCCATGGCCAAACCGGCGCCCTTCTCTGGTTCGGCGGAGGACTGCAACGGATTCATTCTGCAGTGTTCGCTGGTCCTGGAGATGCAACCGTACTTGTATCCTAACGATCGTTCCAAGGTAGCCTTCATTCTGTCACAACTGATTGGCAACGCGCTTCGCTGGGCCGAAATCCTTTGGACTCAGAATAATCCTATAGTACAAACTCTGACCAGCTTCATCGCCCATTTCAAAGAGGTCTTCGGGAAACCAGCCTGGGATGCCTCCATTGGTGAGCAATTGTATCATTTGAAGCAGAATAATATGCCGATCAATGAGTATGCCCTCCAGTTCAGGACTCTACCTGCCGCCAGCGGATGGAACAAGCAATCTCTGCTGACCACCTATCGTCAGGGACTAGATCCCCGCGTGCGGTTGCATCTCGCTGCATACGAGGATACCATCGGGCTCAAACGCTTCATCCAGCTATCCATCCGCTTCGCCACTAATTTTTTCCATCTACTCATAAAATGCAACCTCTCACCACTGTTGTGAACCTAACTGCTGCCGGTTTCACCCTTCCAGTATGTGCCCTCCTCGACTCTGGGTCAGCCGGCAACTTCATCTCTGGCGCCTCTAATCTCTAATACCACCATGCTACGCCCCCTTCAGTGATGTCTTCTGTCCTCAGCGAGCCTCCAAGCTGCCTCCCCATCGGCCATGGGACTGTGCCATCGATCTGCTTCAGGGTGAGTCAGTGCCCCGTGGTAAAATCTACCCTCTGTCACTCCCGGAGGAGAAGGCCAATGGAGGAATACATCAAGGAGGCGCTCGACCAGGGATACATCCGCCCGTCTACTTCCCCTGCTGCTTCCAGCTTCTTTTTCGTGGCCAAGAAGGACGGAGGCTTCCGGCCCTGGATCGATTACCGGGCCCTTAACAAAATCACTGTAAAATTCCGTTATCCCCTTCCTCTCGTCCCAACAGCGCTGGAACATCTCCGTGGTGCCACTGTCTTCACCAAGTTGGACCTCCGCAGCGCGTACAACCTCATCCGAATACGTGAGGGGGACGAGTGGAAGACGGCCTTCGTGACCCCTACTGGCCACTGCGAATATCTTGTCATGCCCTATGGACTGTCCAACGCCCCCTCCGTATTCCAGGACTTCATTTATGAGGTGCTCCGGGAGTTTTTCCACAGATCCGTACTGGTATACATCGACGACATCCTGATATACTCCCGGAGCCTGGCCGAACATCGCCATCACGTTGCGGAGGTCCTGCAACGCCTGAGGGAGTTCCAGCTGTATCTCAAGGCCGAGAAATGCTCCTTCCACCAACCCTCAGTGCAGTTCCTTGGATACAACATCGATAGCAGTGGCATCCGGATGGACGAGGGGAAGGTGGAAGCCATCAGGAACTGGCCCACTCCCACAACCATAAAAGAACTTCAGATATTCCTAGGATTTGCTAACTTCTACCGCCGTTTCATTCACAACTACAGTCTTATTTCATGCCCTCTTACTCATCTCCTCCGCAGTAAGCCCAAGTCTCTGTCCTGGAACCCCGCGGCCACGAAAGCCTTTGAAGACCTCAAAGAAGCCTTCACTTCGGATCCCCTCCTACTGCATCCAGACCCCATGAAGGCCTTCGTTGTCGAGGTAGACACGTCTACCACAGGTGTGGGAGCAGTGCTCTCACAGCAGCAGGGGAACCCAAGTAGACTCCATCCATGTGCCTTCTTCTCCCGCAAACTCAACCCGGCGGAGGTTAATTATGACATCGGCAACCAGGAGCTTCTCGCCATCAAGATGGCCCTGGAAGAGTGGAGGCATTGGTTGGAGGGTTCCCAACTTCCTTTCCTGGTACTCACCGATCATAAGAACCTAGAATACCTAAGGGATGCCAAGCGACTCAACCCCCGCCAGGCCCGATGGGCACTGTTCTTTACGAGATTCAACTTTACCATTTCCTATCGTCCAGGACCCAAGAATGTGAAGGGGGACACCCTTTCCCGTCTCTATAACCCTGAAGAGAATTCCAAGAAATCCGAGCCCATTCTTCCAGAGAAGCTGTTCGTGAGTCTCATCACCTGGTCTGAGGAAACATTGCCCTCCTCCAATGTCTCCACCAATACTCCGCCGGGTTGCCCACCAGGGTTGCAATACATCTCACGGACACGGCACACTCCCCTCATCCACACGTCCCACACGTCTTTGGGCACTGGCCACCCGGGGGTCAATGAAACCCTCTCGCTGCTGAAGGAGCGCTTCTGGTGGCCCAACATGGCATCTGACGTCAGAAGGTACGTGGGGGGATGTAAGGAATGCGCCATCTCCAAGAGCCCTAGACATCTTTCCTCCGGCAAACTCCATCCTCTGCCCGTTCCCAACCATCCATGGTCACACCTAGGAGTAGATTTTATCACAGATCTACCTGTGTCAAGGGGCTGTACCTGTGTTTTAGTGGTCATTGATAGATTTTCCAAGTCATATCGTCTGATTCCGTTGAAGGGACTGCCCACTGCCATGGAAACTGCCGAACTCATGTTTAATATAATTTTCAGATACTACGGAATCCCCGAGGATATCGTTTCAGACAAAGGACCCCAATTCATCTCCCGGGTATGGAAAGCTTTCTTCTCGCTCCTAGGTGTGACCGTCAGCCTCTCCTCTGGGTACCTTCCACAGACCAACGGGCAGACGGAGAGGAAGATTCAGGAGATCGGTCGCTTCCTCCGTACCTTCTGTCACGGCCACCAGGACTCCTGGAACCAGTTCCTGGGTTGGGCCTAGTACGCACAGAACTCCCTACGCCAGCCAACCACCGGTCTTACTCCATTCCAGTGCATGCTCGGTTACCAACCCCCATTGTTCCCCTGGTCCGGGGAACCGTTGGATGTTCCAGCTATCAACTACTGGTTCCGGGAGAGTGAGAGGGTCTGGGACTCCGCACATCACCAGCTTCAACGGGCTCTGCGCAGGATGACAGCCGACCTTCGTCGCTCCAATGCTCCCACATTTCAACCTGGTCAGAAGGTCTGGCTGTCCACCAGGGACATCAGGTTGCGTCTGCAATGCAGGAAACTCAGTCCCAGGTTCATTGGCCCCTTTCCCATTGTGAAGCAGATCAACCCAGTCACGTATCAACTCCAACTCCCTCCACAATACAGAATTCATCCCACGTTCCATGTCTCCCTGTTGAAGCCTCACTTTCCCTCTGTTTCTATTCCCACAGAGCCTGGCGTAGCCGAAGAAGCCCCCCTCCCACTCATCGTGGAAGACGGTACCGCATACCAAGTGAACGACATCTTGGACTCTCGGCGCCGTGGTGGTCTCCTAGAATATCTAGTGGACTGGGAAGGCTACAGCCCCGAGGAACGCTCATGGGTACCTTGAAACGACATTCTCGACCCGAACCTGCTTGAAATCTTCCATGCCTCTCATCCCAACAGACCTGCACCTAGAGGCAGAAGCTGACCACCACGACGTCGGGGTCCCCGGCCCTCAGGAGTGGGCCGTGGAGGGGGGGGTAATGTCACAGACACGCCAGGCTCCCACGTCACACAATCACAGCGCACGCCTTCCCCTGAGTACTAATCTCGTTCGTATTGGGTACTTACCTTTATGCTTACTTCAAGGACTTCCCATATGATACTTACCTTCATCCCTTGTTCCCTCCAAGTCTCCATTGTGTTCCAGTGTCGTGTGTGTGTGTCTTCATCGTCCTCTCCGTTCCAAGCCTGTCTCCAGCGATCACCACCTGCAAGTATACAGACTGCATCATTTAGGATCTCATCACCAAACTCCCAAGAACCTCAGCACCACTCACCTGCACTTCCGTATTCTCTACTGGATTGTTCAATAAACTTCACTAACCTGTACTTCTTGTCTCCGTCCCTTCTGTACCGTAACACCAATATCTTCCAATTTATTTGTCAGCTAAATTCCTCAAAATGCCTCATCTGGTGGAATTTTTTAGTTTCCAGCTTCTTCCTTTCAACAGCTTTCTACTGAATTTTTATTAAAAGCCCATCTTGCCAGTAGTGAAATATCCCTTTAATGACTGTTTTACAAATAGTCATATGATCCTATGTGGTCAATGTACGTTCACATTAGGTCATTAATTACAACATAGTAATTAATTTATGTGAATTAACATGGGAGTGGTAATAAAATCACATAATAAAATTTAATAAAATCACCTGGAAACTTGGAGACCACACTGTATACTAATTTTTGATTTTACAATCTTCTGCATCCCTGATCTCTCACCTTAAAATTATGCTAGAATCTGTAAACTGAAATTAAAAAGTCTTGAAATTGAAGTCCTAGCTTAATTGATTGTGGGTGGGTGACCATTTAATTGATAAACCTGTAAAGGTTTAATGTTTTACAGAATTTATGCAAAAAAAATAAATAAATAATAATAATAATAATATTTTATAATGATGTAGTCTGTCACATCATGGCAATGAACAGAAATGGATATTCCTTGCTAAAACATAAAATAAAAAAAATAAAACTAAAAGTACTTTTCAAATGGACAAAAAAACTGTTTAAAAATTGTAATAAAGGTAACAATAAAATAAATAGCTAAAATAATTATTTTTCATGTAGACTTATACTTTTTTTTTTTATTATTGTTTTATTATTATTATTATTATTATTATTATTATTATTTATTTTTATCCATGTATGATAAGTTAAAAATGCCATTGGTTGCTGCCACGTGTAACATTTCATTTGTAAGTTATGAGGAGTAGCAACCAGGAATACTGTCCAGGACAGAAGTTGGTGCTATATGGTCCTTGGTTGTATTGCTTACTTATTAGTCATAATAATTTCTCTATAATAATTTAGTCCCAGGCCCTTTGAATTTAAAAGAAGGATGACTGAGTGTGTTTTAAAATCAGGTTTTGTTGCACTCCCGCATTCTTGCAGTGTTAATTGGGCTGTTAAACACACTCTTTTTTTGAACTTGCCGGATTCATCACAAGTTCTTATTCCAAAACCTCATGTTTATCAAATTTAGCACCACTTGTTATAAATATAGCACATATCTGTGTGCCTGCTTGTTTTGTGTTATTGCAACTATACAAATAGGTCTGTGTGCCAAATTAAACATTATCACTCCCCATTCCCCATGACCTTAACTGAAAAATGTTAATAATATCTTTATAAAACCAAATGACTTGACAAATAGTCTCTAGTTGCTCTTTTTAGCAGGAATTTAACATCTTTATTATAATGTAATGTGCTGCAGTAGAGACAAAAATGAGAAATGTGGGCAAGATGATTCTCAAACGATATTCAGGACTCTCAATAAATTACCTCTGACATTATACCTGTTGTATATGAAACTCATTTGTGTCAAAGTGTTCTCCTTTTTCAGATTTTTTAGACAGCTATCAGGGGTTTATCATTATTACCGTATGCTTGTGAAATTGACAAGTGGAAAAATTCCTCAAAAAAGTACTATCCGAATGGTCTTCAAAATGTAATAAAAAGGAAGTAGAAATAAAAATGTATTTGTTGAAGGAAGGAAGCCACAGGGGGACTGATATCTGCTGATTTATACTGTATAAAATGCTTCCGACACCATTCTCCTTTCAATTTAGACCTTGGAGGTGAAATGAAATATTTTGTTTTGTTCCTTCCTCACAGGCATTATGATGGAAACAGATTCCTGTTTAGATCCAGGGATCCCGGTGAATGGGAAAAGACACAGGAACAATTTCTCCATCGGCTCCAGGGTGACGTTTAGCTGCGATCAAGGCTATACACTGAGCGATGAGGAGCCCATTGTGTGTGAGAGGAACCATCAGTGGAACCACGCGCTGCCTAGCTGTGACGGTAGGCCATGTTGCGCTCTGTCGATTCTGGTCATGTAAAAGAGGAACAGCTGTGCCCAACCACCTAATGTAAAAATGTCTCAAGATTGGACCCTGGTGTCAGCTTGCACTGTATGCTTTGAGGGTGTTCAGTTTCCTTTGGTGGAGACTTTGGAGGCCCTTGACAATCTGGGGCCCGAGGGCACAGGTCCGGTCCATAATCTAGCCCTGCTGGGCTGCATTACATTTTTATCTGAGGGGAAAGGGTAAGCCTTCTTAACACTCCTCTGAGATTTGAGTTCATACATTTTTGATTAGACGAGAGGTGACTGGCGTGCGCTGTTTCATAGATAACCTTAAATGTGGGGGCGAGGACAGGGAAGCGGGAACAAATAATGGAAGTCCTTAGCCAGATACCTACAGGAGAGTGCTCTATAAAGCTGTTTATCTCATTTGTTTCCCGATTGCAAGGATTGAAGTAAACAAAGTGTTTTCCAGTAAGAGCAATCAGGCTGTTGCCTGTCTGTTCCAGAATTCCCAATGTCTGCGTCTTATCAGCTCATTTGCTCTAACAGACTTTGATTCGGTCTGATGGGCTCTCATCAGAGCCTGACCTTCATTACAGACAGGACAGATTTGTTTGTGGGAATGTAAATACACGCTCATGAAAGATTACACATTTCCTTACTGTCAGAATGATGTTTTATTATTAAACGGATAACTCCGACTCAGAATTCTGATTGAACGAGACACATTCAGAGCCATTATAAAATGCAATGTAATGCACTATATTAACCCTATAAAGCCTACTGTATCACATTTGATATGCAAATTTACTACATGCCTTCTTTCACCTGATTTACTTTTTAAGCAAGTAAAGGGCCTTTTAGAATATTTCTAAAAACATGCACCTTCAGAATGTGGTACTTCATTGTGGTACTGATTTTCTTTACAAGCTATCAGAATTGTATATTTTATCTTGGTCATATAAATATCATTGACTGCACCAAATCGCTCACCCAAATAGGGTGTTTTTTCTTTTTATCCTCGAGTGTGAGCTCAATGTTCTCCTATATCATTCTATTGAAAAAGAAAAGTTCATACAAGTTTAATAAGTCAGAATTTGTTGTTTGATGAAGAGATTTAATGGGCTGTTTACGGACAAAATGATGAGGCTCAAAAATGTGTGTCCTGTCATAACCTGCGCTGTATGAGCATGGCTCAAGGACATATTCAATATTCTGTTATGATGTCTGTCTCACAGCTTTGGTGCTTCAAGAAAAAAAAAAAAAAAAAACAAGCTCTTTTTTTGACTGTCTCCACTGACAGACGTTCTCCAGTTGGAAAGTTCCAACTGTACATCTCCTCTTCTTACAAGTATTTTCATTGTGATGTCAACCTCTTATTAGTTAGCATATCATTAAACTCTGCAGCTTTTCATGTAGAAACCTGTCTATTTCCGTGTTTTGCATCCATCATCTTGTAGTTTCACCACAGAAAGCCTTGGAAGTTTTATTATAGTATTTATTTATGGAAGAAGTATTTTACATTGTTTGCCAATTGTGACCCAGATATCTGCATCAACTTCATCTAGACTATTTTAACCATTGTTGATTATGTTATTATTTAAGCAATGCACAATTTGCAGCACAAATGTCTTAACTCATCAAATCCAGTTTAACTAGACAACACAGGCCTCGAATGACTTTGAAATAGCTTGAGTTCTTCTTGTTATTGCATTTTCAGCTTTGTGTGGGGGCTATATCTACGGAAAAACCGGAACAGTTCTTTCGCCTGGTTTTCCAGATTTCTACCCAAACTCGCTGAACTGCACTTGGACGGTAGAAGTGTCTCATGGGAAAGGTAAGACAAAAGAACAGGTTACAGGTACGAACCATTGAAACTGATAATAGTTTGAAGCACATTGATTTTACCCATGAGGTTCCTTTCTGTGCCCTTTGAAATTACCCTTGATAACAAATTTAAGATACCTTTCACATTTCTCTACATTTTATTACTCAGCACCATGTCGGGCAAATGCGATTCTGTTTCGATCGGTATTACGTTCCCTCTGAAGGCTTCTCAGTGGGTTGTGAGGTTGAAACAGAGATTTTGCTTGTGAATGACGGCCCTAATCTCATCTGAAACTCCCCAGGAGTGCAGCTTCTCTTCCACACGTTCCACCTGGAGGACTCTCATGATTACCTGCTCATTACCGAGGACGGCAGCTTCGCTGAGCCAGTGGCTAGGCTCACAGGCTCCGTCCTGCCGCCCTCCATCAAAGCCGGCCTGTTCGGCAACTTCAGCGTCCAGCTACGCTTCGTCTCGGACTTCTCCATGTCATACGAAGGCTTCAATATCACCTTCTCTGGTGGGAGCATCGCTCATTCTGTTCATTATGGTGTGCTTGAGGGCACTGTTGTCATAGTGCTTACTCTAACCCGTGCTTTGCTAAGCAGTCTGGAGGTTTAAGAGTTATTATGACTTTGTACCACAGAGTACAGCCTGGAGCCGTGCGAGGACCCAGGAGTACCTGCATACAGCAGGAGGGTGGGCTTCCAATTCGGGGTTGGCGACTCGCTGGCCTTTTCCTGTTTTGCGGGCTACCGTCTGGAAGGCGAGAGTAAAATCACTTGCTTGGGTGGAGGGCGGAGAATATGGAGTGCAGCCCTGCCCAGGTGTGTGGGTAGGTGGTCATATGATTTAATTTATTATTCTCAAACATCAGTGTTTATTAAAGTGATAATTTAATTAAATCTCATATTTTTTTGTCCATCCATTGAAAGACTAGTTAACCCCTTGCGTGGGGCATTTTGACATACCTAAAATAAAATTGTTGCTGCTCATAAGTCTTTCTAAATAGACACATAAGTAACATATATCTAGAAAGCCAACACTTGAGACTCAGAATTACTCAGACTGTTATTAATATGGAGATATATAGGCTCAAACATTAAATCTAAAATAAAAAATATTAATAATATATTTTTAAATGTATAAAAATATTATTTGAATGTAGTATAATGACTTATAACCACAACTAAAGTGAAGCCACAAGTGTGGTCATGCTTCATTTCAAATCTAAAGATGCTATCTCTAAAACTACACATTTTATGAAGCATATTGTAAGGCCATGTCATGTGAGTTTTTAGCGAAGGCTACGATAAGATGCTAATCATTATTTTATTGGCCTGTAAAACATATACATGCAGTCTTCTATCTGCTCAATTCATATTGTTCATATTGTTTTCACTCAATGAACTTTTCACACGTCTGTCATGAATGACTTAATCCTCGTTATTCTTTTATAGTATTATTTTATCTTTTGTTTGTATTCAGCCATTATAGCCTATTCAGGCATTCTGGATTGCCCATCAACCCCACATTCATCCCACTTCACATTAAAACCTACTATCTGAAGTCTTTCTAGCAAACAAATGAACAAAAAAAGCATGCTATTGGTACCTTATGTGAAATAGATAGTGAAATAGAATATAGCTCCTGGCGTGACAGGTGCATTAGAGCTACAGTTAGCATCAAGCTACATAACACAATATAAAAGATTAATATTACACTTTAACTCCAAACTCCCTTTAAACAGCCAGCGAGTGTTTGTTTTTATTTCCGATCGTGATATAATGTGGGTTTCAGTGATGTTCAATGATATTAAAATTTTATATTTAGCATTTTATATGGAGCTAATCGCTAAACCTGCTTAGCATGTTACTGGAAACATTCTTTATTCATATGAAAATACACCAAATCACATGCAAAACACACACAAACCATATGCCATCGTAATCGTGCGTTTATTAGCTTCTTGTTTCACGTGTTGGCAATGTTTATCACGGAGAAATGAGAATGAGGAAGTGCACTGAACAGCATAACCAGAAGGGGCAGGATTATGGTCACGTTGACTCGCGTAAAATGATCAACTCTTTAACCTTTCTAATGATACTCAGTTTGTCCAGACCAAGCAAGAATGTGATGTTTTAACATGCAGTGAATGTTGAACAACAGTAATCTGGGGCCGTTGGCGATCCTTGACTGCAAATTAATCACAATGCTCAATCTTCAAACAGTGCATTAAGGTGTCGTAAAATAATCCATATGAATTAAGCAGTTTAATTCAAGTCTTCTGAAGAGACACAATTGCGCTGTATTATTATTATTATTATTATTATTATTATTATATGGTATAATATAAGTATTATATGGAATAATTTTACAATGTCTTTATGTACTTTTTGAAACTTGAAAATGTTGATTAATTATACAGTATAAAGGTTGGGAATTCAGAATTAAATTATGACCAAAAAGACTTCAAATTAAAACTATAATAAGAATAAACTTGTGAGTGACATTTAGCCTACACACTTCATTTAGTGAGATTTAAAATGTAGTTAACACATTTAGAGTAGAGTTTTCTTATTCTGGTATTCTGAATAAGTAATTTAATGTCAATTCAATTTCAACTAGAATTGGAAGTGGAATCAGAACTTCTTATGATTTCTATTCTTAATTCTTAAAAAGTAGTTAAATAGACATTTCAACTAGAGTCATCAATTCACAGTACTTTATATTAGTAATTTTTGAGAGTCTGTTGGCAGTTTAATATTGGTCAGGCTAATTTGGCCATAAAATGTCACATAAAAGGGAGGGAGGGCTAGAGTGAAATTTTATCCAATGCATATTTTTAGAAATCTGGTCTCTGCCTTTCACCCTAAATTGAGTCTATTTTACAATGCCTCAAATTCATTATTTAAATGCTCAGACTATTTTCCCATCTTATTAATGTTTTATTAATAATGGAACTTGACACAGTAAATGTTCGCATTGTAGGGTGAAAGATTTTCAGAGATGTACCCTGTTATAATAAATGAATTAAAATTGATCAGATTGCAGATTGCTTTTTTTTCCTGCTGTGGCTATTATGTGTTTAAGTCATAGATATTTGTGGACAGCATTAAAAACGCTGACAAAATAATTGGTTGTAATTGTGCAGTCCTCCTGTCGGACCGGGTTTTAATAGTGGCTAATCGCTGTGGAGTAATAAGAGCTTGTGAGTGTGTCTTTAATTGGTCTGGTGAGCACAACAAACATTAGCCTGGAGAGGTTAGGATTACAGTAGCTACAACAATTGATAAAGAGTTGATAGGGACATTCTCACTGAAATAAATTATCTCCAGTTTTTAAAAGCCTCCAGACCAGATTTTCCCAATCAAAAAGCATGATATTTAATTATAAATTGGAGGGGAAGGGCTAGATATTTTGGGGCAGATTTTCTAACAGCTTACGCCAGTGCAAACCCTCTTTTGGTGTTAAAAAACTACTGTCCGGATTTACTAAAGACACACAGTGATAAATTAGCGCTGAAAAGGCGTGGACAGGGATATTTTTGCAGCTGACCTTATTGCATATGCATTTTTAGGAGTTTACCTTTCAAGTGCAAAATTTATGGGAGGAGAGTATTTAAATTAATCATGCAAGGTGATTTACAAAGGTTTGTGCTCGTCAATTTACTGGTGTTTGCGCCATTATTTACCACCCCCAAAAAGCGCATTTAAACCAGACACTAAAAGGTAGATTGCGCTGGTCATTATGGAAATGATCTGTGTCTGTGTTCTTTAATTTGCGCGTTGTCAGTAGATCACATGCAGAACTGTCCACTCCTATCGGCGCTTTTACGGAATTGCGCTATCATGCTAATTTTAATGTTTAATTTCTTCTGTTTAATAAATATGGGCCCCTTAGCTATTTCATTTTAGGGGTTTAGGAGAAAAAAAATATATAATTATAAAAATATATATATAATCTTGACTCTTCTGGCAAAAAAAAGAAAGAAAAAAAACACCTTCACTTTAGAATAATTTCTCTCAGTAGTTTGTCTCTGAGGAGAACTGATACCGTTTTTAAAAGTCTGGATACCAGGAGGCCATTGCTGGAGAGTTTTATTTTAAGTTGCTGAGCTCAATGTCTTGAAGCAACATCTGCTTATATACTTACAGAGTTGCTTGTGCAGAATATTAAACAGAAGGACATCTGATACTAACACAGCAGTGAGCTTTTGTGACCAGCAACTAGCTAATGCATAAAGGCCTCTCTGTTAATTAGTATTCCTCTGAAGTTGTTCTTGCGGTGATTCATCAAAATGACAAAGTCTCTAAATCTAGCTGGTACAAAACCTTGGGCTAAAATTGGCCTATCCATAGGAAATAGAGTAGCAGCTGTCAGGGCACTACAGGCTTCAAGGAAACCCAACTTATTTGTAACCGACCCCTAGTTTTCTGCAGCCACGTGCCTTTGATAAGTTAAACTAGATATTTGCACTTTCAACCCCCAAAATGTGCACATTTGGCTTCTCACCTTTCTCTTTATTTTTGACCTCTCTTTCTCATCCATACTTCCTGGATTTGCCTAGCCGAGTGTGGAGCCACTTCTATGGGCAGTCAGGGTGTACTATTGTCCCCCAATTACCCATTAAATTACGATAACAACCACGAGTGCATCTACATCATTGAGACCGACAGAGGCAAGGGGATTCAGATCACAGCCACCACTTTCCAGCTTCACGAGGGAGATTTCCTCAAGGTAAGAACGACCAAAATAAGTCTTTTTTTTATCACTGTACATTATTTGTAGCTGTAAATTTGGTATATATATACTGTATGTAACCAGTCCTACTCAACCCCCGCTCCGAGCTGCTAGCACGCCTCTTGAGGTCAGGGGAGTGAGGTTTACACGTACAGCTCTTGCTGGCCTACGTCCATTTCACTCACCCCCCTAAACCTCACTCCCATCCAGGTCATAAGCACCAGATGCAACCAGTCCTACTCGACCCGATCCGCTAAAGACGGCAGCCTTGAGGTTAACAAATTCTGTTTGGATGAGCCACAGCAGTTTAATGACTACACTTCAGTTGAATTCTATGTTAATGTGAGCATTTGTGACGTTGCAAACACAAAGCAGAGTTGCATGAAGTTTGATGAAGTTTGGCGATTGCAACACCTTTGCAACACTGTTAACATGTAACAGTTTGTAATCCACGAGAGACCAGCAAATGGGACTTGGAGACACCATTAACTATTCATAGATTAATTTACGTTACAGTGCTCAAGGCACATGTACCATCACAGAAGAAAGATCGTCCCTTAAGACCAGTAAGGCCACTAATTAAGTCACAAATTAAGGATAAGAATGGTGTGCTTTAGTAATTCCAAACACATTTTATTATAGTTATAGTGATTCTGCTGCGATGAATCATCAAAATATTGTTTGTCAACATTTCAGGATATTTGAATTGAATCTGTCTGCAAATTAACTCTTAGGCTTGTATAGCTGGAACGATTTACAAGGAAACCGTTTTGCCCTCATTAATGATGCTATTGATTGGTTTTGGCCATTTTTATCGATATCAGGTGGTTTTAGAGACTTTTTTTTATCGGTTTGCACCATTGCAGACAATCAGTTGAAGCAATGTCAGCCCTTAGACCAGTGGTCCATTCTGCACATGCATTCTGGAATCACATGATATTTTCCATTAAAGCTTGAAACAGTGTCCTCCACAACAGAAAAGTGGAAAACTGCTGCTTGACATTGATTTATGACCTTTAATATTTTTCCCTATGCTGCAGTGTCTCCCGCACCCTCTTCGCAGAGGTTTTTGTTTTAAAATATATGCAATTTTGAAAAGCAATTACATAATTCAGTGCAGACACCATCATTTTGTGAAAACACTTGTTTTGTATTTTAAAACAGAGGGTGTATCATAAGGACAAGCAATTCTGTGACTGATTTCTTGTAAAACAAAACATGCTTATTTTGGTCTTTGTTTTTTTATAGGTTTATGATGGTCAAGATAGTACATCAAGACTCCTGGGCAATTTCACAAAAAGCGACATGTCTCATGCCATCCTCAACAGCACGTCCAACCATCTCTGGATGGAGTTTAACAGCAATGGTACCGGTACCAGCAAAGGATTCAAGCTATCATACAGTAGTAAGTTGAACAAAATGTTATTAAAGGTTCCATCCTATTATCATGCACTGATTCTTGAGACATGGCTACAGAAGTGCAAATACAACTTTATGTGTCAATCAATTATTTTGAATTAATCTTTTAAGTATGTCCAATATTCACCTATGTTTGCGTGAAACTTGCTGCTTCAGTTTTCTCTCAGAATTTGTTTTCTTTACCTATCAGTCAATATGCTGATAGAAAAGTGTCATATTTACTATAAATATTGACAAATCTAGCATTCACTTTGATTAGGAATGAATTGAGTATATGGTTTCAAGCTGACTTTCAGCTCAATTTGTTGAATTGTCACCACTGTGAGACAGTAATTTGATGGTTGACTGCTGACAATCATATTTTGCACATCATGCATGAACTAAATGCAGTAGCCAAACAAAGGTTTTTTTTTCATATGATGGTTGTGAAGCATATTAACGAAACAACACACACACACACACACACACACACACACACACACACACACACACACACACACACACACACACACACACACACACACACACACACACACACACACACACACACATGCTGTATATAACACACACAAATCTCTGTCACTACATTTTGACAGTAAATTCATTAAAAAAATAAATAAATAATACTATTGCTGTAATTTAAAGAAAGAATAAGTAGACAGTAAAGACACAGCATGTGCAGGATATTACAGATTTAATTGCTGGTCAGAGACAGTCTGATAATATCCTCGTTATCCACTCATTATTTCCTCGTTAAGACTTCCACCATCTTCCCAGCTAAATAAAGGAGAAAAGTAAATGTATTAAAGAGTGGCACAGCAAGTCTATTGATTTTGGACACATTTTTTTTTAAAGGCTTTCCTGCATTGAAAATAAGCATTACCAAGCAGATACTGGAAGAATAGACAACATGTTTAAAAAGGTGATTTTTGAGTTGAGCATATGCTGTGCTGGTATTAATTTGAGGCGGGCTCCTGGGGGCTGCATTGGTAATTGTTGTGAGCAGGTGTAGCATTTATTGCACCACCTTTATGTCATTATTAAGCAAGAAGCCAATCCAGCATGCCAGGGGGTTGATTTCAGGTGGCCAGATGTCTTTTTACTGTTCAAATTGGCTTACCTTGATCCTGCCCCTCTACAGGTTTTGACCTTGTCAAATGTGAGGAGCCAGGGACACCTAATTACGGCTACAAAATCCAAGACGATGGCCATTTTGCAGACACATTCGTGTTGTACAGTTGCAATCCTGGATACACGCTGCACGGAAGTAGCACACTGACGTGCCTCAGTGGAGACCGTAGGGTGTGGGACAAACCACTTCCATCTTGTATTGGTAAGTTTACAACATCAACAATTACACAAATTAATTTGCTTCAATGATATGAAGACCCTAAACCTTGTGTATATGGTTTTCTAAAAGCATAATGTTTACCCATCTAAAGCTGCTTCATATCAAGTGTTGGTCTTGTTGTAATTTACAAGTGAACCTTTCAAGTGAATGTTTTCTCTTTTTTGCTATTAAATGTTTGCCAGGGAAAGGTTTGAGTTCCTGTTCTTCCACGAAAACCTGCCAAAGAGCCTCTTAATTGGTTGTCAACATTTGAGCAGGTGAAAAATCCAGTGTACTGGAAAAGATGAGCATCAAAACAAACCTTTGTTAAATGACATAATTCAGTGCAGACAAGAAAGAAAAATATCCATATTTAAAACTTTATAGACTAAAATAACTAGCTTCTGGCAGTCAGCATTACGCGAGTAGACTTACGCTAAGAGTAACCCCCCGACGCTAGGTTTTGTTTTGCTCTATCCTTTGTGCTTCTGCGTTCTTCAATACACATGCCTCAAGGGTTCAAGGGTCAAGGGTTACTCTTTTAGCGCAATCGATTCGCGTATCGCTGACCGCCGGAAGCTAGGTATTTTAGTCTATAAAGTTTTAAATATGGATATTTCTCTTACACAAACACACCACTTTGCTTCAGAAAGCCTTTATTAACCCCCCTGAGTCGTGAGGAGCAGTTATATGATGGATAGATGCACTTTTATGGACTTCAAAAATGATCTAACCATTCACTGCCATTATAAAGCTTTGAAGAGCCAGGACATTTTTTATATAACTCCGATTTTATTCGTCTGAAAGAAGAATGTCATATACACCTAGGATGACTTGAGGGTGAGTAAATCATGGGCTAATTTAAATTTTTTGGGTGAACTAACCCTTTAAAAATTGTCATGAAATTTAGACTAAAATACTTATTAATGAAAATTGAAGACAGTTATGGAAAATAATTACAATAAAACAATACAGAATCAATTATAAACAAATAAAAATGATGTTAATATTAGCTCAAAATGACCATTTTGCCATTGCATAGCATGTGTGAATTGCATTCAGGAAAATTGTACAGTGTTTAGTGATGAACAAGTGTTTAGGAAAGTGTTGTGGCGTTAGTGTAAAACTAACAGCCCAGAGGGGCCTTTAGTCCTGTTGTACACATAATTGGCCTCGATTTATTTATTTTGTAGTTCAGCAAATGCTGATGATAAAGATGAGCAGTTGCACCATCCTTTGCCCTCTTCAACTCATGTAACAGATTATAATCCAAGAGAGATCCACAAAGGGAATTCCATTACCTTTTCACAGATTCATTTATGTTGCTGTGCTCAAGGTACCATGTACCATCACAAAAGAAAGATGGTGAAGTTTGATCATGTTTCTCAAAGCTGATATTATATTCAGTAGTATGTACTACATGTCGAGTATTCAGACCCTCAGAACTTTTTTTGCTTTATCTTAACCAGTAAGATATTGCTCACATTATGACTTCTGGTAAACCTGGTAAGACACAAAACTTCCATTGACTCTATGGATGATTTATAAGATTTGCCAAGACTGATGACTTTAGACATATAAATATAAACAGTTTTTTTGGAAGAAACACTGATAAAAAATTTAAAACACTTTTCTTGATAATGTATCTTTGTAGGGTGGGCGATATGAGCAAAATCATACTTTTTTACGATAACAATATATATCACAAAATAGCTATTTTTACTTTGTTATTTAAAATAAGAACAATAAACAGATTACAAACAATAGGGAAAATACAATATATGAAAGTTTTTACATTACATATACACTGATTCTTATTAAAGCTATTGAAGTTATTTAGATTTTATGAGGAAACTCTCCAAGCATTTTGTGTGTATTTAAACAGTCAATTGAAGACAGACAGCAAATGAATGAGTTGGAATGGATAGTGAAGAAAAAGCTGTTAACAAATGTCCAGCATACATGTGAACCCCCACAATACTGTTTAAAAAGCATCCCAGACAGTAGGGGCTTCTGGTTGTAAATTTAGGTAGGGCAGATTCTGGGTCTTAGCGCTAGTTTATGATAAACAATATGTAAGCTTTATATGCTAACTGCTGGAAACATCAGGCAGAATTCTAATGTCCTTGCGTTATTCAGCATAAAGGTGGCGCTCTAATGATGATTGACATTAGTACACAGGACACACTCATAGAATGCCATTGTTTTAGAATATTGCAAGTTGTGAAAGAATTCCAGTGAGGAAAACAAAGTCATGTCTGTTCTCAGAACAAACATAAAACAAACAAAACAGAACTGTATATAAAGGCTATTCACACATTTAAACTAAAGGTTTTATACTTTCATTAAAGGATTATTCACTTCAAAATTAAAATTTCCTGATAATTTCTCACTCCCATCTCATCCAAGATGTTAATGTCTTTCTTTCATCAGTCGAAAAGAAATTACGTTTTTTGAGGAAAACATTCCATGATTTTTCTTCACATAATGCATTTCAATTGCAGTCAACGGGTTGATCAATGCAGTTTCAAAGGGCTTCTAAGGGCTTCAGAGGGCTCTGTGTGATCCCAGCCGAGGAATAGGGTCTTATCTAGCGAAAGCATCTGTCATTTTCTAAAAAAAAATTATATATACTTTTTTTAACCTCAAATGTGCGACTTCTGTTATTCTTCACTGCGTATGACGTCATCACGTCGGAAAGGTCATGCTTGAGACGTATGTGGAAGTACCGACCCAGTGTTAAAACGAATGTGCAAAGACTAAATCAAACGGCTTTTACAAAAATAAAGGTAAAACAATGATATCGGGCAATTTTAAAGTAGGAGGAGAACATGAGATGGAGTTTTTCGGCACTGCGTCGGTACTTCCATGTACGTCATGGGCGTGACCTTTCCAAAGTGATGGCGTCCTACGCAGTGAAGAAGAACAACACAGAAGTCGTGGTTAAAAAGTATATAAATGTTTTTTTTATTATTATTTTTTTTTTTAGAAAATTACTGATGGTTTCGCTAGATAAGACCCTATTCCTCGGCTGAAATCATGCAGAGCCCTCTGAAGCCCTTCGAAGCCCTTTGAAACTGCATTGATTTTGACCTTCAACCCATTGGTTGCAATTGAAATGCATTACGTGAAGAAAAACAGCTTAAAATAGTCTAGAAAATCCGAAAAAAATATTGTTGCTGAATGCTGAACACATTTATAATTTATTATTAATTCAGTGTGTATAGAGGTCAATGTTTGGATGAATATTTTGGTGGGGCTCTGACCCACCTACCCATACAGACGAGCTGCGGCTGATCCCAGAATGCACCTTATACAGTTAAATGAGGGAGAGTGGGCAGGGCTGGAATCTAGATAATAAAAAAGATTGTTTAATATATATTATTAAACAATTACAAATTCATATCTCAAATAATTTTTGTTGTATATGGTGTTGTACTTTATGACTTCCTGGAAGTCTGGACATCCACAAGGTATTGAAGTGCATTTCCTACATCAGGCTGTGTGTGAACCGAATGCGAGAGTGTCTTCATACTTTAATTCTGATGAAGGGAGCGTCCTTAAGAGACTCAACTTCAGTAATTACATGTGAGACCCAGGAGCAAATAAAGTGCTCGGGGGGATGGAGAGAGGCACTCTCACTGTGGTTAGGATGAGGAAAATGTCCCATGATTACTCTGCAAGCCCAGCGCTGTACACTTAAAATGGAGAATATTGCCTTCAGCCATTGTTGTATGCATTTATTTTATTTAGTCAACATAATAAACCCATTTTCTATTTTCTCTACTGTCTGCATAGTACATGTATGGCTAAAAAATACCCATAGTATACTAATAGTATAATAAAATTTAAATGCAGCTTGATTTAAAGGTGCACTATGTAACATTTTTTCAGTCAAATATCAAAAAACCACTAGGCCAGTTTTATATATTTTGTTCAGTTGAGTACTTTCAATATCCCAAATGTTTCCAACTATTTGTAAATTGTGAGAAAATTGCTATTTTAACCAAGGAACCGGGACGTGTGAGGGAGTCGCCTGTCAATTGCGTCATATCTGCGTTACCCTCGGATTCCGGTTTTATTTTGCAGAAACGCTTTACTTTTACTGCAGTGTGCAACAAGTGTCATAGCAGCCGCCAAGCGAACGCACAGAGTAACGTCATAACATAATTTTCAACACACTCAAATGTATCTAATATGATGATGACAGAGCTGCGTTACCTCATACTCATGACCGGAAAAGCGGAAATGGCGTCTGTGACTGTGGCATAATAAAAGTCCCGCTGCTCACGAAGGCGTGTGTTGCATTCAACTTATTAACAATCGCTTCAGCGGCCTTGCTCAGCTCCCACACCACTCGGGGTCTGCTCTGCTTCATACCACAGTAACGTTAATAATCGCATCCATGAACATGATTTCTGCCCAAATCCTATCCCGATTCTTTTCCACCGGCTGTGAGGTGAAGACCACATGTCCCAAGATTCTGCGCTCAAACTAGGCGTCATCAAACTATGCCTTTGTTTTGAATAGGCGACCTCTAGCGGATGGAAAAGTTACATAGTGCACCTTTAAATGTTCATTTGAATTATACTCCGATGTTAAAGTTTTAAAATCTCCTTTTGCTTACAATGAGTATTTAGCATTCAAGATGTTACCTTGTCATAATAATTTTTGCATAGATACATCCGATTGGCCTTCATCTTAGGTTTATTTGCATAATGGACTGTGATTTGTCTCATATTAATTAATTTTGTAGTAGTTTGATTTGTATGACAATGACAAAGCAGCTTGGATGTGGTATTTAATTACACACAAACCAGCATAAAATGTAAGCGTACCTAAAACTTGATTTATTGTTTTGTTGCTTTGCGAGCACTGATATTTCCTTCTGGAAATGCAAATTTAGTTAAAGACCTTAATTCCCTGTGTGTGTGTGTGTGCGTGTGTGTGTGTAGCCGAGTGCGGAGGACACATTAGTGGCGCCACATCTGGAAGGATTCTGTCACCTGGTTACCCAGCCCCTTACGACAACAACCTTCACTGCACCTGGTCCATCGAGGCGGACACAGGCAAAACCATCAGGTACGAAAACCGATGGTTGCAAACCACATTATGTTTTTACCTCCCCTCTGTTAATTTCCATATAATTCCCATACAACCTATAAAGGAGCATGGTGATTGCATTTCACCCTGCTGTGCGGCCTACCACTGGCTGGCATCTGTTCCTACAAGTGCATTACCGTTACACAGAGGGGGAGGGTTAGTGAAAGGGCAAAAAGAATAGAGACACAAAAAGGCGATAAGCCAGTTAAGCCTTCAAAAATGAAGCAAAACTCAGGTAAGCCAATTCAGTTGATCCGTTTAAAGAGAAGATGGCTTATGAAGAGCAGATAACAGGAGGAATTGTAAGAGTGGGATGTAATCCATACCATCAGGCTTGAGTCATGTCATTTGCTTGCTGCAGGTGTTTAAACTATTTCTATACATACAGGGTCTAAAGCGAATGCCCGCCAAGCACTGAATGGCAGTAAAAATTGACTTTGGCACGCAGAGAATGTGAGTGGAGTGGAGCAACAGCAATTTCCCCTTCTCGCTCAAAGCATCTGTAATCACTCCGCTACAACTCCACTCCATCTCTCGCTCCTTGCACACAGGTGAAAGAAACCCCTCTGTGACTTCTCTCCGTAGCATAAATTTGCACAGTAACTGCTCCACTGTAAAGTTCTCTCTGTATGTGTTTTATCGTCTTAGCTCAAGATGTATCTGTACAGTTGCAGGGGTGTTGCATTAGTAAGATGACATGGTTGTTCACAGTTTCTTAAAGACTGCACTGACCCACCCAGATTTTATTTTCTAAGTGTGACTCTCACCGTTTTGTTTATTTTTAAATTGTGAAGTCAATTTACATAAACATTTTATAATCAACAATTTATAATGTATTTAAACAATTGATTCAGTCATTTTATATGATTTTTTAAAAGTTATTTGTATACATATATTATTATACAGTTACATAGCTAGCAAAAAGGACACTGCTAGTGAATGAAATGTCACTTCTGAGAAGTGTGAAGATATTTGAATGTGTTTGCGGAGAGCAGAATTCATGGTTGTCCACCCACACATCCCACAGAGACAGTCATTGTTTTGACTTAAGTTGATCAGTTCCCGTGTTTACATGCCAGCTGCAGTGCTGCGCTTGACTCAAGGAGGTCAGGCTACAGTTGTGTTGAGTGTAAATATTATAAATCCCAGTGGCTTAGTATAGGAATAAATATATTCTGAAGGCCTTTTGATTTACACAGTTTATAGTGAGAGATATATGTTTATTTTAATGCCAAAGATGATCCAAACATATTAAAAATGTCATATTGTGAGGAATCAAATGTTACATAGGCCCCTATCATACACCCGGTGCAATGCAACGGCATGCGCAACACAAGTGTTTTTTGCTAGTTTTAGCCCGCTGAAATGGGATCCCGTTTTAATTGCTGAAATTATGATCCCGCCGCTCCGTGAACAAACTCACGCACACATATCTTTAGCATGGCGCGATCGGAAGAGATACGAGAGCCAATGATATTTTACAATCAAAGCTGACGTAATGACGCAATTGGTCACGAGACATAAGAGCCAATGTAACTTTACTGAAATCTGACATAACATTTCTTCGGGCGACAATTTTTTAAATTTTTGACGCTGATCGCTTTTGGGGATTTTCTTCACACAAATCAATCGGCCTCGGAACACTTGGAATATTTCTACTTTTTGAATAAATTGTGCATGCAGTCGTATCTGTCTGTTATATCCTGTGTTTTCTATCATATTATACACATTAGTAGGTTTAGGGATGGGATGGGGTTATATGTTCAAACGTGTCTAAATAGCGTAAATAAAAAAATTAAATAAATGTAAATAAAATTATGCTGGCTGATTAAATTGAGAATCACACTCCAATAATTCATAATGGCAAAATCAAAACCCAATATATAATTTCATCATGACGATAATGTTCCCATGTCCTTGTCTGTGTATGACGCAAAAGGTTTCTCATTGAGAAATCAATGATGTACCCCTGCGTGTCGATATAGTGACGCAGACTGTAGAGACTGTATTATTTAATGTTTAATGTTTAAACCACATTTGTAATGTTTAATGTTAACTCAAAAATGCTGCTTCTGCAAAACAGGGCTATTTATTAAAGCTATATTAAAGCTACATAAAAAAAGAATGAAAAATAACCAGAGAAAAGTAGCTCCATCTATGGGTAGTGCAAAGCTGAAAGCTGTCACAACACACAAGAAAAATTTATGAAGATGATCATTCAAAATGGCAAACCTCTGGGGAGTCACAGGTTGTAAAGACAAGAACAAAAAAAAAAAAATTGTAATTGTCCATCCACGCTGAGAAGACGTCCTATATATTAGTGCCTCAAGCCACATTCAAGGATCATAGCGGAAGCACAACCAAAACAATGTTCTTCCGCAAGACACACACAGTTTTATTTTTTAACTACTACAGGGCCAAGCTTTAATTATATTATGAATTAATTTGTTATATCCTATCTTTGCAAAGTTCTGATCTTCTTATTTTATAAAATATGAACATATTTTAGTTTGCATGTGTTTTGTGCTTATAATATGGATGTAATATGTTTGAATGTCTTAAGAAAATGCAACAACCTTTAATATTCTCTCTATATTTGACCTTCCCAGCCTCCACTTCATAGTCTTTGACACGGAGGTGGACCATGACATTCTGAAGGTTTGGGATGGACCAGCAGAGAGTGGTATTCTGCTGAAAGAGTGGAGTGGGTCGCTTTTACCCGAGGACACCCACAGCACTTTCAACATCCTCACGCTTCAGTTTGACAGCGATTACTTCATTAGCAAGTCTGGTTTCTCCATCCAGTTCTCTAGTATGTATCAACTTCTCCTTGGCTGTGTTCAGAATAGCATAGTAGCACTAGTATGCATACTGTGCAGTGTACACAAATGTTCATTATGAATGGTATCTGGAATACCTAGATGAGCTACTATATATTTGCCGTGGTGGCTGGTGGGTTTTAAAATATAGGAGGCACACTAAATTGTTGCGGTCTGTGGATCCCCTTCCAAAGGTTTTTTTTTATTTTGGCTTAACTGCTTTAAAATAGATTTTTGGTCACTTTTAGACAAGAAAAGTAAAGAAAATGACAGACATATAATGTCACTTACCTAGCTTAACATCCATCCTTCTGTCCCTTTAAATATCCGTGCTAATACAGCATGTAGGGCCATTTAGTGAAGCTGATTGCTGTAGCCTATATCCAACTTAGTCTTTCTTCATTTTTAATTTGTAGCTGCTGTTCGAATGGTAGCTTGGCAAATTTTTTGGTGATTAAACATTTAATTTCTCCATAGTTAAGGTAGTTGGTACATTTTCAGCTGGTAACGTTATTGGTGTTACAGTGGTGAAATTACAAACAAGAAATACACATTCTGAGACATGAAATGAAATGAATAAATGGGAATTCTATTAACATTAAATTGTCCTTTCCTATTTTCCCCCTCAAAATCTTTTCTTTCCATGCCTTCCCTGATGAGCTGCTTCTCTGTGTTTGCCAAAATGTGCAGTGTACAACAATGCATGCTGCACAAAATACTCCATCCCATGATGCAGTGCTCTCACCTTGACTTTCCAGTTTCAGCATGATAACCGGAAAATAATGTTGTATTAGCATACCATTTCATTCTCTTTTAAATTAAATCGAAAATACAAAATAACTGTGTTTTCGAGATTGTACCATAAGTCTATCATCTACTAAATAAAATAGCCAGCAGTTTAGTATATGCTGTGCAGTATGCAGTAAGTAGTAAGCTATTGTTGTAACAGCCTTTTTATCTTAATGTCCTTAATGCCCTTAGACTCTGTTCTTATAGGCTATTTGTGTATTTTTAAGATGTCATGGAACATATGTTTATTCAAAGTGCAGAAATCATTGCATATTTTATTTGACATTTTGACAGTAATATGATATGACTGATGAAATGTAATTAAAATTAAAATTTCCATAAACATGAGTTTTTAACGCCATCATATAAGTGTGCTGCTGTGCAACTTGGCATATTTAGTCAAGAGCAGAGGTCTGTTTTCTCATGAATAAGTGATTTTCCGCTCTCTCTAATGTCTCACTGATCCACAGCTGATTCAAAATGTATCTTTTTATTTCAGCTACAGTTGCCTCAACCTGCAATGACCCAGGGACACCTCAAAATGGAACACGCTACGGAGACAGCAGGGAGCCCGGCAACACCATTTCCTTTCAGTGTGACCCTGGATACCAGATTCAAGGAATGTCTGAAATCACTTGTGTTCAGCTCAACAGCCGGTTTTTCTGGCAGCCGGACCCACCCACCTGCATCGGTGAGATCCGACTCGACTGTGCCCTTCTTACTTTTCTCACTGGAGAGCTCCATACCACAGTAAAAACTGATGTGCACTCTTTTATTTTAAAAGTAGAATATGAATAGAAATTATGACTGTCAATACTATACGTTAATTTAGAGTGATTAATTACAGACAAAATATGATGCTGTAGAAAGTCTGGTACTTTTACTTTTTTAACTATTGAGATGATACCAAACTACTGGCATTTTTGACAAGGGCAAAACAATATATTTAATTTCTCCAAATAGTAATTAAACATCTAAAAGTATCTTTATTTGTAAGTGTTTTTGAGAGGAGTACCTTTCCTTTGTCAATGAAAAATTGCTGTTTTGCCTCACCTCAGCACAAGTTTGGTATCGTTTTAAAGCAAAGCATTCCAACTTTATGAATATTCATTGCGAATTCTCGATGGCATGAGTATGAACCAATGAAATGGAATTTTCAAACTCATGCTGGTGTAAACAAAACAATCTTACTCACACTGACTGACAGATCCGAAGTGTGCGCACAGACGCCTCAGACAGCACGATCCCGATATACACATATACACAGAATTACAGTATTTCAATATATCTGTCTTGGCGAGTATTCACGCAAACATTATCTTTTGTGTCTTAAAGGGATAGTTCACCTCAAAATGAAAATGATCCCATAATTTACTCACCCTCAAGCCATCCTAGGTGTATATGACATTTTTCTTTCTGACGAATACAATCAGAGTTATATTAGAAAATGTCCTGGCTAATCCAAGCATTATAATGGCAGTGAATGGCAGCTCAAAACTTGAAGCTCAAAAAAGTGCATCCATCTATTATAAAAGTAATCCAAACGGCTCTGGGGGGATTAATAAAGGCCTTCTGAAGTGAATCGATGGGTTTGTGTAAGAAAAATAGCGGACCACCTTCCGTATTCAACTTATGAAGAAAGTCTAACGCCTTTCGCAGTTCAAAACGCTTACGCTACGTCTAACGTTATTGTTGCGCCAGTTATGCTTTTTTCGCAATCTGAAGGATTTATGAGATATAACATTTGTAGAGACTCTTACTCTATTATCAACACAAGGAAGAGCCATCTGTAATAAAATACATTTTAATTAAAAAAAGATTAATTAGAGTAATCAACACAGATACTAAAATAATACAATGAAAATATTTGCATATTCGAATGCTCAGGTAGGATGATATAAAATTAGAACAGCCTTCTCTCTGTGCCTTCTTGACTTCTTTTCTCGCTTTCATCCCTTTCACTTTTATTCTCGTGCACTTATTCTCATGCTAAACTGAACTGCCAAACAGAGTGATTTTTTTTCGGTTCAACATGCTGAATTTGGCTAAACCGCCGTCGACGTGAGCCTGACTAGAGCCGACATGTGGAACACACCGCAAAACCTAGCCCGACAGATGCTCATGGCCAACCGTCAGCTTGGTGTGTCACAGTCCTAACGGTGTGTGCTCACTACAGTGGCAAAAGTCTGCTCAGTGCCGCTGATGATGCTAAAATGCCTCCGCTTTGGGGTGTGACTGTAGCAAGTGTGTATAGAAAGAGTGGCAATATAATCAACACAGATAAACGTGATTACAGTTGGAAAGAGGCAAGCTTTGTTTCTGAATGCCCTAAGTAAAGAAATGCTGTCAATTTTCTGAACTTTTGTAAACCCAGCCAATGAACGCATCCAAACTGCAAATTTTAACATATACCAACTGCAAAGCATCTAATGTGTAAATGTGATTTACGCACTAAATCCAGCATAAACTCCGGCACAATCTTCCTACTTCTTAAATGCTCTAGACAGACGTCACTACCTGAATGTCAAAGTGGTCGGCTGCCGCCCGTGTTTTCCACTTGATATTTGCATTAAGTTGAGAATTGTCCAACCTTTTAACTGCTCTCAATGCTTTCTTTGGTCCGCTGTCAATCCCACAATGCATCGCCCAAGCGTAAAGCTCAACTTCCAAAGGAATGAATTGGAAATGCTCGCTCTGCTCCGCACACTCCACACCAGTGGACACGCACTGTAAGAGAGGTGACCAAGAACCTGATAGTCATTTTGCTTGAGCTTTATGGCAAAGTTGCCAGACAGAAGTCTCTCCTTAGTGACATGAAACCCTGCTTTTTAAATTTGCAACAAAAAAGCAAGGACTCTCAGACTATGAGAAACAAGATTCTTTGGTCTGATGAACTTAAATTCTAATCGTCATGTCTGGAGGAAACCAGGCACTTCTTATCACTTGCACAATACCATCCCAATGGCAAGAGTGGCTTAGGGATGACGGATTTGAGCCCAATTAAAGATCTCTGGAGAAACTTGAAAATGGCTGTCCACTGACAGTCCCCATCCAACCTGACAGAGTGTATATTACAATCTAGAACCATCACTCTATCATTGTAAAAACACAGTTTTTTGTAACTCTACTCAGTTGTCCACTACCAATCATAAAGTCATGGTATCATAGAACTGTTCTTAGTGTTCATGTCTACATCGAGTGGTCTGCTTGTGGAGATTTTAAATTGGAAAAACCTTAGCATTATAGGGTAAAGTATAGCTGTCTTACTCTGCCTGTGTAACTGAATTACACAATTGCTTTTATATTATTACTATGACCTTCTCTCAGACCTTCAGTATTTTTTGCTTCTTATTCTCTCTTTTTTTTCAGTCCGGCAGTATGCTCTGCACCTTCTAAGCATGTTCAAGAATGGCTTTTTTTCCCTCTCCAGTGTCCCTGTTGACTTTTTGATGTCATGCTTTAATATTTCCATGAAATTCTACAAGGTCATATAGAGCACAATAGTCGGGTTCAGATAGTAAAAATCACATTCATCTTCTTTATAGAGAGAAATTGATTTTTAATGATAATGTTTGAACCGTTCAAGACAGACCTAGCGTGAGCTCAAAGATTGTTAAGGGATGATATATGCTTTTGTACTTTCATTAGAGAGAGAAAAGAGCAGTTTAATTGCCGAATTCCCTTTGCAATGCAACATTACCCATAATTCTAAAGTGAAATCCACCAATCAAAAAAGGGAGTTTACAAGGAAGCAGGAATTAGAATCTGAATCTGACTCTGCAGTGACCTGCTCACTCCCATAAATCATAAACCTCTCTATACTTTCACACAATTTTCATATTTGTATTTATTTGATTTAGTCATAAACTGATAATCCATCATATTTTATACAATGGGCATTAACTTGGTCAGTAGTTTTATAGTGTATTGTCATTTGTTTCAGTCTTCATGGGACCTAGTTCATTCCATCATAAAAGACATAAAGTACACAGTCTTTATTGCAGTAGCTTAGTTCCAGTTTTTGCTCCATCCAAAAGCTTTTATGTTGTGATCTCAGAGCTCGTTGATCTGGTCCATGGCTTAAACTTTTTTTTTATTGAAACATTTTTTTAGATGCTTATGGGAGAAATATTTCCAGAACCAAAGCTAGCAAGAATTTGGCAGGTCCTATAATATCAGTGCCAAGCATCAAGTAAAGATTTTTTTTTTTCAGTCAATGTAGTCAGTAATAGTACAGTTCTCCAAACAAGACATACCCTTCATATCTAGAAATCTCTTAGATGGTTTGGTAATAAAGTCCTACCTGAGCTCCTTTACAATTGATCTTAGTTACATTTATTGATTATTATTATTTTTTAATGTTGTGGGATGTAGTTGTCCTCCTATACTAACTGATAATGAGCTCAGAGTAATCAGGCTGCTTTTACATTGTTTACTGTTACTGTGTTGAAGGATCACATTAAATAATCTCTCGTCCTCACTCTCCTTGTTATGACAGCTACCTGCGGGGGCAATGTGACAGGGCCTGCTGGGGTAATTCTATCACCCAACTATCCTCAACCCTACCCACCAGGAAAAGAGTGTGACTGGCGGATAAAAGTCAACCCTGACTTTGTCATCGCTTTAATCTTCAAAAGGTATTGTGCTCAAGCAGCGCTGGGCGCCTCTGACTCTCATGCCACCTAAAGGGGTATAACATCTTTTAAAGGGTTATGCACCATATAGAAAAAGGGGTATAACATCTTTTAATGGGTTATGCACCATATAGAACTGTAGTTGTTTTTGAACTTCAGTTTCTATAAATGTTATGTGTATTTGAATTGAGCCACCACATTTAATGGGGACATATGTTACTTTCACTTATTTTTACAAATAAGAGTTCATTATACTATGAAAACATACTGTATGTTTCAGAACTCAAAACATCCTTAGTCCAAAAACAGCTTTTATTGAAACCAATCTACCTCATGATCACCTCTTTGATCTCAAGACTAAAAATGACTTTTCCTTGAGGAGAGCATTATTTATTTCTCTCTTACATTTCGCTGGATTATTTGGTAAACCAGTTTCAATTTAATGGAGGATTTGCAAACAGACTTTTACAGAAAGATATGGACCCAGCAGTAATGCCGCAACATGTCAATAACTGTTCATTCTAATTACAACCTGTGCCACCAATCGGAGGAACTTTTTAATTCATAGTAATTACAATCTGTGATCTGCAATTTTTGATATGTAAAGACACATTTACAGAGTCATTCTTTGTCGCAAAATCATTTGTTGTTATTTATTCTCAAGTAAATTGAGCCAGTGAATAAATGGTCAACTTCAAATTGTTCCACTTAGTAAAATTGTTTGCCATGATAGTTTTGAATTGCTTGAAATATGATGGTAATCACTTTGAAAAGGGAAAAGTGCAACATGTGCTTTGTAGGCTTTGTAAAGTTATAACGAGAAAACTACTGTAAAATAAATGTTCTCGTTTCATTTTCATCAACAATATGGTTTAATTAAAATAATTCATTATTGTCCGTGCATAGGCTATTCCATTTTATTTATCTGTTTTTGATTCTTTATACAGGAGTAATGACTTGCTTGCATTATTGAGGCATTATTTTATTTATTTGTGAGGTAATACATTTTTTTAATAAAGTTGGCCATAGGAGTGTAAAATTCATTTTAAAATTTACACTGGTTAAAACATGGCTACTGTACTGTATACTGTATGTTTGATTTATGTTGACGTGCTTGACACATTGCTCTCAATCATGCTCTCAAAAATTCTGTTTAGATTCTAGATTTAGATTTATTGGCCAGTATGTTGGTTATCGGCATTCAAATATAAAGAATCATTTTCTGCCAAAATAGTCATATCGGTGCATCCTTAGTCTTACTTTGTGTTTGCATTGAGTATTTTATGATGAAAGCATTTGTGAGTGTGCAGTCGGGTTGTAATGTGAGTAGCAATGTGAGATTGTTGCATTCGTGCACTCAACAGACATGGATGTGATAATCATCTATACAACACTCAGCACCACAACTATATAACTATATAACCAACACTTTTCACAATTATTTACTCTCAGCGGGGAATAATAGTAAATATAAAATAAAATATATATTTATTTATATTTAGAAATATAATATAAAATAATATAAATATTTAATATAAATATTTATATATAAAGTTTTGAACTTTATTTATAGTAAAAGTTTTCCAAAGAGTTCCTCCTGTAATACTTATTTCATATACAAAAATGTTCTCCATTCATAGCAGTAAGCATTTAAATTATAGGGTCCTATCATACACCTGGCGCAAGGTGGTGCCAGGCGCGTTTTTTGCTAGTTTCAGCCCAAACGCAGTTACCATTTTCACATCCAGCGCTGGTCTGACAACGAGGTGTGTTCAGGCGCATTGTTGGTGCGTTGCTATTTTAAGGCAACTGAAATCGACTGCGCCATTGACCAACAATTTATTATTTAAAGAGCGTGTTAGTAATATCCGCCTATAGGCGGGTGCACAGCGCGCGTACACTTTGCTTATTACACACGAAGGGACGTGCAGCAGCACACAAACATTTTCAGATATTAAAAATAAAAGGATTCCTCTCTGGAAAAGCGTTCAGTCTTTCGCTCACAAATTCCGCCATCTTAATAGCAATCTTCCATAGTGCAAGCGCAACTGGCTTTTAAAGGTAATGGAAGATGAGACTCTGATTGGTTTATTGCTTATTACGCCTAAAACACACCCATGACTAATTAAGAGAATAGGGACAACTCTTTTAGGCCATGCTTCGGGCACGGCGGCCAATTTTTCCGTTGTTAAACTAGCAAAAGTGGATTCGGACTTGCCCTAAGTGCACTTGCGCCGTGCATATTAGACTATGCGCTCAGATAAACAAGGCTAAAATCATGGTAGAAAATGGCATTTTATTTCTAAATTATGACAATTTTGATATAAAACATCATACTAATATTATAAGCGCACCTCTGGAAACAATAAAAAAGGTAGTTTATATCAAACACTCAATGGCCAGGAAATGTGCCAAGTACATATGGGGCATTTCTAGATGTGGTCAGTATATCATTGCCAGATTACATTAATAATCAGTGCCACCAATCGGAGGTACTTTTTAATTCATAGATGGGATCGTAGTGGGATCCCACTCTTATTTACCCTTAAGTCTTCAAAATGGAGCCAAACTGCATGGAGCAGGTTTGTAAGAGGAATACCTGAAACAGAATTTCTAAGAAGCTAATGATTGAATGACTAAATGACTGAAATTTTTTTTTTTTTTTTTTTTTTTTTTTTTTTTTTTTTTGTACATTGGGGTGGAAATACATCAGTGTTGAAGCATATTATGAATTCAAATCACTGCAATTTAATGAGTATAGTGTATCTAAGCCTTCACACACAAATCCACAATCACAATCATCAACTCACATATACTTGAATATTTAGAATGATTATGACTCTGATTGCTTGTGTTTCACTCTGCTAAAATCATCATGACTTTATGGACTTTCATTACATTTACAAAACAGACCAACTACAATGAAACGAATATGCTTTCTGGTAAAGCAGGTTAAGCGAGGATGTACTGGCCACCGTTGAGCTCTTTCCTGGATTACCAACCTTGTTTATTAAAAGCATTTATCAAAAATAATTGTTATGCTTTAACATATCAGTACATAATAATAAAAGCACATTAAAGCCATTGCAGTATTTGTGATACTGATTAGATATTGTGAATAATCAATGTATTTTGTTTGACAGAAATGTTGTTAAGCATGTTAAGCTTCCTGGTTGGGTCTAAATTTTAAATTGGCTTTAAATTTAGTACATTGGTGGGACCTTATGCATAATGCCTCACAACTGAATCAAATCTCTAGTAACCCTTAAATTCTTCTTCATTTTTTGTGCAGTTTTAACATGGAGCCCAGCTATGACTTCCTCCATATCTATGAGGGTGAAGACTCCAACGGACCCCTGATCATCAGTCTGCAGGGGAACCAGGTTCCTGAGCGCATCGAGAGCAGTGGGAACAGCCTTTTTCTGGCCTTCCGCAGTGATGCCTCCCTGGGGATGTCTGGTTTTGCCATTGAATATAAAGGTAAGTCTCACCTTGCAGGTGTATGGTTTGTTCCCTTGAGGGAGGGTTTGGGAAACAAGTGAAGCACAACCACAGGGTCAGTGGCCATTTTCAGATCGCATTTAAGGTCACATTTTTAAAAATAAAATCAAATAACTTTTAGTGCTGCTGAGGACAGATTTTTTACATGATGACATTCAAACACATTTTCATTATTAATATTAATTTAAATATGATTATTTTAGCGTTACATTAATATGAATGAGAATTTATATAATCAAAATAATATAATAAGGAGGTATAATAATAAATGCTTAATTGCCTTGAAAGTGCAAAAAATCTTAGCACACCTAAAATTAATCAATTTCTTTATATTTGAAGTGAAAATGAACTAGAGATGTCCTTGATGGGTTTTGCATAAACTTCATAATTCTCTTGGCTATAAAAGCTTGTTCTTTTTAGGAACGTCAGATAGTTTTGAATGCTTTGCCCATTAAAGCTTTAGTAATTAGATTTGCTTTCGTCTTAAATTAGGGAATATGGATATTTGTCTTTTATGTGGACTGTGAAGTCTGGTAGAATATCTGAATTATCTAAGAACTCTTGGATGGAATTAGGTTTAACAAGACAATGGCTAATGTTGAGCAGCTCTTTGTAGCTTAAAAATTAAAGTAAGAATTCATCAAAACTGTAACAACCATTAAATGCTGACCCTGATGACCAGATAAGGACTCTGGAGTTTTGCAACTATTTCCTGCTCATCCTAAGAAGGAGAGGCTGAGGGAACTCTGACACGTTAAAAGCACAAACTGAATTTTTATATATTTGAGATGCTGATATTAAAGCCTCCATTGAATTCAAATTGGAGGGCTTTGTGGCTTTTAGTCCATGCCTATTCGATTTGAGGCCATCATTATGCTAGCGTACTCCTAAATTTGACTCCTAAATAAAGTCATTCTCTTTCAGGAAATTGAATAAAACTTATTAATGACTTGTCTTGCACTTTGGCGTATCCAAAATTGTGTCCAATAAAAAGCTCTCAAGAATGTCCCCTGAGTAGTGATAACAAGTAGAAAATATTTAATCACAGATAAGAAGAAAATGCAAGGCTATAGGTTGTTTTAATATGTCTTGTATATGTATTCCTATTTTAGGAAATACATCAATACAAGAAGGACAACTGTGTTTGTGTAGCCTTTTCATGAGGTCCTTAACAATACCACCGAATGAAACTTTGGCAGCAATACTGGAGTACTAAATGCATGTGTTAGTGAAAGAGCATTTGTTAAATGATTTGCATGAATACTACTTTCCTGTGATTAGTCAAAAAAAAGCTCTTAAGTGGTATTGAGTTATATGTTGTGTTTCTCTTCAGTAATATGATTAACCTTTCACAGTGAATACCTGGCAATATTCCCCACAGGAACAGCAAGTTTCACCATTCCGCCCTTTGTAAATGCTCTTTTAAAAAGAATATGAGTTTGTATTTCGAAAATCAGGGCATGCGACAATGACAATGCACCGTCCCAAGTGTGCTATGCACCTCCCTGAAATCATTTCCACTCCCAGTGGCCCTTTTTATATGATGATTATGGTTGAGTAAAAGTGCACTTTATGGATTGTTGAATATTTTTATTGTAATTATTTTAATGGCAGCCTATTGCACAGTGTAGATGAACTCTGACTTCAACCTTTTGTCTTTGCTCCACATGAATACCCAATACATTTTAAAAGCTTGCTTGCCAATGTATTATATTGCTTTGTTGATGGTCTCAACATCCCAAAATGCTTTAGGATTTCACTTTCATGTCATGATATTAGGTTTTTCCTGTGTTTATTGGGAAACTGAGTGACACAGGGGAGTTTGATTTGCTGTGAAAGCTCATCAGAGAGCATGATCACAACATACAGTACAAGTGATGTGACTATTCAAATTATGTGCTTCACGTGCAGTGGTTGAAATCCTGGTAAAGTATCTAATTCTGCAGTATTGATTATATTATTTATAGCATTTCATTGCATTTCTTCTTCTGACTTGAATTTAAAGGTGAAGTGTTATTTCTGCATCACTGGTGACTGTTTATATGCACACTTTGGAAAGGTGCTCTTAGTGAAGAATGCATCAGTTTAAAAACAATATAACTAAACTAAATATACACTAGTAATAAAACAATGGTCTGTTTACTTTTTACGACTGTAAGAAAGAATGGAAATTGTAATGAAAAGCTACATAATGACAATATTGTCACGTAACTATGTGTAGTAAATCTCTCGACGAAGGAGAATTCCAAAACACAGTCTTTAATAAATCCACAAGAGGGAAAACACAGGAGAAAGGCAAATACATCTACTCACATTGACGAGATCGGACCAGGTCTCGTAACAGTTTGCCCCCTCCCGTGAAGGTGCGTCCTCGCACTGAAAAATATAACAACTGAGGAGGTAGGGCAGAGGTTCTGGAGGAGGGCATGGGGCAAGAGGGGAGTAAAACCAAAGTAAGTCCAAAGAATAAGTCCATTGGGGAGTGGAGGGTGGGAGGAGCCATGAGCAAGCCAGGAGCAGGAGGAGCCAGATGTTAGTCCAGAGGCCAGCCAGGATGAGGCCCCAGGGTGGAGTCGAAGGTGGGCGGAGCCATATTGTAGCCGACTTGATAGTATATACCCAGAAAAGCCTCCACTGAAGGAGACCCAGGTGGAAATAATGAGCCAATGAGCCCATGCAAAGCTGATGGTCCTGGAGACCGAGGTGGCGCCGCGACGACAAGCATCCGGGGTAGAGCTAGAAACCCAGAGGACAAAGGCTGAGCCGGTGGGACCGAGGATGAAGGCAAAGCGAAGCTGAAGGTCCAAACAGGTCGACGGCTGACCAAGGCGAAGCTGGAGGGACGAGGGAGCCCGGAGAAGCTGTATGGCCGATGGTGGAGCCGAGGGAGGGAGGAGCCAAGGTGGAGCCGAAGTGTCGACAGGCCGAAGTGGAGAGAAGGGCACAGAGGCTAGAGGTGGAACCAGGGGGTCCTCAATGCTGGATGGAGCTGATGGCCTGAAGACACTGAAGATCCTTACAGCACATGGGAGATGCAGAGGACAGCAGTGGAGGTGGGGCTGAGGGACTGGCTGATTGAGGAGGTGGAAGAGGGAGGCTGGGCGGGAATTCTGGAAATACGCTGGAGATACTAGGATTTTTGGAGACACGGGGCTCTGGAGATATGAGGAAATTGGGAATGTCACCATTGAGCCGCTCGCTGGTGGTGGGCTGGTCTCTAGCTGCGCTGGAGTGGGGTTGGTGGCGATGACATCCTCCGCGGAGCCTATGGTGAATGGCGAGCCATTCCCACTTCCATTCGCCATTCCCACTCCACATACTTGGCGGAATTTCCCAGAGGTCCCACACCGGCCAGGCGTGCCTTTGTGTCCAACAAAAAGACACTCAGTGATCGGTCAGGGAAAGAGGTCAGGCACGCCAGGTCGAGGAACACATGGGTGTGAGACTCCAGGGAAAGCTCCTCCTGCTCTAGGCATAACAGCTGTATATGGCAGGTGAGGCCATGCTGTTTTCAGTATAGGTCCAATCTTCTTTCACGTAACTGTGTATAGAAATTTGCTCAACGAAGGAGAATTACAAAACACAGTCTTTAATAAATCCACAGGAGGGAAAACACAGGAGAAAGGCAAATACATCTACTCACATTGTAAATATACTAGACCAAATGAGGGCGCTAAATGAGATAAGTGATTAACAGGGCACAGTTGAATAACATGACTAATTAGACAGACTGGGGAAAACTAGGTCACAGGGAGTTAACCAAAAACACAATAGAAACACAAGACAGAGCATACATGTAGCAAATATTTGGTGCAAAATAGCCTTGATGAACATTATAAGCAGTGTTGGGGATTAGGCATTACAAGTGACGTGCGCTATGTAATCGGATTACTTTTTTCAAGCAACGAATGAAGTAAAACATTACTTTTAAATTTACAATAACATAGCTGAGAAATTTTTTCAAATAAGTCATGCAAGTTACTTTGTTTTCCAATTATTGACTGACACATCATCTGTCCCCATGTTGAGAGAAATTGGCCCAAGAATAAGGCCCAGAGGCGTTGTGCGCGCTGTGTAAACATGATAGTTATTGTCATTCTAGACTAAATGTGAGCATGAATTTACTCAACTCACTTGCACAAATACAGATTTAGTAATCCTCAAATTCAGAATATTACACAAACCTGCAATAATTAAATGTTAAATTACACAAATATACTTTTATGTATTTAATCTCACTTTATTTACCAATATCTTTGCTGCTGACCTTCGATGATCCAATTCAACCACACTAATAAGCAAAAATGACTTTAGATAAACAGCACATTTGTGTTTGTTTGTTTGTTTAATTGTTTATTTATTTTTATTGCTGAAGTAAGAGTGTTATCCTATTTTTTCGCAAGAATGGCAGCACAGCTGAAAGTTTTGTTGAGCTGCACCATCTACTGTACAGGCTTGAATTTGTATTTCCTTAAGTCTGAAGCTTATTCATTTCACATTTGGTGTGAAAGGGCCATTAAATTAAAATCTAAAAGTAGAAGTAAAAAAACAACAACAAAAGAACAAGCCCAGCCCAGGTAAGAAAAAGTATTATAAAAGTAACGTGACACATTACTTTACAAGTAAAATTATCAGTTACTTTTTAAGGAAATAACACAATATTTTAATGCATTTCTTTTACCAGTAACTTTCCCCAACACTCATTATAAGTGGATCTTTAAATGTTATAACTGCATATGCTCGATTTTTACAGTGTAGTGTATGGATACTGATTTCTCCTTGAATCATGGGTGTTGTACATTTAACTGTCCACAATCTCAGATCTTAAAGTGATTTATAGCATTGTTTGCTGTTTGTTCTTGCCTTTACATTGTGAGAACAACAACACTTTCTATTCTAAGGTCTGATTATGTGTCTCACTCTCTCCATCGAAGCTTTAATTAGAATGTGTCATATATGACAATGAAATGATGGAGTCTGTTTCTCTCTGTTGTTGTATTTTCTTTTAATTAATTCGGTGTCCTTATTTGCTTACTGTTTTTCTTTATATAAAGCCAATCTTTTATCTGCTATTGTTCATCACACACCAGTAAACACAATTAATAATGCCCTTATTAGAGCAAATGAAAGAAATGAATATGAGAATATTACAGTCCAAAGACTCTCATACCTTGAGGAAAAACACATTAGTTTAATAAATGGAGAAATATATACGCGTATGTGTATGTGTGTATATATAAGTGTTATATAATATAAATATAGAAACACTTACAGAGGTAGGAGTGCCATTGCATAAGATCAGGGATTTCATTTATGAGATCATTTATTAATAATTTATGGACCCAAAATTTCCTCAGCCAAACTTTTGGGTAAAACCTTTTTAGTAAAGCATTATGATTTATAATAACTTTTATAAATAAATGTTATAATAAACAATAACGTAATGACAGAATTATCAGTTTTGGGTGAACTCTTCCCTTAAAATTGTGGCTGGTAATCCTGACACATAATGGGCCCTATTTTGACAATCTGAGTGCATGGTCTGAAGCGCATGGCTCAGGTGCACTTAGGGTGTGTCCGAATCCGGGCACATGGTCTAAAAGGGTTGTACCTAGTCTCTTAATGAGTCATGGGTGTGTTTTGGGCATAACGTGCTATAAACCAATCAGAGTGTCATCTAGCATTCCCAGTTTGCTATTTACATGGCGGAATTTGCGACTGAACACTTTTCCAGAGAGGAATCCTTTTATTTTTAATATTTATTAAATGATAACTGCGTCTGGCTGAACTTAGCAAAAAACACTTGCATCGTTCCTGGCGTTGCATTGCACTGGGTGTATGATAGGACCCAATGTCACATTTCAGTCCATTTTGCAGAATTCCACCAAAAAAAAAGCCAAACATCTCATTTGGGCCTGGTATTAAGTAGTTATTGAATCTGATATATATGGTAGCAGTGAAGGCAGGCAGTCTCATGACACATATGCAGATTAGGGTTAGCAGAACTATAAATACTCTGTTTGAATGTTAAGATCCCCTTCTCAAAGGCAGCATGTATGCTGTAAATGACGACAGAATATTTATTTTTGGGCCTATTCCTTTTAGTCTGTGCGGTGCACTCCAGATGCACTTGCTGTTCCTCTGTTGTTGTGGAAACGAGGAAGATTGTGTTGCACACTTGCAATTTTGCAGATAGAATCTTCCCCACCTCCTTCCCACTTTCTCAGGTCCCCAAAGCACAGGCAGATAGCTGTTAACTGTCAAGTTGTTTGGCAGCCTCTCTAAGCACCACCTCCGGAGCTTTCTCCAACTGTCCTTCTCCCGGTGTTGGGTGCCAGAAGGACAGAGACCATCTTCCTCATCCCCGGCGCGTTCACCTGCCTTTCCCCTGGTGTTAGTTCGCTTTAATGCATAATGCCCTCAAGCCACTGTCTACTCTCTCTTCACACTCACTGTCGATCTCGCTACCTCTCTTTTTCTTTCTGTCTGGTACCTGTCTCAGCCCTGGGAATGGCTGGCAGGTAACACAAGAGCGGGATGTGATTGTGCATCTGATTAGTTTTGTTCATGGTCAGTTGAATTACAGGTATGATTGCTTATATTTAAGGCTGTCAATTAAAATCATGTAATCAAATTACTGACGTAACTCAACAGGGGCGTTCATATATTTTTTCTGTTTAACGTGTTAAAAATATTTTAATGCAATTAACACAGCATCTTTTTTATATATAAAAAAGTATATTATAGCGGCATCTATCGCAATAAGACGCAAAAGAGAACTCAGTAGAGTGGATGGGATGACAAATTTTTGTAGGCCAAACCCCAGAAACAAGTTAGCATTTCACTTCTAAAGTCAATGTTTGTTTGTTTTTATGGGTTTTTTGTTAAGTCCCTGAAAAGGGGTCCATTGCATGAACATATCCATTATGTTAAGACTGTGTCTTAAGCACTAGTATGACCAACTTACAGTTAGTCAAGGGGCAATCAGTCTTACTTTTTGGTATCAAATTAGACCAATCTACGTTTTTATGTAACTGACTTAAAAAAGTTATGAACAGTCTTAGGGTACGTTAACATTACAACAATGTAATGTCAAAACGATCCTCGTTCACACAGATCTGTGAAAACGATTAAAGTCTTTGTATTATGCTGCCAGTCCAGTAGTTGTCACTAGTTGTCAAGGTCACTTTGTAAAGAAAAACTACTTACCTATAGACTGAAAATGTAATGACATCACCGTTTTCACAAATTTGCGTCTTTGTAGTTTACACGGGGACAATAACGGTTTCTATTTGTTCCGGTGAAATCATAAAAAACATGCACAAAAAACTGTTCCTGCTCTTGATATACTCTACTGCGCTCTGTCTGTTTGACGTGCATGCACCCACCGGTGCTCATTCACGACTCGCTTATTGTCAGAATAGGCAAAATGGAAATACTCGCAGGAGTTTCTAACATTTACAGTTAAGGATATAACCATAAAATGTAAGTTATGCACTGAGGAAAACACATGTCAGAGGCAGTAAACAGCACACGCATCTGTCAAAGCACGACAGGGCAAGACGGTAAATGCTTATGCTTTAGTTTGAAGCGCTTATAAATATAAATCATTCTCATGTTAAGCACAACTTGGATCATGTACCTTATCGCCTCAGCTCACTCTGTGTCCTCCGCTATTTTCCATAAGTGTTTTGTCAGTAGAAATATTGGTGATTCACTACTGTAAAGAATCATGAGTGGCTGATGGTTTCTGAGTACAGTGCACACATGCGACCAATCGATAATCAAATTTGTTTGTTGATTATTTTCATTATCGATACTAATTGATTTTATTGAGGCAGACCTAAAAATACATACTAAAAAAATTTGATTAATTAGTTTATTTTTAATCAGTTTAATCCAAAGGTTTACAATGAGACACGCTGAAACCTGTAACTACTTGCAAGATTATGATCTGCAACATTCTAATACCATGTCTACACAGGACATGTCCATGGACATCATAGCAAACATTCCAAATCCATTTGTCCTGTTGGAAGTAGCACAAGCTTGTGGAGTATGTCAGAAATAGAATGTACATCCAATTACTGTCGGCAACTTAATGCAGAATTTTTTTGATTTTCCCATGTAAGTAGACATAACTGCCTATAGAGTAATTATGCAGATGGCTGCTAAGAGAAGGGACTTTTGTCAACCCAACCCACCCCACTCCCCCCTCAATTATTATTTTTTTTTTACCTTGACCAAGAAAACGATTTCTTTACATTTTTATATTGTATATTTATGTTTTTTTTGTCTTTTGTTTTTTGACAGAAAAGCCACGAGAAGCATGCTTCGACCCTGGGAACATTATGAACGGAACTAGATTGGGAATGGACTACAAGCTGGGATCAACTGTCACGTATCAGTGTGATTCTGGGTACACCATTGCAGGACCACCCACTCTCACCTGCATCATTGGGACTGATGGGAAACCTGTATGGGACAAAGCTCTGCCTACGTGTAAAGGTAGGACCTGAACGTTGCTGTTTCTGTACAGAGACAGAGGGGGTGTTGATCGGTAAGATAACTACAAAAATGGGCGTGATTTTTACTGTTGCACATGATAAGTCTTTTATCTCAAATGGTACATAATGTGTTTTTACACTGTGTAATGGTCTGGGTGCATGTTACTTTATGACCCATGTTTGGGGTGTCCCGAGCACTGCATTCAGGGGGAGAGTGAAGGAGGCAAATATATGCTGGACCATTCTATTTGGTTTGTGCCTTCTTTAAACAAAATACAATTGTTAACCGTAACCTGTGTCATATGGATCATTTACATCAGGTTACAACTGATGCCAGACTTAAGTTATATTTTGGTTTGTCTATCAAATTTAAATTTTAAAATTAATGAGATAAGGTACCTTTTATTTGTCAAGTATTTATTTCACTGGATTATTTAAAAATAGACATTATGACATGAATATTTAATACACAAATTATTTTTCCCATTTCATTACCATAATTCATTATTCATAAGTTGTTCATACCATGACATACATTTTTCCCCTTTTCAATACCTTTTTAATAATTGCTGGGTTTTTATTTATTTATTAATTTGTTCCACAGATTGGTAGAGCATTGATTTTAGAACCCTGATTTTTGCTTTTGTGTCCTGCAGTTTTAAATGCAAAGTATTGATGCGTGTTAGTTTGATTAAGCACTTCTTCGTTTAAAGAAATTAGTTGCAGCCTCCTTATCAGAGACAGTATTCCTTTTGTTGTTTGCAATCTTGAGAGTTAATTGATTAGGCCATTGTTAAATACATAGTTCTGCTCTGTCACACTGCCAGTAAGCAGCCATTATTCATTGGGTTTAGAGAAACCGTCTGGTTCTCCTATTGGCTTACACAGAGAGAGAGACAGACACGGACAGAGACCTTCAAAAGAACAGCGCCCAGGTCTTTGTCCCTCAGTGACAGATGAGAGAGCTTGGGTGGTGACAAGTGCCACTCATTCACACATTTCCTGTCAATCTGAGACCTTTCTCATTTCTCCAGCTTCCTCCTCTGTCTTTCATTTCTTTTTTTCAAACCTTCTGTGTTTCGGTCTCATATATTTAGGGATCTAGAAGTCAAGGCAAAGCATAGAACTATCAAGGATAGTAGATAATAGGGATGGAACGATTACCGGTTTCACGATAAACCACAATAAAATGTACTGGTGGTTAGTAATATCGTTTAAAATTTTATTATCATTAAAACCGTGTTTGATTAGCACGATTTTGAAAACTAGCCAGCGAGCGTCAGTCTGGCACAGGCGCAGCGCGCAATGTTGTTTTTTGAATGAGAAGAAATGGCAGAAGGCAGTGACAGCGCCGGGAGATTTTTCAGCCTTCTAAAAGGGCCAAATCTGAGGTGTGGTCATATTTTGGATTTTACAAAAGTCCTGCGGGAAACTTAATCGAGTATGGTCACCCTGTCTGCAGAACATGCAAAAAGAAAGTCGCTGCAATAGCGGCAAACACTTCAAATCTGCGAACGCAAGGCAAGTGGACTTTGACCTCAATACTAAAACTACGTCCTGGAAATAAAAATGTGAAGCTTGAGCCAAAGACGAACGAACAAGCTTAGACAAGACTAGGGTGACATTTAAGGGATAATAATGTATTCATTGTACACTTATTACACATATTTTCTTTACCACATAAATAATTAAGCGGACATATTGAACTGAGATTAATGTTTTAAATCTGACCTGTTTATAAATAAATTTTGTACAGTGTACGAAACAATCGACCAGACAAGATGATCACAAGAAGTTATAGCAATAATTATAGTAGTATTAATAGTAAAGTCCTCTGATTTCATTTTCAATACAATCAAAAACAGAGACGCAAGACACATTTGAATGAAATGAAAGCATGGATGTGCACTGTTATAATGCGTTGCTATTGACGACGGTCATTATAAGGAAGGAAATGCCACAGAATTGAATCTTGCTTAAAAAAGTGCACAGAGCTGCTTGTTTTATTTGTTGTTTGTTATTTTCAAATATAAAACTTGTTGAAATGTTTTCAGTGTGTGTATCTGTTCTTTTTGAACACTTTAATCTCATTTGAACAAAACCGTGATAATATTGATAATCGTGATAATTTGGGTAAATATAATCGTGATATGAAATTTTCATACCGTTTCATCCCTAGTAGATAAATAAATATATGAATATCCCACCAATCATAATTTACACAAACACATCCCCCAACCTGCCATGGCTGAGTCAGTGTTGTTTTGTCCAGCCCAGTTGGTCTGCTCAAATAAACAGATTGCAATTTCATTTTGTGCCGCTAGTTGCGCATAAATCACACACTTCACTATTATGTAATTCCCAGTGTTTCTGTGATAATAGCTCAAATCACATGACAGAAGAAGCATGTGCTCCCTCTGAACCCAGCGTGTTCAAAAACAACACCAGGTTATAGATATGAACATGCAATGAACATCATTGACCCCAATCCGAAGGTCATGCAAGGGTTTTCGCACCTCAGTAGCATCCGTTGATTATTTAACCTCTTTTGATGGAGATGGAAAGCCGCCGATGCCCTTTGCGAGACAGCCTCATTTCCGCACTCCAGGAACATTTTGTTTGTCCTCACTGATGGAATTTCCAGCACGTTGCTTCGCCCATCTTTATGCATGAGCTGTAACTGTGGGGTAGAGACATATTCCTATACAGGTCATTGTTGAGCTAACATAATCATCTGATTGTGTCGTGAGAGATGCTTTATTTGAACTTAATCATCCACACAGAGTGTGCGCAAGCCCACGTTCGTACAATCCATTAGCTTTCTGCCTGCTAAGAATCCCCCCCGGCTCCTCTATTAGTTAAGTGAGTATGTCTACCAAAGACAACTGGATTCTGGAGAGGTTGGACAGCCTGACTCAGTCGATATCAGGGATAAACATTTTTCTTTTCTTTCTTTTCTTTTCTTTTCTTTTCTTTTCTTTTCTTTTCTTTTCTTTTCTTTTCTTTTCTTTCTAATAATGAAGTGTTCCAGTCAGTTGCAGTTCAACAGTGACTGCTACGGTTAGGCAATCCTGTTGAAACACCAGCATGCTGGTCTATTACAGTTTTGTACAAACTGGTAAAACCCCAGCAACTGCCTAGAAACTACTCAGAATACCTTCGCAACCACATGACAAGGCCTATGTCAATTTTAAACTTCAGACCTCTCTTCAAACTGCCAAAGTATTCAAAGGCTCATATAACATTCAGACTTCATACTGTTTAAAACTTCCAGGCAAGGCTGTCATTCAATCCAACATTCAAAGTTTGTCTTGAACTTGATTTCTCTAGTTGTGGTTAGTGCTAGTTTGGTCCTTGTCTAGCTGGTGAACCAACATAGCAATTCTGTCCAACAGTAAAACTATCCAGTGAAGCTAGTTGACCAGAATAGTAGTTGACTAAAGAAGTCTTGTGGATAATATAGTTTAGCTACATAAGGTCACCAGCATCCTTTTCAGCTGGAAATTATACACAGTAGGTCTCACACTGTAGTGATCATATATAGGGATGCACAAATATCAGAATCATGTATATAATAATAATTATAATATTGTAAAGTATGTCCAACTTTATCCACAAACATGCAGCACTTGTGTAGGGCGATATACTATAGTATATTGCACATCCCAACTGCTTGTTTGCATATATCGGTGCAAAATTTTAACTTTATTATTACCCAGTTCTGATCTGCTAAATGTGACTATAAGGCAATATAATATAATATAAATATTACGATATTATAAACATTAACAATATGATTTTCTGCTCTATTTTTTTTATTAGAAATTTCTGTAGCTCAAACAGTACATGCTTAACAATATTGATATGTGATGTTTATCAATCGATACTGGAAAATTGGTCATTAACTGTTCATAATTTTCATTTTTCATTTAGTTTACCTTTGCTGGCCATTGAATGTTTACTTACAGTCAATATATGTAAAAAAAAAAAAAACATTTAAAAAAACAGATACTATATCTCCGTATCAGTGTTAATTTTATTATCTGTCATGGTTGAGTGGTTAATGAGAAGCGCACGACGAAGAAGATGAAGAGTAACAGTCTTTAAATAATCCAACTAGGCTAATATACATAGCGGTAGCATACCAACACAACACATATACTGACGATACCGGACAATGAACTAAAAAAAGAGCCAAACATATATGTATATTTGATAATGATGGTGATGATGAGTGCACAGCTAAACATAATTAGTTTCCATGACAACAAATGAGTGATGAAGGCAGACGATGACTAAACACAGCACAGTCCAAACTAACGTGACTGTGACAGTATCAGTGATATACTGTTATAGTTCCCTTTCGAAAGGTAACTCTACGCTGCGTCCCCTAGGGGTCGCTATGGGGAATGCCTCTGGCATGACAGGTGACTGAAGCATAATTCTCAACACGACAATGAACTTGACACTGGCAGGCACTCTGTGACACTAGCACCACTGGTGCGACCGAGAGTATAAGAGGGCACCTGTGCAAAACGTCATCCTCTTGTCTTCAGGCGACTCTTTGTTTGTACATGAGTGAGGAGCATGCGCGTTTAGTTCTTGAGGGAATAAATGCGTGTACTGTGAGGATTTCTCTATGAAAAGCTCTGTTCGCACGTCCCTATTCTTGAGGGATGTGGGACGTACATTTGGATGGAATGCTGTCGACTCTTTGAGCAAGCTGTATGTGCTTGGTATGATGCATTCACGAGACTGACTACAAGAGACAGGCAAGGAGCTTTTTTTCCTTTCTGCTCTCTCCTGAGGGATAGTAGTTAATGTTTGCTCAAGTGCGTTCGGCTCTCGAGAGAGTTTAAGGCACTCATAGCGATGCGTTCGTTTCTGTTCTCGTATGATTCCTTTCAGAATGATAGTATCTAAGTTTGAGTGTGCTTGACTCCCGAGGGGGTTAAATGAGCGCTTTTCGCAATGCGGTCTCAGTATGGGTTCCACCTAGGCTTGACTCTCCTAAGGGATGATAGTTGAGTGCCTGCACTCTGTGGTGCGGGTCCTGTGGCCGCCACTACGGTAAGCGCGGGGGTTGTAGGCAGAGCAGGGACGAGTCGAACAGTTTCCTTTTTTGCCTCGTCTTGTTGGCTCAATTAATATTATTGCTCTGTTCATGTATCTAATTCTGAGGAATTCTGAGGAGTGTAGTAATTGTTATTATTATAACAATTAGGAGTTATGGAAAGTTATGCCTGGACCAATGACAGATAAGATTTGGTTTGGTAGCATGAGACAGACTTTATGGAAAACATAAACATTCTGTCTGGACATAACTGCCCAGCTCCTATGGATAACAAAGCTCTGGATAGCAGTATCAAGTTGTTAGGTTTTTCTGTAAGCTTCCTTTGTAAGCAGTCCTGAGCATAGGACATTGTTAGGCCACTTCTCACTTTAGAGAGTTATGCTGAGGCCTCTGACCTCAGAGCTCAGCTAGGCAGTATGCTCTCTGTAAGCCTCCTTGGCTTCCTTGACAGGCATAGGACATACTGTATTCCTAAGTTGTTAGGCTCTCTGTGAGCCTCCTTGGCTACTACGAGTGTTGTTAGGCCTCCTCTCACTAGAGAGAGTTGTCTTAATTGAGGCCTCCGCTCCCCAGAGCTCTGTTAGGATAGCAATTGCGAGTAATTTGGGCTCTCTGTTAGCATCCTTGCAAAATATCCTGAGTGTGGGGCATTGTTAGGTCTATCGATTTAGAGAGTTGTCAGGTTGAGGCCTCCGCTCCTAGAGTTCGGCTAATGTTTGCTAAGCTTTTAGGCTCTCTGTGAGCCTCCTTGGCTACTGAGAGCATAGTCAGGCCTCCTCTCGCTAGAGAGGATTGTCTTTATTGAGGCCTCTGCTCCCCAGAGCTCTGCTAGGATAGCATAGGATTAGGGAGTTGTTAGGTCTCCTCTCGAGTTAAAGAGTCGTCATACTGTGGCCTCCGCTCATAGAGCTCAGCGGTAAGGTAGTATGTTAGGTTGTTAGGCTCTCTGGGAGCCTCCTTGGCTACTGACCTCAGTGTGGAGTGTTGTCAGGCCTACTCTCATTATAAGAGTCATTGTATTGAAGCCTCCACTCTGGCCTGAACATAAACGTTGTTAGGCTTTCTTTCTTTAGAGTCATCCTGTTGAGGCCTCCATTCTTGAGAAACTCCGGTCTATGATCGTGCAGCTGGTGTGCCTTAGGGATGAGGACTCCTCTGAGTCCTTCAACTTAGTTCAGCCAATAAGGCACTCATCCCTTCAGCATGGCAGAGTGGGTATTCTGTTCCCCATGGCGACCCCAAGGGGATGCAGTGTAGAGTTTCCTTTCGAAAAGGAACGTCTGAGGTTATGCATGTAACCATGGTTCCCTGAGAATAGGGAACGAGCCGCTGCGTGAGGTGCGAAAACCCTTCAAACATTCTGTCTGAACACAACTGCCCCGCTCCTGTTGAGATGCTGCGTCCCTTTGCCATGCTTTCAGTATTCCTGCACACGTCTCCTTCAGACAAGAAATGGATGACGTTTTGCACAGGTGCCCTCTTATACTTTCGGTTGCACCAGTGGTGACATCACAGGCTGCCGCCTGCCAATGTCAAGTTCATTGTCGTGTTTAGACACCTTTAGATACCTTTCATGCCGGAGGCATTTCCCATAGTGACCCCTAGAGGACGCAGCGTCCCTATTCTCAGGGAACCATAGTTACATGCGTAACTTCAGATGTTTTTATTATTATTTTGAATTTCCATTTTCTGGTTTCATTTTAATTTTAGTTACATTTTGTTTTGTGTTTTTGTCATTTTTATTAAAACCTACATAGTTTTTAATCATTTTTATTTCAGTTGTAGTTTTAGTTATTTTGGTACATCAAGTGTTTTATTATAAAAAAAAAATTTTCCTAGTGTGGGAAAAATGTGGGTTAGTTTTAGTTAGTTAGTTTTAGTTAACTACAGTAACCCTGCTCAGTATTGTTCTTGTTTCTCAGTCAGAAGTCACTAATCATTGACATACAGAAGTATTTTGTGGTGGTCATGGCGCATTGATTCACAGACAGCAGTTTATGGAGGTTAATCCTTTTAGCCGTCCTCAGTCAGAGCTCTTTAATGCAGAGGTGTGAGGTTAGGCGAAGTAGAAAAGAGACTGTGAGCCATTTGCAATGCTTTTATACACTGCCGCTGCAGCTTCCTTTTATCAATAGCCCATGCTTAAAGCTAATGAGGTAAATGGCTTGCTGAGTACTTATGACCTTTTAGCCAAAGTGGGCGCTTCCAAGTAGTCCAGTGAGAATGAGTCAGATTTGATTGGGGGGCGGCAACGGATGAACGGACGTATCTGAGTTTCACTTGTGGGGTGGGCAATGGCTTAAAAAGAGTGCAGTAGGCACAATTGGAAATCGTTCTGAAAACCAAGGGAGATGTGAAGCAAATGTTGCTGTTTCACGGCCCATTTCATCATATTGTCTGTCACTTCAGTTTATTTCTAGCCTCCAAAATCTGTTATTTATGTCACCTTCAGCAAGGAGAGGCAGCACACCATCACTGCATTTATCCATTGTGTCAACCTCCAGCGACAGACTGTGCACATACTGTTCAAAGCATAACTAATATACAGGAGCCTTAGGCCAGGATAATGACTTTAACAAGATCATTTAAGAGTTAATGGGGTGTGATGCTCTCACATCATTTAAGCCATATGAGCAGATGCGTACATACAATGCACATGTTCTGATTTCATATTGCCTAAGGCACTGGTATTAAGATTCGTTTTGGTCATTCGGATCACAAGTAGACGAGGGAGACACATACCTGTTTACACCTGGTATTTTAATCTGTGTCTTTTGTCCACTTTCAACCACTTCTGTCATGATTTCTTCAAGCATGTGTGGGTAAATGTATGTTTTTTTTTTCAATCTTTCGATGTAATGGACGAAATAAGCTTGCACAATATACATATGGATGTGCCTGGGGATGTCTGAAAAACATACAGCTTTCGATTATGCTCTGATAGCCACAAGACCACAGCGAACGTTGTCTCCAACCAACAAAGTTTAAATCCTGTCTGGTTAATGCGCTTCCCATAATGTTTCTGCATTAGGTTAGTAGGCGGAGAGTAGGAGGTCTTTTGTGGCTGTTCAAAAGCATTCAACCACATGAGTGTTTACACTACGTAAGCAATCTCTTAACTTAATTTTGACAAACATTTGCTGTTCAAGTAGACAGGAGCTGTACTTATATGGCTATTACTCACATCGGAAATAGCTGTCCAGATACATAAACAAGATGACCAGCAAATTGAATTACTTGTCTTAAAGATCATCTTTGTCTTCATGTCCCTCAACACTTTGCATGTTTGTTTATTACATATTTTGGCTAATTTTATTATACATTATACATTACAAAAAAGTAGGGCTGGACGATTCAGAACCTCTAACCGACGTCATTTTCCCATGTCAGTTATTTCGGTTTTAGTCACGTGATTCCGCCCTGTCAGTCACATCGAGTGCCGTTTGCAGGCACACGCAAAGATTCAGGAGCAGTTATCTTTGTTTATACATTCTGGATGCTCAGAATTACAATGGTAATTGCATGTTTTAAAAATTTTATACAGATAAGTTAATCGCCGTTTTTTTATGCGCTGCTACACGCACACACAGATGGTACTCGCAAGCCCCGAAGCCAGATCCCTTTCACTTGCATCCTCATGAATTTTGTCAATTAAATGTGTTTAAAGGCTTGCCAGTTTAAACATTCAATTGATTTTACACTATTCAAGAACAACAATATGGCAAACATCTCCGTTCAGTGCTCGTGAGCTTTTTTCTGTGACACAGAGAGCTGAGTTGTGTCGTGTCTCTGACAACACGCTTGCCTTGAAGCCAGATCACTTTCACTTGCGTCCTCACAAAACTTTATAATTGTATGTGTTTTAAGGTCTGTCCGTTTTAACATTGAAGTGATTTTAGACCATCGGATGTGTATTATGTTGAACTAGCTAATGCCTGATATATTGTGACACACGAACACTCATACAGACAATAGCTCGTTCATCACATGAAGATCGCGCGCAGAGAGGAGCGCAGAAACTCATTGTCAATGCTGTCCTGTGATTTATCACTAAAGTAGCTTAGAAACTCAACCGTTATAGCATAGATTTGTCTACCTTTGAAGTAACTACAAACCACAGCTTCATTATTAATAGAGACGGTATGACTAATTCACACACACAATCATTCTCTCATTAATGCATTCAAATAAATGTAATGTAGGCCTACTGTGCTAATTTATCTGTATCTGATGTACAACAAACAGAAATCTGTAAGAAATGTTAGGACCCATAGAAAAAAACTGCTGAAAGTGAGCTGTTTCCTTCAAGTATTTTAAAATCACAAAGAAATGCACTTTTTCATAGAAAAAAATATCCCACCTTTAATAGTTGAACATATTTACAGTACAAACCTTATCAGTGAACTATGAGGGCAAAAAAAGGAAAGCAAACAAAAAGAGCAAAATAATCGTTCATTAATCGTAATCGAGGTAAAATTTAGATTTTAGGTCAAATCGTTCCAGCCCTACAACAAAGCATTAACACACACACAGCACACACAAATCTAGCAACATTCAAGAAACCACCAAGGACACCCAACTGCCTTCAGTAACTATCTGGCAAGGCCTTCTTCCTGTGACTTCCTTTGGTTCAACAATATAGGACTGTCGTTAATGATGTCATGCGTAGGTGGTAGAATAGTGACTTCTGCTAATTTCATTTAATATTATTATAATTATAATTTACACAAACAACAGAAAGCTTGTTCAGGCAGTCAGGGAGGTGCCGGCAGTTCAGTGAGCCAAGGAGGCGCCGGCAGTTCAGGGAGTCAAGGAGGATCAGACTCCATGGCCTTGACCCAGGAGTTTGGCTCGGCCACTATGGCTGAGGACAACATTTTCTTGGGAGGAGCTATGGGGTTGTTAACTGGAACGGACTCTGAAATGGGCTTATGGGCTGGAGCAAACTCTGGAGCGGGCTTATGGGTTGGAGTGGGCTCAGGGGCTGGAGCGGACACTGGAGCAGACTCAGGGGCTAACGCCGACACTGGAGCAGACTCATGGGCTGGAGGTGACACTGGAGCGGACTCTTGGGCTGGAACCGACAATGGACTGTGCTCAGGGGCTGGATGTGTGCCGATGTGTGTGGGGCCCAGACACACAATGCCAGAGGCATTAGGGACAGTGCAACTCTCTCTGTGCTGGAATTTCCCTCTTGAGGGCAGGCTCGGGAACTTCACTCACTGTAATGGACTCAGGAACTTCTCTCACTGGAATGGACTCAGGAATTTTTCTCACTGGAACGGAAGTGAAAGTCCCTAGAAAAGTCACTAGAGGCTCGTTCTCGGGCAAGCACGCTCTTGTCTCCACAATGAGGATTGTCCGGAAAAGAAAAAACAAATATTTTATATTGTTGAGGTGGCCCGATGTGTCCGCGAGCAGATCGGGAGGTTGAAGATTTGATCTGTAAACGGCTCACATTACCAGATAATCTGGGCCGAACATCGGAAACGATCGATGCCCTGGACATGATTTTTCTTTTTTTCTCTGTATGTCTGGAGAGGTAAATCAGGCATAAACCTGTAGTCTGAGCCTGGCTTTACTTCATACTTCAGGGTGCACTTACGCATTAATACACATGCGCTCTCCTCTAAAACCACACTGATTGATGGACACACTGAAATATACTGAATGAACGTATATACTGTATATTTAAATGGAATTAAATATATAGAATGTACTGCATGTTAGCTTGCTTATTGTGCCCAGGAGCTTGGTATATTTAAGTCCATGTCATGCTAACAAGAAACCGTATTTCTAACCACAGGTCAAGGGCTGTAGTTCCAACAACACAATTTTGTGATGCTGTTTGCGAATGGTCATTGGAACTATGGTTTCAGAAACGCATAATTGTTCAGCTACGTTTGTAACGATGGAACTTGCGACCATCATTGGCTAACAATGTTTTCAGGAAACGCACCCCATATCACCTTAGCAACTTTCAGTCAACCATTCACCCAAAACTGTAGTGCATATGCTTCTCTGAAAGTGCAAGTAGAGAGTGCAGTGCTCTATGGTGCCTCTGAGTGAAGGTCTTGTGGCAGATATGCAGATCAGGGTGAGCAGGGCTGGGAAGACTTGGCTTGAATGTTAAGGTTCTCTCTCCCAAAGACTGCACATATGGAAATGACTTCTATATGCAATATACCATATACCATAAGTATCAGTCCTACATCAGCTTTATAATGAAATGGCATGCCGTTTTATGCATTAGGGGCTCATGCAGTGTTAATAAGGTTTCACCAGAACACTCCAATAACTTCACTAACAGCTAATAATCGTGCCTTTACCAATTGCATTTTTGTTTTTTTAACAGTTACTGCTTGCAAAATTTACATTTTTAATTGAGAGTATTGATTTTAATATTGTTAGTGACAGCTTAACAAGTAAATGCTGTGACTATACGTTTGAAAAGTCGCTGGAGAGCAGGCAGTGACTGTTTCGTTTTTTATTTATTTTAATTTTTTTAAACACGCTTGTAATTTCCCTACCACCGTTTGGAATACTGATGCAGCCCAGAGCCACGTCCCCAAGCTTTTAGACAAAACTCATTAGAAAGAGGTGAGGTCCCTTTAAATAATGAAGGATTTTCCTCTCTTTCTTTGGTTCTCTCACCCAAACAGATCTTTTATTCGTTTCCATAGTAACTAAAAGACTGTCTCAGTACTGTTGAATGAGGGCTCTTCCCTGGCTGTAAATAGTGAGAAGGCGTGGGGGTTGGGAGCGTGGTGGCATGGCGCCTCTCAGAGGCTGTACAGATATACGGCTGTTTCTAATCCGGAGAAGCCTCCTTTTCGTGGATGCGTGATTTTGCACAGCTATGTTCAAGCACTGGATTGTGAGTGAAGTTGGGGTTGGTCAGGTGGCAGCCACAGCTGTTGTCTCCATGCTTATGTGAGGCAGGAACACATGGGCTGTTACATTTAGCCACGCATGCAGTCTGGGCACAACAGAGCACCGCTAACAACAGCTAATGAGCTGCCGTCTTAGGGAAGATACAGTTATCCCGCGGTGACCTGTTCTTAAGTAGGCTAATGCGTGTTTTGATGTTATGCACTCTTTGTTGAGCAGTTTTGGGCTCTCAGTGGATATTTACAGAACATTAAAAGATAAAAGATGGAATCCAAAAGTGCATATGGCTGAGTTTAGTGTATGTATGTTACCACAAGCTTTTGAGTGCTCTGTTTTATGATCCAAATCTTTTTTCTTTTCTTTTCTTTTCTTTTTTTTTCTTTTTTGTCCTTATGTATGTTGTCTTATTCTTCATGATCATTGCACTGACATTTTGAGTTGCATTATTCTGAATCACTGTCAGTTGTTCATGTTTTATTTAGAAAGGAATCATTGAATATGCAGAACTACTTTAAAGGAATAAATCTACCAAAAGTGACCTTCATGTTGTTGCCCCACCCCCCTCATGGAACACAAAATGAGAACTTTTGAAGAAGCCGGTAGATTGCAACCATTTTTGCTTTAATGTATCAGCGAAATTTATAAGTAACTCTATGTAATTAAGTAACTATAAGTAATTGTTCTTTTTAAATCTACAATTACAAGGATACGCCACCAGAAATGCTCTTGTTTGCTCATGTTCATTCTGCCCCATATGTAATGTATATGACTTTCTTTCTTCAGATGAACACAAACAAACAATTTCTCTGTGAGTTCATATAATGCAAGATGACTCAAAAGCCACACAAAGCGAACATGACAGTAATCCATACAACTCCAGTTGATGAATCAATGTCTTCTGAAGCAAAGCAATAGGTGTAGATAAGAAAAATCCTAATATTTTTTTAACTTTTTAAACTATAAACCATCAAATCATTGGTAACATTTGTTTAATTTGCTAATGCATTAACTAAAATGCGCTAACGAGCAATACTTTTTTACAGCATTTCTAAACTTTGATGATGTCAGTTTAGAAAAATGTTCATGTTAGTTCACAGTGCATTAACTGACGTTAATAGATACAACTTCTGATCTTAAAAAACATTATTAGTAAATGTTGAAATTAACATTAACTTTAACTAAGATTACTAAATGTTGTATAAGTGTTGTTAATTGTTATAAAAACTAATGTAGTAAAACTAATTTTCACAAATGAAACCTTATTGTATAGTGTTACTCATCATAGTCTTTTTTTTTGTTAAACAAATTATCTTGTTAAAAATCTTCTTAATTTTAAGCATTTTCAAAAAATTACAGCTACAGTACAATTAGAGCTCAGCCATGATTTATTTAGGTAGTTAGTTAGTTACTTAGTTTTGGGTAAATGTTAAAAATAAAAAGCAAGAGGACCTGCTGATTAGGTAATTTAACATGCATTAACCGGATTAAAAATTAGATTTTTCTACCTATCACCTCAAGAAGGTGGTTGTCATGTATGATAGTGACTTTATCCCTGTACCTAATTACTTAGTCTGCTACTACCAGTCTACTATATCTGCTATCTCCCTTATAGAAAATACTTTTCTGGTGGAATTGTGATTGATATTGTTTAGCAGGAGCTGCACTCTGTTTTCTCTCCCTTTTCTTCAGATTCCGATTAGCAACCTTTACTCTGAGCAAAGAAGTGCTTGACCCAGTGTTAATTTTGACAGCAAATTTTAAATTAGTTTTTTCATAGTCTTTTGACTAAAATGCCATTTAGTTTTAGTCATATTTTAGTCACCTGAATTGTTTTAGTTTTAGTTTTAGTCGACTAAATATCATAAGATTTTAGTCAACTAAATCTACAATTATTAAATTATTCTACATTTGTTCAATTGTAATGCATTAAGAATTAAAGCATTACATAACTGTTACATGAATATATGCCAAAACTGACATTTTGACATAATTGTGATTTTGACGTGCAAAAATACACGAAAAAGAGCTCAATTCAGTACTCGTCAGGGCTTAATGCATACTTTTTTTTCCCAAGGAGCACATATGCTCCTAAATTGAAAAATGTTGGATGCGCATTTAGAAAATTGTGGGGCGCAATGAAAAAAATACACTTTATAAAACAGACTGTGACATTTTAGTATCATTGAGGTACTATTAGTTCCCTTTGTTCGTGGGTGGTTCATGTTCTCTCATGAGAGCATGACCACGTCGGCGCGTTGTTCGTCTTGCCTTTTTCATAGGGGCTGTGTTCAGTGTTCAGCGCGCGGAGTGTTCAGCGCGCCGTGTGCCGTCTTGACGGCCACGCTCACGGTCTTACATGCCTGCTGGTAGCTTACAGGTGGGATTGCTGGTTCCAAAAAAAAAAAAAAAAAGGGGACCTAGCGTTTCATCTGGGGCTCTAGCAGAGGACAGATGTCAATCGCTGCATCAGAGAGAGGGCTGTTATAAGCTGGAAATGAAGATGATGCTGAGTTTCCCCCTATGAATGGTGATTCAGACTTGACAGCCATGCTTTCCCGGGTGGCTGAGGCATAGTGCAACGCGTAAATCGCCTTGCCCGCCCCCTTGCCTTTTTCCTGGATGTGCATTGGAAAGCTTTGGCAGTGTGAAACTATTTGGTGCCAAAATATGGGGTGCCAATAGGGCCATAATCTGGATAAAGTTTTCCTCTCTCTCACTACCCTCATTGGTGAGGTGGCAGTGCCACTGGCAGGCCACCTCCGCCCTGCGCTTTTAGCGCACAAGGGTAGTTCTGAGCCGAGGTTGAGCGGCGCACAGTGACTGATTTACATTTAAAGTCACAGCGCTGACCCTTGGGCTACCTTGCAGGGGTGTGAGACGTCGCCAAAGTACGCTTTCTTGATGCTCACATCTCACAAGGTGACCCTTTTCGGCGACACTGTGCAGCAGTCCTCCACAGTCCTCCACAGTGCAAAGCAGATGGAACCCCTCAGTCTGCTCGCCATGGGCATCCCACGATGCCACCCGTCTCGGCTGCCAGTCAGCTGAGATGGGTGACCCGGACTTGGTTGAAGCTGCTCTTCCCCGGAGGAGGGCCGGGTGGAGAATCATTGCTAAATTCTGTTCCGCCACTGGTGTTACAGCCAGTGGTACCCAAATTCTTAAAGCAGTTCCAATACCTCTGGGTCTCGGGAGTTCAGGAATGGCAGCGTGTGACGCTATGAAGCCTCGCCGCTCTCATTCCCCTCCCCACAAGAGGGCGAGAATGGCAGTGTGCGACGCCGGGGAGCCTCGCCACTCTCATTCCCCTCTTCTCAGCGGTGTGAGGACGGCAGTGCGCAATGCTATGCCTCGCCACTCTTGTTTTCCGCTGAGGAAGGAGGTGAGGTAGGCAGTGTGTGACGCCACAAAGCCTTGCCACTCTCTGCCCCTCCTTCAGTCGCCAGCGGACCGCAGCGCATGGCTTGAGAACGCTACCATGCCTTCTCTCATACCCTCTGTCCAACCGTGGGGGCAGGTAGGTGCTGCGTGCACACTCAGACCTCACTTCAGGACGCTGTGCCTCTTGGGTCGGGTCCCTGCCCTCCACTTCGCTGCCCTACTGCGGGTACGTCTGTGGGGCGGGTGTGTTCATGGTACGCTTTCCGGAAGCCTAGCTAGCACTTCCGGGACGGTCCCGCTGACTCACCTGCACCACCAGGCTCGGCTATGCGATTCAGTTCGCACAGCATCCTCCCAAGTTCTGGGTGTCCACTTCACTGTTGTGTGGAGCTGCGACGCCCATCTTGTGGAAAGAGATCGAAGTCCTACTGGCGAAGGACACGATTGGAGCCGGTCCCTCCAGCCGACATGAAGTTGGGGTTCTATAACTCCTACTTCATTGTGCCCAAGAAAAGCAGTGGGTTATGACTAATCTTGGACCTGTGAGTCCTGAACCGGGCCCTTCAGATGTTGATGCAGAAGCGCACTTTCGAGTACATCCGTCCCCAAGATTGGTTTGCAGCGATCAACCTGAAGGTCCTTCCCTTCAGGACTGTCCCTGTTGTGTGAATACAGAGACACGGTGATCAGTCACCTCAGCCTGTTGGGACTTCGGGTCAACTGGGGAAAGAGCAAACTCTGCCCCGTGCAGAGGATCTCTTTTCTCGGTATGGAGCTGGACTTGGTCAATCTGACAGCGCGTCTCACAGAGGAGCGTGTCCAGTCGGTGTTGAACTGCTTGAATTCGTTCAAATGCAGGACAGCGGTACCACTGAAACATATGGCATCCGTAGCCACTGTAACGCCACTCAGATTGCTTCATATGAGACCGCTTCAACGCTGGCTACACGACCGAGTCCCGAGATGGGCGTGGCACAGCGGATCCCTCCGTGTCCCCGTGACTCCGAGGTGCCGCCAAACCTTTAGCCTGTGGTCGGACCCTTCGTTTCTACAGGCAGGAGTTCCCCTAGAACAAGTGTCCAGGCATGCTGTTGTCTCCACGGATGCCTCATCCACCGGCTGGGGTGCCACGTACAATGGGCTTGCAGTTTCGGGTCTGTGGACGGGGCCTCAACTACAATGGCATATCAATTGCCTCGAGTTGTTAGCAGTTCATCTTGCGCTGGGCCGCTTCAAAACGCAGCTACTAGGCAAGCACGTTCTGGTCCGTACGGACAACACTGTGGCCGTTGCGTACGTCAACAAACAGGGTGGTCTACGCTCCCGTCGCATGTCTCAACTCGCCCGCCATCTCCTCCTATGGAGTCAGAAGCATCTGAGGTCGCTTCGTGCCATTCACATTCCGGGCCTGCTCAACCGTGCGGCCGACGAGCTCTCACGACAGCCAGTGCTCCCCGGAGAGTGGAGACTCCATCCCCAGGTGGTCCAGCTGATTTGGAGTCGCTTCGGGACCGCACAGGTAGACCTGTTTGCCGCCCCGGACACGACCCACTGCCAGTTGTTTTATTCCCTGACCGAGGGGACCCTCGGCTCGGATGCGCTGGCACACAGCTGGCCCTGGGGCCTACGCAAGTATGCGTTTCCCCCAGTGAGCCTTCTTGCACAGACTCTGTGCAAGGTCAGGGAGGATGAAGAGCAAGTCCTGTTGGTTGCTCCGTATTGGCCCAACCGGACTTGGTTCCCGGAACTAGTGCTTCTCGTGACAGCACCTCCCTGGCCCATTCCTCTGAGGAAGGACCTCCTGACTCAGAGACGGGGCACCTGGAACGCGTCCGGACCTCTGGAAACTCCATGTCTGGTCCCTGGACGGGACGCGGAGGTTCTAGGTGGCCTACCACAGGCTGTAGTAGACACCATCACTTCCGCTAGAGCTCCCTCTACGAGGCACCTCTATGCGTTGAAGTGGAACCTGTTCGTCGGCTGGTGTTCTTCTCGCTGAGAAGACCCCCGGAGATGTTCGATCGGTTCCGTGCTTTCCTTCCTACAGGATGGGTTGGAGCGAAGGCTGTCTCCCTCCACCCTCAAAGTCTATGTTGCCGCTATCGCCGCTAATCATGACATGGTAGGTGGTAAGTCTCTAGGGAAGCACAATCTGATCATCAGGTTCCTGAGGGGGGCGAGGAGACTAAATCCGCCTCACCCTCCCTCTATACCCTCTTGGGACTTAACTCTGGTGCTAACCGCACTGCAGAGGGCGCCCTTTAAGCCTTTGCAGTCAGCTGAGTTAAAAATCCTGTCTCTGAATACAGTACTCCTGACTGTATTGGCCTCTATCAAGAGGGTAGGGGACCTGCAGGCATTTTCGGTCGACGAATCGTGCCCGGAAACCTGGGCCCGGTAACTTTCATGTAATCCTGAGACCCCGGCCCGGATATGTGCCCAAGGTTCCCACCACTCCCTTCCGGGACCAGGTGGTGAGCCTGCAAGCGCTGCCTTCGGAGGAGGCAGACCCAGCCGTACGTCGAACGTGACCGACTGAAAGGGAACATCTCGGTTACGTATGGTAACCCTCGTTCCCTGAAGGAGGGAACGGAGACGTACGTCCCGTCGCCACAGTTGCTGTACCATCACTGCATGGCCGAGTCACTAGTTCGGCTCCTCAGTGAAAAACAATAGTGCGCTGCATTCGCCTCCTGTTTATACCCGCAGCGCGGGGCAGAGCGCGAGATGCAAATCTCGCACGCCAATGGCCATTGGCCCGTTCTCTATATCTCGAAGCTGATAGGGGCTCCCAGAACTGATCCCAATTTGTCGGTGATGTCCGACGTACGTCTCCGTTCCCTCCTTCAGGGAACGAGGGTTACCATACATAACCGAGACATTTTTGTTAATATTTTTGATTAGAAAAAGGGGGCAAAAGTGATGTCTAAAACTTTCTAAAATGTTATTCACGGCTGTCGCACGTGAACACACACACACATGAAAGAAAGAAAGAAAGAAAGAAACCCCGACAGTCAAGCCTTAAAAATTATATTTCCAAAAACCTGAAATTTCCTTCTATCTCAGTGTGAAATTGCAGGTTTCTAGGCAAATCTCTGAATAAAAGGCACAGTATATGTGTGCTTGTATTTTCGTATGCCCACTTGCACACAAACACGCACAACTCTCTCTCTCTCTCTCTCTCTTTCTCTCTCTCTAGCTCTCTCTCGCTCTCTCTCGCTCTCTCTCTATGTGTATGTGTGTGTGTAGCTCCAGACAGTCTTCTCATGGAGAGTGTGAAGGGAAGGTGACGTGATCAAAGCTACAGGAGTGAGTTTGATATGCAGAAAACAGGGAGCCTCAGCTGCATTCTGACACCAGCTTTTCATGAGCTCACAGAAGCATTGTGAGGCAGATGAAGCAACAGACCTGTGGGTGCCAGAGCCCAGAGGCTTTAGCATGGGACTGATGTGCGAGGAATCTCAATTGAAGATCATTGTTACTGAGACCTGAGGGATGAAAGGAACATAGCCAGAGTAGAGAGATCACAGGTGGCGTGGACTGCGATTTTGGAAGGCCAGGATATTTATTGGCATTGAGATAAAGGCAAATACGAGCAGAGTTATGCCAGGGTTTAGGTACACAGAGAACTTGCTTAGTTCTAACCTCACACTCTTTTGTTTTTCGTCACAGTCGGTGGCTCTCGGGAAGGGCGTTTTACAAATAAAACGTTATGTAATAATTAATTTTTGTGAGGACTTCCTTCTCAATTAAAATTCTTCAAAAGTATCTAGGTTATTCTTATTATTTCTTAAAGCAAAGCAGTGAAATATTTAGAAATATTTGTAAAACAGGATTCATATTTAAAAACTATTTGTGGTATCTATTTGTGGTAAAACCACCATACAGAAAGCCTTTCTGTTTTGAAAAACATATTCAATTATAGTAGCAACCATAGTAAAACCATAGTAAATAAACCAACCAGTACTAAAAGAAATAGTAATAAAACCAACAAGTAATAAATAGGTCAGTAAGATATTTTGTTTTTAGTTATGACACATTGGTACCTTTTCAAATTTAATGAAATAGCCTCAAGAATAACTTGATATTACATATATTATATCATGTTATACCATAGTCTATCTGAATACTCAATTATGATTGGCTGGAAGGTGTGCATTAAAACTGTTTAATACACAGTTAGTTACAGTCAGTTTAACCACTCTTCTTTTATTAATCTACTGCTTTCATTGACGCACACACTCTCACACAGAGATCTGAGATTGCGCTGCGCACACAGAAACCTTCAGGAGCACAGAAACGTCCTGTGTTGAAGCTGCCCCGTGACTTTCATTATTAAAATTATTAAAACATTATATTTCTTAGCAACGAGGTGGTACCATTGCTGTTTTTAAAGTAATTAAACTCACAGCTTCATTTTTAGTAGAGAGAGACACTGCACAGGTGCAGGTAATTCACACACACACATCCCTTCTCTCTCTCTCTCTCTCTCTCTCTCTCTTTCTCACTCAATAATTAATTCAAATAAATGCTATAATTCACTCATTCAAATAAAAGTAATCTTACCGCACTACTATATCTCGGTGTCTGATTCAAAGAACAGTACAGAATGCTAGATTTCACCAAGTGCAAAATGTTCCTGGATCAACATCTTTGTTGACCCTGGGACAACATTCCAATATACCAATCAGATGTGAGGGACAAGTTTACAGTTTAAGATTCCAACCAGGGTTAGGTGCTTCTATCAGTGTTATTTACCTATATCATTTTCCTCTGATTTTAGGGATACCTTATGGGTAGGGTTAGGTTTAGGGATAGGGATATGGTTAGGCACGCTAGCTATGCATTAAATTATTTGAGTGTTTCACATCAGGTGCATTAAAATAATTTAATGCACAGCTATTTATAGGATTATCCCTTACGTATTCATGATTTAATTCAGTAGTTATTTATAATATACACTATATTACACTATATACACCGATCAGGCATAACATTATGACCTAATATTGTGTTGGTCCCCCTTTTTCTACCAAAAAAACAGCCCTGACCTGTCGAGGCATGGACTCCACTAGACCCCTGAAGGTGTGCTGTGGTATCTGGCACCAAGATGTTAGCAGCAGATCCTTTAAGTCCTCCATGGATCGGACTTGTTTGTTCAGCACATCCCACAGATGCTCGATTGGATTGAGATCTGGGGAATTTGTAGGCCAATTCAACACCTCAAACTCGTTGTTGTGCTCGACAAACCATTCCTGAACCATTTTTTGCTTTGTGGCAGGGTGCATTATCCTGCTGAAAGAGGCCACAGCCACCAGGGAATACTGTTTCCATGAAAGTGTGTACATGGTCTGCAACAATGCTTAGGTAGGTGGTACGTGTCAAAGTAACATCCACATGGATGGCAGGACCCAAGGTTTTTCAGCAGAACATTTCCCAAAGCATCACACTGCCTTTGCCGGCTTGTCTTCTTCCCATAGTGCCATGTTTTCCCCAGGTAAGCGACACGCACACACCCGGCCATCCACGTGATGTAAAAGGAAGCGTGATTCATTAGACCAGGCCACCTTCTTCCATTGCTCCGTGGTCCAGTTCTGATGCTCAGCGGTGGACAGGGGTCAGCATGGGCACCCAGACTGGTCTGCGGCTATGCAGCCCCATACGCAACAAACTGTGATGCACTGTGTATTCTGACACCTTTCTATCAGAACCAGCATTAACTTCTTGAGCAATTTGATTTACAGTAGCTTGCCTGTTTGATCGGACCACACAGGCCAGCCTTCGCTCCCGATGTGCATCAATGAGCCTTGGCCTTGCCCATGACCCTGTCTCCGGTTCACCACTGTTCCTTCCTTGGATAACTTTTAATAGATACTGACCACTGTAGACCGGGAACACCCCACAAGAGCTGCAGTTTTGGAGATGCTCTGACCCAGTCATCTAGCCTTCACAATTCGGCCCTTGTCAAACACGCTCAAATCCGTACACTTGCCAAATGATCAGGCTTGCATGGATTCTGCACCGTCTGCATAGCTCTACAAATTCCTGGCCTCTTGCGTGTTTGTTTATAATATTTTTTGCCTAATTTGATTATACTTTTAGATTAGCAATCTAACTAAATTTAAAACATTCTATCTTTACTGCTGAATTTAATAAGTTTTCCTTCAGTCAGTGCAGCAAAAACATCTGCAGATTTGTGCCTGGTAATGAATAACTTTTTGGTCGACTGATATAATTTTTTTAAATGGCTAATGCGATTGCTGAAATTAATGATAGAAATATTTAACTGATAGAAGGGGTTCATAGCACTTCTGTTAATCGGCCAAGCAGGCAAGGTTATCGACCACAGTTATCTTTAAACAGCTATATATGGCCTGACTTATTACAATAACATTTAATAGTAAAGTTCCCCAACACTACTTATCACAGGTGGTCCGTCGGTTACAAGGTCATACGCAATGGGCCAGGTGTTACAGAAGCACTGACATTGATTAATATCTGCACAAATACTCTTTGTTGACCTTCTTAGCCTCAAATTTTTACAATTGGCGTTCTCAGTAATCCTCTCGGTGACCTTTGTGGTTGATTTTCCTGTCATGCACAGTCAAACACCTAAGCGCTTAGCCTCTACTCATTATGATCATGATAAAGAGATAACACACGCCAATGCACCAACACACAAATGATTTATAGTCTTCATTGGCTGCTCCTCCTAAATACTCCCTCCTCATGCTCAAACCTGAATTACGAATCAGTTTTACTAAAATACCTGTCAGAGGCTATAGCAATTCCAACAGCCTTTCCACGCCGTTTACATGATGTGTTAATTGTAGGCCATTCTAGCAGCGCTACCATAAAGCTGGTTAGTCCAATTAATGTCAAGCTCAAGCAAATTAACCCTGCTTGTATAAAGGTATGTACATTTTCCAATATCTTGTTATTGACTTTCTAGCTCCAATAAATGTTTAGGAGTTAAGTCAACTGCTTGCTGCAGGATGCAATGCTCTGGTGTCATTAGCTTGTACGATTCCACACAATACTCAGACCCACTGGGCCTGAATTGCGATTACTGTTGAGTTGTTATTATCGAGAGCTTCTTCTGTCTTTCATGTGAATTATGTTTGATGTACAGTGATTGATTATTCACTTACAGCTTACCTGTCTTATTCAAAACAGTTTTTTTTTTTTTTTTTCTCTGGTAATTACTCCACTTACTCCACTATACTTTAATATAAATGCATATAATGCATCCAGGTGTGTTTATATTATAAATATACTATTATATATTTAATTGATAAATGTGGTCGATATGTAATATAGAAGTAAATGTGACTTTTATTTTTAATATTAATGTCTCAGTTTATATTAGTGTATTGTAGCCAATATGTATTTTTATTTTATACATTTAAAATATCATGCAAATGACCATACTTTCATATAAATATAAATAATACATACTGGTGTGCTTATATATATATATATATACACACTTTTTTAGCCATACTTTGTGTAGTACTAACATATATGCAGGGTTGTGAAGGTTACTTTTAAAATGTATTTCACTACAGATTATTAAATACATGCTTTAAAAAGTAATTTGTATTGTATTTCGTTAGATTACACACATTTTGTATCTTAATCTAAATACTTTAGAATACTTTTGAAAACTAATAATATATGTAACACAAAGGGGCCACCAAACATAGAACTTGGTTTTCCTCTGCATATTATTTTAAACAACATCAGTTTTCCACAATATTTATTGAAGCAAAAAATGCAGACAATCTTAGAAAAAAGAAAAAATATATATATATTGATGCTCAAGGCGGCAACACGATGCATTAAGATCTGGGGGATGTAAACTTTTTGAATTGGATGAACAGAGTAAATTGTACTCATTTTGTCATCTGGGAAGCATAGGTATAGTTATTAGCTTCTATAGGGCAGTACTTAATGAAAAAAAAGAAAAAGACCTTTAAACAAAATAAGAAAAATGTACACATCACCCTGTTCGAAAGTTCAATGCCTTAATGCATTGTGTTTCATGGAAATCTGTTTCTGCCTCTAAATATAAAATGTAAAAATGTAATTGCGACTTAAAAAAAAAAAAAAAGGTCCTATTTGTAAGATAAAAGTCGCAATTAGCCTACCTAAACAAATGACTTAACATGAACCATGAAAACAGTCGTGGATTATCCAGGTAATGACAGACAGTTAAGATTCAAGGTTATGTACATCTTTGAATGTGGCAATTTCTGTAAATTCAGTCATTTTGTCTTGTGGAGTATATGTAAACATCTATTATGTGAAATAGCTTATTCATGACAGTACTAAATAAAAGTAACATGCAATGTTTATGATCCCAGATCCCTCTTATTTTGTTAAAATTATAGGATGCTTTTGCAGACTGTCAGAGTCTGAGAATCAGTAATTGCTGTTTACATTAATTGTCCATTACAGTTTACATTAATGTTTAAATTAAATAAATGACATTAAAATTCAATGTAATCACTTTGGTAATCTAAAATACTTTTCAGGTGTAACTGTAATTTGATTACCACCCATTTAAAATGTAACTGTAATAAAATAAAGTTACTCAAATTTTGTATTTTAACTCCCCAACCCTGGGTATATGCAACTACTGATGAGTAAATCCCCTGTGCACTTCCTGTCAACTGATCTATGCACACTTAATCCCAATGCCTTTCGCTTTGCTCTTTGAACATATAGCATGTACGACTTAAATTATAATGGTCAAATATGGGCTTGGAAGTGTATTAACAAGCAGTTGGAACATTCCTTAAGGCTTAAGCACATAGAATGTGGACATGAAACATTAGGGTCTGTAACACTCAGACATGTGACAAATTGACTCCAGAAAGCACAAAGTACATTTATTAGATCTGACCTATCATAATGGAAAAATGACTTAGTTTGTGCTTTCCTCTTCTCCCTCTTTTGAAATTTGGAGAGCTCCCTCAGTCTCACTGGTCATCACATATCTGATACAGTACTAAAAATGACCTCATTACCTAGTGTCATATGGACTGAACAAGAGTAAATACGATCCTTTAGGGTTGTTTCTCTCTTTTCAGCACCATGCGGTGGGCAGTACACTGGATCAGAGGGGGTGGTATTATCCCCAAATTACCCTCTCAACTACACGACAGGCCAGACGTGCTCCTACTACATCACAGTGTCTGGAGAGTTTGGTAAGTAAATAAAGTTATTTACAAAGGTCACAGTTCAGTTAATAGAGTTCTTGTTAGTGTAATACCGAGAAATACATTGAAAATAAAATGGGAGTAGGATTTCAAAAAATAAGAAACAGTTTTCAATCAGAAATTGCTAGTACATTTAACAAAGCATGTTGTCTGGCTATCACCAGACCAAGCTCAATTTAAGATTGAACATTGGTCTGGGGAGTCTGCTATGTATTTTCTACTGCACAAGAGGCGTGATTAAACGAGCATAATTCAAATGACTCTGTACGCAATTGGATAGCCCTTCAACCAATCAGACCACAAAAGGCGTGATCAACAAGCAACGACCCATCGCTTCTCTATCGTCATCATGTTAAGCCCGCCAATAGCGTGCCAGGTGGATAAGCCCGTCTGTGATTGGTTCCCGCAAAAGTGTAACAGAAGCAGCAGAAATGTTGAGTTGAGTTGAGTTGAGAAATGACTGAGTTGCAGGGCGAAATCAAATCGCCGGCAGATCAGGCTGGGTTTACCCAGTCTACAAAGCATGTTTTCAAAGTAAAGACTGCAAACAATTGTTGATGGTTTTAGTAAGAAATGTTTATTTGGAATACTCAATATTCAAAAAAAAAAAAAAATTGAAGCATTAATTAATAAACTCAATTTATCTTGAATAATCTGCTTAATCCTTTCCCCGGCAGGTTTTTTTTTCTTTTCTCAATGTTAGGGAAGCGTTGTGTTATAAATGACGGTAGTGGCAGGCAAAGAGGTCATTCAAATGATAAGTCCTTTATCAACATTTTTTATTATAAACAGAAATTTAATGTGAGTAGCTTAAATACATTTTTGGGCATACTCAGGGCTGGACTGGGGAAAAAATTTGTCTCTAGACAAATCCAGCCTATCCGGCCCACGAGTTCACACGGGAATGTTTTGCTGGGGTTAGAGCCTTCAATTGGAGTAAATACTTTCATAAATAAAAAAGGACAGAAACAAATAATGATACTTATTATTGAATTTACTGCAAATACAGTAATATTTAATTAATATTTAATTTCTGTCACTTAGAAATGCACTTGGCAGTATAAGGCACTGAGCTAGTATGCCGTAAAGTACTGCTCATTCCAAACCTGTATGACTTTCTTACCGTAGAACGTAAAAGAAGATCATTTGAGAAATGTCTATTTAAAAAAAATAAAAAGAATAAAAAAAAACAGTAACATTGGTATAGAGTTAACTACTAATTTATGTAAGACAGTGATGTTTATATTTCATCAAGCTCTAATTTAATTAACATTTACTTCAATTAAAATTAAAAACTAATATTAATAGAAGTAGAAGTAAGATTAGATTCAACTATTAGTAAGATGGTATTCACAGAAAAAAACATTATCCTCGTTACCATGGTTTCTAAAATAAATAAATAATAAACTATAGAATTTGTAATAAAAAATAGTGTAAATATGTAGAAACTACGAAAACAACCTCTATGGAAGAGATTTATCTTCCCCAGTATTTAATATAGGCCTATACGTAACAACAGCAACATTTTTAATAAATACATTTGTCAAAACACCATATTTCTACAGTGTTCGTAGCTGCAAGGTCAATTATAATAAGGGTGCTGGATTGACAATGTATCTTGTCGTCATGCAGTTTACATGGTCGTGACTGCTTTCAGCAGATTCACCACACAACAAATCTGAATGGATCAAGCGACTTGCCCAGTTTATCACTTGATAGAGCGGCAGAAACGCAGCGCACGTTCCATCTGCTTTCGCGCGCGGCATGCGGATGCACGATTTAATCCAATACTACCGGGTAGTAACCCATTTCGTCACACATTTGGAGTATTTGTCTTTTGCAGTTACAGATGCGCTGCATTTTAAAAACAGCACCTAATATAGTGGGGGAGATCTCCCTCGCTTCACCGATCGGCCCAATACTCGAAAGTCCTGGTGCTCCCTATGGCCAGTACATGCCTGGGCGTACTTCATATCCACAACTGCGCAAAACCAGAGTTGACTAAATCCATTGCAAAACACTGCAGTTCATGCATAACAAATAAGAGTGTAAGTAACACTTTAACATTTGAAGTTTGTTGAAGTGTTTGTGAGCTGAGAGAAATCCAGTCAAACCGATATTTACAGAGTCACTAGCAGCAGCCCTGGTTTTCTGTACTGTTTGAATATGAAGCAAGGGCCAACATCTCATTACTGAGGAGATAATAGAGTCATCGCAGTGACCCGTATGACCCCTTCCCACCCCTCTCTGCTTAGCTGGCTCTCATACCAGCACCTGACATGCACAGCATGCCTCTGTGATTTCCCTAGTCTTTCATCCCCCACCGTGTGAACCATGTGTCCTTTCTGGCAAGCCAACACATTTAATCACAGCTTCATCACTGGTTTCAGGTCAGAAGGTATGGACACCAGACGTGACCAAACATACACACATTGCATAAATTAGAGAAAGAGGTTCATGATTAAAAATGTGTACACTGATGTTAACACTGTTGTACTTGTATGTACACTAACAGTGAAAACACACAAACGTTCTGATTATTCAACTATACATTGTTATTTGAACAATAATCTCAGTAATTAAACTACAAATTAAAGGTGCTATAAGAATGTATTAATGGCCTTTTTATTGCCAATGTGTGAACAACAGCTTGTAAATATATATATATTTTAAATGAGACCTTTCTCGATGTTCTAGGTTGTCTATGAAAGCCTGTAGACTGACTGTTATGTCAAGGTCTCTGGACACTTTTTTTCCAGAAAAATCAAAAGGATGTGACGTTTACGCTCGCTCCTGAGAGCCTCTCTATGATGCCTAAAGAGCCATTCTCTACTGTAATGTCAATGTGTCATGCAAAGAGATGGCATTAATTCAAACTATAGTCTCACAGAGCCAGATCTGTATAGTCTATACTAGTCTAAAATATGTACTTTATAGTGTTGTACTCGAGACCGGTCTTGGTCTTGTCTTGGTCTTGACCACATTTGTACTCAGTCTTGTCTCGGTCTCAGACTAAGAGGACTCGGGATTTTGTTTCAAGACCGGTCAAGACCACAACTGCTGGGATATTACTAAATTGCCGGTACATTGTCTGATTTATTTATTAACATCATTAATGTGATTGGATGTAAAACTTACTGCTTCAGATGCAATCAATAACTTATTTCTACTTTGATTTATTTATTGTGCCAGTTCAGAAATGAGGGATTGTGTCAAAAATGACACCAAAATTAATACAAATGCTCAGAAAATTCAAGATATAATATAACACATGATATAATTAAGCAATATCACAAGAGCAAGAGAGCTGTTTTTACAAATTTGAGCATGACTGCAAACTGCAAACTGCAAAAAAAAAAAAAAATTTAAACATTATTCTGAACATTATTTATGCATTTGAAATTTACCAATTAAGATGCATCTTCTGTACCACCACCAGTGCAAAGATGAATTTTGTTGTTAATGATTTCATTTGATTGGTGTAACAGCTCTAAATGTAGTGTGTTATTCTAATTATGTTTATTGATTAAAAATAAGTAATTTCATAGGCAGTAATGTGGATCTTTATGAATTTAAGGATTGCTGGTCTGGTCTTGACTCGGTCTTGCCTTGGTCTTGGTCTTTATTTTGTCATTGAGAGAAAAACGTGCAGCACATATTTACATGTTCATCTAAATGTTGCTCTCAGCAGCGTGCTCTGCGTCTTAGTTTACACTTGGAATGTTTGGTTTGACTAAAACAAACCTTGGTTTGATTGCTCTGTGAATGAGTGCCATCCGAGTTCTGCCATCCGAACTCTGGTGCACACAAAACAAGATCCAAACGAACTCTGGCGCAGTTTTAATAAAATATGAATGCAACACGGACCAAAGACGTGTAAACAATCCAAAAACAGGACATGATGTCACAAGACACAACCCTAAAAAGGACAGAATGCTCATGCATCCCGGAGGGATTGCTCCTGCTGTTTTGACTCATTTTAAGCTAATTTTATAAGCTCTTCACGAGTTCTCAGCTGGTCAAAATACCATCATATGTAGGCTACACACATACGAGCGCATTTAGCCCAGCATACAGCATTGTTTTGAATGTTTTGGTGTTAAAATGCCAATGTGAATGCTAAGCGGAATAGGACTAAATGTTCCCTTTCAGTCGGTCACGTTCGACGTACGTCGGACGTCACCGACGAATTGGGATCACTTCTGGGAGCCCCTATCAGCTTCGAGATATAGAGAACGGGCCAATGGCCATTGGCGTGCGAGATTTGCATCTCGCGCTCCGCCCCGCGCTGCGGGTATAAACAGGAGGCTAATGCAGCGCACTATTGTCATTCACTTCGGAGCCGAACACGGTGTTGACGAAGGAGACTGTTCCTGCTTCAGCAGAGAGAGACGAGAAAAGATGCTTCTTTGAGTGCTGGGAGAGAAGGCACGATCAGCGGCGGCCGCGAGCTCACTGATACAGTGATAAACTGTTGTTTTTACAGCACTGTTGGTTTGGTGAGGGCGTTCCCAACGGTGAGTGCATACACAGGCTGCACTACTCTCCTGTGTTTTGCCGCGGTCGTTCCTGGGTGCTTCAGCACATTTAAAAGAGATTTCTTCTAAAAGAGCAGCGCGGGTGTGACACTGCGTCTTTTTCAAGACGTCATTCCACCCGTGCGTTTCTGGATGCGGTTGTTTCCTGTCCTTTGACGGCCACGATCCCTCTCGCATAAGCAGGTTGAGATTGCGTTCGTGGGTGATCCATGTTCTCTCAGGAGAACGGGATCACGTCGGCGCGTTGTTCGTCTCGCCTTCCTCGTGAGGGTTTGAGTGTTCAGCGCGCCGTGTGCCGTCTAGCTGCCGGCTGACAGCGCGGGTTGTCACGGCAACCCAGCGCGTCACTCGGCGCTTTAGATGCGCGGTCGAGACTTAACCTCAAACGGGGTTGAGTCCCTTCGCCTATTCCCCGATCTAGTTTCTTTTCTGGTGCACCAGAAAGGGGCTACTTCGGCTAATAAGCCTTGGTGACCTGAGGATTACAGTGTTACATCTCCGTGGGCCCTCACGCCTCTGAAAATGTTTCAGTGGTACCGCTGTCCTGCATTTGAATGAATTCAAGCAGTTCAACACCGACTGGACACGCTCCTCTGTGAGACGCGCTGTCAGATTGACCATGTCCAGCTCCATACCGAGAGACAACACTGCGGCCGTTGCGTACGTCAACAAACAGGGTGGTCTACGCTCCCGTCGCATGTCTCAACTCGCCCACCATCTCCTCCTATGGAGTCAGAAGCATCTGAGGTCGCTTCGTGCCATTCACATTCCGGGCCTGCTCAATCGTGCGGCCGACGAGCTCTCACGACAGCCAGTGCTCCCCGGAGCGTGGAGACTCCATCCCCAGGTGGTCCAGCTGATCTGGAGTCGCTTCGGGACCGCACAGGTAGACCTGTTTGCCGCCCCGGACACAACCCACTGCCAGTTGTTTTATTCCCTGACTGAGGGGACCCTCGGCTCGGATGCGCTGGCACACAGCTGGCCCCGGGGCCTACGCAAGTATACGTTTCCCCCAGTGAGCCTTCTTGCACAGACTCTGTGCAAAATCAGGGAGGACGAGGAGCAAGTCCTGTTGGTTGCTCTGTATTGGCCCAACTGGACTTGGTTCCCGGAACTAGTGCTTCTCACGACAGCACCTCCCTGGCCCATTCCTCTGAGGAAGGACCTCCTGACTCAGAGATGGGGCACCCTATGGCACCCACGTCCAGACCTCTGGAAACTCCATGTCTGGTCCCTGGACGGGACGCGGAGGTTCTAGGTGGCCTACCACAGGCTGTGGTAGACACCATCACTTCCGCTAGAGCTCCCTCTACGAGGCGCCTCTATGCGTTGAAGTGGAACCTGTTCGTCGACTGGTGTTCTTCTCGCTGAGAAGACCCCCGGAGATGTTCGGTCGGTTCGGTGCTTTCCTTCCTACAGGACGGGTTGGAGCGAAGGCTGTCTCCCTCCACCCTCAAAGTCTATGTTGCCGCTATCGCCGCTAATCATGACATGGTAGGTGGTAAGTCTCTAGGGAAGCACGATCTGATCGTCAGGTTCCTGAGGGGGGTGAGGAGACTAAATCCGCCTCGCCCTCCCTCTATACCCTCTTGGGACTTAACTCTGGTGCTAACCGCACTGCAGAGGGCGCCCTTTGAGCCTTTGCAGTCAGCTGAGTTAAAAATCCTGTCTCTGAAGACAGTACTCCTGACTGCATTGGCCTCTATCAAGAGGGTAGGGGACCTGCAGGCATTTTCGGTCGACGAATCGTGCCTGGAATTCGGGCCCGGTAACTCTCATGTAATCCTGAGACCCCGGCCCGGATATAAGCCCAAGGTTCCCACCACTCCCTTCCGGGACCAGGTGGTGAGCCTGCAAGCGCTGCCTTCGGAGGAGGCAGACCCAGCCCTAGCTTTTCTCTGTCTAGTCCGCGCTCTGCGGACTTACGTGGACAGAACGCAAAGCTTCAGGACCTCAGAACAGCTCTTCGTCTGTTATGGAGCCCAGCAGAAGGGAAAGGCTGTCTCCAAGCAGAGGATGGCCCACTGGATAGTGGATGCCATCGTCTTGGCGTATCAAACCCAAGACGTGCCCTGCCCGCTCGGGTTAAGAGCCCACTCCACTAGGGGTGTAGCTTCTTCCTGGGCGGTGGCTTGTGGCACCTCGCTGACAGATATTTGTAGAGCTGCGGGCTGGGCGACACCTAACACGTTCGCTAGATTTTATAGCCTCCGTGTAGAGCCGGTATCTTCCTGTGTGCTCGCTTCCCATAGTCAGTAACACCGAAGTGCCCGTTCTAAGTGTCGGCTTGCTGCGCCACTCCCTTCCCTATGGAACGGATACGTGCTCTTATATGCTCCAGTCGAGTTCCCCAGAACGGCGAACCCTGTTGAGTCCTCCGCAACCCGCGGCAGTCGGATGTGGCGGAGTGTCCGACGCCAGGTCTAACACTCGTATGCATTGGTGGAACTTGTGTTAGGCTGGGTTCCATATGTTGTGACCCCCACGGCGGTCCCATATGTGTATTCTTCCACGGTACGGCTCCCTACGGCGAGCCCGTGTCTTTCCCTCGGCAGAGCTCTCTGCCGTCTCAGTTAGGTGTTGTTCCCCCGCCTGTTTGGCCGGGGCCACCCCTGGGACTTCCGTATGTTGCACTGCCCACGGCCAGTCCATACGTGTATTCTCCACATGGTGTAACTCCCTTCGGGCATGATGTGGCTTCCGCAGCGTCCCTCTGGGCACGTTTTCCCAGCGTTATCCAATAGTCTGCTGAAGTGGGTCTTGCGGAACAGCATTGTGACTTCCCTGCGTGAATTCCCCGCCCGGAACAGACGGGGTCTGAGGGGCTCTCGCTGGGCGCTGGAAGTGGTAGTAACTGTGGCGTTTTCCAAAGGGATCCCAATTCGAAAGGGAACGTCTCGGTTACGTATGGTAACCCTCGTTCCTTGAAGGAGGGAACGGAGACGTACGTCCCATCGCCACAGTTGCTGTACCATCACTGCATGGCCGAGTCACTAGTTCGGCTCCTCAGTGAAAAACAATAGTGCGCTGCATTCGCCTCCTGTTTATACCCGCAGCGCGGGGCGGAGCACGAGATGCAAATCTCGCACGCCAATGGCCATTGGCCCGTTCTCTATATCTCGAAGCTGATAGGGGCTCCCAGAAGTGATCCCAATTCGTCGGTGACGTCCGACGTACGTCTCCGTTCCCTCCTTCAGGGAACGAGGGTTACCATACGTAACCGAGACGTTTTTTTTGTTTTGGTCTGGACCAAACGAACCAAGCGAACCAACACAACTTTGTTACACACACAAACAAAGATCTGCTGTGAGGAGACGCGGTTCTGATGCCTTTACCAAACTGTGATGGGCAACATTGCAACTATGACAAGAAAAAACAGGTATACTTGAGCATTCTGTCCTTTTTAGGGTCGCATCTTGTGACATCATGTCCCGTTTCTGGTTTGTTTAAAATATCTTTTCAGCAGTTTGTTTGTTGCGCACCAGGGTTCGGATGGCAGCGTTCACACTTGTTCAAATTAACTGCACTAAGAGAGCAATCACACCAGGGTTCGTTTTAATCTAACCAAACATGCCAGTCTCAGTCTCTTCACTCTCTTCACGTTCAGTACGTTACATGTGCACAAGTGCGAGCACAAGTAATAACTTGCTGGCTGCAGCAGTTCACTTTATGGCCACCAGTGTCGCTAATAACAACGGTTTATGAATTCTGCATATATCCCCTTTGATTATTTGTACTAAGTCAACAACCCATGTGTTTGATTTGTGAGTCATTTGAATTATTTCATTAAAAAAGAACCAGCTCAGTCATTTGTTCGTCAATCACAAGCAAGACTCGACTCTTGATTCCCACATAGCTTTGTCATTTGTTTTCAGGACAGAGCTGCCGCAGTACTATAAGTGCTGTTCTGCGGTATGAGTTTACAGTTTATTCACAATTTCACGGCATGATTTCTGTAATCAAAATCTTCTATTGTAATGAATTTAATCTCAGGTGCCACTTTATCTAGATGGGGCTGATGTGACTAGGTTATTCTTCTGTGCAGACTGCATATGGACACTTATAAAACCATCAACCTGAAACAACAGTGTCTATGGGAAATTTATGTGACTTTTATTCTTAGCTCATTGTACTTCTTTTGTTAGTGTCTCTTCCCAGCAGTGGTGATGATAGTAACACGCTCAGTGTGTTTCATTTTGTTTCCTCAGTGGTGTTTGGGCAATTTGCCTATTTCCAGACAGCCATGAACGACTCCGTTGAGTTATTTGATGGGCCCAATCAGAATTCTAGGCTGCTAAGCTCTCTGGCTGGGTCTCATTCCGGTAAGTAATAGCTTTACATTCACCCCAGTTTTGTTGCTTTGAGTTTGCTTTGAAATGCACAGAACCCTTTGAAAAGAAGCTAACGGGCATATATGGCTTTTTAAATCAGTGAAAAGACAATTGTGCAGACAATTGAGCAGTGAACGAGGTCTCAAGTGAGGTTTAATAGCTTCTTTCCGAAAGGGGAAATACGGAGGGAGTATCATTTTTGGCAAGCGTTTGCTGATAGTTTTGTATTTGTTTTATTGTTTCAAATTTCTGTTATACAGTATACACAGTGAACACGCACTTCGTCAGCCTCGAGCAAACATAAGTCTTCTTTTGCAAGTAATATTTTTACTAAATCATGAAACAAACAACAACAAAAAAACATATTTGGATACATAAGTTACCCCGAAAGTTTTGAACTTTGGGGTCATCTACAGCATATACAGCATATACAGCATCTACAGCATATACATCATATTAGCTTTTTCTTCCAACAAAACAGTCTGAATTTTATATCCAATAAAATTATCTTAAAAATAAGTAAAATAAAACTAAAACAATAAAAACTTAGTTAGTTCACCCATAAATGAAAATTCTGTCATCAATTACTCACCGTTTCAAACACGTAAGACTTTCAGAACGATCTTCAGAACAAAATATATATTTTTAATAAAATCTGAGTGATTTCTTTCACCCCACTGACAGCTACGCAGCTACCACTTAGTCCAAATTTTCTGAAGAGACACGATCACTTTATATGACGAACAGATTGTATTTTTATTCACATATAAATATTGATCAGCGAACATAAAAAGAAGCTCAACCGAACAGACTTCACATGCGAGAACAAACCTCTTGCAGAAGCTCAAACGTGCTGCGTAACACACAAGAATTAACCTCATTGGTTCTTGCGGAAGCTCAAACGTGCTGCGTAACACTCATTAAAAATATCTTCATAAACAGGGTGAGTAATTGATGACAGATTTTTTGAGAGGTGAACTAACCCTTAAAGTTAATATAACCCCTATCTAGTTAAAATAGATTTTTAAATGTTTAAGTAAAATGGTACCAAAGTTGTAACCTACAGTAATACTCTTTGAATTGAATAATAATGAAGATTAAAATTAAAAACAAGTTCTGATAAATACTGCATGGATCTGTTTTGAAATTAAATCTAAGAAAAAAAAAATGTCATTGCAATAGACAACACAATATAAAAGCAAATGGAATCAGCAAATGATGCTAGTATTTTTCTCAGATTTAACAAACTTGAGCCATATTTGCAATAACTTTTAATCAACTGGTGTTTTTGTGGATATATAAGTCAGTTTTCTTCAAGTTCATAGAGGTGTCCTATCAGAGAAACCACAGGTGTAGAGAATCACATTAACTATCAACATGATCCACTAACATCTGACAGCAAGAAAGTGTCCAAATAAAAACGTTTTTGCTATCTTCTTTTAAAAGGAATGCCGCTTAGTTTGATATTTTGTTATTTTATTTATTGACATTTTAAGTGTGGTTTAAGTGTTCAAATGCTTTTCGGGACCACTGTATTTATGTCAAGATTAAATCTTAACTCTTGGATTCATGTTGACGTTTTTCCCCTTTGGTTCCAGACTTGTTTAATACTTTCTAAAAAGAAAATGTTATCCTTGCAGCTTCCTGCTGAATTATTATATGTATTATTGAGTGAAAGGTAATAAAATGCCAAGAACAAGAAAATCACGGCTAATTCCACAGTCTTTGCAGGATTGATGACGGCCATTGGATACAAACTGTTTGTATGGCATTTTTATACTGTATATCTTCACGGTCTGCTGTGCAACACTATATTCCCATGGGAAGCGCTGTAAATTCATATAATTTCTATCTTAGCTTTGTGAGTAGTGGGCCAGAAATCTTGACAGGCCATTCAATTCATAGTTAGAGTGTTTAACCCTCTAGTCTCAACTGTAGTGTTTCAGTTGCCATCTATATCAGCACTTTGTTTCTTCCTTTGATACAACTTTGTAAAAATACACTTTGCCTTTGGAAAAGCTCATATTTTAGCTCAAGGGTAAGTCTGCCTATCAGTTGGGGATTTTCTTTTAATTCACCAACTGTATCTATGAACATGCTGAAGACAGCTTGAGTCATTCATTGGGTATCCATCAGTTTTAGGCCCATTGTTGCTGACCTGCTCTCTCCACCCTTTGCCCCAGAGGCTGATTGGAGTTATTAAGCCATTCATCATGTACGCTACCTTAAGGCTACAGTTTGTTGTAGCACATTTGCCTCCACAAGCAACTCTGAGAGATTTTAATGTCTGCCATATTGTGTTTTTGCAGGAGAAACCTTGCCCTTGGCCACCTCAAACCAAATCATGCTGAGATTCAGCGCAAAAAGTGGGCCATCTGCCAAAGGTTTCCATTTTGTTTACCAAGGTAAGCAAACGCTCAACTCTCAGTCAATAACAGGTCATCGTGCAGAGCCAAGGCTTTGATTTTAATCTTCAATTCCGAAACATTCAGTTAGCCTTCCGTTGTGTATATATTGGCAGTGTGTATAGGGTGAAATCACGTCTGTGAAGTGTAGGGACGGCCTGCTGATCAGTATGCCTGAGCCCGCTTACTGTGGGAAATAGCCTTTATATTTCACACAGAGAAGTTAACCATGCAATCACAATGTCATAACCAATACACAATAGAGTCAAATCAGGAAGGGGCTTGAATTTGATATAATTTGTAATGTATTTAGCTCTGAGTAAAGCCGAATGGGAGAATGATTTGTACGCTGTTCTCATGAGTATTTTGAGAGTTGCCACGCAGTTTTAGTTTTAGGCTTAGAATTTTTCTTTTTCCCTTTTTTATTTATTTTGCCTTGCCACTTGGTTTGCTATTAATGTTTGCTATTAGTGCTATTTAAAATAATATTTAAAAATACATTTTTAAAAAGCATTTTTAGCTATTTAGGGTGAGTAAATCAATTTTTGTTAAACTGTTCCTTTAAATGACTTACCCCTTACGTTTCAAATTTCCCAGACAGCAGCAGGGTGCCGCAAGACATGTGAGGCATTTCCCTCATTTTAAAAGATGTCATAAAAGAGTGTATAAATTACACCTTTTAACTCCCTTGATCAGCTGCCTTATAAAAAGATACAAAAGGAATCTCACAGCCGCATCAGCGTGCTTGCACACACACAGCGCAGACCGTGGCAAGCCTGCTATGTCTCTTTATATATCTCCTCACTGTTTTATAGTGTACAGCAATGGGCGCAGAGAGAACAGCGGGTGTATGAGAAATGTTCTCTGACAGTTAGGACAGTTCATTTGGCTCATGGAGGCATCCAGGTGATGGTGGATGGTCCTACCAGCCGCTTCCTATATATCCACAGCCGTCAGATGAAAGTTAAGGCAGAAATAGAAAAAAAAGAACCAAAGTTGCTACAATGTTCGCAAACAAAAACAGCAACACCAGCAAAGTTCTCTGTGCTAGGGTCATGAAGATGCTCATACAAATGTACTAGAAAATATATATGTGTTTTCTATAAAAAGAGTGCTAAAATAGTCACAGTGTACACTGTTGCACCGGAAAACATACAGTAGGTTACAAATATGGTGTTTCAAAGCGACATATGGGTGCTATTATCAAGAGAGAAATGTTGTTTTTAATTCATTCAATACTGAAAAGGATAGAAAAAACTATCAAAAATAGAAATGGACTTAACCCAATAAATGTCTGCTACTGTAAATATTTTTATTATGGGTTGGATTGAAGTATTGAGCCATTAGCTTAGCAACATGGTAATGTAAAACTTATTTGAAATCAATTTTGAGTTGAGTCTCCTTTACGGGTTGTGTTGGTAGTATTATTTGTGTATGTATTTATTTGTATTTATATTTGTCTATACTACTATTCAAAAGTTTGTGGTCAGCAAGTTTTAATGTTAAAGAAGTCTCTTATGTTCACCAAGGCTGGATCAATTTAATACAGTAAAAGCAGTAATATGGTGAAATATTATTACAATTTAAAATAACAGTTAAACATATGTTAAAATGTAATTTATTTCTGTGTAGGCAAAGCTGAATTTTCAGCATTATAACGTTAGTGTTTATTGTCAAATGATTTCTTAGAAATGTTGATTTGCTGCTCAAGAAACATTTCTTGTTATTATCATCAAAGTTTAAAACAGTTGTTCTATTTTTTTGGAAGGTATGACACATTTTATTCAGGATTCTTTGATACATATAAAGGTTAAAATAACAGCATTTGATATATATATATAGAAATAGATATATTTATGTATGTGTGTGTGTGTGTATGTAAATATGTAAATATATATATACATATACATGCCTTTACAAGGTTACTATATTGTAACAATGTTGGCACATCTGCCACATTTTGATTAAAGATCTGTTTCCTGTCCAATAGCTGTTCCACGCACCAGTGATACACAGTGCAGCTCCATCCCAGAGCCCAGATATGGCAGGCGGATCGGTTCTGAATTCTCAGCTGGCTCCATTGTTCGTTTCGAGTGCAACCCTGGATACCTTCTCCAGGGATCCAAAGCCATCAAGTGCCACGCGGTCCCTAACGCTCTGGCACAGTGGAATGACACCATCCCAAATTGTATAGGTAATCTAGCCTGAATTTATCCAAGGAAAATGCACGCTAGTCATGTTTTATTCAGGTCTAAACAATTCATTGTGACTGAGTGTTAGAAATAGAAAAAAATACAGACAACACAAATTCCATGTTACTTTTATTTGCTTGCTAACAGGTACCATCATTCAGATGATGATTCATAGCCCTGTATTTTCTCAAGTCCTAGAGAATGTAAATGTGCGAGTTTCCCATGGTCTTCTGTAACCTTGAGGTAACTAATAAGGGTTAGGAATCCTGCTGGAGGATGAAATGGTAGTGGCCTCTATGAGGATTTAAAATGTCAGGCCTCTAGTTAATATTTCCTTCTATACTGCCATCCTCAAGGGGATGAAAGCTGAATCCAAGGGCCTCTGGGCCACAGCCTTCAGTTCAAAGCCGTAACCTCCAGGCTTTAATACTGAGCATTTAGCTGTCGTCGTATTCTATAGTGCTGTCATGATTTTATCACACCCAAGGCACATCCTCATTTCAGTCTGCTTTCAAATCTCAATTCCCCAGTTTTCATAAGAATTACAAACTGAAAGGTAGATATCTATTAAATATTAATAGATATTAAATATATTTAGCTTCTTAACCGCAACATAAAAATCATTCCACATTCACCCATTTCATCTATGAATTAAAGTCAACATGAAACACTGTTTGAAGGTCAGTCCGTAATACCTGGATACAGCTTGAGCCATAAATGTCATGTAACTAATTGCTCTGGAGCTGCAGGACAGTGATGTCATGACAATCCTTCACAAGTGATATGACGACAAATTTATCAGACACGAAACATACGCTGCGTCTGAATTCGAATACTTCCCTACTGGCAGGCCCGGATTGGCCATCGGGAGCACCGGGTGAATTCCCGGTGGCCTGGCAACTGATTTGGCCTGCTGCCCTCTTTCTTTCTTTTTTTAAATAAATTATTTTAATTATAATATTATTGTCTTTTTAATTATATATAATTTCCCCAATGCAGTAAAGTGATAATTCACGAATTCGGCATTCGAAAAAAAATCTATAAAAAATCATGAAACGTTTAGTCTTGACTGGCAATGCTATGATTCAGCTTGCGTGAGCTCCGTGCGTCTGTTTCCAACAGAGTAATAATCAGTGCGTTTACCAGTGCTAATACAGTGCTTCACCTGTAAAAGACTACTGTGGTTTTGTCTTCTTTAACGTAGCTAATTATTAAACTGCTAGCAAATGTTAGCAGTAGCACTCCATTACTAACGTCATTAAAAAAACTGTATGCTAAATGACATCATTATTATCTATTGTAAAGTTACAGTAGTAATTTAGCAGACAGATATTCACATCGATTTATAAATACATTTGGAGGGAGCTAGGGCAGACAACAACACAAAAATATTAGTAATAATGCAATAACTTGTTCAGTATTATGATTTTTCTATAAAGATGTTGTCATGATATATTTATTATTGTACTAATTTTGACATTTAGACAGTTCTGTTCTTAACGGTAGACCTGCATGCTGAAGAAGAGATGACAGGTACAAGAAAAGTAGCAAAAGAGTAATCAACACACACAAGGGAGAGAGTCGAGACAGAAAGATATCAGGGAAAATGAATATAATGAAAAGAAAAAGGGAAGTGAAGTGAAGGTGCAGTTCAAGAGAGAACTTTTAATTATTTTGCATGGCCTCAGCCATTTAAACCTTTTTTATGTGATGACCATACAAAAAATATGGTTCTCTATGTTTCCAAAATTTGTTGTGGGTGTATGGGATGGCCTGGATGGGTGTGACATTTCCCGGCCTGAAATTTTGTCCTAGTCCGGCCCTGCCTACGGGAGATTTATGAATGGCAGTGAAGCGACGCAACTGAAGCTGATAGGTCATGTGACAGTAACAAAATGGCAGATGTAGTATGTTCCTGTAGTCAATAATTTTATCCCTTAAAACTCATCTTTGATCACCAAAATTACATTTAAATGTTTTTTTTCCTGTGAAAAAAAAATAAAAATAGCTTGTAACTCTACACCATTTTTTCATTAAGGAAATACTTTAATTTAATTAATAATTTAAATAATTTAATTTATGGAAATACCAGAAGCAGATTCAGAAGAAGAAGTGGAAGAGTCAATTATACAGGCTCGTATACAAGTCAATGTATCAGAATGGTAATGCGTTTTATGTATTGCTCTCTACAGCATCGGACACATAACAGTAATTAATATGATTAGCCTTTTGCTTGACTACGTTATCAAACGGCTAATAATGTGTTGCTAATGTTACACAAACCATGTCCCATTTTCCATCTCAAAGTAAGAACACTGCCTTCTTAAAATCCAGTATCCTTAGAAATGTTTTGAACAACTTAGAACGTCAGTGGAGAAAAGCATATAGTTAACATTATATATAACATTTGAATATACATTTCACCCGCTATATTGCTAAATGTTCCTGATTTTTCATATAAACAGAAAAATATACTGGGATAACCTGGCTTCTCTTTAGTAGGTTACAAGGTAGTTTGTGATGTACGGAACACCAGTGATTTATTTTTTTAAACTGCAGTTTTAAGGAGAAAATACTCAGCAATTGTTTTGACTTAAGAATGTACTCATTGTTTGTCTTAAAGCATATTAAAAACATCACATAGATGTATAAACAATGGATTTACCAGCAAGGATAAAGCATGATATTATTAATATGTTGAAAAAAGTACTACATAACACGCAAAAACGCAACCCATTTTACTTCCGTAAATTGTAAATTTGGATTGTTGGTCATGTTAATTTTGGTAAATTTGGTTAGCTTCTATGGCTAGAAAAATAAGTCTACAAAGGAAATGACATACAGTTGTTTCTTGGGAAATATAAAGTGTTCCCAGAAAGACATTTCTCATGCAGAGAATGTATGTTTTAGCAGGGTGAGGATGGCTTTGGTTCATGTTACCTCGGGCGTAATCGCATCTTGTGTCAGAGGAGTCGGCTGTCTTTCTCATAGGACTCAGTTCAGGCACTTGCACTGTTCCATCCTCAGCATGAGCTCAATTTTGCCTCTGTTTTGCTCCACAGTTCCATGCAGCGGGAATCTGACAGAAAGGAGAGGTACCATCCTCTCCCCCGGGTTCCCGGAGCCTTATGGGAACAGCCTGAACTGTGTGTGGAAAATCATTGTTACAGAAGGAGCTGGTATCCAGGCAAGTACAAAAGAGCCACGTGTGAACTCATCAAATGCAGTAAAGCTACACCTGCTGAAACGATAAGATGGAAAAGATTCCATTGCACGCTGCAAGGGAGTGAATTGCTAAAGTTTATTTTTTAAACATATTTGTGCGGTTCAAAGTGGTGTTTGTTTTATGTAAAAGATTCAACTGCGATGCCAGATGTAGAGCATGGTCATAAATGAAAGTCAATATAAATTTGATTGTGGCACTGTATGAATTGTATTTTTATAAAATGTATACAATAGCTTTACAATTCCTGACAGCCGTGGTATTTCGACACCACATGGAAAAAAAGGCTGTAAAAATTTTTAAAAAGAAAATTATATAAATATTAACTAAATGTATAATATTAACAATTAATTAAAATAACAACCAAATTCATTAAATTAATTATCCAGTTACAAATCCAGCATTGGAATGTAGCCTAGTATTTCTCTATTGACCAAATATTGCTTCACATTTTTATTTATTTAAGGCAAGTATAACAGTAATGAAGTAAAGAACAAATTATAGGGCAAATGAAAGCTATAGAACAAACATACTACACATTAAGGGCCAGATTTACTAACAGCTTGCGTCAGCGCAAACCCTCTTTTGGCGTTAAAAAACTACTGTCAGGATTTATTAAAGACACGCAGTAAAAAAATTGCGCTGAAAAGGCGTGGACAGAGTTATTTTTGCAGCTGAACTTATTGCATATGCATTTGTAGGAGTTTCCCTTTCAGATGCAAAATTTATGGGAGGAGAGTATTTAAATTAATCACACAAGGTGATTTATTAAGGTTTGCCCTTGTCAGTTTACTGGTGTTTGTGCCATTATTTGCCGCCCCAAAAAAGCATGCCTTAAACCAGACGCTAACTGCATGGAAATGATCCGGCTGCATCTGTGTTTTTTAATTGTTTTCTATTAATAACTTTGTGTTCATGTATAGTTGTTACTTTTTTATGTAAGCAATAAGGTACAAGAATGATTGTACTACTGATACTGTAGAAAGATTGACATAATTACATCTTTTTTAGACCATCTTGTTGTGCTAAATAAGACAAATTATGAAACATTTTCCTTGCTAAAATACTGTAAAGAGATAAATGTAATGTTCACAGCGCACAACTACTTCCATAGTTCAGCCAGACCATTTATGAAAACTAAACTGAAAAATTGGATCTTTCAGAAATCATCATGGTATTAACAAAATCCATGAGTACATTAACATATGACTGTATCAGCTATGAAACTATTTACATATTAATGTCTTAAAGGTACATTAGCACAAACTGCCTGTTTAGGTTCAGAGAGGGGGTGGAGCTTATGCTTATGATTATAAAAGTGTAGCATATAGCCATTACGGTTATGAATTGTTTCATTGTACATAAATTTGTAATTTCATGATGTGTGTCCCCATTTTCTTGGCAGATCCAAGTCATGAGCTTTGCCACCGAGCATAATTGGGACTCGTTAGAAATCTATGATGGTGGCGATATGACAGCTCCAAAGCTCGGGAGCTTTTCAGGTTTGTATTTTTTTTATTAATCCCCCTTTAACTGCTTAACTTCAATAATAGTCTGTTGGAGTGATACAGCATCTGTTTTACAGAAGTCCTCCTGCAGCTCATTTGCATATCATGTAGTTCTTTATAGCTCATTACGGTTTCATATTGCAATAAAACTGAGAGCCAAACCCTGCCACTGGTTTTATGCCCCTGGATTCTTGGAAGGGCTGAAATTAGCTCCAGTCCTGGAAGGCTGTCCATGTGCCATCCCTTACATAACAGATGAATGCCCTCATTTTACATTTGGTTGATTAACAGTATCAATTATTACACCCCTTTGAGTTCTAGTTGGCAAACCACCACCCACATTTATTCTATCCTACTTTATTATCCCGATGTTCAGTACCAAAAAGCTGACTGTTTGAAACTGAAAGATAGAATGTTATGAGTATCCTATTATAAATGCCATAATTACTGCTTGTGTTTTAATGTGTAGAGTTTAGCCTTTTCTTACTTTACTGAAAAGTGTTGATCTTTTTTTCTGTTAGTAATTCATAGTTGATATGAAATACTTCTGGAAAGTTAGTATTTTATGATCTCATATTTATAAAAAAAAAAACACTGTATTTTTAAATAATTAAACACTGCATTGTTGAAATTGTGGCTTTATATGTCAGACACTGACATATATTAACATTTTATATTATTAACATTTTACCAAAATCAAGCTCAAATGGTTTTTGAACAGCACATTTCTGAGAATTTTGGACATATGTGTTTCGTCCGTCATCTGAGGCAGTAAGTGCATTGCATAACGTTTTCATTAACTTACAGGTTATAAAGTTTACTGTAGTTATATGTGCACTCAGTTTTTCTTTTATTTGGCCAACATCTCATGTTATTAAAGCGCTATGCTCATTCAATTTTAGACAGTATTGGCTATGACTTAACAACTAATTCTGGACTCAGACACTCTTCTCTGCTCCTCAAATACATAAAACATTAGCCTTTATATGTAGTGTTTCTTGAGTAAAGAAATCTATTTACTTATGCAAAGAACCAGTTCTTTATTAACTTTTGAATTGGAAGCAAGCAGAGATAATGTGGTACTTCATTCACAATAGAGGTGGGTCGGAATGGAGTTATGAGGTTTTACCAACAGTTTGAGAATCCAGTGGAATTACGAGGTTTAGTCACAAGCTCTTTTTAATACTTTTCATTGGTAAAATATTTGCAAAACCCACAGACAGACGTAAAAGGGTGACCAATAGTAATGATTTATGAAAAAAAATGTTGGAGATACAAGGTTTCCATCCGACTGCGACTATATTTAAACATGTAAAAATGACCAGAAATAGTGACCAGTTACATGTCCTAAGATATACACATTCCCTTATATATTATTATATAGTAAATGTTATATCATAAACCTAAAAATATAATATTGATTAAAAAAGATGATAGAAGTCAGAAAAGGCACATTGTTATGATGGGACATGTTGGTGGATGAGAGGAATGTTGCGTTCCGACTCAAAACCTTTTAAGCTCTTTATGAGTGAACGGAAAACATATGCTAAAGAACGCAAAAGCATTGACCAATAATTTTTCCTCCATCTAACACTTTTTTCCACCACCATATCCCTTTAGGGGCTCCATACATTATGCACCAACCACCCAAACAATTATAAATTGTATATTAAATAATATAATGAGGGTTAAACAGAGCAAACAAATCAAATAAAGATAGATTTGATAAAGCTATTTAGAAAAAAAAGGTAAAAAATAAAAAAAATAAAATAAAAAGGCAGCAGCACACAGCAGGATTAGGAAGAGGGTGCAAGATCTTCCTTTGAGAGAGGAGGCTTAACCTTTTTTGGGGTTCTCCCAGTAGACAGAATTGTGGCCAAGCCTCTAGCTACACTTTCAACACAGCTGTAATGAACTTCGCCTCTGTGCCACACTAGCATGCTGGTGAAAGGTCACCCAGCCAGGGAGCTCCAGCTGCTCTAAGGCATGTGTTCACTGGCACTTCTCACTGTCTAGCACTCCTCACCTTCCCCTAGCCATATTCTCAAAAGCTAAGAAGCTCTTTAAATGCTAAACCATCTTCACCCGGTCTCCCGAGACACCTGATGCCACTCTAGGATTGAATTTGATGATAAAACGGTAATTTTCCCTCATTTAGATCTCAATGGTCCAAATTATACAAGCCCGGAGTCATTTGTGAGCATTGGTAAGACATGGCAGGGAATCAGGAGCCAGCGTCATTAGGCATGGTGTTTGGCTGCCCATTAAAATGCACTCTTCGCTCTCCTGTCGCCTGCGTGATTGCCTTTTATATCCCCCGCACACTCGCCCATCACAATCGGTCGTTTCATTCTTCCTCTAGTCACAAATCCATTAGGATAATACCCTTAATTAAACTGTCAGATATGTTTTGTGTTTCTGTCTCCCCACACTTTTCATCATGCAGGATTAATTGCGGCTCAACAAATACCAATTTAATTACAACTGCACACATTTTTGTGTCTTTAAAAGATATTGGTCATTATTTACCTAATTCTGACTGCATGTTAGGATTCTGAAGATGAAACATGGTTGAGATCAGAATGTAATCACTATTTCTCCAAAGGAGGCTTTAATTTATGAAAATCTTGGGTAACACTTTAGAATATTGTTCCAATATCAATGAATATCTGCAGAAGAACAACAGAGGGAACATTCTGGGAACTACTATTAACAAACATGAAACTCTGATTAACGAATTAGTAAGTAATAGCACTCAGTTGAATTCATTATTAGCTAATCAGTAACTACATTTTTTCATACCTCCCAGAGACTTACTATGAAACTATATAACTTTCATAATTATTGTGAAACTAATGCATACATTTTAACCACTTGATGAAACATGATTATTATATGTAATATGATTTTTATATTTAATCATATTTTTGTTTACACTACTTTGTGTCCTTGTTACAGTGTAATTATGTATTTAAGTACTGAGTAATATTAAATAACAACATTTACCTACTATAGGGTTAGGATTAGTTTTAGTCATGCATGTATTTATGCTTAATTTACTGTTGTTGTTGTTGTTGTTGTTGTTGTTGTTATTGTAAGTATATGTTAAGTCTTACCTTTTTATATAAATATTATTGTATAATTAGAGTCCACATTTCTGTACATATTATTTTTGTTTTTTTGTCGTTATGAACATGTGACCTCTGTAGTTTTTTAAGATTTGCTCCTCATGTTGCTAATTAATCAGTGCTTCACATTTCCGCACAATATCTTCCACAGCTTCAATTCCATACCATTAATGAATAGACAATGTGGTTGGTCTCCAGTTCAAACGCTGCCCATTTATCTTTTACCCCACAAATCTTTGAGTCTGCCTTCTGTGTGCAACTTTTTTTGTCCATCAGTGCTCATCTTAGAGGGAATCATGGCCATGTATTTCACAAAGAATCCTTCTTCCCATACCCCCCTAATCTGTGTGGATGCATCTCTCCTTGTCTTATTTGGCAACCGATGTGATGTAGTACTTTAAGTGTAACATATTCTGTCTGGCAAAGTCCATTTAAGCTCATCTGAGTCTCGTCTGAGCGTTTTAAGATCTTCTCTAGATTGCTCTGTGCCTAATAGAGATGATAGACTGCTGAATAGCTGGACACTGGATGAGCTCTACGCAGCTGTCAAACTTCATCCAAAAATTATTAGTCAAATCATTCAAGCGCAAAGAAGCATTTTTCAGGCTTCGGTCATCAGTCTAATGTACTTGGACTTAGATAGACTGGAATATTAGCAGTCAGATGGGCAGGATGTTTTAAATGCGAAACATGCCGGGGAACCATTTCCTGGCAACCGCATGACACCATTTTGGGCATTTGTGTACAGATATAAACAAGCCTTGTATGAATACATGCTACAGATGTTTGAAAGAAATCTTTCTATGTAGTGAAAGTGTGGAAGCTTGTTTTCGCCACTGAATAAAATTTTTTAAATTGTAATTGTGAGATATATAAACTCGTATAATTGCTATTTATACTGTCTAATTCTGAGGGGAAAAAATCTGAATTGTGAGTTTATCTGACTTTATAACTCACAATTGTGAATTTATATCACAATTATGAGAAAAAAAGGTCAGATTTGCAAGATGTAAACTCGCAATTATGAGACAAAAGTCACAATTGTGAGATAAAAAGTCACCACTGTAAAGTCGCTGCCTTTTTAAGTACAATCAACTTGGATGTTTAAGTAATTTCAACTTAAATTACATTAAACTCATTCAACAATTTGTTTTATAACTTATATGGACGTAAAAAAATTGCTTACTTATTTAATGAGTTAAAGCAATGTAAAATCATGTTGTCATAACTTATTGATCATAGAATTGTTTTACGGTGCACCTTTTTTTTATTCTGTGGTGGAACCAGGCTTCCATATCTAAGAGCATGCCATGGCTATGTGGGTGTATTTAAGCATTCATCCCAAGTCGCTGTGCGGCGGCATACTAAGTATACTGAATACTATAAGCAGTATTCGTTGACTTGTTTACTCCAGCCTTATTTACTTTTACACACTATTTGAATTGTACCATCATTCCCATGGGGAGATAAAAAGAATATGGGTAAAAGCAAATAAGCTCAAATGAGAAAAGAAGCTGAAAAGCCTGCAGGAACCTGAGATGTTTAATTCTGATGTAATACATTGCAGATACATTGCTTTTTTTATTTCTTTTTTCTACTTCATTTATTACCATGTTGTTGTGAGATTTTTACACCATAAATAACATTTACCATGCAACTGTGGAAGCATTACTGTATATGTGATGCTTTGTTTTTACAAACTGAGGGGTGACTCAGAATTATTGCTGTGGTAATTGATATCAGGCCACATGTCAGTGGAGCACAACTTGTATTGAACCCAGAACATTTTTAACACATGTCCGCCCACATTTACTTATCAGTGCCTGTTCAGTATTCTGCGACTTGGCAGGAATTTCTTAATGATTCAGTAGCAAAAACAACCTGTTGAATTCTGTAAGAGGGTAGAGCAAAATTAACTAATGCTATTTTGGTGCAAAGAAATATTTACTATAAAAAGTATTATTAAAAAGTTTAACGGTATAACATATATAGTTATAGAAAATTTAATTGGTTCATATGTGCACTTGTGCACTGTAATAACTTGATCCACCCCTCCAATTACCTGACTGGTACATAACGGCCATTTTTTTTTACAATCGAACCAATTCCTGAAGGATAAAATCAAGTCCCGGCTCTATATTACAAATTACATATTCTCTCCCGTTTCACTCTGAAATATGTCAGATTAAGGTTTCATGTTCTTTAAGGATGTTATGTAGTATTCATGACATTTTCTCCACGTATTAAATATGTCACACTCTATATTAGTTCTGTCCATATATGTATAAGCAGAAGGAAAATCCTCTGCTTTGAATCCAGAGTGGCAGTAGCTGTTTTGCTTTTTAGTCAGATGATAAGTGACTCTTTCCTCTGAGCTGTGATAAAAGTCCCCCCATGAGAGCTCGGAAGGATAGCGACACACTTCAATGGCTAACGCCTGTCAAACATTTCCTTTTTGCCGTCCCTTTTTACTTGACTCCGTTTCATTTGGCTGATGTCCAAAACGAGCGAGTCTTTTAACGAGAGCGATCCGCCTGCCGTGATTAACAGCTGCTTACCTCCCTTTGCCCTTTTGTTTCTGTGTGCACACTCTCATCATTTAGCTGGTGTGTGTGTGTGTGTGTGTGCATGTGTGTGTGTGTGAGCGCTGGAATGAGAACACAATGTCCATGTTGTGTGATAACTCCAGCCCTTTTCCTGCTCCGACCCCTCTCTGGTGTTATCTTCCAGGTACAACAGCTCCGGCCTTGTTGAACAGCACCTCCAACCAGCTTTACCTGCACTTCCATACAGATATCAGTGTTGTCGCGGCTGGATTTCACCTTGAGTACAAAAGTGAGTATAGAACATGTCACTATGGTGCTTTCATTATCCTGAACCCTCTGCCCTTGGTAACAGTCCAGAGCAAGACTCGCCGCTATATTTCACTGCCAAACACACATGGCAGGGACACGAACACACACATGCACACACATAGAGCCATATTTCTTTCTTCTCTCACCGCTCTGCTGCCAGGTAAAGGCAGAAGACTGTGCACCCCAGCTCTCATTATTTACTCGGCTGCGGTGTTTGTGTTTGCCGATACCAGCACAAAGAAAATTGGAAAACAATGGGGATCCAGTTCAACCTTACATGGTTCCTAAACAAATCTAAAAACTGTGTTCTAAGTATATTTTCAGTCATACATTTTTATTTATTTTTTACTGATGTCATCTACAGTGGCCTCACAATGTATCTGGACAACAGCATTAGTTTTCCCTTATTTAAAACACCTGAATCAGATCATCAGATAATTAGCATTAGTAGAGACCTCAAATATTAACTGAACTGAATGGCTGTGCTAAACATCGAACCTAGCATGTATAAACCTTAATCAAACAATTAATTAATCAGGTAAAAAGGAATTTATAATTTAATCCAACATTGGACCAGCGGTTTGGAAAATGGGTGGATGGATGATTCAGCTGCCGGAGTCGCAATTCATTGCGGGCGAGGAATTAATTCGGTGTGCCCCTTACAGTGCATTATGGGTATTTTTTAGCCGTTGAGTGTCCATCAGTTGTACACTCGTTATTGTGGTGCATTATGGGATTTAATGAGTGCACTCGATAACGTCCACTATGGATACCACCTTAATTTGTTTGGGGAGTATACACTCACCTAAAGGATTATTAGGAACACCATACTAATACTGTGTTTGACCCCCTTTCGCCTTCAGAACTGCCTTAATTCTACGTGCCATTGATTCAACAAGGTGCTGAAAGCATTCTTTAGAAATGTTGGCCCATATTGATAGGATAGCATCTTGCAGTTGATGGAGATTTGTGGGATGCACATCCAGGGCACGAAGCTCCCGTTCCGCCACATCCCAAAGATGCTCTATTGGGTTGAGATCTGGTGACTGTGGGGGCCATTTTAGTACAGTGAACTCATTGTCATGTTCAAGAAACCAATTTGAAATGACTCGAGCTTTGTGACATGGTGCATTATCCTGCTGGAAGTAGCCATCAGGGGATGGGTACATGGTGGTCATAAAGGGATGGACATGGTCAGAAACAATGCTCAGGTAGGCCGTGGCATTTAAACGATGCCCAATTGGCACTAAGGGGCCTAAAGTGTGCCAAGAAAACATCCCCCACACCATTACACCACCACCACCAGCCTGCACAGTGGTAACAAGGCATGATGGATCCATGTTCTCATTCTGTTTACGCCAAATTCTGACTCTACCATCTGAATGTCTCAACAGAAATCGAGACTCATCAGACCAGGCAACATTTTTCCAGTCTTCAACTGTCCAATTTTGGTGAGCTCGTGCAAATTGTAGCCTCTTTTTCCTATTTGTAGTGGAGATGAGTGGTACCCGGTGGGGTCTTCTGCTGTTGTAGCCCATCCGCCTCAAGGTTGTGCGTGTTGTGGCTTCACAAATGCTTTGCTGCATACCTCGGTTGTAACAAGTGGTTATTTCAGTCAAAGTTGCTCTTCTATCAGCTTGAATCAGTCGGCCCATTCTCCTCTGACCTCTAGCATCAACAAGGCATTTTCGCCCACAGGACTGCCGCATACTGGATGTTTTTCCCTTTTCACACCATTCTTTGTAAACTCTAGAAATGGTTGTGTGTGAAAATCCCAGTAACTGAGCAGATTGTGAAATACTCAGACCAGCCACAGGGTAATCCACAGAACAGGCAAATAATCCAAGAGACAAGAGACAAAAGACACGAGACACGAGACACGAGACACCAGGAAGAGCGCTCAGAAATGCAGTATACACTTAACAAGACTTAGCAAAGAATGACAGGGTGAACAGGCTAGATATAGGCAGAGGTAATAAGGTAAACGAGACACAGGTGTAAACAATGAGTGATGATGAGTCCGGGCAAAGGGTTATGGGTAATGTAGTCTTTGATGGAGTGACAGTCCGGGGTGGAGTGCCCTCTGGTGGTAACCACGGGGCACTCTCACTGGTGATTGTGACAACAGCTATGAATAATTACATTTACAACTTAAGGTTCTGAACTAAAATATAACTCTTAAAGTTATAAGTTAATGTATCTAGTAGTTTTTATTTCTATTTGGACACTCGCAAATGCATGCATATTATTTATATAATTGCATTCACTTCTTTAAGCCAATCTTGACGTGACGTTTAGTACAGTGACCACAGTTTTAATTTATGTAGCTACTTTCCATTAATAATATACAATTTGGTGTCTTGTTACCTTTTATAAAACATTATAAGCACAAATGTATTTGTAGTGAGAATAATTGTGCATGAATATAAACTATGATCTAACATAAGATTATCATAGCATCAAAGGTAGGTCGTTTGAATGGTAGTTTTGGCATGCCCCACCTTAGTGGTCTTGATCATGTTGACTTTGTCCAATAATTCAAAATTAATATTATTTGACATAATCTGTTAATATATTCATTTAGTTGTATTAAATGTAGTACTGTAATTAAGTAGTAATTAAATGTTGTACTGTTTTTATTAACTACTTTTAATTGCCAACATTTTATCTTTAGCTGTTTCCCACATTTTGCGTGCAGCATCTTCTTTTTTTTTAATCTATTTATCTATTTTATCTATTGAAGTGACTGCATTCATCAAACTCAATCAATACCCTAACCAAAAGTTATTGTAACAGTTATTATATAAGCTATATAGCTATTATATTACAAATGTTTTAATTTATGGAAAATATTTAAGCAATGTCACATGAGCAAGAGTGCTGGTGTATTGAATTTTAGAGATTTTCCCTCTAGAATATTTTTTTTGTCCCTAGATCCCACACAAATCAAAAGTAGTAGTCAGTGTTCCAGTAGTGTCAGTGTTTCTCTGCCAACATTGTTCGAGTGTGTGTGTGTGTGTGTGTGTTCTTGTTTTTCTATCCCGGTGGGGACTTCAACCTGAATGCACATTGACTCATGGGGACTCATGTCACTGTGGGGACCTAAACTGAGGTCCCCATGAGGAAACAAGCTTACAAATCATACAAATCAAAAAGTTTTTTTTTGTGAAAATGTAAAAATGCCTGTAGTTTTGTGTGATGGGTAGATTTAGGGGTAGGTTAGTGTAGGGGGGTAGAATATACAGTTTGCACAGTATAAAAACCATTATGTATATGTAGAGTCCCCACAAAGATAGTAAACCAGACATTTGTGTGTGTGTGTGTGTGTGTGTGTAAACCAGCCTTTCAGACTGTGACCTTTAGTGTGCTCAAACCAAGCCTCATATAAACCACCATACCAATTCGATTTCTGCATGAACCATTTGTCCGTTTCTGAGGGCAGTGTTCCCGGTGGGACAGCCCAATTTATCCATGTTTCTTTCTCTCGCCTGTGAAAGGGCAGTTTAGGGTGCACTGGCTGCAGTAATGTTACATGTGACTAGTCACAAAATAGATAGATAGATAAAACCTTTGATAAAGTGCTAGGAGTTACAGTTGAACATTTTGGTCAAAAAAAGCTTAAATAACAGTATGTTGATGTTGTAAAGCCAAACTGATTTAACTCCATCAGAAGCAGCATTAAAAACTGTAACTGCTCTTATACAGTGTAAGAAGCCTCAGTAAATACAGTTATTACCTTATCTGCATCTCTCTGGTTAGTAAACAGATAAGGGCAATGTGGAGTTCTAGGAGTTAGAGGCATGTTGACCCTGGGGTGACCTCAGACAAGCTTCTCTCTTCTTTTACTCTCTTTGACTCTCTTTCCCTTCTTGTGCTTTTTCTTCGTTTACTCTATGTGTTCCAGTGGATTAATCAGGGGCAGCTTTTATTTCTGCGCAGGAAAAGCTGGCAGGCATATCTTCCAAAAAAATGAATGAGAAAATAATTGTACAGAGATAAAGCAAAAGAAATATGCATCAAACTACGTGTAAATGAGTAATTTTAAGTAACACTGTCCAACAGCGACACCAGCAGATGTAAAAACATCTTCTTTTTTTCTCAGCTTAAGGTCATCACATTCTCACTGAGCTTTGGAAAGCATGAATATGTTGGGTAATAGCACAATACAGGTGTAAGTCACAGGAGAAGCAGTTGAACTATTATTATGATTGGCGGATGACTCTGTCAAGGTAATAGTATCCGATAATTTCCGTGAATGTCATGTGAGAAACCAGTCTGTGAATCAGCCTGAATGGGCCGAACCGGTAATTACATCACTAACAACCACTAAAACATCATCATAAATGAAACTGAAATTACTTGAAATTATGATATGTGAGTGAACTGAATTTTAGCAACCTCTCAGTTTAATTAAGGCGCACCTTTAATGGTGACATTTGCAATGTTTTTTTTGAGGGATGTAATGACTAATAGTCTGAATAAATGATTAATAATAAAAGCCGACCAACAGTTACTAGTACTCAAAATACTTTGTTTACTATGTATACAAATATACTATGTTGCTGTATTATTATTAGTAGTAGTAGTATTTGTCACGAACATTCAGTTATTTTGATTTTAGTTTAATTTTCATTGACTTTTAGTTTATTTTCAGTCACGTGATCCTTTGTTTAGTTTTCCCGCCACTTATTTGTTGCCATGGTGATTCATTTGATCTTTGATTGAAACCTTAAATTTTGATTTAATATTATTCAAAAATATCTATTTTCTAAAAGACATTTATACAAAGTGAAAAGATAATTACATAGATTATTTAAACTATTTAATCAATATATTTAATGGCTTTTACACTTTGATCTCACTAAACTAAACTAGCTATAATATGAAATATACAAGTAGAATTTTCACTTAAGATAAGCAATAACATTTTGTTAGTCAATGTTTAATTTAGTTTACTGTAATTAAAGACAACTTTGAAAGACCTTAATGTTTATTGTGGTCTTTTTTTTATTTATTTTTTTATATGCATCATATTTTCTGTTATGTACTAAATAATATAAATAATAATAAAACCCACAGTAGTTTCTGGAGTCAGTAAAGCTTATTCTACACATTCACACTTTGATGTCAAGTGAAAATACTGTTTATAGAAAATGTTATTATTTTCTTGTTGTTAGTGTAAGGTAAATGCTGTTTCTTTTGACTTCAACCCAGAAACACCAAATGGAACTGGAACAAAATTTATTTACTGAATAGATGCTGAGAGAGACTTTGCCTTTTCATTTCAGAGGGCCACCACACACCACTGTATGCTGCAACATTAGCTTTGTTGAAATTTTAAGAATCATGTTGACTCTGATGTATTGGAGGGCTATGAATAAAGATGAAATGGAGTGAGAGAGAAACGGTCTTGGCAAACCGCTTCAAATTGCCACATCGCCATCAGCTTTGAGCTGTCATCTTTGGCTCAGCTCTTAGAACATAAGCTGTTTCCCTGCCCAGTTTCATAGTACATTCTCTGCCACAGCAGGGTCATTGTAGTTAACTAAAACTAAAACCATACAAAGTTTTGTTACTTGAAATAAAATAAAATACTAGCTAGTTACCAAGGCAAAATTTCTCAACTTAATGTATTAAAAAAGCTAAAACTGAAGTAAAAATTAATAACTATATAGACATATTTAAATATTTAAAATTTTTTAACGCAAATGGAAAATTTACAAACAAAAATAATTAAAATTATTAATGAAAACTATAATAGTATCTGAATGATACTAAAATAAAACAGAAATTCTGCTTTAGCTTTACGGTGCCTAACAATGAAACATCATCTTGCCTTCAGATCTAATTGACTTTGTCTCTTAATGTTTTGTTATTAATGTATTATTATAATTGAGTTGCATTGACCATCATAGATCACAAAAGCAATTTTCTCTTTTCATCTTTTTGTTTGTAGACATATTTATGCAGTGTAACTTTATCACAAACGAACACTCAATGAGTGATGTTTGCAAAAATACAGAAAAAAGCACACCACTGTGACAAAGCCACCCGTCGTGTGGCATATCTCAACAAGAGAAATGCAGAAAACACACTCTCATGAACCACACCACAGCCGTTGCCATGGCAACATCTTGCGCAGTCTATTATGGTACCGAATTTACGCACTGAAATCGAGTGGATAAAAGACAGCATAAAAATAAAATGAGCACATGCGTTCAAATGATTGGGAATACCTGACACTATAATTTGATCCGTTTTTGAGAGCCGTGGTGTAATCTGCTGATTCTGTATCTCGATGCCTTCTCTCATCCATTTAGCTGTGGGACTGACTACCTGCCCGGAACCCGTGATCCCAGCCAATGGTATCAAGAATGGCGACAGGTACATGGTGAATGAGGTTGTGTCATTCAGCTGTGAGCCGGGATATGTGCTTCAGGTATGGTGCTGATTTTCCACAGCCCTGACACACAAATACAGTATGCCTCACCTGCACACCGGTAGAAAAGGGTATCACGTGGGGTATCTTATGCTTTCCAGGGACATTCTCACATAACATGTATGCCAGGAACCGTGCGTCGCTGGAATTACCCCCCTCCGCTCTGTATTGGTATGTCTTTCAATTTTTTTATCAGATGGCACATTTTCTTAGCCATATGCCTTTTTCTTAGTTTTTCATTTTCATGAAAAAGATCTTTGGCATTCTCTTTTATGTCTACTTGTGTTTTTTTTTAGCGAAGTGCGGCGGGAGTCTGTACGATATGAGCAACGTGGTCCTGAGCCCGGGTTTCCCAGGGAACTACCCTGGAAACTTGGACTGCACCTGGAGAATCGTGCTTCCCATCGGATACGGTGAGTGTGCCGAGAGCTGCTACTGAATCAGCTGTCTGGAGATTACAACTTTAAACGGTTCCTCTTCATTTTGTACACTGCAGTGTGCCGGTACATTGTGACCAGCATTGAGGGGAAACTAACTAGTATAGTGAATAGGTGTATAACGATACACTCGTGTCACGATTCGATACCATCGCAATACTAAATTTACGATACAATATTTATCGCAATATTTTAAGCCAAAATAAAGAAGAGATGTTTTTTAATTATTACTTTTTTAATAATATTGTAATTATATTATTATGAGGACACACAAATATTCCCCCATTGCATTACTATATATTATATTCAACATTATATATAGTAGTTAAATGTAGCAATGTCACTGAAACTCTGTAAATGTTTTTTTTTTTCTCATGCCGTACTCGTGCCACGCGCACACGGAAGCTGTGTCCGAAATCGCATACTATGTGAGAGGGTACTACATTTGAATTTGAACGAACTTCAAGACCGTTAAAAAAGTACGTTCTGTATAGTATGAATGAGTGTAGTATGAATGTAATCCGGACGTACTACATCCGCCATGTTGTCGTCATCATGTGACCTACCAGTGTCAGTTGCGTCCCTTCACCTCCATTCATAAATCCTCTCCCGTGGCCTTATGGGATAGTAAAGTGTCCATCTTATGCGCACTTCAGAATCTCGCCGGAAGTAGTAGGTCATTCGGGTACTTTTCGCCTACTATTTTTTGAATACGATGAATTCAGACATATTACTCTGTTGGCGTACTTTTTTTCGCATACTATATATAGTAGGGAAGTATTCGATTTCGGACGCAGCAAGACTCTCCGGGGGCTTGCTATGTTCCACCTCTCCTGCTATTAATGCACTATACATATAATAAAAAACCATCTAAAATGCTTTGAATAATTATACTACTAAAACTAAATGTGATATGGTGATTTAAATGATGTTTGCGCTTTAATTTTGAGGAGCGCCGTTCCGCAGTGTGTGCGCTTCAGATGATCAATGCAATCAATCACAGCTCTAAATGCAAGAAAGCGTGCCAAAATTACTATTCCCAAACTGTAAATGGTTAGCATTTGCATTTACTCACTCACATGTTGTTTTACCGCATCACGCAAGCATTTTTTGAACGTTTGTGTTTAGGCTATGTGCGTCGTTGTAAATCCGTTTATCATATAAAGCCACTGTGTCTCTTCAGAAGACTTGGATTTGGATCAGACCACTCAAATTATTATTTTTACAATTTTATGGTCTTATTGTGAACAAGTAGTAAACACATAATTGTTACAATTCTTCATCAAAATGAAAAAAAAAAAAAAAATCATTCTGATGCTAGTTTAATTTTCAGATGAAATCATCTCTTTTTTTTTTCTTGGTTGATTTCAAGTTTGTCTCGTTTCACTCAGAAATTCATCACTTACAGTAGTAATGGTAGGTAAAATGGATTGAAAACAGCATTTGATACATCCATCCATTCTCCAAAACCTTGTCCTCTGTGTACAGAATTTCATGTTGACTTTACATTTTTTCAGTAGCATGAGGGCTACAAATCCTTTTTCCTTCAAGAAAGTCTGATTTTAACTTTGGTTTAAAGTTGGTTTATTTATTTTATTGAATCGTTAAATAAAAAAGTAAGAGATTTTTTAAAGGGCACCCATTATGCAAAATCCACTTTTACATGATGTTTGGACAAATGTGTGTTGGCAGTGTGTGAACACAATTACACTATAATGATAAAAATCCACCCACTCCTTTTTTTTAATCCCCATTAAACCAAAGCAGTCTCATTAGATGTGCCATTTTGATTCTCAGAGCAGTATGACGTCATACTGCTCAGGCCCCGACCCATGGCCGCTGACTGATAGGTCCTGCATTACCATAGTTTCCGCCCTTAGCGAGTTGTACTCTCCCCCATTTTCTCCGTGCTCGAGCAGCTGTAGCGACAACAATGTCTCGTAAGCAATCCCGGTGTTCTGTTGTTGGATGTAAGAGTGAACATAAGAGTCTTAATTTCTTCCCAACATCTGAGCCACTGAGGAGTCGGACGCAGTGGATTAGTTTTCTTTTTGAAGGTAATGCGCCCCAAAATATACCTAAATTCGTTTATGTCTGTGCAAATCAATTCACTCCAGACTGCTTTGTGAACGAGGGACAATACAAGGCAGGTTTTGCTAAAAAGTTGTTATTCAAGGATGGATGTGTACCAGCTGTTCGTGATCCAGCTTACAGTCTCCAGAGCGATACTGGTCACAGAAGTAATGAAAGGGAGAGCGTGCACTTTATATCAGTTGCAGATATAAAGTTTACCAGTTTATTAAGCACCCCCTGGAAAGGTCTGTGTATATTTGTTTACTGTTGGTTGTAATGAGTGTTTTTGTGTAATTTGCTGTGTATGTTGATGATAATGCAAGGGAGAGAAAGAGTTTATGGATAAGACTTTAATGTGCACTTCTTGTACTGTTTTTTATTCAGCTCTTACATTGATTTTCTGGAGTAAAACGGATGCTTCATCTTTTGTGTGAAGTACAACAAACTTCATAAAACTCATCAGTAAAGTTTTGGCCATTGTTTGGACAGGGTCCGCTACAAAAAGATTGTACTAATAGTGGATAACAGTAAGATGACAACATAAGCTATAACCGTTATTAAACTAAACTATACCTGTTCTATCTCCATCCAGCATATTCTGTCTCTGTAGGCATCATTGTCTGACTCCGGTTCAAACTACACACGGCTACTGAGAGTTTCTGTTCTGAAATTCTCATTCCGTGAGATGAGATTGTCCTGACATCGGAACAAAAGCTCTTGAAGCTCCACCCTCTTCTTGAAAGGGGGCCGGAGGCACCAGCTCATTTGCATTTAAAGGGATACACACAAAAACTGTGCATTTTTGCTCACTCCCAAAAAGTGGCAATTTTAACATGCTATAAAAAATGATCTGTGGGGTATTTTGAGCTAAAACTTCACAAACACACTCTGGGGACATCAGAGACTTCATTATATAGAGCCTACATAATATTTTATGTCTTTGTTTTGTCAGGAAATAATAGTTAAAATGTCAATATTTGATTAAAGCTTGCTCACCCACAATTTATTTTGACAGTGTTCATGAGTTTGTTTACTCTGCACGTCTCATTGCTGGAACAAAGGCTTTGAATTGAATGAGACAATTGCGTTTTCCAAATGTTTCCCATAGAAATTCACTCGTGTTTCATGAATGACACCCATTGACTGAGCAGACTATTTGCATGAACAGACTCATGCATCTGGTATTTACCCAAAAAGCAGACAGCATCGTGCTGAATACCGACAGTTGCAAAGTGATACTTCCTTTCCATTTGACGTTCTGATACTTGACACGAGTGTTATTTGGTTTCATTTATCTGAACTTTTAAGATGTTGTTCGAGACTTTGGCAGTCGATGCAACTCTCTGAAGTCATTTAGTCGTAGCCCATTTGCTCTCTCCCGCCTCACAGTTCAAATGCGTTGAGAACAAAGGAACCATTCCAGATGTTAACAAGGTAATTGCATGTAATTTAAAAAAGCCATTCACACTTATCCTGGAGCACAACTATTTCTTCTCCGACCCCCTCTAACTTGGAAGAAAACAATGTAACATTGAGATATCCAAAAGCAATTTTCTGCCTTATCAAGCAGCGGCTGCACAAACAAGAGCAAGAACCATCATGTTTGTGCTGTGTAGCAAAAATGCATTAGCTTTCACTGTTAACAGGCTACAATCATTTGAATAAGACACACAGATGGCTTTGTGGGTGCTGATTATAGCTTTTAGGGCAGTCTGAATAGGTAGAGTTAAGTGCAGTTAGGGGATAGCACAGCATCAGAATGACAACAAAGCTAATCTTTAAAAGAGCTGCCCTAGGCATCGCAGAGCGACGCATGCTTTCAGTGAAAACGACTGACTTGTTTGATTCTTTTATTGTTGTATTATCCAACCATCTTCTTTTATGTAACAAATATTAAGTTCAAATCATCTAGTTGGAGACAAAGACCGAATAATTGTTGAAGATGCGGTGAAGTTAATGGTGCATAATTGTAAAATTTCACACTGGAGTATTCCCCATGCTGTTTCCTCAGCTTGGAGCTACACGTTGATGAATTTCAATGAGAGCCACAGAACCAAAAATAAGCAGATCTGGTATAGTCAGGGCTGGCTCAGACTTAGTTTGAGGCAAGATTTTAAATTGTACCTCACACCCCCCAAAACACTGAAAGCCGACAATACCTGGACTCGGAATTTACTGAAGAAAATCAAAGCTTTTTAAGGAATATTCTAAAACAACTTCACAAAAGATGAAGTAAATAAGTAAAATAAAAATTTCACAATAAATAAAACATTTGACAAACATCCACAATCTGTTTCTTAAATTTTTTTTAACCATTCATCAGTATCTTGAAGTGGAACATTTTAGGGATGTATACCAATAATGCATATTGGCAGTAAAGATTCTCAAGGGCAATTTTTGAATGGGACACAAATAATACAGCCAAAATTGTACTTGTAAAGATATGTGTGGCGTTTTGGTGCACTGAAAAATGATCTTATGTCCGTTTTTTTTTCTTTTCTCTGTCAAATTTTTGTTTAAATATGAGTTCACCATGTGGTAATATAATTATTAAATTATCTTGCTGCTTCCATATAGTATTCAGCAAAACCCAACACAGTGGTAACTTAGATCTACAATATTAGCCTAATATCAGTTCACACATAGGCTTATTGCTGTGTTAGTTGTAGTGGGTGACTTAGAACAAGCTACCAAACAAAAATCGCTAAAATATTGGACTTATGGAAAAATACATCGGTTATCATAATTTTTTTGTCATTGCTAATTTATAATAGCCTTAACAGCCTCAACTAATGAAGAATTTTGTTCTCTCCCACCGGACTTGTGTGTGTAGGTGAGGTGCGTGATGAACCAAACCACTGTGAGGCAACTCAAAATGTTTCTAAACTTAAAACGCTTTTTTTTTTTTTTTTGTGCCCCATTTGCGTTTTTATTGTTTTACTACTTACACAGTTATTTTAAGTATATATATATATATATCATTATATTATTTACAATACACAATGTGGTTTTTAATATTTTTTTTTATAAACTAATATTTTAACTTTTAATTTTACTATATCTGACTAAAATGTTAATGTCACATTTTAGTCATGAAAGAGACAAACTCAAATAAAGCTTATGTTTTAAGATACAATGGAGAGAGAAAGTCAAACTGTGCTACCTTCTGGAGCTGTGACAGAATAGAGTACTGTCAGTTAATTCAGCGCATAAGCACTGTGATATTCAAGCACTGTCAGGGAGGTTAGTGGCATAATAGATCATAAAAAATAAAATAAAATAAAAGCTTGTGTAGGTTCCCCCCTATCAGTTTGCACCAGCAATGCAGTTACTAGTTACTGCAAAACAGTGCCCTGTTACTATAGCAATAAAATAATTTAGTTAAGTTTAAGTAAGTTTTAGAAATAAAATATATAGTTCACCCAAAAATGCAGTCATCAATTATTCACCCTGATGTCATTCCAAATCCATAAGCTGTTAGTTCATTACCTTGAAACTCCATGCAACCAAAACTGAAGAATTTCATGAAGACATAATAAACATAATTCATATCAATCAAGTTTAATCGATTTCTGAATTAATCTGAATTAATCGATTAATCGTCTTCTGAAGAGACGCTAAAAGGTTGCTTTATATCTTGTTTTAATTTAGTCATTTATTAATATATAAACATTAATCAGAACAAATACATAGAGCACATGAAATATGGCAAAGGGAAGATCAAATGTGCTTGCTTGACATGAAAGAACACACCTTATTGGCTCTCGTGTATCAAACAAGCACGTTTGAACTATGAAAAAGCCTAAATTAAATCTGTTCATTAAATACAGCTATCATTCTTTTAAAATTACTGAGATTACGTTTTATTATTTATGTGTCAAAGTTCAGATTTCATAGAAAATATAAAAAGAAGATAAACAAAAGCTTAAAGATTTGAAACGACATGAGGGTGAGTAAATGATGACACAATTTTCATTTTTGGGTGAACTATCCCTTTAATACTAGAACTAATTTAAAATGGAAAGATTTTATTAAATGATTCACTTGTGCTCTCAAAAAATTGGTCCCATATTTTTTTTTTAAATAAAACAATACATTTCTTTAATTTGTAGTATTTATATTTTTAAATACATTTTAACAAGTTGAAATAAATATGTTTTTATTGATAGATAGCTACATAGTTCCCTTTCAGTCGGTCACGTTCGACGTACGTCGGAACTGACCGACGAATTGGGATCTATTTTCAGAGACCAATCTACTTCGAGTGTTTAAAAACGAGCCAATGAGAATTGGCATGCGGTAGACGCGTCCCACGCTCCGCCCCGCAGCGCGGGTATAAATACGGAAGTGGAAGTACCGCATATCGCTTTCAACTTCGGAGCCGAACATTCATGCGTTTGTTCCTACGAAGAGTGTTTCCTGACGAACAGAGAGAGTTGGAGTTCTGCCAGTGTCGGTGTGACGGTGCCTGCAGCGGTGGTCGCGAAAAAACAAACAGCTGTTTTTACAGCTTTGGGCATTTTGAGTGCTCTCAGCGGGCTTGCACCTTTGAACCGCTGCGAGCCGCGGCCATTTCCCCTGCGTGCCTCGGCACTGATCAGAGCATTTCCTCTAAAAGAGCAACACGGTTTGACCCTGCGTCTTTTTCAAGATGTCATTCAAACCGTGTGTTTCTGGATGCCGTCGTTACCTGTCCCCAGCTGACGGACACGATCGCTGTCTCACGTGTTTGGGCGTTCAGCACGCTGAGGCGGCTTTCGTGGATGACTCATGTTCCCATTGCGGGAATATGACCATCGCAGTACTACGGTCCAGGCTCGACTACCTTGAAAGAGGTGGAGTCCCATTGCGCATCCCCCGATCTAGTGGCCCTCCTGCTCCGAAGCAGAGGGCTGCTACTTTGGCTGATACCTTTGGTGGGGACCTGAGGGTTACTGTGAGGGCACTCCCGCCGGGCCAACAGGCTCCTCGGGCCCCTCCCCCCTCCACTGCGCCGGTTGAGCTTCCGGAAGAGCATGCTGGTCCTTCCCGCGGGGGGCCAGCTGTTACTTTTGGGGCTCCGGTTGAGGATATGGTTTCGATCGCCGCATCGGGGGACGAGCTAATGGACTCTGGAGATGAAGATTCGGCTGCGCTGCCCCCTTCGGGTGTGGTAGCGTTGCCCGAGTCTGATCCAGAGCTCACGGCTATGCTTTCCCGGGCCGCCGCGAGTGTCGGGCTCGAGTGGAACCCTCCACCGCGTCCCGAACCCTCGCGGCTGGACGATTGGTATCTCGGGACGGCCCGTGCTGGTTCTCAGCGCCCCGCCCCAGTGCCCTTCTTCCCGGAAGTGCATCAGGAGCTCACGAAGTCGTGGACAGCGCCCTATAGCGCTAGAAACCGATCGACTGACTCCTCCGTCCTCACTACCCTCGACGGTGGCGCGGCGAAGGGTTACGTGGAGATCCCCCCAGTGGAGCGGTCGGTTGCGATGCAACTGTGTCCTAAGACCGCTACCGACTGGCGGGGAAATCCGCGTCTCCCCTCCCGGGCATGTAAGTTCTCGTCCGGGCTAACCGGCAAGGCTTACACGGCCTGTGGAGAAGCCGCGTCATCTCTGCATGCCATGGCGCTCCTGCAGGTCTACCAGGCCAAAGCGCTCATGGAATTGCACGAGGGTAGTTCCGACCCAGGGGTTATGCAGGAACTGCGTACCGCGACGGACCTCGCCCTCAGGGCGACGAAAGTCACCGCACGCTCCCTGGGTCGGGCGATGTCCACACTTGTGGTCCAGGAACGCCACCTGTGGCTGAACCTGGCAGATATGCGTGAGACCGACAAAGTGCGGTTCCTCAACGCCCCTGTCTGTCAGGCCGGCCTCTTCGGCGACGCGATCGAGAACTTCGCCCAACAGTTCTCGGTTGCCCAGAAGCAGACGGAGGCGATTAAAAATATCCTGCCCCGGCGACCTGCTGCTGCTTCCACCCAGTCGCCGGCTGCAGCGCCCCCGCCTGCTCGTCGCCGAGGGCGTCCCCCGGCGTCTGCCTCCGCCCCTGCCAAGCCAAAGCAGCAGCCTCCACCGGCAAAGCAGGGCGCCAGGCGCAAGGGGGCCGCCCAACCCGTCCAGGGCCCCGCTGTCTCTGCAGGCAAGCGCAAGGGTAAGCGGCCCTGAGACGGGCAGCCCAGGGAGGAGAGGAGCTGTTCTCGGGGAGGTGGTGTCCGCACCCCTCCTCCCCCCGGAGGAGGACCGGGGGGAGAATGTCCACACTGGTATCAACATCCTGCCGCTGGCTCTCCGGAGTCCAGCGGTACCCACATTCTCAATAAAAGAGCAGTTTCCTCCCTCCCTGGGCCCCAAGAGGGTCAGGTTGGCAGTGTGCGACGCCCCCGGGCCTTGCCACTCCTTTCCTCCCCTCTCCCCCTCGCCAGGGGGCAGCAGTGTGGGCACCGAGAACGCCCCCGGGCCTTCTCACCCTCACTCTGCCCCACCCTGGAGTACTCAAGCAACACTCCGGGCCGCCTCCGGGCCTCCCGAGTCGGGCCTGGGTACTCCATCTCGCTGCCTCACCCCGGGCACGTCTGTGGTGCCGTTGGTCCCGCTTGTTCGGTCTCTGGGGGCCTGGCTAGGTCTTCCCAGGCCGTCTCGCTGGCTCATCCGTACCATCAGACTCGGCTATGCGATTCAATTCGCCCGCCGGCCTCCCAAGTTCACGGGCATCCTCTTCACCTCAGTGCGGAGTTGCGATGCCCATGTCTTGCGGTCCGAGATCGATGTCCTGCTGGCGAAGGACGCGGTCGAGCCGGTTCCTCCGGCCGATATGAGGGCGGGGTTTTACAGCCCCTACTTCATTGTGCCCAAGAAAGGGGGTGGGTTAAGACCAATCCTGGACCTGCGTGTCCTGAATCGGGCCCTGCACAAGCTCCCGTTCAGAATGCTAACGCAGAAACGCATTTTCGAATGCATCCGTCCCCGGGATTGGTTCGCAGCGATCGACCTGAAGGACGCGTACTTTCATGTCTCCATTCTCCCTCGACACAGACCGTTCCTTCGCTTTGCGTTCGAGGGGAGGGCATTTCAGTACAAAGTCCTGCCCTTCGGGCTGTCCCTGTCGCCTCGCGTCTTCACGAAAGTCGCAGAGGCAGCCATTGTTCCGCTCAGAGAACGCGGCGTTCGTATTCTCAACTATCTCGACGACTGGCTCATACTGGCCCAGTCCCGGGAGCAGTTGTGCGAACACAGGGACCTGGTGCTACGTCACCTCAGCCTGTTGGGCCTTCGGGTCAACCGAGAGAAGAGCAAACTCTGTCCCACGCAGAGGATCTCTTATCTCGGTATGGAGCTGGACTCGGTCAACCGGACTGCGCGCCTCACAGAGGAGCGAGTCCGGTCAGTGTTGAACTGCTTGAATACGTTCAAAGGCAGGACAGCGGTCCCACTGAAATTCTTTCAGAGGCTCCTGGGGCATATGGCATCTGCAGCCGCGGTAACGCCGCTCGGATTGCTTCATATGAGACCGCTTCAACGCTGGCTTCACGACCGAGTCCCGAGATGGGCGTGGCAGCGCGGCCAGTACCGGGTCTCAGTTACTCCTTACTGTCGCCAAACCTTCAATCCGTGGGCGGACCCTGCCTTTCTACGGGCCGGAGTGTCCCTAGAACAGGTGTCCAGGCATGCTGTGGTCTTCACGGATGCCTCTTCCACGGGTTGGGGGGCCACGTACAACGGGCACTCAGTTGCGGGTCTGTGGACGGGGCCCCAACTGCGTTGGCATATCAATTGCCTAGAGCTTCTGGCAGTACGTCTCGCCCTGGGCCGCTTCAAAAAGCCGCTACAGGGAAAACACGTTCTGGTCCGTACGGACAGCACTGCGGCCGTTGCGTACATCAACCGTCAGGGTGGTCTACGCTCCCGTTGCATGCTCCGGCTCGCCCGCCATCTCCTCCTGTGGAGTCAGAAGCGTCTGAGGTCGCTTCGGGCCATTCACATCCCAGGTGCGCTGAACCAGACAGCCGACGAGCTCTCTCGTCAGCCGACACCTCCGGGAGAGTGGCGACTCCACCCCCGGAGCGTCCAGCTGATATGGGACCTCTTCGGAGCCGCGCAGGTAGACCTGTTCGCCTCTCCGGACTCGACCCATTGCCAGTTGTATTACTCCCTGTCCGGGGGCACCCTCGGTACAGATGCACTGGCGCACAGCTGGCCCCGGGACCTACGCAAGTATGCGTTTCCCCCAGTGAGCCTTCTCGCACAGACACTGTGCAAGGTCAGGGAGGACGAGGAGCAGGTCTTGTTAGTTGCGCCTTACTGGCCCAACCGGACCTGGTTCTCCGAACTCTCACTCCTCACGACAGCCCCTCCCTGGCCGATCCCCCTGAGGAAGGACCTGCTTTCTCAGGGGCGGGGCACTCTATGGCACCCGCGTCCAGACCTCTGGAGACTCCATGTCTGGTCCCTGGGCGGGACGCGGAGGTTCTAGGTGGCCTGCCACAGGCAGTGGCAGACACCATCGCTTCAGCTAGAGCCCCCTCTACAAGGCACCTCTATGCTCTGAAGTGGAACCTGTTCGTTGAATGGTGTTCTTCCCGCCGGGAAGACCCCCGAAGGTGTTCGGTTAATGTCGTGCTTTCTTTCCTACAAGATGGGTTGGAGAGAAGGCTGTCTCCCTCCACCCTCAAAGTGTACGTCGCCGCAATAGCGGCGTATCACGATGTAGTCGAAGGTAAGTCCTTAGGTAAGCACGACTTAATCGTCAGGTTCCTCAGAGGTGCGAGGAGACTAAATCCTCCTCGGCCAACCTCGGTACCCTCTTGGGACCTAGCCCTGGTGCTCAGAGCGCTCCAGGGCCCTCCCTTCGAGCCTTTACAGTCAGTCGAGCTAAACATCCTGTCTATGAAGACAGTGCTCCTGATTGCATTGGCCTCAATCAAGAGGGTAGGGGACCTGCATGCACTTTCGGTCAACGAATCGTGCCTAGAATTCGGGCCGGCCAACTCTCACGTTGTCCTGAGACCCCGGCCTGGATATGTGCCCAAGGTTCCCACCACTCCCTTCCGGGACCAGGTGGTGAACCTGCAAGCGCTGCCTTCGGAGGAGGCAGACCCAGCCCTAGCTTTGCTCTGTCCCGTCCGCGCTCTTCGCGCCTACGTGGACCGAACTCAAAGCTTTAGAACCTCAGAACAGCTCTTCGTCTGTTACGGAGGCCAGCAGAAGGGAAAGGCTGTCTCCAAGCAGAGGTTAGCCCACTGGATAGTGGATGCTATCGTCTTGGCTTACCAGTCCCAAGACGTGCCTTGCCCGCTCGGGGTGCGAGCTCACTCCACTAGGAGTGTAGCTTCCTCCTGGGCGCTGGCTCAAGGCGCCTCGCTGACAGACATATGTAGAGCTGCGGGCTGGGCGACACCTAACACGTTCGCTAGATTTTATAGCCTCCGTGTAGAGCCGGTATCTTCCCGCGTCCTCGCCCCCAGTGGCCAGTAGCGCTAAGTACCCGTTCTAGTGTCGGCTTGCATACGCCACTCCCGCCTCCGGGCCGGATACGTGCGTCTATTGTCTCCAGTTGTGTTCCCCGGAAACGGCTAACCCTGTCGAGCTCCTCCGTCACCCCTTCGGTGTCAGACGTTGCGGCCGTCTGACATCAGGCCTACACCCGTATGCTTGTGGAACGTGTGTGTTAGGCTGGGTTCCATATGTAGCGGTTCCCTAACGGCAACCCCATATGTGTATTCTCCACGGTACCAGCTACCCTACTCGGCTAGCCCCGTGTCTTTCCCTTGACAGAGCCCGCTCTGTCGTCTCTGGTGGTGTTCTTTCCCCCCTGGGACCAGGTTGGATCCACCCCAGAGACTGCCATAGGTAGCACTACCCTGCTAGGTTAGTCCTTATGAGTAATTCCACCTCTCCTTCCTCTGAAGGACGTGGCTCCGCAGCGTACCATCTCCTGAGACGGGCACGCTTTCCCAGCGTTATCCAATAGTCACGCTGAGTGGGTCTTGCAGGAACAGCAGTGACTGGCCTCCCTGACTGGAGCCCTGACTTCCGCACCAACCTAGGTGTGGTCCAGCGAGCTCGGTCAGGGCGCTGGAAGGGCCAGCATCTCTGGCGTGTTAGTAGGGATCCCAATTCGTCGGTCAGTTCCGACGTACGTCGAACGTGACCGACTGAAAGGGAACGTCTCGGTTACGTATGTAACCCTCGTTCCCTGAAGGAGGGAACGGAGACGTACGTCCCGTCGCCAGGTGCTGTGCTTCAGCTGTAGGCCGAGCCACTTAGCCGGCTCCTCAGTTGTAAAGCGATATGCGGTACTTCCACTTCCGTATTTATACCCGCGCTGCGGGGCGGAGCGTGGGACGCGTCTACCGCATGCCAATTCTCATTGGCTCGTTTTTAAACACTCGAAGTAGATTGGTCTCTGAAAATAGATCCCAATTCGTCGGTCAGTTCCGACGTACGTCTCCGTTCCCTCCTTCAGGGAACGAGGGTTACATACGTAACCGAGACGATTCTGACATGCAATGTCTTTGGAGTCTGTAGAATAAAGATCAGTTTGTTAGTAATATGTTAGTTTTCTTTCTGTTTTCTAGCAATATCACAGTTCACAGGGACCCAATTACTGAGCAAACACGATTGTTAGGTTTTTTTTTTTCTTCACACATATGAACATGAGTGGAAAACGATTCGAGATTCATCAACTAACAGCATTTCAGAGCAGCAGAAACAATAGGTCTGTACAGGCCTGTCAGTTAATGGTTAAAAAAGCCTGTCACTTTAAAGACATTTCTTATGTAATTATGCACATAACACACAGCCTGTTTGACACTGTGAAAGTCTAACATGTGACCTCTCACTCCGCAGGGGCACACATCAAATTTCTCAACTTCACCTCTGAGGATAACCATGATTTTTTAGAGGTTCGCAATGGGCCGCACCACAGTAGCTCTCTGATTGGACAGTTCAGTGGAAGCCAACTGCCGCCCCCTCTGCTGAGCAGCACGCACGAATCCATCATCCACTTTTACAGCGACCATTCTGAAAACAGACAGGGCTTCAAACTCACTTACCAAGGTGGGTGACTTCCAACCTTCCATTTGCATACAGCGCTCTCTTCTCTTGTAGACACTGACTGTCCTTGATTTTGTATTGGCCCTTCATGTGGGAGTGACGGCCTTTTACCAGGATCATTGGAAATATCTAAAGATTCACTTCCTTTGAGATCACTGGGAGGACACTCCATTATGACAGCTGGGGTCTTGAAAGCATTTCAAAATCAATAAGATGGTGCATTTGGATGTGCACTTGGATTCCACTCAATATAAATAACTCACCATTGTCTGGTCTCCTCGTTGTAGGTCAAACTGTTCGTCTCTCTCTTTTTCTTATCCACTCTAGTCTGAGTTGAAAAGAGCCAGGCACAGCCTTGATTTGTGCTGCCAGACGGGCTTTTGCAGGGGGAGGGGGGAGGAGGGGGATACTGATGCCATGTTTTGATACACAAACAATGATGCAGGATGAAATAATATGATTATAAAGCTGTTGATCATAAGCACTGCACTTGAAAAGCTGCCTAGAGATGCTCGTATGCTAGTTTGACAAGCTTCCTGCTTCTTCAGCAAACTGGTGACGATACGCAGATTAACAACACGTTTGTTGCGTGTATGTTTGTCATAAATGCCATTATTTTAGTATCGTTAATGAATGTTGCCCAATTTGAAATTAAGTCAAATTATGTTTTAGTCATTTTATAAATGGGACACTAATCAAATAAGCATCTTAACCCTGTGAATCTTGACATATAGTCACTTGAAATAATATTCAAAAAATTGCATATGTGTTTTATGTTTTGTATCATATTTGATACATCAGGCTTTTATGGCTCTTATATTATGATATAGGAGAATATGGAGTTGCACAAGTTGGTGCACTCGTATGGCTAGAAAGTAAGAAGAAATTCTAATAGCTTGTAATGTAAATCAATGAGATCTTTATAACAGTATAGCAGACTACATACGTAAAATGCATATCAATTGTCACTCTATATCTCCGAACAATATGTCTTAGAATGATGATATTTAAATGCTTATCTTTATGATCTCTGTTGTTTTGATTGTGGGAGACAAAACCAACACGTTCTGACTCCCAACTCGTCACATATTGACGCGCTGGTCAGGACCCTTTGGCATCACTTTTCAACGCACAGGATACCCCTTTTTGGGGTGATTTTTCGTCACGCAAGGTACTCCATTGATTTCAATGACAAACCTTTGGCGTCATACACAGACTCGTTGGGCATGGGAATGTTATCGCCATGATTTTCTTTTTTTTATGATATTGCCATTATGACATGTTGGAGTGTGATTCTCAATTTAATCAGCCAGCATAATTTTATTCACATTTATTATATATATTTTTTTTTTTACGCTATTTAGACACGTTTGAACATGAAACCCAACCCCATCCCTAAACCTTCCCATTTATTATTACGACTGCAGGCACAATTTATTCAAAAAGTACAAATATTCCAAGTGTTCCGAGGCCAAACGATTGATTTGTGTGAAGAAAATCCCCAAAAGCTTTACTTCAGCATTGATGGTGAAATGTCATTGGGTTTCATATATCTTGTGACCAATTGCGTCATACTAAAGAGTTGGGTGTATCTTTTGAATGAGATATGACTGCGCGCAGGCATTCATTGAGCGGCGGAATCATCATTTCAGCGATTAAAACATTAAGATCAACTCTGTTCTTTACATACAGATATCATATGACTTCAGAAGACTTGGAATGCAACATGAGTTAATACTTTTATACTGTTTTTGAACAGGTTTTTGCAATAAATACCTGTGACTGTACTTGTATTGCCTGTTACGTTTTATATTGTTGAGAAGTGGGTAGGTTTAGGGTAGGAGTGGGGTTAGTTGCTCCAAAATATAAAAGTAGCCTATAAATATTTATAAAAATCATGTCTACTTTTACAAACACAAAAATTAAATGCATCTTGATCTGACGCATTGGGCAAACGACTGAAATCAATGGAGTACCCTGCGCGTCAAAAAAGGGTGCTATGTAAAATTAACACATAGTATAAAGTAAATTTAACTTGGTCAGTTAGAGTTTGGGTTACTTTATTTCAATGGTCCTCTTTTAGACATTCTACTAACTACAAGTTAATTGTCAACTATGTCAACTAACTCTCATTAGAGTATTAGTAGACTGTAGTTGACACTACTAACAAGTAGACTGTTTGGCTAGGGTTAGGTGTTACGCTTTGTTTAAGTAGAATAGGTTTACATGCAGTTGCAAAGTTATTTATAGTCAGTAGAATGTCCACTGGAGGAGCATCAAAATAAATTGTTAGCAGATATTAAGCAGACAGACTACCAATACTCTAATGACTGCTAGTTGACATGTAGTTGCAAAGTTACTGATAGTTAGAAGAATGTCTAAAGTGCACTATCAAAATAAAGTGTTACCAGAGTTTGAGTAATTTAACTCATTTGAAGTTTACTTTGCAAGTACATTTTACTCACTCTTTGTAAATTTTACTCAAACAATGAATTAATTAAAACTGAATGCTTTACTTAAAAACATTTAAGTAAACAATACAGTAGATTTCTTGTTACACTTTCAACCAGCCAAATGTTGCATAATCTATAAGACATCATATCTACACAAGATAGGTAATGAGGTACCCAACCGAACACAAAGACCTCAATACTTGGTACACAATACACAATAATGGTAGCATTCAATGGATGAATGGGTTATTTTGAGTATAAAATAAACTCCAGATGTCACAAAAAGCAAGATTCCAAACCTAACATCAAAAACAATGATAAAACAGTAAAAAATGCAACCTTATATATAATATAAGGTGAATATACTTTTAAGTTCAAGCTTTAATTGAGTACTAATATAGAACTTTTTTTTTTTTTATTCTTGCCTGAACTTTTTCAATGTAGAAATTACATATTTTTCTGTACTTCACCACAGAATAATTTTTTATCAGTGTAAATAAATAAAGGAATAGATAAGTTAATCCAACAATGAGTTGTCAAACCCATTTTATTGACTTTTTTTCTATGAGGCATAAATATCTTATTTTATGTTTCACAAAATATAGTCACATGTGTTTGGTACAACATGAGGGTGGGGAAGGAATGACAAAATTAAACAATTATTTTAATCATTTCAATTCTTTTAAGTGGGCCCACTAGTAAATCTCATACTTAAGCTTCCAGACATGCCTTTGCAGATATTCATATGTTCTGTTTTGTTTTGTTTTCTTTTTGTTATTTTAGCGTATGAATTACAAAATTGTCAAGACCCATATCCATTCCACAATGGATACATCATCAACAGCGATTTCAATGCAGGCCAATCCATAACATTTGAATGCTTCCCTGGATATGTGTTGGTCGGCCACCCTGTGCTAACGTGCCAGCATGGAATCAACAGGAAGTGGAACCACCCCTTTCCTCGCTGTGAAGGTAAAGGGAAGGGAAGAAAGTAAAGAAATGTGTTCTTTTTCCCTCTATCCCCATTTTCTTTAAGTTTCTCAAGTTGTGCTGTGATTATCACACTGTTATTTTTAGCTTTCTTTGCCCACACTTTGAAACAGAAAGCATCAAAAATTCTCTGACTTACAAAGGTATTATTGGTACCCTCCCAAATGCCTTTTTAACTATGCTTTTTAACTGAAGTGTTACTACTTTGTATTACTAGTACAATAGGAGCCATTGTAGTTTAAAACCATCTTTAAAACAGACTTTGAAGACCTGAACAGTGGAGACATAGGCTACTGGGAGCTGTTCTAAATTGTAGCCTTGATGATTAGCGTGGGTAGTGTAGTGTGAAAGCCGACCTGTCTACTATCGATCAGTCGCTCAACTTTTTCCTCCCAGGCTTCCGTTTGCAGAGAATCTGAACTGCAAAGACTATTGGGCCTTTTTTTCTTTCTTTCGTAACTGTGTTATTGTGTTGTGAACTCTGTGCCAGAATCTTCTATCCATGTCCTTTCTTGCAGCCTCAGGAATGTTTTGTTCTCTTCCTCAGTTTTCACTCATCTGCAAATGAAATCATACTCTCAGTTATAAGAGTCTTTATAGGAGTAGATCGCCAAAAATTTACATTTTGTCATGAGTTTAAGCACCCCCATTCCAAAACACGTACGCTGTGTTTTTTCCCCATACAAAAACACTTCATATTAAAGTCTGTAAAGCTCAAAGAAGGACCAGAAAACATTAGAAAAGCACCTTAAAAGTAGTCCATATGACTCCTGAAAGTCTCCTAAAGTCATACAATAGTTTTGAAGGTCTTTTTTTATAGTGTTATATGGTGCTTTTGGTCTTTTTGGGAGAATTATGAATGTTGGAGGCCAGCGGGTGGGGGTTTAGAGCATATGGGTTTTGAACAACATGAGGGTGAGTAAATAGTGTCAGATTTTTCATTTTTGGGTGAGTTATTCCCCTAACATTCAGATTTTGCTGCATTCCCTGGTGTTTAACATTTGCTGTCACTCTGAAAGACAGATTACTAATGCAGTCATGGTTGAGTAATGTTTATCTGCACACAGCTCCCTGTGGCTACAACGTGACGGCTCCAAACGGCACCATTTTCTCTCCAGAGTATCCAAACGAGTACCCAGACTCTCAGGACTGCACTTGGCTCATCACCGTGCCTCATGGTCATGGTGTTTACATCAACTTCACCCTGCTCCAAACTGAGCCCGTGACTGACTATATCGCCGTCTGGTGAGCACAGCTCCATTTAACGAGTCGTTTGGCAAATATCAGACTGAGAGGAGGACAAGGCAATTATTTAAGCTTGCAGACTAGACTAATGCTGCTGTTGTTGTTGTACGTCAAGCAAATCGTTACGCAAATCGAGCTCCACTTTGTTTACCAATATTTGTAGTCTGTAGTTACTGTGCATAGCAAGATTTCAAGAAAAGTTCAGTCTTCTGTGAAGTTGTGAAGCTTTTCATTCAAAGCATTGGGGTAATTCTTATAAAGAATATTCTATATTCTTATAATAGAAACCATATATAAATATATTTTAGACAATAAATTACGATAACAATTAAAGGTACAATATGTATAATTTTTGCATTAAAATATCCCAAAACCACTAGAACAATGTTATATATTTTATTGCCTTGTGTACTTACATTATCCCAAATGTTTCCAACAGTGTTTAAATCCACAGAAATCCATAATTTTAACCAGTGACACGGCCCGCCAATGGCGTCAAATCCCCCCTACCCTCAGCTGTCGGTAAAAACCATGGAAGCACAGTGTGCTTCCTTAAAAAAATCGGAAGTAGTAGTTGTAGCGTCAAAGCCAACAATCTCTGGTAGTGTCTAGCCAGCCGCAGTTGATTGTTTTGCACAATTATTCATTATCGTTTGCTGCAGGATCTGTCGCTGTAGAGGTGAAAATGACAACTCCCATGATTCCACGCTCTCTCACTATGTCATCACGCTAGGTCTTTGTTATTGCTTTGAATAAGCGACCTCTAACAGCGAAACTTAATTACTGTGTCTTTAATACTCTGCTATTAACAATTAATAGCCTGTCATTAATATGGGGGTATTTTTCTTTCTAAGTAATTACTATTCTCTATAATATTGTAATGCATTTTTTTTAATGCAGTAATTTAAAAAAATTACTTAACCAACCCACCAAATACATAAACATATTATTATGTATGTGTAGCCTATATTTTACCTGTACAGACATGTTCTTAGCAGGTTTCATAAAGATTGACTCCGGGATTTGTTTTGTTTTTTCATTTGACACACCTTAATTTGTTTTACTAAAGTTACTGAAATAACTGAATGTAAATCTCGCTTTGTTAAAGGGGTGATGAATTGAGAAATCAACTTTCCCTTGAGCTTTTGATATATAAAAGGTCATGGTAATATAAGAATATCCTGTAAGTTTCAGAGCTGAAAACGTCTCGGTTACGTATGGTAACCCTCGTTCCCTGAAGGAGGGAACGGAGACGTACGTCGGACGTCACCGACGAATTGGGATCACTTCTGGGAGCCCCTATCAGCTTCGAGATATAGAGAACGGGCCAATGGCCATTGGCGTGCGAGATTTGCATCTTGCGCTCCGCCCCGCGCTGCGGGTATAAACAGGAGGCGAATGCAGCGCACTATTGTTTTTCACTGAGGAGCCGAACTACTGACTCGGCCATGCAGTGATGGTACAGCAACTGTGGCGACGGGACGTACGTCTCCGTTCTCTCCTTCAGGGAACGAGGGTTACCATACGTAACCGAGACGTTCCCTTTCAGTCGGTCACGTTCGACGTACGTCGGACGTCACCGACGAATTGGGATCCCTTTGGAAAACGCCACAGTTACTACCACTTCCAGCGCCCAGCGAGAGCCCCTCAGACCCCGTCTGTTCCGGGCGGGGAATTCACGCAGGGAAGTCACAATGCTGTTCCGCAAGACCCACTTCAGCAGACTATTGGATAACGCTGGGAAAGCGTGCCCAGAGGGACGCTGCGGAAGCCACATCATGCCCGAAGGGAGTTACCATGTGGAGAATACACGTATGGACTGGCCGTGGGCAGTGCAACATGTCCCAGGGGTGGCCCCGGCCAAACAGGCGGGGGTACAACACCTAATTGAGACGGCAGAGAGCTCTGCCGAGGGAAAGACACGGGCTCGCCGTAGGGAGCCGTACCGTGGAAGAATACACATATGGGACCGCCGTGGGGGTCACTACATATGGAACCCAGCCTAACACAAGTTCCACCAATGCATACGAGTGTTAGGCAGCGCTTGCAGGCTCACCACCTGGTCCCGGAAGGGAGTGGTGGGAACCTTGGGCATATATCCGGGCCGGGGTCTCAGGATTACATGAGAGTTACCGGGCCCGAATTCCAGGCACAATTCGTCGACCGAAAATGCCTGCAGGTCCCCTACTCTCTTGATAGAGGCCAATGCAGTCAGGAGACAGGATTTTTAACTCAGCTGACTGCAAAGGCTCAAAGGGCGCCCTCTGCAGTGCGGTTAGCACCAGAGTTAAGTCCCAAGAGGGTATAGAGGGAGGGCGAGGCGGATTTAGTCTCCTCGTCCCCCTCAGGAACCTGACGATCAGATCGTGCTTCCCTAGAGACTTACCACCTACCATGTCATGATTAGCGGCGATAGCGGCAACATAGACTTTGAGGGTGGAGGGAGACAGCCTTCGCTCCAACCCGTCCTGTAGGAAGGAAAGCACAGAACCGACCGAACATCTCCGGGGGTCTTCTCGGCGAGAAGAACACCAGTCGACGAACAGGTTCCACTTCAACGCATAGAGGCGCCTCGTAGAGGGAGCTCTAGCGGAAGTGATGGTGTCTACCACAGCCTGTGGTAGGCCACCTAGAACCTCCGTGTCCCGTCCAGGGACCAGACATGGAGTTTCCAGAGGTCCGGACGCGGGTGCCATAGGGTGCCCTGTCTCTGAGTCAAGAGGTCCTTCCTCAGAGGAATGGGCCAGGGAGGTGCTGTCACGAGAAGCACTAGTTCCGGGAACCAAGTCCAGTTGGGCCAATACAGAGCAACCAACAGGACTTGCTCCTCGTCCTCCCTGACCTTGCACAGAGTCTGTGCAAGAAGGCTCACTGGGGGAAACGTATACTTGCGTAGGCCCCGGGGCCAGCTGTGTGCCAGCGCATCCGAGCCGAGGGTCCCCTCGGTCAGGAAATAAAACAACTGGCAGTGGGTCGTGTCCGGGGCGGCAAACAGGTCTACCTGTGCAGTCCCGAAGCGACTCCAGATCAGCTGGACCACCTGGGGATGGAGTCTCCACTCTCCGGGGAGCACTGGCTGTTGTGAGAGCTCGTCGGCCGCACGATTGAGCAGGCCCGGAATGTGAATGGCACGAAGCGACCTCAGATGCTTCTGACTCCATAGGAGGAGATGGCGGGCGAGTTGAGACATGCGACGGGAGCGTAGACCACCCTGTTTGTTGACGTACGCAACGGCCGCAGTGTTGTCCGTACGGACCAGAACGTGCTTGCCTAGTAGCGGCGTTTTGAAGCGGCCCAGCGCAAGACGAACTGCTAACAACTCGAGGCAATTGATATGCCATTGCAGTTGAGGCCCCGTCCACAGACTCGAAACTGCAAGCCCGTTGTACGTGGCACCCCAGCCGGGGGATGAGGCATCCGTGGAGACAACAACATGCCTGGACACTTGTTCTAGGGAAACTCCTGCCCGTAGAAACGAAGGGTCCGACCACAGGCTGAAGGTTTGGCGGCACCTCGGAGTCACGGGGACACGGAGGGATCCACTGTGCCACGCCCATCTCAGGACTCGGTCGTGTAGCCAGCGTTGAAGCGGTCTCATATGAAGCAATCCGAGCGGCGTTACAGCGGCTGCGGATGCCATATGCCCCAGGAGCCTCTGAAAATGTTTCAGTGGTACCGCTGTCCTGCATTTGAACGAATTCAAGCAGTTCAACACCGACTGGACACGCTCCTCTGTGAGACGCGCTGTCAGACTGACCAAGTCCAGCTCCATACCGAGAAAAGAGATGCTCTGCACGGGGCAGAGTTTGCTCTTTCCCCAGTTGACCCGAAGTCCCAACAGGCTGAGAGAACATGAACCACCCATGAACACAGTCTCAGCATGCTTGCGATGCGATAGAGGAGTGAGGGCCCACGGAGATGTACTCGGCAGGGAAGCCCCACTGTAATCCTCAGGTCACCAAGACTTATTAGCCGAAGTAGCCCCTTTCTGGTGCACCAGAAAAGAAACTAGATCGGGGAATAGGCGAAGGGACTCAACCCCGTTTGAGGTTAAGTCTCGACCGCGCATCTAAAGCGCCGAGTGACGCGCTGGGTTGCCGTGACAACCCGCGCTGTCAGCCGGCAGCTAGACGGCACACGGCGCGCTGAACACTCAAACCCTCACGAGGAAGGCGAGACGAACAACGCGCCGACGTGATCCCGTTCTCCTGAGAGAACATGAACCACCCACGAACACAGTCTCAGCATGCTTGCGATGCGATAGAGGAGTGAGGGCCCACGGAGATGTACTCGGCAGGGAAGCCCCACTGTAATCCTCAGGTCACCAAGGCTTATTAGCCGAAGTAGCCCCTTTCTGGTGCACCAGAAAAGAAACTAGATCGGGGAATAGGCGAAGGGACTCAACCCCGTTTGAGGTTAAGTCTCGACCGCGCATCTAAAGCGCCGAGTGACGCGCTGGGTTGCCGTGACAACCCGCGCTGTCAGCCGGCAGCTAGACGGCACACGGCGCGCTGAACACTCAAACCCTCACGAGGAAGGCGAGACGAACAACGCGCCGACGTGATCCCGTTCTCCTGAGAGAACATGAACCACCCACGAACACAGTCTCAGCATGCTTGCGATGCGATAGAGGAGTGAGGGCCCACGGAGATGTACTCGGCAGGGAAGCCCCACTGTAATCCTCAGGTCACCAAGGCTTATTAGCCGAAGTAGCCCCTTTCTGGTGCACCAGAAAAGAAACTAGATCGGGGAATAGGCGAAGGGACTCAACCCCGTTTGAGGTTAAGTCTCGACCGCGCATCTAAAGCGCCGAGTGACGCGCTGGGTTGCCGTGACAACCCGCGCTGTCAGCCGGCAGCTAGACGGCACACGGCGCGCTGAACACTCAAACCCTCACGAGGAAGGCGAGACGAACAACGCGCCGACGTGATCCCGTTCTCCTGAGAGAACATGGATCACCCACGAACGCAATCTCAACATGCTTATGCGAGAGGGATCGTGGCCATCAAAGGACAGGAAACAACCGCATCCAGAAACGCACGGGTGGAATGACGTCTTGAAAAAGACGCAGTGTCACACCCGCGCTGCTCTTTTAGAAGAAATCTCTTTTAAATGTGCTGAAGCACCCAGGAACGACCGCGTCAAAACACAGGAGAGTAGTGCAGCCTGTGTATGCACTCACCGTTGGGAACGCCCTCACCAAACCAACAGTGCTGTAAAAACAGCAGTTTATCACTGTATCAGTGAGCTCGCAGTCGCCGCTGATCGTGCCTTCTCTCCCAACACTCAATGAAGCGTCTTCTCTCGTTCTCTCTCTCTGCTGAAGCAGGAACAGTCTCCTTCGTCAACACCGTGTTCGGCTCCGAAGTGAATGACAATAGTGCGCTGCATTCGCCTCCTGTTTATACCCGCAGCGCGGGGCGGAGCGCGAGATGCAAATCTCGCATGCCAATGGCCATTGGCCCGTTCTCTATATCTCGAAGCTGATAGGGGCTCCCAGAAGTGATCCCAATTCGTCGGTGACGTCCGACGTACGTCGAACGTGACCGACTGAAAGGGAACTTCCTTGTTAGTCAAAGAAAAGCTTTTATAGACACCAGGCCCAGCAAACGACAAGTTTTTCAAAGTGGGGATCTATGACGTCAAAGGGAGGCAAGCACCGCCTCAGCAGAAGAATATCGCCTACTTCATCACTGCCTGTTTAGCCCTGCCCACCGATTTGCGCATAGGCCTAATGTTAAGCCATCGAGCTACAAAGCAATAAACATGCTGTTGAGGGTTACAAAATATTGTGCAGTGACTGGGTTCAACAGTAATGCAACATTTAAGTAACATTCTAATGCTTGATCTGAAATGTGATGATTCATGTAGTCAGATGTTCTTTGTCAGTAAATCAGACCAGTGACTAAACATCAACTTACGTTGTTTCTCTTAGGAGGATCGAAATAATCTTTTATTTAACAGTGATTAAATTTTATAAAGAAAGCGATCAAAGAAAGCTCCCTTTACAATCGTTTGAGCAGCACGTGTTGCAGCTGTCAATCAAACAGAGAGTTTATCAGTGACGTGTTTATCAGTGACTCCCATTTTATTCAACGAATCTCTTAACTATATCACGTTTGCACTGTTAGTGAAGATGAAAGCATTCGTTAGTCTACAGAAACTGAGTTGCAATGACGAGATCGCTGCTTTCATCGGCTACAATGATCATCACTGCAACCTTTCATACCACAATCTTAATATAATGCCATAGATCTAAATGTAATGCAACACTTTTCACGATTAGTTAACCATGAGAGCTGTAATTGTAAAAATGAGCTAAAAGAGGGAGTAATACTATTTAAAATGCAAAGACGTTAGCCAATCACAGCAGTGGGTGTTTACACTGAAGTCTCCCAGCGCACACGCCCCTTAAAACGGAGCGTTCAGAGAAGAAGGCTAAAATCAGTGTAGGAAAAATGCCTTTTATTTATAAATTATGACAATTTTTTATGTAAAAAGCATTCTAACATTATAAGTGCACCCCAGGAAACATCATAAAACAATAAAAAAACGCAGTTCCTGACCCCTTTAATTACAACAGAAAACAGAGCAGAAGAGTAATCTGAAACTACTGAGTTGATTAAAATAATATTGAAATATTCATCTTTGGCGCTTACTCAGAAATATCGGATGTTAATCTTCAGAAGTCATTAAACAAGCAGACTAGTCTGTTAAGTCATCATTTTTACTGTTTTCGTTCAAGCTGGTCTGTAATGTAATGCTTTTATTCAAAAGTCAGCACAATCTCACTGTAACTTTGGAAGTAAATAAATTTTCGCAAACCACAATTTTGAGGCATTATTATGCTGTTTAATGGCAGGATCACAGGTTGTAATGTAATTTCAATGCATGTTTCCCTCTTCCAGGGACGGCCCAGAGCAAAGCTACCCACAGCTGGGGATTTTCAGCGGCAACACAGCCCTCGAGTCAGCCTACAGCACTTTCAATCAGGTTCTTATCAAGTTCCACAGCGACTTCTCGACAAGTGGATTCTTTGTCCTCAATTTCCATGGTTAGTTTCTCCTTTAGATGAAAAAATTTGCCACTGAAGTGCAATGCATACCGTAAAGTGCTGCTCGAAATATATTCGAAGCATGGGATTCAACTTGTTTTCATACACTAAGGAGGCATGACTGCTGCTTCTGATGACATCACGTTATTTCAGGAGATTAGAAGAGTCAAAAATAGAAGCTTCCTTTGGCCTCTTTGATATCAGTGTCAGCATGCAGGCATGTGTTGAACAGTATAGGAAAATCGGAGTGTGAAAATGAACCAGTCTTTCATCTAAACTTCCAACTTTTATTCCAAAACAAGTCTGGCATATTTTTGAGTTGTAGACGGGTGATTTAAATACAACTCTGTATACTTGTGAAGGCTCTCAGGATGTCGATCCATAGAACTGTATGTTGTCACATGTTGTATGTGTAATTTGTACTCTAGGTGGGTTATTTTGTGTCATTCTTGCGTACAAAGGCAAATGAAACGTCAAATTGCTTCAGAACTTATTTTTTTCATTTCCTTAGCTTACCGGCTCAAGAAATGCCCTCCTCCCCCTATGGTTGAACAAGCAGAGATATTATTTGAAGACCAGGACTATGAAATCGGTATGAACAGCTGGCCATTTGTGAAAGAATATCAAAGACATGATGAAAGAAAAATAGGGAAAAATGTTGAATTTATCTCACTGACCATGCAGGTGATATTGTGAGGTATCGATGCTTTCCTGGATTTACATTGGTTGGCAGCGATGAGGTCACCTGTAAGCTGAACTCTCACCTGCAGTTTGAGGGACCACCACCAGCATGTGAAGGTCAGTGAAGAAAACCTGTCGAAATATGTGAGGTATATATTTCACAATCAAATGAAATTATATTTAGCAGAAAAAATGTCTATTTTTAATTTCTTTTAACTTTATTTTTACATTTGAACTATTTACTGTAATGTAAAAAATGTAAAAACTCATTCTGATTACTGTAATGTAAAAAAATATAGTAAATTATTTAAATGATAAAGTATGCTATGGTAGTATGGCATGGTTTCTTTAATATACACTATATTGCCAAAAGTATTGGGACACCCCTCCAAATTAGTGAATGCAGGTGTTCCAATCACTTCCATGGCCACAGGTGTATAAAATCAAGCACCTAGGCATGCAGACTGCTTCTACAAACATTTGTGAAAGAATGGGTAACTCTCAGGAGCTCAGTGAATTCAAGTGTGGTACCGTTATAGGTTACCACCTGTGCAATAAGTCCATTTGTGAAATTTCCTCACTACTAAATATTCCACGGTCAACTGTTAATGGTATTATAACAAAGTGGAAGCAATTGGGAACAACAGCAACTCAGCCACGAAGTGGTAGGCCACGTAAAATCACAGAACTAGGTCAGCGCATGCTGAGGTGCACAGTGCACAGAAGTCGCCAACTTTCTGCAGAGTCAATAGCTACAGACTTCCAAACTTCGTGTGGCCTTCAGATTAGCTCAAGAACAGTGCGTAGAGAGCTTCATGGAATGGGTTTCCATGGCCGAGCAGCTGCATCCAAGCCTTATATCACCAAGTGCAATGCAAAAAGTTGGATGGAGTGGTGTAAAGAACGCTGCCACTGGACTCTAGAGCAGTGGAGACATGTTTTCTGGATTGACGAATCACACTTCTCTGTCTGGCAATCTGAAAGTCCGGGTTTGGCGTTTGCCAGGAGAACAGTACTTGCCTGACTGCACTGTGCCAAGTGTAAAGTTTGGTGGAGGGGGGATTATGGTGTGAGGTTGTTTTCAGGGGTTGGGCTTGGCCCCTTAGTTCCAGTGAAAGGAACTCTTAATGCTTCAGCATACCAAGACATTTTGGACAATTTCATGCTCCCAACTTTGAGGGAACAGTTTAGGGATGGCCCCTTCCTGTTCCAACATGACTGCACACCAGTGCACAAAGCAAGGTCCATAAAGACATGGATGAGCGAGTTTGGTGTGGAGGAACTTGACTGGCCTGCACAGAGTCCTGACCTCAACCCGATAGAACACCTTTAGGATGAATTAGAGCGGAAACTGCAAGCCAGGCCTTCTCGTCCAACATCAGTGCCTGACCTCACAAATGCGCTTCTAGAAGAATGGTCAACAATTCCTATAAACACACTCCTAAACATTGTGGAAAGCATTCCCAGAAGAGTTGAAGTTGTTATAGCTGCAAAGGGTGGATTAAGAATGGGATGTCATTAAAGAATGTCATGTGCATGTAAATGAGGCATCCCAAAATTTTTGGCAATATAGTGAATGTTGTATACAGAATTTTGATAATCTCATTTGGTAATCTCATCCATCTATTTAACCTAATAATATATAGTGGCCTCAAGTTATGTTTGTGAGGACAGATTAAGAGTATCATGATGATTTAAAAGTGACCTAAAACTTTACAAACATTCTATAGTTTTTTTATAGTAATACAGAATAGGCACTATAGTAATAAGAATCTATTGAATAATGGTTACATTTATAAAATTTACAATTACAATGGTTGCAATTACAATATTTACAAAACATATTCAAAAGAGAGTACTTCACTTAAATAATTTAAAGACATTTGGGCATCAGCGATCAGAAATAATAAATGCTGAATCATTAGTGTGATTCTTATAGTCAAAGCTTGTATAAAATACAATCCATAAAAAGATAGAACTGAAGCCCCAGAAGCAACATTGTTTTGTTGTATGGTAACAAATAGACAGTAGCCAACAGCTGCCTAGGGAGCAAGGGGAAAAAGCATTACAGTTATCCTCAGCAAAGCTTTCAGTTGTAAATTTGAGCCGTTTGGCTTGTCTGTACTTCGGTACAATGCCATGAAGAAGCAATAGTTCTCCTGGTTTGTTTCCTCCACCCTCCCGCCCACAAGGCGGATTAACAAAAAGCTTCAAATCACTTTGTTGCTTCCTCAAACCAAGGCTCCCGACCCCTGAGGTGAATCCAGGAGAAGTACTGTGCATGTTAGAGAAAGTTTTTAAACTTTACTGTCTTTACTGGAATACTCTGGAGCTTGCGTCTTTGTTAGTTGGATAACCACATTGCGATTTGTAATAATAGGCATGATTCCTGCGCATGCTGTGTTTACCCTACAGCTCAGTGCCCTGCAAATGAGGAGCGATCTGCCTCCTCTGGTGTAATCCTGAGTCCAGGCTTCCCAAAAAACTACCCCAACTCCCAGACCTGCTCTTGGATCATCAGAGTGCTGCCTTCCTTCACCATCTCCATTTATGTGGAAATGTTCCAGAGCGAGAAGCAGTTTGACGAACTGGAGATTTTTGATGGTAGACTTTATTTATGTTTCCTCTGTACAGATGGAATGTTATTTATTATTTTATCCATACGTCCATTTCTTATCCTATGTACTGTATGTACTGATGGAGTGCAGAAAAACATACCATGTCCCCAATTATATTATATTATATTATATTATATTATATTATATTATATTATATTATATTATATTATATTATATTATATTATATTATATTATATTATACTAAACAAATTTTTTTTTTTTTTTTTTTTTACAATCTATTACAACTAACATGTTTTCAAGGCTCATTTGTGACACATTTGACCAATTCATTAAAAAGTAAATTCACACTATAGAAAATTGGCAAGAAGTCAAGCCAAAAACGATGATAAAAACAAAAAAAGCTGTGAGCTTAATATTTAGGAGGAATGCTTAACAGGTGGTCTGCATTTGACTCAGAAACACTGCATTTAGGTTTTGAGCATCAATTTGAGCAATCCACGCACTTCTAAACAGACAGAAGAAGTTTTAAAATACAACACATTGCTCAAGCTTTTATTGGGTGTTAATGGGTTTGAAACAAATTGTAAAACTTTTAAATGCTATTATTGTGGTGTATGTGTTTTAGAGCCTTTTTAGAGATCTTCAAGAAGCCAGCCAAGTGATGGGGATAAAAAGGAGTAATGTGAATTGGTGGAACTTGGAAACTTGGATATGATGTTTTGTTTGGTCCTTGGCTTGAAAAGTTTGAGAATCACTGTTCCTTTTTAATGTCTTGTCTGCCTTGTTTCCCAACAGATTCATGGTTTGCAATATTTAGCTTCACTTGTTTTTGTGATGTTTTATTTACCAGGGCCATCTGGACAGAGTCCGTTGTTGGTGGCTTTGAGTGGGAACCACTCCACACAGTTGAATTTCACTAGCAAAACAAACCAGCTTTACCTCAGATGGTCAACTGATCATGCGACTAGCAAGAAAGGGTTCAAAATACGCTACACAGGTTTGTTCACATTTTTTTACGCATCCAAAAGTAATGTAGGGGTTATTCTATACAACTTGAAAAAAAACAGAAAGTACTTAGTGAACAGAAAACCAACAACACTTGTATAATGGAGAAATCAAAGAATCAAGAGCATCTTTAATCTTTTATTTCTGATGAAGGCCTGTGCACCGGAACACGTTGGCGAATAAAAAACACTTTTCTTTAGCTCAATTTGTTTGATTCTTTGATTTCTCTATTCCACATTTGATGCATCCAGACATCTTAATCAGACTTGCATTTACAATTCTGTCTAAGTCGTCTGTTGGTACATTCAGTAGTATTTAGTTATACGTGTGCCTGATTTATTCCTAACTTTTAGCCCTCCAAGGTTGTTGCTTTGGATCCAAATGGGTCAATAAGTGAGGAAGTCAGCCTTTTCTACATTAGCCCTCATTAGGCTAGAACCAGACATCCTACCTCCGGGGAGCCATTGGCAAGTCTGCTGTAATAGAGGTCAAAGATGCAGTAATGAATTTAGCTGAATAACTACCATGTCGTATTCTTCTGACCGACATTTCCACCAATGGCTAAACATGATATATGGGCCACAAAGCCAGTGGCCATGATTACTTGGCATCTCTTTACCCCAGTTCCTCTGCCTCTCTGTCAACATTTCTTGGTCTCTCTGTTAATTTCAGTTGATCTTTCTGACATGCTGTGCCCTATGCAGGCCCATTATTCCAGTGTGTTGCCACATGTTTCCTGTTTATTGGATTTTGTAAAGAACAGACAGAAAGAGAAATGACTACATTGCTCAGAGCGATTGTGTTTTTGAAACCCTCTGAGTGGCTACTGTGTATTTAGATTCTTGAGTTGAAATAATCAGAGGATGTAGGTAATACTTTTTGATAAATATAAAACTTTTATCTCTACAAAACATCTTTCAGAAGCAACTTCAAGCCCTCCTTGTTTTTCCCGCCTTTCTTAGTCCGTTGGGATTTCAGAAATTAGAATTCAGTGCCACGTGGACTTTTTTTATTGCTAGATCTGGTTAATCACTTGCAGCTAAGTCTAGACCTCTCAGCAGAGTCGGTGTGATGATGCATTTGATTTGATCTGTCTGAAGTGAGATTAAGCTTTGACATCCCTCGAGCTTCTGCTTTCCTTTTTATGATGGGTAAACTTGTATTTGTCACATCAAAAACAAGATCTAATGATCTTTTCATAACCATCAAGCTGCATTTTCCAGTTCGTTTAATCAAACAAATCAAACTTAAACACGGTTTTAAAGACTACATAAAATCAGAATTTGAGATTTATGGCTTTTAGTCCATATCATCTAAATGGTTGTGTACCACCATAAAATGTGACAAAATTAACTTATGGGTTAATTAAAATGTACAGAATTTTTCTTGCAAGAAAATATGGATTCGTCTTAGATAAAAATGTCTGCCTAATAAATTACATTTATTAGCTGCCAATTTAGGACAGTAAACACATTGCGGTTGGCACAAACCATGTTCATCCTCATCCAGCTGAATCCATATTCCGGAATCAAAGATTTCTTGTGTAGTTTAGGTGATGGTATTTGAATGTCACTCAATAAAGGAACAAAATGTTTTCCAGTAAAAATTTCTAAATGTATTTACTTCGGAAGCAAAATTATAATAGATAAGGGGCCAAATTTACTAAACAGGGCAAATTAGCATGAGAGCACAATTCCATAATAGCGCGGATGGGAGTGGAAATTTCTCTGTGTTATTTACTGACAAGGCACACACACCGAGAACATAGACGAACATCTCATTTCCATAATGACCCACGCAATCTACCAAGAGCAGCACAAATTATCGTCTGTTTTAAGACATGCTTTTTTTGGGCGTTAAATAATGTACTGGTGCAAATACCAGTAAATTGATGAGTAAATTGCATTGTGTGACTCATTTAAATACTCTCCTCCCATAAATGTATCATCTGAAAGGGAAACTCCTACAAATGCATATGCAATATGCTTAGCCGCAAAGATAATTGGAATTACCACCACACACAAAAAAAATGTCACATTATTCTAAAATCCACTTAAAGGTTGATCAAGGCCATGATTAGATTAGGACATATGATGCATGTTTTAACAAGTTTCATTTTTCAAGAATCACCCTTAACATTATACTGTAACGAAACTAATTGTTGCCGTCTCCCGCAGCTGCATACTGCAGTGTGAACGATCCACCCAAGAATGGAGGAGTCATCAATAGGGCGAGAGACCGGCCAGGCAGCAGAATCCAGTATTACTGCAACGCTGGCTATAGGCTCGTGGGTCACAGAAATGCCACATGCAGACTCCATCCCAATGGGCTTTACCAGTGGGACAATCCGGCTCCACTATGCCAAGGTAAATCACACTATTCAGAGACATTCACTGACTCAGGCCCCTCATTCAAATGTCTGGGAATTGCCTTGAAAAGGCGATCTGCCTCCTCGCATATGACAAAATGTGTCATTCTGCGGGGCGCTCAAAAGCACCTCCGCACGCCTCGACGAGAAGCCGCTTTTATTCCATTAAACACTTCCGTCGAGGACTGTGCAATGAGATCACGAGTGTCCTTTGTCCCAATGTCATAATGGGCGACTCTTCAGTCACGCTAAGACTAAGACAGAAATGTAATTGAATGTGTTTGATGTGTCGCGGGTTCTCTTAATTTCATTGTTCATGCTTCCTTCTCTGCTCCTTCCTCTTTTATTGAGGTGCTAATTTTATCCTTCAGCCCACGTGGCGTTTTGTCTGCCCTTTCTCCTTTTGCACTGAGCCCTCGCGTCTTCTGTTCCAGAGCATTGTCAAAGAAAATGGTCTCTTTTGGAGGTTTGCTGTGCGTTCATTAGCAAGACGTGTCATCTTTAGATCAGATGTGTATGTGTGTAAAAATAGAGTGAATGAACTGTATGTAGGTCTAATTTTTCCAGCTGTTATTTGTGCAAGTTTAAGGCAGGTTATATGAGATGATTATAAGTATACTGCCCTTTCCATGAGTAATTTAGGAAATTGAGCCTAACATTTAAAAGAATAAAGTCTGTCTCTTCACCAAAGAACTTCACCAAACTAATGTGTGTGTGCCACCAGCAACAGATAAAGAAATAAACGGTAATCTATATCAGACTGTACTGTATCGTGCAACATCAAACCACAATTACAGTTTCAAACCGATATGTCAGAGGTGAATACAGTATATGCAGGTTATAAAGCATTTTAGGTTTCTTCTCATCATTTCCATAACGACCAACAATCAACCAGCGCAAATTAGCGTCTCTGGTTTAAGACATGCTTTTTTTGGGCAGTAAATAATGGTGCAAATACCAGTAAATTGACGCACTCAAACCTTAGTAATCTTCTTGCATGATTGATTTAAATACTCTCCTACCATAAATTTTTCATCTGAAAGGGAAACTCCTACAAATGCATATGCAATAAGATCAGATGCAAAAATAACTTTTCAGCAAAATTTTTTAGTAAATCTTGACAGTAGTTTTTAACGCCAAAAGAGGATTTGCATTGGCGCAAGCTGTAAGTAAATCGCCTCGGTTACGTATGTAACCCTCGTTCTCTGAAGGAGGGAACAGAGATGTTACGTCAGGGAATGACGAATGGAAGTCTCACCTGAGAGCCCAATCATCTTTGAGTACTACAAAACTCCGGCCACCCGCATGGGTATACAAGGAACCGCATGCAATCTCGCATTATGTTACCTGCTGAGGAGCCGAGACTGTGCATCCTGGTTATCCAGAGGTACAGCAGTAGTGGCACAGTGATGTAACATCCTTCAGAGAATGAGGGTTACATACGTAACCGAGACATTCCATTTCAGTCAGTCACTACTATGTTACGTCAGGGACTGACGAATGGGGGTCCCTATCTAATCTCGCCACTACGGCTGTCTTCCAGTGCCCTGTGCAAGCCTTAGCTCCCTGTTGTGAGGGCTAGCACGAGCGATGGGCCAGGCTATATGCAAGAATACCAAGGTACACTGGGTAACATATCCTAGGTGGAAATGTGCAACACACTGCCTGCTCAAAGGGAGGTCTTACAGAATACACATATGACCCGCGTATGGGATACATATGGAAAATCTCTGAGGTACCCAGCCCGCAGGGTGGAATGTTTCAACCTCGGAGATGGCAAGAATGATCTTGCCAAGGACACACGCTCGGAGAAGACTTGGTTGCCCAGATGGGGAATTATGCACATGGAGGCACCTGGCCTGACATGAGGGCTGAAACCGGGCATGCACTCTAGTGTCGACGTCAACAGTGCTCGAGGAACTTAACTGAGAAACTCACCTGAGTAAAATAGCGCACGTATCCTGTCCGTGGAGTGGAATGGCACAGCAAGCGATGACACAGAGCAGGTCCTACTTACTGGCCACTGGAAGTGGATACACGAGAGGACACTGGATCTACACGGAGACTGTAGAATCTTGCACATGTGTTGGGTGTCGCCCAGCCTGCAGCTCTACAGATGTCTGTCAGCGAGGCGCCATGCACAAGCACCCAGGAGGAAGCAACACTCCTAGTAGAGTGTTCTTTCACCCCTAGGGGGCATGGCAGGCCTTGATCCTGACAATCCAAGACTATAGCGTTCACTAACCAGTGAGACAGTGTTGGTCTGAGGTCCTGAAGCACCGAGTTCTGTCTACGTAAACGCGGAGAGCGCGTACTGGACAGAGCAGTGCCAAGGCTGGGTCTGCCTCCTCCCGGGGCAGCATTTGCAAGTTCACCACCTGATCCCTAAAAGGAGTGGTGGGAACCTTGGGCACGTATCCAAGCCGGGGTCTCAAGATAACATGAGAGTTGGCCGGTCCGAATTACAGACACGATTCGTCAGCTGAAAATACCTGCAGGTCCCCGACCCTCTTAACCGAGGCCAGAGCCGTGAGGAGCACCGCCTTCAAAGAGGGATATTTATGCTCCACCGAGTGCAATGGATCGAAGGGTGCTCTCTGCAGTGCAGATAAGACCACTGAGAGATCCCAAGAAGGAATATGTTGAGAGCAAGGCGGATTCAGCCTTCTAGAACTCTGCAGGAACCTGATGACTAGGTCATGCTGTCCCACTGTTTTAGAGTCCACAAGGTCATGGTGAGCTGAAATTTCAGCCACATAAACCTTAAGGGTGGAAGGAGACAGCCTTCGTTCCAACCCTTCCTGGAGGAAGGAGAGCACTGACCTGATCGGACACTTCCAGGGATCTTCTCAGTGAGAAGAACACCAGGTGATGAAGAGGTTCCACAAGAGGTTCCTCGTGGACAAGGCTCTAGCTGAAGTGATGGTAGCCAAAAATTGCAAAAATGCGTTCAAAAATGCATTTGGCTGTCAACATCTTGAATGGAAGCCTGTGAAGGGTTCGGTTCAAGATGCGTAGGTCCAGGATTGGTCGTAACCCACTGCTCTTCTTGGGTACAATGAAGTAGGGGCTGTAGAAGCCAGACATCATCTCAGCTGGAGGGACGGGCTCGATCGCGCCCTTTGCCACACATGATGGGCATTGCCACCCACCATGGTGAAGCAGACCCCTGAAAGCGGGGAGGAGACCATGTGAACTGAATCACATAGCCAAGCCTAATCGTTCGGGAGAGCCAGCGGGACCGATTGGGAAGCTCTAGCCAGGCTCCCAAAAATTTCACCAGCGGGGTCATTGGAACTACAGGCGTACCCATGATGAGGCAGCGATGTGGAACGACCTAGGAGACATAGTGTCCCGAGGTGAGGGCGGGGTCAAGTTCCGCGTCCTGACAGAGGAGGCCAGGGAAGTGTCCTGCAGCAACCTCCTCTGACAGGGGTCTGGTGACAGAGGGGGACGAGAGCGGCGAGGCATAGCATCGCACACTGTCATCCGTGCCTTCTTGGGGCTTGGAGGTAGGGAAGTCATTTCTTTCTCTAACACACTGGGTAAGGAAAACAAAAGTTTCTCCCCCAGCCCTCCTCCGACATCTACCTCTGACATCTACCTCCGAGCTCCACTTAGCCTGGCACCGCCTTCCTGCGACCTCCTCCGCACCCCTCCTTGCAGGGGGGCACCCTCGGTGGCGAGCAGGCTGAGGCGGCTGCACCGATGGCTGGGTGGAGGCAGCAGCTGGCTGTCGGGGCATGATATGCTTAATAGCCTCAGTCTGCTTCCGGGTGGCCGAGAACTGCTGGTCCGCCGAAGAGCCCAGTCTGGGAGATAGGGGAGTTGAAGAACTTAGTTCGCTCAGCCTCCCGCATATCTGCCAGGTTGAGCCACAGGTGGTGTTCCTGGACCACATATGTGGACATCACCTGACAGTAAACTTTGTCACCCTTAGAGCGAGGTCAGTGGCAGTGCGCAGCTCTTGCATTAGCCCTGAATCAGCCCTGGCCTTGGGCAGGTGCTTTGGGTCACCGCACCCATTAGCCCTGAATCAGCCTACAGGCCTTGGGCAGGTGCTTTGGGTCACTGCACCAGGTGAAGGTGCTCTGAGGACACAGCTGTATCGCAACAGAGAGCTCCTCAGGGGGGACGCCATGCCATCGAGGGCAGAGAAGGCAGAGGAAGCCCTAGACACCGTTCGTGGCTGTCAGATGGATGAATCATGCGACCGCACCCAGAAACACACAAGCAAGAAGAAATCTTGAAAAAGACGTGCCCGTGCAGCTCTTTTAGAGAAATAAAGCTCTCTCAGCAGTGCTGAAGCATACAGGGGAGAAACACGAGCCGTGTGCAAATCACTGCACAGATCAGCAGCAGGACCGTGAAACCCAGCTGAACGCGCCGTCACACCAACGCCAGCTAAAGAGCTTACTTGTTGCTTTGTCTATGAAGGAGATTGTGAAGCACATAAACACTTCGGCTCCAAAGAAGAAACATAATGTGAGATTGCACGCGTGGCTCCTTATATACCCCTGCGGGTGGGCGGAGTTTGTGATGCAAATTCCACAGACCCATGGTATTCTCATAGAATTGGCTCATTTTGTAGTACTCGAAGGTGATTGGGCTCTCAGGCAAGACTCCCATTCATCAGTCCATGACGTAATGTAGTAGTGACTGACTGTAAGGGAACACTAAATTATCAATTATTATCAATTAAATTATTAGCTAATTTGGAATCAAATGTTAGTTTGTAGTTATTAGAAAACTATTGGTATTGTATAATTGTTTTTTTTTTTTTTTTTTTCAAAATAGTGAGCACTTCAAATTGTGTAATAATTGTGAAACAGGAATGAGATTGTTACGGGTCTTTCTGTAATGGTTAAGGAATTTTTAGCAATGATCCATTTTTATTAGTTGGAAAAAATAATGTAGGCTTTTGCACCCTATGGGACGTTGAATTAAAATAAAAACAGTAAATCAAATATAGTTTGACATTATAGTTTATAGCTTTTTCTTTGAGTTTTTTTTTTTTTTACTCTATTGTATAGGATAGAAAATGGAGATACATGGGCCATGCATTCAGGGCATGAAAACTGCATTCCTGTTAGCAAACAGCTCTTATGCTGTATGTCATGAGCAGGTGCACTACCCAGTCTGCCACGGGTCAGAGCATTCTAGTAAATGCAAAGCTGCTTCTGACTGCTGCCCAAAAACGTTGCCCAGGGCCTCTGTTAAATTAGCATCTTTTAAGGACGTTTCACAAAGACGCCAGCCAAAGTTTCTATACATTCAACAGCACGAAGATTTTACTCAAGGAATCTCATTACTCTTAATCACACAAAGGTAAATGACACTATTCCAAGGATTGGAGGTCATAGCACTAATATCCTTTTACCATTACACAGAACTTTGAATAGCCTTGGCTAGGCCCCATCTGTAACGAAGGGCATCTAGAATGGGCACTAATTAAGGCCAATAATTTCTTTAAGTGGTGGGAGCAATCCATGCAATCTGCCAGCAGGTCAAACAGAGGTAGAGGAGGGCTTAGGGCCTGCTTTTTATTCAGGATGTGATCATTTTAAAAAGGAAAAGCTTTAATTGGTCCCATTGGTTTTCTGAATGGTTGCTTGTGTCTGCTTGTAGTAGTTTTAAAGACCAACTTTTGTTTTCTTGTTAAAAAGAGCCAATTTCATATATGAATGGTTGCATGTAATAGAGGTCTGCTACACGACCCGAGACCAACACAACCTGACAAACCGTCAGGTTTTAAGCCAGGTTCAGGTCAATTTTTTCTGGTGAAACTTTGCAATAAGGTCCCAATTAGTTAACATTAGTTAATGCATTACAACTAACAATAAGCAATATGTTTCTTACAGTATTTATTAATCTTTTTTAATGTCAGTTAATAAAAATTCAACTGTTCATTGTTAGTTTGTGTTATCTCAGGTCAATTAAATAATATTAAAAGATTAACTTTGGTTTTAAAAATGTATTACTAAATGTTGAATTTAACATTAAATACAATTCTAAATGCTTTAGAAGTTTTGTTTTGTTTTTTCCCCCATTGTTAATTCATGTTACATAATGTAGTTGGAACCTTATTGTAAAATGTTTTTCCATCAGGTTTATAATTTAAAAAAAAATAAAATGTTTATTGTTCATTACAATTTATGGTTTTACTATCGGGGTATAGTATAAGTGTTTGTGCAAAGCTCCTACTTCCAAGTTAGGAAGGATCCATTCAGATCAGAAAAAAATTAAATGGTCATTTTTATAATATATTATATTTTACATTTATTTCTGTATGCATTTTCTAACACTAATTGATGCATGGTATCTAACAAAAAAAATTGCGTAATGCTAACCTTTACATTTGATCACTCACCATCAGTTCTCCAGTTCACATTTCCGCATAATAAAAAAATCTACAAATCTATATAAAAAGCATACACAAGAAAGAAAGAAAGAAAGAAACAAACAAACAAAACAAGGATATTCAAATTTAGAATGAATCATTTATTTTAAAAGAAAATGTAAATTGAATCAATGGGTGTTAGCCCATCTTGACCAATACTGTTCCAATTTATTTAACTTCTGTTTTTAAGAAATTATTTTTGCGGGACTTCCTGATTATTTAGTAAGTTATTGAAGGTATTGAACTAGGTATTGAAAGAACTTATTATATGCATATCTTGCTGAGTGGGTATTCTAATATACATTGCTAACTGTACAGTTATATAGATACACTGTATAGCATGTTTCCACATGCAGTGCTGTTTGTGTCTGATTGGCAGCTGTATCTTGCGGAGTGCCAGAGTCTCCTGCTAATGGATCGTTCCACGGCTTCCAATACACGGTGGGCAGTAAAGTGCAGTATCAGTGTGAGGAGGGATACAGGCCCGACGCAAGCAGCCTGCTCACCGCCGTCTGCCTGGAGGATGGCACCTGGAGCAACGTGGCACAACCTTCCCGCTGTTTACGTGAGCAAATCAAGTCCTCTGTTTCTATGCCAACAGCATGTTAAAATCTACCGCCTCATTGAACCGCCGCAGTCAGCCGCTTTCTCGCTCGGCTCCCCCTCTGAGAGTATTGTAGGGCAGGTAATTGGCAAAATTAACAATAATGACTTGATTTTTTTGTGGTTTGGCAACTCAAACAAGACAAATGGTATGATGTGGCATCTCCCCCCTCTGACCTGAATTACCATTACCCCACAAAGCCGACTAAAGAGCCCACAGCCAAATAACCGTGTATTATGCATTCAGAGGTCATCATCCACATTAAGGAGAAAGGATGAGGCTTCTGCACCACTACATAACACTGTCAAGGTGTTCTTTCATTCAAAAGATTTCAGGTGATAGTATGACACATCCACGGCGTCTGAGACTAGCTGTATGCTATACAGAGCTTGAGATGTATCTTGTGTTTATAATTATCTGTGTGAGCTGAGGGATGTGAAACCTTTGTCATGTAGAACATGGAGAGGGAACATAATGCGAGAGAAAAAGGGAGGGAAAGATGTTTTGGTCTACTTAAGATCTAGTTTAGTATACCTGACCTAGCTTTTTTTTTTCCTCCCTCAAAATTAGATGCGCCCGTACCAAATTAAGCTTCCTTTGAATCTGAGCTATGCACTGTGCTGTTCAATCAAAGGACCATCTGTTCCATGCTGGCTCCAATATTGTTACTCTGAAACCTTATGTTTATACTTCAGTTTTCAACCACCTTTATATAAACACACATTCAAGACAAATCCACATCAATAACATTTTCAAATATTGAATGTGCTAACTAAATGAAACGAAAGCCAAGCCATTCCTAGGTTGACTTACAAAGAGCAAAAACTCTTTCAAAAGTTCTCTTTGTTTGAACAGTCCAACATACTTAACCACTACTAGTTACTACTAGTGGCATTTAGAACAACAGATAACCAGAAGTGTGTAATTCACAAACTATCTTTAACATATGACAGTAGTGGCATTTACATGGACACTAATGATCCGTTTGTAATCGGACTAGTTCAAATTGGAAATAAAAAAGTCCACATCAGATGTAACCACATCAGTCTGAAGGAGTTGGCCAAATCCGATTGAAATTTCATAAAATGGGGTTTAAACCTTTTCTAATTCGTTCAGTTGGACACTTAATCGATCAGAACGAATGTGTCAAACGAATACTGATAGGGGTTATGCGCAACAAACTTCTGTATTCTGTGAAACAGGTCTTATCGCCTCCGGTTTAGGTCTTTTGTATGTACTTTATTAAATATAGAGCTATTTTATAGAGCCTCCTTCAAAGGAGCAAGCAAAGATGAGCATAACCAATGTTCATCGCATATGCAGATTGATATCTAAAAGTTTTTTATTTTATTTTTTTAGATAAATTGCCAGATTACACACTGTTAAATGTACGTATTGGGTTTCAACTTACTTGAATATCTAATGATACAAATTTAAAAATAATAATAATAAAAATAATTTAAAACTTTAAAGCGGTTCAGATGTTGGCTTACATCTTACTAAGATGGGATTTTAGGACCAAGATGAACATCTTCAGACAGGCTGTGTTTTATTTTCAGACAGTTGAATATAACTTTCAAAAAAGTCCAGTACAAACGTTACTGGCACTAGTCAATGGCAACTGTCATAGTTGCTAGGAGACAAGAACAATCCTCCGTAAGCTAGACCGTCCCATTTAACAACACTTGGTCCGACCTTCCATACCTTCGAAGGCTGCAGCCTCTGAATTGGGACACAGCTATAGTGTCATAAATGACTACCTTGTCATTCTAAAATTCTCATTCCCCTTATCGTCTGTGATGTGTTGCAGGACAATGTCATCTCAGCAGTCCTTGCTTTCGGACTTTCATCCACAGACAGCTTGTTTTGGGCATGGGAAGGGGCGTTTTTACTGCTTGATGAATATAAGGAAGCACAGCACAAAGCTTAATGTGCTTGTCGTCTCCTAATCATGACCCGAAATAGATAAACATAAAGTCTGCTATTTAAAACAAAGAAAAGAAGCAATGGCTGGATGATTAGTATGATTAGTATGGTTAGTATGCGCCAACCGTGGGAAACTCGTGGATATTCGTGCAGTGAGTGCATGATTTGAAGCTTGTGACACACTATATTGCCAAAAGTATTGGGACACCCCTCACTTCCATGGCCACAGGTGTATAAAATCAAGCACCTAGGCATGCAGACTGCTTTTACAAACATTTGTGAAAGAAAGGGTTGCTCTCAGGAGCTCAGTGAATTCAAGCGTGGTACCGTGATAGGTTGCCACCTGTGCAATAAGTCTATAAGTCCACTCTCTGCAGAGTCCTGACCTCAACCCGATAGAACACCTTTGGGATGAATTAGAGCAGAGACTGCGTGTGTGCCTGACCTCACAAATGCGCTTCTTGAAGAATGGTCAAAAATTCCAATAAACACGCCTAAACCAATGTAACTTCCTGCATCTAAAGAATCAAAACTTTTTTTTTAGGTCATAAGAAACATAAATTCAGACAAGTGCATCCAAACTTTTCACTGGTATTGTTTATCTATCCCATAAATCCTGTAAGCTCTAGTTATTCCAGTTTCAGGGCCTTCAAGGTCATGGTTTTCCATTAATGCGTTCTTTGCCTTCTGTCCTGCAGCGGTTCAGTGCCCTAACATTGAGAGCATGCTCTCAGAACACATGGTGTGGCGTCTCATCTCGGGTTCGCTAAATGAGTTTGGTGCACGGATAATACTGAGCTGCTCCCCCGGCTACTATCTAGGGGGCAGGAGGACCATCAAGTGCTTAGCTAATGCAACATGGGAAGGGCTGGAGGAGAAGTCCACCTGCAAGAGTAAGAATGCTTTTACACAAACACATTTACAAAGATTTTTTTTTGTCCATTTTGGAACATGGCTGTATAAATCATCATCCACTTTAATTGTATGGAAAAAAGAAGCTCTGTCTATCATCTTTTGTGTTTCACAGAAGAAGGAAAACCACATGAAAGTGCATAATTGATTATAACATTTCCATTTTAGGCTGAACTATTCCTTTAAGCAGACCCCACAAAAAAGCACAATTGAATTCCAAATTCCACTCTTGGGATTTCACGAAAAAGATCAGTTTGTTAATTACCAAACAGCGTCCATTGTAAGCTAATGAAACAAATTCATTAGGGTAGCTAATATGTCTGAAATCTGGCCGCTCTCTGTGCCACATCTCGTTTATTTCTCCACTGATCCAAGCGTAATCCTCTGGATTTAGCAAGCGCATAAGACGCCATCCTCTGCTTAGTCGGTTCTGATCGTGGCCCGGTTTCCACTGCAGGGACAGGCTGTGTAAACAGTATCATGGTGATTAAGTCTTCGGTGAAAAATGCTTTAACTAATTCGAGGTCAGAGAGCAAACGTAAATATTCTAATCAGAGACAGCTTAATTTTTAATGTGTTTACGCACCACGGTGAGTAAGTTGTTAATGAAGGGAACAGATGCAAACAGCTGGGGCTTAAATTGTAATTTGACTTCTTAGTATGTCGTAAAAATAAATGTTTGTGGGTTGTAAGACTAGCCTATGCACCTAAAAAGTCATTAGTGCTGTTTGCTAAGGCAACCATCACTATTACTATTGCTCATACTCACAGTTATTGGATTTGAACAAACCCTAACCCTAAGTATGAATCTTCTCATGTAATTAATCCTGCACTGTCTGACATAAATAAAATCTCAAATTGTGTTTGTGATTGTTGAAGAGAGAGATTAAGTGATCAGAAACACTCAGAAACACCTTAGCAACTGTATACCGAATTATAACTCCCTAAAACCATGCTTATACATAGCCAATCGCTGCTCATATTTCCTTCAGAAAATGTAAGAATCTAGTTTATGTTGTCATTATGAATATAAAAGACGGTAACACTTTAAACAAGGTTATATATATATATATATATATATATATATATATATATATATATACACTCACCTAAAGGATTATTAGGAACACCTGTTCAATTTCTCATTAATGCAATTATCTAATCAACCAATCACATGGCAGTTGATTCAATGCATTTAGGGGTGTGGTCCTGGTCAAGACAATCTCCTGAACTCCAAACTGAATGTCAGAATGGGAAAGAAAGGTGATTTGAGCAATTTTGAGCGTGGCATGGTTGTTGGTGTCAGACGGGCCGGTCTGAGTATTTCACAATCTGCTCAGTTACTGGGATTTTCACGCACAACCATTTCTAGAGTTTACAAAGAATGGTGTGAAAAGGGAAAAACATCCAGTATGCGGCAGTCCTGTGGGCGAAAATGCCTTGTTGATGCTAGAGGTCAGAGGAGAATGGGCCGACTGATTCAAGCTGATAGAAGAGCAACTTTGACTGAAATAACCACTCGTTACAACCGAGGTATGCAGCAAAGCATTTGTGAAGCCACAACACGCACAACCTTGAGGCGGATGGGCTACAACAGCAGAAGACCCCACCGGGTACCACTCATCTCCACTACAAATAGGAAAAAGAGGCTACAATTTGCACGAGCTCACCAAAATTGGACAGTTGAAGACTGGAAAAATGTTGCCTGGTCTGATGAGTCTCTATTTCTGTTGAGACATTCAGATGGTAGAGTCAGAATTTGGCGTAAACAGAATGAGAACATGGAACCATCATGCCTTGTTACCACTGTGCAGGCTGGTGGTGGTGGTGTAATGGTGTGGGGGATGTTTTCTTGGCACACTTTAGGCCCCTTAGTGCCAATTGGGCATCGTTTAAATGCCACGGCCTACCTGAGCATTGTTTCTGACCATGTCCATCCCTTTATGACCACCATGTACCCATCCTCTGATGGCTACTTCCAGCAGGATAATGCACCATGTCACAAAGCTCGAATCATTTCAAATTGGTTTCTTGAACATGACAATGAGTTCACTGTACTAAAATGGCCCCCACAGTCACCAGATCTCAACCCAATAGAGCATCTTTGGGATGTGGTGGAACGGGAGCTTCGTGCCCTGGATGTGCATCCCACAAATCTCCATCAACTGCAAGATGCTATCCTATCAATATGGGCCAACATTTCTAAAGAATGCTTTCAGCACCTTGTTGAATCAATGCCACGTAGAATTAAGGCAGTTCTGAAGGCGAAAGGGGGTCAAACACAGTATTAGTATGGTGTTCCTAATAATCCTTTAGGTGAGTGTAGTGTCATAGTGTCAATATATTTCCTGAGAACTTCAACACTAATGTTATCCCATGCCATCTGCAACTGAAGCCAAAGGCTTTCCTTTGAATGTACAATAGATCTGTCCAGTTTTTTTCAACTTGCCCCAAATGTGTTCGATGGGGTTGAGGTCTGGACTTTTAGATGGCCAGTCCATCATTTTCAATGTTCCAGCAGATTTCTTCCATCGCAGGTAGTTAGAAGTGTAGAAGAATATTTCGGGTCATTGTTCTCTTGGAAAATAAATCCAGGCCCAATGACTCCCAGATGCCACCATAATTTTGGCCACCACTGTGTATATATATATATATATATTTTTTTTTTTTTTTCATTTAGTTACATTAGTTAAGATGAATTAGCAATAAACAATACTTCTACAGCAATTATAATTTTTTGTTGATTTCCACATTTACTAACACATTTTAAATGTCACATTTGTTAACATAAGTTAATGCACTTGGAACTGAACAAGCAATGAACATCTGTATTTTTATTAACTAACATTTACATTTTTTTTTATAAATGTTGCTCCTTGTTAGTTCATGTTAGTTAACACATTAACTAATGTTAACACATGAGACCTTATTGTAAAGTGTTACCCAAAAGACTGCTCATTTAAATTGCTTAAATACTTTAATTTCAAATATTTAGCTAACAGTTGTTTGAAGAGCATTCATTATGTTATGTCCTTGTATTAAATGAACAACTACATGGAATATTTATACTTCTAAAAATAAGTTTGTCACACTGTTGTGCTTTTTTTATTTTGTGTGTTCATCTTTGTCACATCGTTTCATCGTTTCTTTGTCTTCATCGTTTCAATCTTACATAAGCAACACAGATGTGTTTATGTAATGGTGCAAATGTCATGGTCAACAGAAGTACACTACCAGACACATTTACCCTTTATTACTAATGTTTTCTCACTTTGTACGGAGCCCCTAAAGGGACAAGGTGGTGGAAAAAAAAATATGAGATGGAGGAAAAGTTATTTGTCAATGCTTTTTCGGTTCTCTCGCAAATATTTTGCATTCCCCCCAGAAACTTTGTGCTCCATTGCAAAAACGTTTGCGTTCGCTCGCTAAGTGCTCAAAAGGTTTTGCGAGCGAATGCAAAGTTTATCGGGGAAACGCAAAGCATTTGCGAGAGCACGCAAAAGCATTGACTAATTATTTTTCCTCCCATCTCATATTTTTTTCCCACTACCATGTCCCTTTAGGGGCTCCGTACAATGTGAGAAAACATTAGTAATAACGAGTAAATGTGTCTGGTAGTGTACTTCTGTTGACCATGACATGTGCACCATTACATAAACTCATCTGTGTTGCTTTTACCCATTCCTGGTAGTCACTTTGAATAAGAGTGGCGTATTGTGTCCGTCATCATCAGTGTAACCTTTTTTGGATAAAATTTGTATTCAAGATATTGTACTGACTATTTCCTCCAGTCATTTCCTGTGGGGAGCTTCCATCCCATGCTAATGGGAAGAAGATGGGCACCCTTACTACCTATGGAGCCACAGCTATCTTCATGTGTAACACAGGGTACACTTTAGTGGGCTCACACGTGAGGGAGTGTCAGGCTAACGGTCTCTGGAGTGGAGTTGAGACCAAATGTCTGGGTAAGTAGCATCTTTCAGTGATGGACATCCTCTGTGATTGGACATTATTTATTACTGAGTTATTCAGTTATTCATGTGTAGAGAAAAGCAGATATGTTTACTGGAGGGAAAGACTGAGGTTTTCCTATATGCTATTATATTATGCTTGTTATAGTTTTTGTGCAGCCCTAAGAACAATATGATTTCTATAAGAAGAACATGTTCCTGGATCAACATCCTTTGTTCTTCACAGAGCAACATTCCCAAACTCACATAGTCTTGTCTAGGCAATATTGATTTATGACTTCTGTAGTGCTAGATAATACTGAAAAAAGGGAAAATCCTTGAACAGTGAGTGCAGCTAAACGGAGATATGCCACTGTCTGACGATCAGTGCTGACCTCTTAGACATATCACCTGCTGCTTGACCAAACAGCACAGAGGGCATTTCATCAAAATGTCAAGCAGTGACTGCCGGAGTGCTCTCTGGAAATAACCAGATGTGTCCGTGCTTCACGACCCCTGTAAAATTCGTAGTTTGAATTTGTGTTTGTTTAGTAACAAGATTTCATTTTCATGGGACGTTTGTTGATTTTGACCTCTTTAAATGTTTTTCAGCTGGTCATTGTGATTCTCCGGATCCAATTGTTAACGGCCACATCAGTGGTGATGGATCCAGTTATAGGGACACGGTCGTTTATCAGTGCAACCTGGGCTTTCGGCTCATAGGGACGTCAGTTCGTATCTGCCAACAAGACCACAGGTGGTCAGGGCAAGCGCCTGTGTGTGTTCGTAAGTTACTTTTTTTTTTTTACGAATCACTTTTATAAGAGGTCGGTCTGTATATTGATTAAATTTTTTGTCAATTAATTAAAAATTTTTGTCAAGTCAAATTTTCACAATACACATTGTTGCAAAGCAGCTTTACAGTTTAATGATATCTTAATATCTTCATGCCTTATAGTCACATTTAGCAGTTTAGAATTGGGTAATAATATAGTTTACATCTTGTGACGATACAAGCAATTCATTATTATATTTATATATAATATCAGTTATATATACAGTATATACATGCAAATATATATTTTTTTAAATATATACATGCATGTGTGTGTATTTATATATACATAATAATTATACACAGTACTCACACATATATTATGTAAACACAAACTTTTATTTTAGATGTGATTAATCACGATTAATTTTTCCCCAGCACTACCATATATATATATATATACCGATCAGGCATAACATTATGTACTAATATTGTGTTGGTCCCCATTTTGCTGCCAAAACAGCCCTGACCTGTCGAGGCATGGACTCCACTAGACCCCTGAAGGTGTGCTGTGGTATCTGGCACCAAGATGTTAGCAACAGATCCTTTAAGTCGCACACGCACCTGGCCATCCACGTGATGTAAAAGAAAACGTGATTCATCAGACCCGGCCACCTTCTTCCATTGCTACGTGGTCCAGTTCTGATGCTCAAGTGCCAACTGTTGGGGCTTTCGGCGGTGGACAGGGGTCAGCATGGGCACCCTGACTGGTCTGCAGCTATGCAGCCCCATACGCAACAAACTGCGATGCACTGTGTATTCTGACACCTTTCTATCAGAACCAGCATTAACATCTTGAGCAATTTGAGCTACAGTAGCTCGTCTGTTTGATCGTACCACACGAGCCAGCCTTCGCTCCCCATGAGCCTTCGCCACACATGACCCTGTCGCCAGTTCACCACTGTTCCTTCCTTGGACCACTTTTGATAGACACTGACCACTGCAGACCGGGAACATCCCACAAGAGCTGCAGTTTTGGAGATGCTCTGACCCAGTCGTCTAGCCATCACAATTTGGCCCTTGTCAGACTCGCTCAAATCCTTACACTTGCCCATTTTTACTGCTTCTAGCATATCAACTTTGAGGACAAAATGTTCACTTGCTGCCTAATATACCCCACCCACTAACAGTGTTATTCACTTCACCTGTCAGTGGTCTTAATGTTATGCTTGATTGGTGTATAATATACAGCATATCTAACTTTATATAAAGAGTTGTGTGATAACACAGTTCTACTGTATTCATTTAACAAATATGCCTTGTATAGTTAATCAAATTATATTTTAATATATATTTTAATATAATTTAAAAATGTATTGAAATATCTTCTAATTAAAAAAATAATACTAAATGTTAAATAAAAAGGATTTTATTATTTTTTTTATTCAAGAGAAACTTTGTGTACAGAGTTTTGTTAGTACAATCATCCACAACCTCTAATAAGAAGACTAGAAAATAGCTTAGTAGAGAACATGGAAGTTGAAAGAAAATATTCAGTGGTTGAAAATTGCTAAAATAAGTTTTACTATGTAACAAATGCAAATCTGAACATATTATAAAGAATGCATGACATGCCATCTCCGGAAGAGCATGAGACGGAAAAACAATATTGCACAAGGTTTAAAACATTTAAATGGACATATCAAATAGTAGAAAATGTGTATGATGTAGTATTTTAGGTAATATTACTCTTGTGAAATCTCTGATTTCTGAGACGTGCAATGCTGCAATTTGATTTGCGATTGCACTCTTTTACACTCATTCGTGTATCATATCAAAGTTTTTAGATAGGCTTTAACTCTTTTAAAGTCCTAGTTTCTGATAGACGTATAGAGATGCAATGCGGCTGTTAGATTTGCAATCGTGCTCTGCTCATTTCATTCATAGTTTACACTCATTCATTTCACACACTCATTATTGCGTAGTGATATAATATCATGCTATGCTATCCCCGACTCACCTAGCAAACACGAGGAATGAATAAGTATGCTGAATATTTTTCCTATTATTAGGTAGAATTCATTATTAATTTTGAAGCCACTATCTGTGCCTTTCCGAATAAGGTATTCGGCTTTAGGCACATCCCTAGTATGTATGCAGGTAAAGTAGGATGTACTATATATATACAACTTTTAATATATTGATGGGCAATAATATAGTTTACAATTTTTCAACAATATAACAACCAAGCAGTTGAGATTTGTTATTACCGCTTAATGTGAGTGTAATGTATGTATGCAGGTAAGGTTGTATATACTTATTAGGTAGTAGTTGTAGAATTCATTATTAATTACTTATTTAATTTAAGGTATTAATTTGTTATCTGTTGATATTGATTATTCAGCAAGGTATTACATTATTTGCAGAAGAAAGCATTATTAAAAAAAGTTTTGTTTTTTTTTACAAAAAAATCATCCAGGCTAGGGGTCATGATTATTTATTTATTTATTTTTTTGTTATTTTTGTACTTAATATTTTAATTACAATAATTTTCAATTGACAACTTTCCAACAAAAAAAATGTGTATAATGTAACTTCAACATATGCACAAGCCCTATCAGCAGCTTCAAAAAGGAAATAATGGATCATTCTTCTTTTCTTAACAGCCATAACCTGCGGCCATCCTGGAAACCCTGCAAACGGTCGGACAAATGGCAGCGAGTTTAATCTTAACGACGTGGTCAACTTCACCTGCAACACAGGGTATTTGTTGCACGGAGCATCCAGAGCGCAGTGTCGCATGAACGGACAGTGGAGCAACCCTCTTCCTGTGTGCAAGGGTATGAACTTTTCAAGAAACTGGATTTTACTGTATATCAAATGTTTTCAGGCAGCCTGTCCCTTGTTGAGAATCACAACGGAGACACAGCCTTGAACACCATCTTGTTATGCGAGAAGCTCCTTAGTAAGGCTGTTTAACACCCACAGCTCATGGGCTTAGCTTTAACAGAGCGAAACCAGCATCTGTGCTCAGCAGTCTGAGTCAGCCAGTGAATGACAAGAAGCAATGTGCAAATAATTCTCTGTGTGTCATTTCCCATCTTGAAGTGTTGATTTGAAAGTCAAATGGGTCTGCAGCAACCCGTGTGACATTGTGGGATGCTTTCTGACATTAAGTAGGAGTAACCGTGCACATCTTGTCACTTTAATGATTAATTAATGTGCGAAGGAAGTTGTTGATGGTGGCCTGGTGAAATTGAATCGTGACGGCAAATGGAGGCAGGTCAACGCATCTAAGATGGACAATTCCCCACTGGCACAAGCGGAGTCCAGGGACAAAGCACTCAGCAAAAAGAAAAGCTGACGTGCCTCTGAGCAGATGCATTGTTCCATAAAAGTCCAAAATTGGGTTGATCTTGCTTTGTCTTTTTGACAGTATTTTGCTTTGTTATGGTCCAGTTTAATAGCTTAATAGTTAAAAATACCGGATATTATTTTTTACTAGTGGGTGCAGGACACTATAGTTCATTTATGTAAGTGAGGATAGCAAAATAAAGTAAACTGTGACATATTATACCCAAAAATTCTTCATACAGTGGACTACGAGTAAAATTTATAAAAGTTTGGGGCCAAAATTATTCAGACACTTTGACCTGACCATGTTTTGCTTAAGTGTTTTCTCTTTAATTGCTAATACGACCTTTTACACCACAGACTGAACAAAATTAAGCATTGCTTAGTAATTGGTTGAACAAAATTGGTATTATCTAATTGTGTACTTAAATGTAACAGCTGATTGGTTGATTGTAATCAATTACATACCTTTCTATCAAAGTTATTTGAAATTATCAATATGAATTTGTTCTGACACAGTTTAACTCTTAATCAGGGGCTTGCAGTCTATATAAGCTACAATAAGCTATATAAGCTAAATTACTATAAAATTCCCTTGTTTGAGATGTACCATAAAGCTTACATGATAAGATGTTAGTAATACATATGTAACTCTCCATCATTAATTTTTTTGCCAAATGACTGTAATTTACTTAAAATCTGCCACTCAGAGTTCTGGGTAAGCGGATCCACAGCCGCTTTTTTGGTGCCTATGCTCTGTTGTTATGTATCGCCATCATTGTCCCGCGTTCTCATTGGTTTGCTGGCATGTGAAGGATTTCATGTGCAGGGAAAGCTGTCTGCGAAAAAAATTTACTGTTGCTACCAGACGAAAAATCACATTGTATTTGATACAAAACTAAATAGACTAAATCAAGTGAAAAAAAGACATAACTGAAACTATTTTCATAGTATTTGTTTTTTTTCCATAAGGAACTTTATTTTTAACGAAAACGTATAAACTGTTAAAGACAGACCTACTGTAAGTAGACCTGTAAACTATCCGAGGCTTTCAATCGATAGTCTATGCATTTGTTAAAGTCATCAATTGGCATTATTTCAACATATTTTAAAACAGTACTTATATTTTGCATTATACTTACATTTATTGTAATTATATTTTATTTCTATTTTATTTATAATAGGTTACTAATATTGATTATTTTATACTTATTTTTAACTAAAAAACACTTCTGGCATAAATTTAAATTGACGGCTGCTATGGTGTTTCTTATTTGTTGTCTCTGATATAGATGCGTGTCCTCAGCCGATGCGCCATACTGTTTAAAGGTGAACTATGTAGTTTCTGTGACATTAGTGCCACTTATGAATTACAAAAATACAGAAAATGTTGTCCTTTTTGCGCGTTGCGCCTGACTCAGGGTGTTCTTTCACTAGGCGCTCTGAACCGTGCCGGAGCATGGAACAGCTGTGCGCTACTGTCATCATTACGACAGCAAACTATTACTACTTGGATACACTTTTCAGGCAGGCCCGCGGGGGAGTGGGGAGGGTGGTCAATCGCGCTCGGGCACGGTGCAAGGCAACCGCTGTGTTGCTATGTGTCATGAGAGTAAGCAAATAACCAACTAACACTCTGTATAACCCATCTAACGTATCTGCACCAGGTGCATTTTTGACATAATGGGCACCCAGCATACCCGGTTAAGAAAGACACCGCTAGCCACTGATATATATATATATATATATATATATATATATATATATATATATATAATAGACATATAATAGAAATTGCCATATCCAATTGTTAAAAAAGTAGGCATACACAAGTGAAAAAGGTAGTGTAGAATTGTCCATGTCAAATATTAGTAGAGTATTAGTAGACTGCCGCCTTAATATCTGCTAACACTCTCTTTTGATGGTCCCCCAAAAGACATTCTACTTGTTAACGTATTCTACTAACCCTAACCCTACCTCTAACATTTTACTAATTCTCAACTAATACTGAGAGTTAGTTGACATTTAGGTGCAATGTTACTTATAGTCAACAGATTGTCTAATGGGGACAATCCAAATTAAGTGTAACCACAATGGTAGAAAAGGTAGAACTGTCATATACAATTACACAAAGGATAGAACTCTTAATAAACACACTTTTAATATAGAATTGCAAAAATAATTGACACACATGAGAAATGTAGCATTGCCATATGAAATTTAAAAATGTTGAATTGACATAAAAAACATAGTATTATCATAATATACAATTGTAAAAAAGTGTAGTTGTCACAAACAGTAAGAATTAATTGTCACAAGCTATTTTTATTGTTTTCTAGCTGTCAACTATGTGACAATTATAAGCCTTATTATTACACTGAGCCGTGTCCCTCTGATAAGACTTTTTTTTCCAAGAGCCACCCAGATCAAACCATGACGTCTCAAAAGTAAAACGACACACCAATAACAGGTGCCAATTATCAACTTTTTAGCTGCTTGTCCGCCTACTTTTCCTCTCCCAGGGGGCTTAATTGAGTGCCGAGACATTGACAGCTGCCACCAAGGCAAGACAGTCTGGTTTGTTTCCCCTGGACATGGCCTCAACTTCCGTCTTTTTTCTTTCTTTTTTTTTAATTGCGAAGGGCAGTAACTGAATTTGTAACTGCATGGCCAACACAGCATGCAAGCCAAGAACAGCATGTACCCGGGTTCGAGTGCAGAAAAATGTAATATGACCGCATCTGTCAAAATCTGTCAAGACAGTCTAGAAAGAATCAGCTTCATGTGTAAAATAACATTGCCTGCGTGAACAGATATGTCAACTTTAGATTAGAATGCACTCACAATGTGTTCAGGTATGCATTGGAAAAACAAAAGACCCTTGACTGTTGATGAAGTGCACAGATAAAAGGCAAAGAAAGTTCTGAAGGAGCACAATTCACCCTGCTATAATCCATATCTTAAAAAAGAAAGTGTGGTTTGCGGTTTGTAGTTGATTGAAATTGCTCCAGAGGCTGCACCAGCGCTCCTACTGTTCAGCCTCCTCCATTGATTTCTTCTGTCTTTCCTCACTCTTGCTTCTCTGTCAGACATTAAGCATCTGGCTGTTTTTATCTTGCAGTGGTAAACTGCTCTGATCCAGGCTTTGTGGAGAATGCCATTCGTCACTCTCAGCAGCGCTACTCAGAGAGCTTCAACTACAGAAACACCGTGATGTATCACTGCAAGAGGGGCTTCTATCTGCTTGGCTCCTCCGTCCTCACCTGTCGGTCAAATGGCTTCTGGGACAGATCACTTCCTAAGTGCCTTTGTGAGTGATGGTCTGGTGTTTGGTCCAATACACGCTTGTCTAGAGAAGGATACATTCTTGAAAATGGCATTGCTGCCGTATACATGTGATGTAAATGCTACAAAAAAAAAAAATCTAAATTATAATTTTGTTTCGTTTCCAGTAATATCAAGCTTTTTTTCAGGATATTACTGGAAACTAAACAAAATTCGAATTTAGATTTTTTTTGTAGCATTCCATCACATGTATCCTGCAGCAATTTATATATTTGCCAATGGGATAAGAAAGATAAACCTGATATATGTTCTCTAAAAATAAGTATAATTATACACAATTTATTTAGATATTTTTTACTGAATAGAAAAAGACAAATTAAGATTTTTTTTTCATTGCAGTTTTAATATTTTAAATTCAGAGAGGGCTGACAGTGTGCTGTGCTTTACAATGCTAAAAGTAACAGCAAACTGTTTAACTGTCAGACGCTAAAGTCATCTTTGAGAAGTTGCATCTCTAAATTCATCTACTTAAAAGCTCTACTACAACCACTTTTGTAACAAAGACATGACTTTTGTGAACAAGACAATTACTGCACTGTCAAAATGTTCTCGAAATCGCTGGTCAAATGTACAAATGCAGACAGACGTCTTTTGCCATTGTTTTGCATCTCATGCTGCTAGCATTGTATTTTTAAGTGTATTTTTTAACTTGACACATTGTATTTTTAAGTGTATTTTTAACTTGACACATTGTATTTTAAATTATTTTAAAGTTAAAAATAATTCAACTTTTAAAAGCACATCTCACGACTCCTGGGCTATGTTCCATTTTGTTGTTCTCCATATAGCTTTTAGAACGCACGCATACAACCTATGTTATTGCCTCTTAGGAAACACATCTGATTGGTGTCTGGACATGACTTTGTTTGGAATAGCACAATACCCTACTAAATTGACTCTTTTTCTGCAGTATATAGTTTGTACACGATGCACTGTATGCATGGATCACCCAGTCGTCTGACCAACTACATTTGCCAAATTTAACAGTATACAGCACAGATTACTGCACTGCATGGAATACTGTTTCCTACAATGCAGTGTGGTGGACTTGACCATTATTTTCCAGTGTGATGGATAAATCAGAATTAATATCAGCTGTTATTTTCAAAAACATCTCCTTCTTGACTATTTGATCAGACTGCCAAATGTCATTTTTAAACAAAAAAGGAATATAAATGCAAATCAACCTTATGTTTTTCCAAGGTGCTAACTGGAAACCACTTGCTGAATTAAACAGGCAACAAAGGTTAGGTCATGTGACAACAGTGTAGCTTATGCCAGCTGTTTCTATGATAATTGTAAAAACGAAAACACTGCATAGACGTACCACATCCATTTTGAGGCAATGCAGTACCGTTAGAACTTTTTCTTTTAATGATATGCAAAAGAACATTGAAGTTTTTATCTGAGATGTTACATTCTCTTCCTGCTGCCCCCCATAGCAATATCCTGTGGTGATCCCGGCACACCGCCGTTTGCTCTCATGTCGGGCCAGAAGTTCACCAACAGAGCCGTGGTCCATTACTCCTGCAGCCAGGGCCGAACTCTGGTGGGGAACGCCACGCGCCAGTGTCTGGAGGATGGTCGGTGGAGCGGCTCGCCGCCCTACTGCTCAGGTACACACATCAGCAGGTGGCAGAGCCTCAGGGCGGGAAAATGCAGAGCAGCCCGCCAGCTGATCTTTAAGCCCCTGTCTGAGCAGCTCAGCTCACTTCAGACTTGAGTATCTGTCTGATTCCCGAGAGATCTTAAAGTTTAAACTAGTAACTGCTGTTGACATCAGCGCCGACAAAGTCCAGATGATATGTACATCATGCAGCTCTCTTACATTGTATGTTTACGTGATGCTTTTATAAAATAATAACGTAAACCAGACTGCCCTAAACTAGAGCATAGAAGTAGGGTTCCAGAAGTACACGCTTTCATTTTGTCCATAGAGAAATTGATTTCAGTTAAATTTTAGCAATCTCATGAGATTGATTTGTAGCTACAAAAGCATACTTCAAATCATGTTTTCAAAGTCAGTCTCCCTACACTTTCCAACAACTTATATATTTGTATATATCTGAAAATTTTGCAATAAACTATTTCTATAAAATAAGTCAACAGTCTTACATTCTGCCATCATTTTTATTTTCATTTGCAATACTTCATGGCATGAGTCTTGAATGATTTTAAAGTTAATTGCAATCAAATGATAATGTAATGTTTTGTTGTTGTTTTTCCTCAAGCCCCATTCACACCACCAGCGACTTTGTTGCTGCATGTCGCTAGTGTCTGTACTGTGAAGTCGCTTGTGGGCGTTTCCAGTGCTGTCACTCTATTGATATTGGTAGACTGCACATCTGGCCATATCTTAAGAAAATGCAATCACAAATGATATATAAAACTAAGACATCATTCTAATTTGACTAGGAATTAGACTTAAAATAATTAAAAGTAGTATTCTGCTGTTGGATAATGTTGTGATATAAACTACAGCCGTGCTCAGTGCATTAAATCATTAACCAGATTAACGATTGATCAATCAACAAATTAAACTCAAAATGACTAAAACATCATTTGAATTTGACAAATAATAAATTTCTTGTCCCTAATAATAAACAATGCAGGATAAACCTTAATATGAACTGCAGCAGTGCTAAACTGCTCACTGCATCATATAATTAACAACACAAACTATCAATGTATGAATCAAACTCACTAAGACTGCCGACGGTTTCTTTTCCACGCATCATTTTATTATATAAATGAATGTGGTCACAGTCAAATCATATAAAAACAGTGAAATCGCTCTGGAACTCAGTCCCGTCTTACCTGCACTCAAAACGATGACGTGAGCTCCACTGACTGTCTTCACTCCTATTGGTTGTCGAAATTTGCTGCTCATTTGCATAAAGTTGACATTTCTGAACTTTTGTCGCTTGTCTCCCGTCACTTAATACGCCTACATTCTGTCATCACCGGTCACTGTCGCTTGTGTCGCCGGAAGTTGCCACCCCTTCATTGAAAATGAATGGGATCATGTCGCTTTGTCACTGCATGTCGCTGCCAGTGTGAATGGGGCTTCAGAGTTGGTTAGTTTGCTTCATGACTTTTTATGAATAATTGTTTGAAATCCCTGTGGAGAAAATGAATGGAAAACCATTTCTGGAACTGAGGCCGCTGAGAAAGTGTGCATCAATGAGAGTCATGTCTTTGTCTAAATTTCAGGTGATAATCCGGGATTCTGTGGCGATCCAGGAATTCCTCCTCATGGTTCTCGTCTTGGTGAAGAGTTCAGGCATAAAAGCCTTCTACGGTTCATGTGTGAAGCAGGCTACACGCTGATCGGATCTTCCGAGCGCACCTGTCTGCATAATGGGTCCTGGAGCGGTACCCAACCCGTGTGTGAAGGTTAGGGTCATATATACCTGTAGAGAAACACACAAGGTGAAATTCAACAGTATTTTGCTTTGCACTTGAGCTTAATATGATCAGAAAGGCAAACGTTCCTCCGAGCAAACTGTGATCCAGCACAAGCAATGTCCTAATGAGAACAATGTATGCTTGAGAGACTAGAGGTTTTTAGTTTGTGCCTTTAAAAAGGTTTAAATATATTCTAAGAAAAAAAAAAGCAGGCTTAAATTACAACGTGTTCTCTTTGTTTCTGAACCTCTCTTAACCTGCTCTGCTCACTCTTTTCCTGAATTGTACACTATAATTAGTGTAAAATTGATCTTTTGATGCTAACCGGCCTAAAATCTGTAATTGCCAGTTAACTCAATGACTCTGGTTAGTGGAGCTGCACAAAAGGCCCTGTCATTAGCATTGTGCATAATGATACATTGCTCTAATAAGGATTTGTGAATAGACCACTCTAGCTAACTGGTAAATGGAAATACTGGACGTTTTGATGGGATTCAGAGTCTGGGAGTCTAACTTGTTAAAAAAGTACAATTGGTTTCCTTATTAAAATAAAACAGATGGTTTTAAAATCAATAAAGTAGTTTATTCTTTGAAGGTCCTAGACAATCCATTGAAATATGAAATTAATGTTGTAGATGGCAGTTATCGCTACTGTGAATAATTTCGCATTCAGTCTTATTCTAGTATAATTGATAATGACTGAAACTCAAACATACATGAATGCAAAATAGACTATGGTGACCTTTTACTTTTGTGTTTTTCCTAGTTAAACTATTTTTTTTTTAGTTCAATTCACAACTAAATTTAACTGAAAATAATTTAGTGGATTTTTTTATGCTAATCCTCAGAGTTTGTACTTGCCCCAACAATTAGGCAACACGTACAAATGTATGAATTTGTTTGCAGTATATGTTTTGAGAGGGAATTGTACATATTCATATTCTGTGTACACTGTAAAAAAATTATATGATCAATAAGACAACATATGGTTTTACATTGATTTAACTCATCAAAATAAGTAATTTTCAACTTTTTTATATAAATTATACAAGATTCAATTCATTTAAGTCAGTTTAATGTAATTTAAGTTGAAATTACTTAAACATTCAAGTTGATTGTACTTAAAAATTTAAGGCAGCAACTTTTTCTACAGTGTAGTTTTCTTACAATTTTGCAGTCCCTGTATGTGTGTGATAAATTAAATATCACCCACTCTTGTCTGACACTGTTAGCAAATGTTCATAGTTTTTCATATATTAGTTATATTTAGTTTAGATATATAGTTAATGAAAATTATGATTAACCCACAACATTCACCAATTTAATTGCAGAGCCCCATTGTATATCACAATTTGTAATTTTGTTATTCTCAGATGAAAACAAATAATAGCGCTCAGCAAATAAACCTCCTGGAAGCTGAAATTTAGAACACTCTAAAATATTTATACCATATTTTTAGAGGACAATAACGATGTCCCCAGTAGCTACTCAGTGTGTTTTATCACTAATTTATTTGTTTGTTTTCTGCTACAGACAGTATGACAGGATTGTGTACAAGAGATCCATAAAATATATTATTTAGGGCACATTCATAATTGAATAAGAGCTTTAGCACATAGCCTAGCTGAGATTGAGCGGGGTCAACTCAACTCAATGGTGGGCTTTTGTACAGTTGTTGGGATTACAAACAATACTTTATAGATGCTGGACAGTAAACACAAGTGTCTTACCACTTACAAATAATGACTTAAAGTTTGAAAATATATATATATATATGTTTACAGCAGACCTCCACTGGGATCTCATTAACTCTTAATTGGTCCAGTTTTTCTCTGTTTACTTAAGTTGTATGCTGTTTAATCTAAGAGGATATAAGGGCCAAATTACAGCTACAAATTTTAATGATAATAAAGATTAAGTGAGTCTTGTATGTCTCCAACTCTTCAAACAACAGTTCTGCTGATTAAAATAACACTTGGAAGGGTAATTATAAGTTTTTAGTATCATAATAATTTCTTAACTGTAATTTAACCAACAACCAGTTGATCTTGTGATCTTGAATATGCTCTTGGAGCAAAAAACCCTGTTATTAGCATATGTGCATCTCTTTAGATTATAATGAATCTAAACAGTTTACTGCTATAAGTACTAACTAAAAAAAATGGAGTAATTGGAGTAAGAACTAAGTTGATCTGCCATACCAACCATACCATCTACCATACCAATGCAGCCCTGAAGTGTCAGCAGAGACCGTGTCAACTAGACTCTCCCCTGTGAAAGCCTCCTTCACTTCACTTTCCCTCTGTACAGATAAAAAAAAATGATCGGAAATGACTAAAAACGCTGTATTATGCATGCCGGACAGGTAATTTGGCGGTCATTTTGTAGAGAAAAGCTACGTGCCTGCACACATACGTATTCACATACGTTCAAACTTACTATATAAATGAAGGTAACTTGACCAACAACACTCTGGGCTGCAAAATAAAGTAATCAATATCATAATGATCAATGCAATTTAACCAACACCCAGTTTTCTATTTATTTATTCACAAAATGCTGTTGAAATTATTACTCTAGAAAATGTCCTTGATGCATATAAACACTTTTAATTTCTTGTTCCTTGTTTCCCCAATTCAATGAAAATGAATAATTTATTTAATAAATAATTTATTGGCTTTTGCACGCAAGTCGTCATAATATAGAAAAGCACTGGTGAAAATGTTGACCAATTTAAGGTTGTCATCTCTGTGCTATTAGAATCCAAACTCTAATTAACCACATTGGAGTGTATCATCTGTACTGCCCTTATCTGAAAACGCCACTTCAAAGTACGAGCAAAAAAAAACTAAATCGTCAAAAGCTCAAACTAATTGGAATTGGAAGTTCATTTACCTTGCCAACAACACTCTGCAGGCTGTAAAACATGGAGCTTGTGGTGTAATTTGAAGCGTTTTACTTGTGGTGCTATCCCTTATATATGTTTTACAGAAGCACTTCTCTCTCGACTGCCGTTTTATGTCCCGTCGGGCTGCAGTCTTTTTACTCCTAACATATTGGAGTTCTCTCTTTAACTTCTTTGGTCTTTGATTGCCTTCCCAGCTGTATCCTGTGGAAACCCTGGCACCCCAGCCTACGCCAAAATCATCTTCAGCGACGGGATGCTGTTTTCTAACTCGATGACGTATGCCTGCTGGGAGGGCTACAAGACCTCTGGCCTCACTACTCGCCATTGCACCACCAATGGCACCTGGACTGGCTCAGCACCAGATTGCATTGGTCAGAACAGAAATCTTAACTCTCTTTAATCACAGCTAAATATTTTACCCTGATTTTGTAATTATACAAGTACTGATAGTGGATAGTTCTGCCACAAGTCATGTGATCCACCACTATTAACAAAGATTAAACTCGTCATATAATGTTTCACTTCTTATGTTGAAGAAGGGGGGAGGGGAGCGACAACAGGATAAATCTTTCCATAAAGCACTTTTAGCTGTATGATATAGATTTTATGTAATAGCCTGTTGCGGGAAAATATACAGTCGGGTCCAAAAGTCTGATACCACATTGAAAATCTAGGTTGTAGAAAACAATTTAAACCTTGATAAAGCAACAAACGTTTCAGACATTTTTTTCAAAATGAACACAAGACTCAAGATTCTGCACATGTTTCTGCACATGTTAATTCTTTTCTGTGAAAGGTCAGATGTTTTTGACTCCATTTAGGCACAAGATGCACTTTGGAAAATCATACTAGATATGATTATCAGGTTTTATACAAACTTGTGGAGCTTGAGTACTGCTGTCATTAAAGCAAAATGTGGAAAAAAATCAATAGCTTGTTTTCAGACACGTGATTCTGATGACGCACAAAATTCAGATGGAGGGCAGGAAGTGAAAAGCAGAATGGACTAGATGGAGGAAAATCTGTACTGTCCTGGTTTAGAAAGGTATAAACAGAAAATCACAACATGTGTTGGACGTGATCCGTATGTTATGAAGAGGACTGATTTTTCTACTGAATTTAAAGACTTGCCTGCCATCGAGGCGGTACATATAGAGAATGTGAAGCTGCCGTCACGCCGTGTTGAGTTCTGGGTCTGGTTTGTTTATATTGCGCTGCCTTTCTGCTAGTGAGTTTAGGCTATTTTGATTTTCTGTCATGATTGTGAAAAATGTCGCCATTGTAGGCCATTCATGCTGAATCGAGTATTGCCATAAGAACTCACATCATCATTCAGGGAGAAAACTGGACAGTGTCCAGTTTTCACCTTTTCTACATGTAAAAACACTACAGAAAGCAGGCTGAAGAGGTGACGGGAAGACGCCGGATAGCAAATCTAGTAATAATGTCACTGATTAAACCCTATCACTCAATAAAATAATCACATTGCTAAATGTGTTTTTGAAAGTTTTATATTTTGTTTGGTTTAATAATTAGCAGTACATTTGCGAGTATGCCTCTCACTCGGCTTATGAATTAGCATAACTAGCACGCAGCCACTTAAAAACTGTTCACAAGCTTCTAGGGATTTAATTTTGGTTGTCATTTGTTGAAATAAATACAAAAAAAAATGCGACGTGGCCATATGGGAAAGTGAATATTTACAATGACAACAATAAAACTTAATTCCATGAAGAATGTAAATATTATGCCAAGTCAAAAACAAATCAAAAAGTAAGCAGGTATACATATTAATTTTAGTATCTGCAGACGCAAAATGCACTCGTTCGTCGTCTGAGTTGAAATCTTCCTCAGAGGAAAAGGTGAATTCTTCCTCGCTGTCCTGAATCATCTGAAGGGCCTCTTTACCAGAGTAGCGTGCCATCCTCAAAACACGATGAACGTTGTGAATCTGATGTATAAACTTCGTGTTTTTATGGCATTGATCGGGAGGCGTGTGCGATGCAAATGACTCACCCAAACTATTTACCATGTGAATGGCTCCGGGGGCGTGGCGATCTCTGCTCATTAGAGATAATGAAGTGTGATGGGAAAGACTGTACCTCACCTTGGTTTCAAATGGATTACATTAACTGAGAATATTTGTTTTTTATTTGACTTAACTCATTTAAAAGTAGACATTCCAACCATTATGTAGACATATTTCTCATGCCTGCAAAATATTTGCTGAGTTACAGTTCATTTTCAAACGCATTTTCAAAAAGCACAAAGTTTTGTTTTTGTTGTGAGTGTACACAAATAAAAGAAGAAACTTAAACTTTTTGAATGATGTAAAACACCTGACAATATGACCAAAATTGTAGTATTTTAATTCTCTTTTGCACTGATATAAAAAAAAGCGAGTTGATCGCGCCGGCACGATGGCCGACTCGAGGGGGTTAAAGGCAACTTTTAAAGTAAAAAAATGATGAAAGTTACGCAAACGATAAAAGCCCCTTGTGTTTTCTCGGTTTGATCAATTAGAGCAATCATAAACGACGCAAAACGGCATTTTGAGTTGGTGATAGTGCTTCCTATGTAGAAAATTGCTTCCTGCCCTCCATCTGCATTTTGTGCCACAGCAAAGCAGTGACATGACATCATCTGTAAACAAGCTATACTAAGGCATTCTGACATGTCATGTTAATTTTTCACTTGAATTGTTAATCTGATAATATAGTTTGAAAGAAAAATACAACTTTTTAAAATAAAAAAATAAATAAAAAATAAATGAGAAAAATGCAAATTAGCATTTTCACATGTTGACTTTTGCTCCCAAATTTGAAATTACACAAAGGTGAAAAATTAAGATAATGTGAACACAAATGTTACCCAAAAGTCATGGAAAACTTTGAATATACTGTGCATTCAGAAAGTACAGCTTTTTGCCAAATATATTGTCTTGAGTGGGTGATATATCATAGGGGTGTGACGAGACAGTTAGCTCACGAGACGACATGAGACACGAGATTGGGACGAGATTTTTGCACAGTATTTTTAAGAAATCCTCAATGACATAATTCATGACTGGAAATATAGTCTGCCGGAGCATTTTTAAATGTTTTAACTCATCATCTTAATGAATGTCATTTCAGTTCTACTTTCTGAGTATGAATTATCAAAAGCATTGAAAGACAACAATATACAAGCACTGTAACAAACAAACTCAACTGACAGACTTCTCCCCTGACATTTGTCTCTTCAGACCTTACTGTACATGAATTATGAGCTTCCAGAACTTCTGATTGAGGCTGTGTGTGACCTCCTAATTTAACTCCTTTCCACAAATTGAAATAAGAACAGTATAAATAACAAAAAAAATAACAGTTTTTTTCCTAGTCTTATTATGTGCAAACAATACGAGCAACTATAATCAAAGTACTCTCTCAATATTCAAAGTGCAAACAAAGACCAAAACAGAGACCAGAGCTAAGAGGTGGTTACAACTACACAGCCCAGTCTAAGATAGCTTTGATATTGGGACTGGGAGACAGGCTATATATAAAAACTGAAATTTCTATATAACTTGCACATTAGGTAGTTTTCATAAACACCTGCCTCCATAAAAAATGTATTATAAGTAAGTAAATGTATAAGTAAATAAGCTCATCTCTAGTTTTTTTTTTTATGGCTAACTAACAAACTGTGAACATTGGATAACTTTCCTGAGATAAATGCAATGTTAAGTTCTCAAGATGTTTTATTGACTTCTTTACTCTCGTCACGTGTTCAGTGAACTGCGATTCCTGCTGCACTGTGCGAGACTCCGCAGCTGAAGCGACCGTTATCCAACTGAATTAAATGGTTTTTATTTCTATAAAAAAAAAAAATGACAGTGGAGAATTGAATGTAAACGTAGCGGTGACATATTCTATGTTAATTTCACCCTCACACTCTGTCATGGCGACATCGCGAGACAGCTTTTCGCTCTGTGAGAAATCACGTCACATTTTAATGTCGCGAGATCTCGTGGCACCCCAAATATATCAGCCTTGTTCTAAAATAAATAGATACTAATAACAGCTGGCGATGCATATGAAGTGGTATGGGGTGCAGATGTGAACAAAAAAACTATTTAAAGCATTTTAGCATATGGTTGCAACGTAACAAAATGTGGAAAAAAATTAAGTTGTCAAAATACTTTCTGAATGCACAGTAAGTTTTTGTAGTTATGCTCAGTTCTAAATGATTCTAAATGATTTAATTGCTTAGAAATCACTTTAATTAAATGTTATTTTTTAAGCCCTATAAATTAATAAAGAATGTTCTAGAATGTTTGAGTCTAGCTGATTCTCTCCCTTTGTAGTTATCAGCTGTGGGGATCCTGGTCCAATTGCCAACGGAATTTACATTGGAAACGAGTTCATATTTAACAAAACCGCTCACTACCACTGTAACCCTGGGTACGTGATGGAGCCCCCTGGTTCATCTACTCTACGCTGCAGCAAAGATGGCACTTGGAATCAGACCAAACCAAGCTGCAGAGGTAAGCTCAACTCCTAAATGTACTGGAAGCAGTTTTCTTTCTTTGCAGGCAGAGAGGGCAGCATTTCTTGTCACTCTGCAAACTGCATCATGAGAGCTTTTAAAATATATACTAATATTGTGGAGTTCTTAGCATCTCAACATCAAAAGCCTTTCAGATGTTTTTGATCTTTGTTTTTTTTACTTGCCTGGCAAGTAAGATTATTCACTTACGAACTCCAAGGAGATGTTGCCATGAAATGTGTAGGATCTATGTTATCAGATGTCAGAATAAAATTAGTGAGTGGTGCAATGAAGACAGCTCAGCCTCCTCACGATCATCTCTAGAAAATATTAGATATTTGTTTTTCGGAAACAGGAAGAATTGTGAAGCATGCTTGATATTCAGAGTGATTTTATCCCATTTAATCATTATTTCCTTCTGTTAGAAATACACTTCCTCCTGTTAGCAAACGCAACATAATGATCAAGTAAAGAAAATAAATAACTCTAAGCCCCTTGTTAGCATACGGTGCTTTTAGATCTCACTTTTCCTAGTCTGAACAAGTGAAAGAAGTAGGTGTTGGGTTTGGACACATCTTTAGTCAATAATAATGATGGTGATGAAATCAGGGCTGTCGGCTGTTCAGAATGTCTTTTAAAATGCCTTCTAGCTCCATCCATTCGTTTGAACTGAGGTAGCAAACAGAATGTGGAATTTCAATTTGAATGTAGGAGAGTGAAAATAAATTCAAATGCACTGCTATAAGTGTAGTTTTTAATGCTACATTAAATACTTTAATGCTAGCATTTGCAGAAATATTAGTTTGTATTGATAAGTGTTTGAAATGCCAGTGTCAGTGTCAGTGTTTGAAATGCCACCTTATAGGTTTTATTGCCGTATGATATGCAAAAAAAAAAAAAAAAACACTTACATGGAACTTTTAAAAATGCATTTGTCAAACCTAAGGAAAAAGAAAATGCTGCCCAGCCACAGCACCTAAAATATTACACATAGTGCGTTCATATACATATTTTAAGCATCAGCTACCTGTATTTAATTATTTTTATTAAATGTATTTTAATTTTATGGGCCATGGTGGAAGAGTTAATTTGTGCAAAATGTTGATGTCAGTTTAGTTGTTTAGTTTTGTTTAGTTTTTTTAAGTTAAGTGATGCTTTATATGCTTTATTTATTTACAATATTGAGAAATGTGTGCAATCAGTCAAGATCTATTCTACAAATCACAAAGTGATTGTTTCACAATGAAAAATGTTTCATTACAAAACTTGGTCCAATGAAAATCGTATGTAGTTTGACTGTTCTGGTGCTCTTTGGTCATTTTTGACCAAACATTTTTATATTTTGGTAATCAGAATGGTACGAAAATTGGTAAAGGTTTTGGCACTTGCTATGTGAACCCATACGAACATACAATGTGAACACAAAAAAAGGTTAAATTATGAAAACAAAAATAGTCACATTTGTACTCCTCACAGTCAAAAATGACCACATTGGAAATTCCAATGAAATGGGAATGGGAAATTCCATCAAGCGGAAACGTTTGGTAGTGCGCCCAATCCAAATCTTACTGAAAGCTCTTTTTTTTTCAGATATCAACTTCAAAGCTGGAACAAAAAATTGTTTAGATTTATGGCTTTCTCGCAGTTCTATAATTTTAAGTTAACTTTTTTTCAGTCTGTGCTCCAAAGCTTTCAAGATTTTTTGGAAATTTCATTTTCAGATCTGTGCTCAAAAAGTCGTTAGCAGGTAATACATAATAAATGTATCATAACTACTGCTTAAATATAATTTGGTACCATGAAATCCCCTAAACATTGCTGAACTAAAATATAGTACATTCATCTCATTGAAATGTGGTCATTTTTGACCACCATGCGAGGAGCACCAGAGGTCAAATACTACATTTCTGTAATTCCATTCATTGTGTTGTCCAATTGTAATTCCATCTTATGAAAATAAATTGATCCAGTTCTTGAATATTGAATTCTGTCCAACTTGGTTGTGGTGGTGTTTTTCAGTCATCATGTGTGGCCAACCTCCCACTATCCGCTATGGGCAAGTGGAGGGCTCAGACCTGCAGTGGGGTTCTAGTGTTACCTATAGCTGCTTTGAAGGATACCAGTTGTCCTCTCCTGGAATAGCCACATGTGAAGGGAATGGCACATGGCGTGGTGAAATCCCTCAGTGTCTGCGTAAGTATTTATCTGTTCCATTAACAGAAAACAGAATTAACTCCCATTAGCACATCCATGAAAAGAGGATGTAAACAATATGTTTTGCTTCAGTAGACAGCATATTTAATTACAAATGAAAATGAGGCTGTGACGGATACAAGTACAGTCCGTTTTGTGCTAATATACTTCACACTACTTTCTGCAGTTCTTTTTGTCCACTAGAAATGTGTGGAAAGATGTATTTACAATATACAAGGTAAATTTCTTGGTCACTCTCACATTTAAAGTAAAAACAAATCCTGATAACAACTGATACCCATGCAAATGCATCTTCTGCAGAATAAGTGGTATGTATGTAATGGTAAATATATGATGTGATGGCAGACATTTGTCAAGATGGTAGAGATTTTGCTATATCATCACACCACCCAGCTCTAAATACATATATGGGCCACAAGTTGATTTTTTCTGTGGCTGCAGTAGTTGTGTTTGGAGTATTGTGTTGCTATGATGGAAGGTTCATGGCTTGACTTAAATTGTGTGAAACGCAGCTACAGCACATCATAAAACCTGTTTTGACATTTTCAATACAAGTGTCAACACATCACAAATGGATCCCTCAAGTAGCCTGGCTTTCCGGCATGCAGCGTGAAAGGTACTAGGTGCATGCACAGAATCTGCTGTTAAATCCTTTTGGCTTTTATTGTAAGCCTTTGACACAATGTCAACTGTTACAACAAAAAATCCTCGTTAAAAGTGTCAGAAAAATATATATCGTAAGTATCCACGCCAAGAAGCTCTATTATATATAGAGGAGAACAGGGCTAGTTATCTAGTTGTCTCACTGGAAAGATGTCATGAGGACTGTCACAGTAACTAAAAGTTTGAGTCAAATGCTTGTTTTGCAAACCTAAACAAACCTGTCCCTAAACCTAACCCCTACAATCTTTTTACATTTTCAAACATCATTTAGTCTGTTTATTAATTCCTTTCTCTCATTGGGACCTCTGGCTGGTTCACACAATGTAGGTGATCTCAGGTTTTACTTTAGGGGATAAACCTGTACACACACATACTTGCATATGTGGTTTACAGGGACTCTCCATAGGCCTAATGGTTTTCAAACCCATCTCATAGAAACCTTTTACCATTTTGTTTATGGGTACACCAAAAGGGGCTACTTTGTATTGTTTACATTGTACTACCAATGTCATGGTAACACTTTACAATAAGGTTTCATTAGTTAACATTATTAACTACTTTAGTTATAATGAATTACAATTGAACAAGACTTCTACAGCATGTATTAATCTAAATTAATGTTAATTTCAACATTTACTAATACATTATTCAAATCAAAAGTTGTGTTTTAAGATTAGTTAATTCACTGTGAATTAACATGAACAAACAATGAACGACTGTATTTTTATTAACTAATATTGACAAAGATGAATAAATACTGTAACAAATGTTTTGTTCATTGTTAGTTCATGTTAGTTAGTACATTAACTATTGTTGACTAATGAAACCTTATTGTAAAGTGTTGCTGATGTCATTATACTAATTGGTCATGCAAAAAAGTAAACAAGCACCTACACATCAACTTGTCTAGACCCTCTTTTACAGGGGGAGGGGTGTGGCCTTAAAAATTAAAGGTGAATGGCACAGACAAACCACGCCAGCAGGTGTCAAGTTCTTGATTAATAATCAAATAAATACAATACAATACAATACAATACAATTCAATATAATATAATATAATATACATGGTCTATAGTGTGAAATTATGCAGTGGCAGCTAATCCTGGCCTTCCCAACAGTATATACCTCACAATGCAACTCATCCTGAATACTGCAGTCTAACTGACTGGCTCACTATACCTGCTAGAATCAAGTTCAAACATTTGTCCTAATATACAAGGCAGTCATTCAGCCACTCACTCACAAGCATTTGATGGATTAAACTTCCCCTACATGTGAGAAACCTTCTTAATTTTCAGATGCAGACTCCAGACTCACTTCTTTCAGCAGTAAATGCATTTCAGTCATGACAATTTTCGGAGTGGATTATTTCAACCAGCATTTACTGGCATGGGGCATGGAATGTACATAGGCTTGATTTTCGCAGACGAGACCTGCTACGCTGCTGCTGAGCAAATACAATAATTTGTTCAGCTTTGTCAAAAATAACAAAACAAAAGGAAAGGCTGCTGCAAGAAATGGTAGAACCGCCGTAGCAGATCTCTACAGGTGGTGTTGGGATATATACGGTTACGTGGATTTGGAAGTGCTTCTGATTGGCTGGTGTCACGACGTTGGAAGAACCAATTAGTGTTTGGTTAGAGTTTCATCCCTGAACTATGAATTAATACAAAATATTAATATTAAAAACTTATTTAAATTGTTTTGTTTATTTTTGGCTTATTTCCACGAGATTGCTTTGTATCTATATTAGCTATAATTTACTAGTAGCACATTCAGTTTGCCATCTGTTGATCCTGGCGTTCTCAAATGTGATGCTAAAGCTTCTGAATGCCTTAAAAATAAACCTCAAAAATAAGTGAAACACATCGGAATACAAGCAAACAGTACTACTATATCTTTTTTGCTACTGAAATGTGATTTGACTGCTGTAATTTGTTTAATTCAAACACACCAACACCATTCATTACTAAAGTACGCTGAAAGTATCTGAACTGTAATGTTGATACTGTGAGAACTACCAGACTGTGAGAACTTTTGGCTTGTGTCCTTTATAGCTGTGTTGTGTGGAGATCCAGGCACCCCTGCAGAGGGCTACATAGAGGGCCAGCAGTTCACCTACAAATCAGAGGTGTCATTCTACTGCAGACCTCCGTTCCTGCTGGTGGGCTCCTCCAGAAGAGTTTGTGAGGCAGACGGTTCTTGGAGTGGAATGCAGCCTTCTTGCATTGGTGAGGCAATATGTACCTTGGAAAAAACGCAATGGGATTCCCTTTGCCACATTATGTACCTAGTCCAGTGGCTTGCAATGCTTCCAATGTGGAATGCAGCCTTCTTGCATTGGTGAGGCACTATGAACCTTGGAAAAAAACGCAATGGGATTCCCTTTGCCACGTTATGTACCTAGTCCAGTGGCTTGCAATGCTTCCAATGTGGAATGCAACCTTCTTGCATTGGTGAGGCACTATGAACCTTGGAAAAAACGCAATGAGATTCCCTCTGCCACATTATGTAACCTAGTCCAGTGGCTTGCAAAAGTATTCAGACCCCTTCATTTTTTTCACATTTTGTTATGTTACTGCCTTATGTTAAACGGATAGTTCACCCAAAAATGAAAATGCTGTCATCATTTACTCACCCTCAAGTTGTTCCAAACCTTTATACATTTATTTGTTTTGCTGAACACAAAGGAAGATATTTGGAAGAATGTATGTAACCAAGCAGATCTCGGCAGCCATTGACTACCAAAGTGTGTGTGTGTGTGGGGGGGATACTATGGTAGTCAATGGCTGCTGAGATCTGCTTGGTTACAAACATTCTTCCAAATATTAAAAATAAAAAAAATGAAAAAATTACATTACATAAATGTAGGACTCTTCGATGGAGAAGGGCCTTGGTTAGAGAGAGTGATGACCAAAAGCTGATGGTTACTCTGGTTGTGCCCAATGATCATATATGGATATGGAAGGACAAATATTACTGCAACACTCCAGAGATCTGGGCTTTATGGCAGAGTGGTCAGACTCAAGCCTCTCCTTAGTGAAGACATATGAAAATCCACTTGGAATTTGCAAAAAAAATTCACCTAAAGGACTCTCTCAGACTGTAAGAAACAATATTCTCTGGCCTGATCAACCTCAGTTCCAAGCGTCATGTCTGGAGGAAACCAGGCACTGCTCATCACCTGCACAATACCATCCTAATGGTAAAGTGTGGTGGTAGCAGCATCATGCTGTAGGGGTGTTTTTTAGTGGCAGGGACTGGGGGGACTCATCAGGGTAGAAGGAAATCTCAACGCAGTAAAATATAGAGTTAGCCTTATAATGAAAACCTAGTCCAGAGCATTCAGAACCTCAGACTGGGCAGAAGATTCACCTTTCAACAGGACAATGACAATGACTAAGCACACAGCTTGACAGAGCTTTTTCTAGGGAGAAAAATGGCAGGAAAATTGGCAAATGCAGATGTGCAAAGCTTGTCACATCATACCCAAATTTATGGATCATACCCAGATGTATGCTTTAACTAAGTACTGAGTTACTTTTGAAGGGTTTGAGGGTTTGAATACTTATGCAATGTACTTATTTCAGTTTTTCCTTTTAAAGTTGTCACAGATCTGTTTTTTTTTGTTGCTTTGTATAGATAGATATAGACATAGACTGAACACGTAATATGCATGTGCATGACACTGTTTTCACAAATTTGTGTTTTTGTTGTTTACACGATAACCATATTTTTTTTTTCTTCAAAAACCTGCACTTTCAAACACGTTTCAGGCCATCTTCATCTTCAGGCCACCAAAATGCTGTTGTTGTCTAAATGGATGGCCAAAACATAAAAATACTTTACATTTTTAGTTGAAAACGCCCCCTAAACGAAGATATATACTGTAACAAATGTATTGCTCATTGTTAACGCTTTAACAAATGTTAAAAAAAATGGGACCTTATTGTAAAGTTTTACCATAAATTTGAACCAATTCTTATAAAAGGTGTGAACATCTATTTGTAGATCCAACCAACAGTGCATGTAAGGATCCCGGAACTCCAGCATATGGAATTCCAGTCCAGGCTCAGGGATTTGAGGTGAGGACAAATGGCATTCAATCATTTCCTGTCCTTTAGTTGAGTAAATTACAGGTTATGCTTCTTTGGTTTCAGGATTTCAGTCTCAATAACTCTCTTCTTTCAGGTCGGAAGTAAAATATTCTTCAGATGTCGGAAAAACTATCACATCCTCGGCTCAACAACGAGAACGTGTTTAGAAAATTTAACATGGAGCGGGATGCAACCAGAGTGTGTTGGTAAGTATCGCTATATACAGACATAGTTCCAAAATCTAGTGAGCTGTCTATGTTGGCAGCATCATAGTCGCCCTGAGCGTGAAGGCTGTTCTGTTCTTCTTTTAGCTAAATTCTAAATTAGCATCACATGTATCCTTTGCAGAGAAGGCTATACCACCAGGATCAATGTGACAAGGTCAATAAAAAAAAAATCAATCCAAGATGGCAAAACAAGCAAGAATTATAAATATAACGCATTCAATATAATTTTCAGTGACGTGACTGGCATAAAAACCTTTAGGACAAAACACCCTTAGAACTGCAGCACAGACCTGTCAATTTTCCATCTGTTTCAAGCCATGGATATTTAGATCACCTCTCAAAAGAAGAATAAGATATGTGAACAAATGGCAATTTATCAGCACTTGCGATTCATGCACCTGCCGCAGTATTTCAGTCACTAAAAACAGCTGGTTATTCTGAAACACTTAACTTACCCTAATGTACTAAGACAGTGATATTAAAAGATCAAATTAAATATACACCTTATTAATTATGCATATGAAAGCAACATGCTAAATTGTACATTAAGCTTTGTTTGTGGGAAAACAGGAGACTTTGTTGCGTTCATAGATTCTGGGATCATCTGCTTACCTGTACATACTATGTTTTATTAATAAGGAGTATAACTGAATTCTACACCCAACTGAACACCCAGCACAATGCGACACCAGGTGCGATGCATGTGTTTTTTGCTAGTTTCAGCCCGTCACAGTTATCATTTTCACGTCCAGCGACATGTTGTTTAAATAGCAAATGCACTCGCGCCCATCTGTTCGCCCATGGGTGTGCTGGTCTGAAAACAAGGTGTGTTGAGGCGCATTGTTGGCGCATTGCTATTTTGAGGCAACTGAAAATGACTGCGCCATTGACCAACAAAAGCCTGGTCTAAAGTCAGTAGCGCAGTATTTTTTGTGCTATTTAAAGGGCAAGTTAGGCCCTTAGCCTATAGGTGGGTGCACAACGCCCGTACACTCTGCTTATTACACACACAGGCACACACACAGCAGCACACAAACATTTTTAAATGTTAAAAATAAGACGATTAAGCGTTCAGTCTTTCCGCTCGCAAATTCCACCATGTAAAAGGTGCAAGCGCAACTAGATTTTAAAGGGAATGGGAGATGAGACTCTGAGATGAGACTTTGCACGTTACACCCAAAACACACCCATTCATTAAGAGTCATTAAGAGATTATGTACAACCCTTTTGATGCACTCAGATCGATAAAAAAGGGCCCATAAAGTCTTAATTGCGACTTTATATCACGCAATTCATAATTGCGAGAAAAAAAGTCTGAATTGTGAGATAAAGTCTCAATTACCTTTTATTTTTTTATTCTGTGGCAGAAACAAGCTTCCATAGAATTCGGTCCTCCAGTTATTGTTGAGTGAAAAATCTGAGCTAAAATTGTATAGTGTAAAAGCAAAATTAGAGTATCACAGTGTTCGCTTAGCAACATGCTAACAGCAAACTCAGTTGGGAGTCAGATCTGCTATGTGAAAAGCACTATTTCCTTCTTTAGTTGGCTGCTTTAGATCACTCACTTATGAGGTTCCATTACACTTAGCATACTGCCTCAAACGGAAGCTTCCTGTGTTGGCATCTGACAGCAAAGCAGCTCCCTAGGTTTTGGAACGCAGCCATAGTGTTATATGCGAAACAAGGTTTCATCAGTTTGTGATTGATGATGTACTATCAGGAAAACAAAGGTAGGTGAAGAGAGAGAGAGCAAAATCTTTATACGGGAAATTACTGCAGGAGGGCTTTGTTTGAAGAAGTACAGATTACTACAGATTTAGGGCAACTGAGAGTGCTGATGTCAAAGACTCTGACAGCTTAGCAGAGAGAAGTTTGCTTTTGCAAATCTACTTTTTGGTCATCCGCTATATGTGAATTCCACGTTGTGATGCTTTTGTATTGAAATGATTGTTGGAAAAGGAACAGATCTGGGCATAAGAAATAAAGTTATCTATGTTTAAACTGCTTGTACATAAATTTGAGATTTGTGGACCCCTTTGATAGCACGCCCTACCAAATCCTTAGGGCGTATTGCCTGTGTAAAAAAGTCAAACTGTCAAAAGCTGAGAAGCAGGGAGAATTGAGTTGATGAAAAGTGAGGTGTGAGGACATAGTTCATATATTATAGAAGATGGCAGCACTCAAGGCATGTCCCAGAACGTTTCTTTCAATGGTGTGGCTTTATCTCAACCGTTCTAGCATGCAGCTGGGACTCCACTGTAAATCTTTCTGATATTGTTTTTATTGCAATTCTCTTATTTTTGAAAGATGCTCTGATCAGGATTTTTAAAGCCAAAGCCATTACCAATTCCCGGACATCAGAATTGTCTGATATCAATTGTTTATGTGAAACTCTGTTACTGATGTATATGCTATAAGCTCTCTGCTCAGATATACATTTCAAAGCCAAATAGCAACATTGGCTCAAATTCTACAAATATTACAATTATATTCATCCTTACCTGGATACATGCAGTATGCTATATTATTTCCCAGACATATATTAAAAGTTGGATATATAGTACATGCATACATACAGAACACTCACGTAAAGCAATATATACACTATATAGCAAATCTTGGCTGTTTGCTGCAAAATGTAAACTGTATTATCGTACAGCTCCGTATATAAAGTTGGATATATAGTATATACAACTTTGTCCGCATACATACAGTATACTCACATAGGGACATATACTATATAACAAATATCTGCTTGATTGTTTATATTGTCGCAAAGCATAATTATAATATCTCTTTATATAAAGTTGAATATATAAGCTCATCCAACTTTATCCTTATACATACAGTACACTCACATAGGGTTTCGTGATTTCAACTGCTTGATATCATTGAACATTTTTTACATTTATTATCCCCCAGGTCTAATCATGAAGGCATGAAATTATGCATATATTATAAACATTAGCATCATGATTTTTTGTAAAGCTGCTTTGAAACAATCTGTTCTGTGAAAATCACTATACAAATTTAAGTCCCCCCCGTGTCAACAAGCTTGGCCCCCCTAAATTTGGAATTGTATCGCATCAAAAATTTTCTGAAAGTGGGTGCAATGTGTGGTTTTTGCTGTGGTGGTAGTGATAAAAAATGTATTGTGCCATAACCTTTTAACTCTTTCCCCACCATTGATGTAAATTTCAGTCATTTATGAGACAACGCTTCTCTGGTATTGACGAAAATGTTCAGCTTTCCGTGTTTTCACTGTTATATGGTAGGGGGCGCTATGACACATCTTCTGAAAAAGTACTGAATCTCCTGATCAAAACATAGGCAAAGAAGCAGCAGAAATAAGCGATATCATATGTAAGCAGATGCATACAGTATGTAAAGTAATGCGATCATCAACATTAAACAGCATATAAATCAAAACGTCCTAATGTAACCTAATTTCTTTTTAATGTTGCAGCAAAATTATTACAGAAACATTTCAGAATGTGAAAGAATATGAAACAGACAGAAAAAACTAAAACATAGTACGGTAACACTTTATTTTAGGGTTCAATTCTCGCTATTAACTAGCTTATTAGCATGCATATTACTAGGATATTAGCTGTTTATTAGTACTTGTAAAGCACATATTAATGCCTTTTTCTGCATGACTTTATTCTACATTCCTTAATCCTACCCAATACCTAAACTTAAACGCTACAAAATCTATTAATAAGCAGTAAATTAGGAGTTTATTGAGGTAAAAGTCATAGTTAATAGGTAATATGTGTCTCCACTTCTAAAGTGTTACCCATAGGACAGATGCAAGACAAGCAATTCAAACTATTGCACAGCCTCACAATATATGTGAAAAAAAAAAAATTACTTTCTTATTATGTCTTGTATGTAGAGTTATATTTATAGATGCCATTAAAGTCTGAACATCAGTCTCATTTCTTCTGCATTACCAGAGTACATGGGTTTACATGATTGCCCAGGGAATGATACCACCTAATTTCCTTTCTCCTTAACTTTTCAGCACATGCCTGTAGGCAGCCTGAGACACCGTCTCATGTAGACGTGAAGGCTATAGACTTGCCTACTTTAGGTTACACACTCATGTATACGTGCCAAGATGGCTTCTACTTATCTGGAGGATCGGAGCACAGGACCTGCAAAGCAGATGGGAGGTGGTCAGGCAAACCTCCAGTCTGCAAAGGTACTGAAACAACTGGGCTGATAACCCCACAAAGTCTGCCCTTGAGCAGGACACAGTAGCAGTAGCTACTGATTTTCATTTATACAGACAGGAATGTGAAGCCAGGAGCAGTTGTTTACCCATAACCTTAAAGGGCTACTTCACCCAAATATTAAAATTCTGACATTATTTACTCACCCTTGAAAAATAACAGCCTTTTTTGGTGAACGTGATTTCACAGAGTGCAACGTGTTCCTGGATTAACATCTTTGTTGATCTTGGAACAGCATTCCAAGCAATCAATCAATCAATCAATCAACCAACCAATCAATCAATCAATCAACCAACCAATCAATCAATCAATCAATCAATCAGATTTGAGAGACAAGTTTACAGTTAATGTCAAGTTTAGGCTTACAACCAGGGTTAGGTGCTTCTACATCAGTGTTATATTTTTGTTATCTATCCCTCTGATTTTAAGGATAAGTTATGGGTAGGGTTAGGTTTTGGGGTTGGGGATAGGGTTAGGACAACATTTTCCAGACAGGAATTGTGGTGACCTCATATTTTTTTGCTTAACTATTCCTTTAATACTTACACTGCCTATTGATTTATAGTGATAAATGCTCTTAGTTTTTAATCTTGAAACCATTTAAGATTAAATCTATGACTTGTTTAAACTGCAAAATATGTACATTGTTACACGGAATAGGAGTTCATGAATGTATAGAAGTTATTAACGTGCGTCAAACTATTGTAGCAGTGACTCATTCGCAGAGTAACTACAGCAAGAAACTTTGATTAACAGTCATTACCATTGTGCAGGTCACATCCGCAAATGTTAAATAATCAATTATCTGCTCTATTTTCTAGTTGGACCAAAAATAAACAGCAAATCAAATGAGGATCCAGACCTGCAGAAAAACAAGATTCGTGGTATGAAACCTTTCAAGTTCCCCCTGATTGATCCATTTTGCTGTCATCAAAAATAAGCTTTGCCTATATGAGGTTGAACCATGGTCATTGGAAATAATGGCCTTGTAATGTTGTTTCTGAAAATTATATATTTTTTAAATGTCAGAGTAACAAAGATAAAGGTGAAGTTTGATTATTTCAGTGTTAAAATATGACTGCCTCTCCCATTTTAACCGGCAGGGACCAACTATTTGTAAGCCATGCGCAAGTGTTTGGGAAAACCTGTATGAAAATTGTTTTTGTAATTCCATTTAGTGCTGCTAGTAGGGCAGAAATTACACACATTATTACACATTTAGCAAACCATTTTGTTCAAACGTTCAAACGTTTTTGGACACTTAAAATGTTAGATAATAAAATATCAAGTAGTATGCTTTTCTCAGAACTAACCATTTCTCTCATAACTTATTTTTTTCTGGGCCATTTTACAATTATGTTTAAGCAACTGGTTATTTTAGTAGATGAAGTCAACTACATTAATTCAATTCTCAGTATTATTACATTAACTAAAACCATGCTTTACTAACATATGACAACCAAACATAGTGTCTGAATGCTTGTGTATTAATTTTGAACTATTGTTTTGTCATTTGAAACCTAAAATATTGAATGTGTGTATTTCTTTAAATAAATGCCACTTGCTTTGATATTTTGTTACCTAATGCAGTTACTTTCATACAATTTCATGTGTGCCTTAAATGTCCAACTACTTTTTGGAGCCCCTGTAGCTATAATGTATATATGTTGCAATGTATTTTGTGAAAATACACTGACGTACAGGGGGAAATGATTTCTGTATGTGTTCTGTATAGTTCCAGCAGATGTGTTCTCTTTAAACTCTGGTTGGGCTGGATTCTATGAGTACCTGGGAAAGAGACAGGCTGCCACAGTAACAGTCAATGCATTCAATGCCACCACCAGCCGGGTCAACGTCACTCTTCTGGAGCAAAGTGGGGTGCACATTAAACTCTCTGGTAAGTTGAATTTTTCTGCCAGGTTTTGGCACCATATTCAAAGAAGACACTAGGACTAGGTGGCATGGTGCATATACAGTACAACAGAAGAAATGTGTCAGTTGGTAGAGATTTTGCAATATTAAAGCAGTAAATACATCCACACGGCTGTCACGGGACTGCTTTAGGTTATTTACATTTCCACATGGCTCCACATGCTCATGTGTATAGTGGAATGAAGAGTGTTGATAGCCACAAGGTGAAGGAGTTGTTTGTGGGTCAATATAGGAGTGAACTGATGTGACGTACAGCAACAATATGACATCAATAAGAGATTGCTCTTACATATTAAAGGTGTTTTGAAAGAGAAGAATTTTCTTACTTTCATGGGAGATTGGGAGATGGAGTATGAATAATTTAATTAGAATTGCATCTTATTTCTTCAGTGCTGAGATTACACCCAATTCCTCAGATGTATTGAGCAGATTTGATAGCTATGGATGCTTTCTGCATTCACCAATTATGTTTTCCTTTGCCATACTTCCTAGTCCTAGAAAAAATAAAGAGAAAAACATTACAAATGCAGCTTTTTAAAATAAATTCCAGATGATGGATATTGTTGGTGTTACAGTTAATTATTTCCTTAATGTTTTTTTTTTTTTTTTTCTTATGTTGTTTTTCAGGAACTTACAAGAAAGAAGAAAATCATCTATTATTAAAAGTTTACCAGATAAGAGGCCCAACAGAACAATATTTTAGCAAATTCAAAAACGATAACTGGGCGATGGATGGATATGTAAGTATCATAAAAGTTGATAAAGCAGTGGTATTTTATTACTATGTATGTGACTTGCCAACTTGCATTGCTATGTTACTCATATAAAAGTTTTTAATATTAATTAAGAGGCATTGTTTTGGCAAAATAAGACTGTTACCCTGTAATTTTCCTGTTATATCTCCATTTTTTTTGCCTAGGTTACAGCAGAATCTGAGAAAAAAATGTTTGTTTACCAAGGGCACATTCACAGCAAGGATTTTGGGAAGTTTCAATTAACAAGACAAGGTAGATTTTTTTATTTTTTTTTAATAAATTATCCCTTTTCAAATGGGTAATAATTGTATTTATATAATATTTTATTTATGTACTGTGTCAATATAAAATCTATAAATAAATGTCATTTTATTAATGTACTATATATATCTAAATACTTACACTTCTTGGATTTTCCCTCAGGTCTTATTACCACAGATATGGATCCGTCTAATCCTTACTACGGCACAAACAGCAGCTCTGTGGCAGCTGCCATTCTAGTACCCTTCTTTGCGCTTATTTTATCAGGGTTTGCCTTTTACCTCTACAAACACAGGTAAGAGCTGCTGACTTAACTGTCTTTTCCATGTGTTGATGTTATTTATCCATAATGGATGTGAATCTTCACTGTAGTGATGGGAAACTCCTTTGCCAAACCAGTAATATGACTGATACAGACAGTTAGCAATTCAAATCTCTGCAAAAAAATACAAATAAAAAATGTCATTGAGATCAATTAAAGGCAATGCTAAAAAAGAAGCATGGGAGTTTTCCTACGCAAACAAAACAATGTATCAAAGTTGTCATGAAGCATGACAGTTCCCCGATATTAAAATAATAAAAAAAAATTGGCAGGACTCTATCACAAGGCACAGATGACAATGAGAGACCCAAAGACCTGGCCGCTTCCAGGTAAGTCACCGGAAGCTAATGCCACAGGCGACAACAATTTACAGTCACACCTTCATTGTCTGCATTTTATTTGCTCATCTAGTCTGAGGCAGGGCAGAGTGCAGGAATTATGGGAAATTATGTGACTTCCATACTTTGTTGTAGTCCCATATTAGATTTTCATTTCTGTCAACCCTAATTTGACCAACTAAAAATCATTCCTGTTTATTTCTGTTTGTGAACATTTGCCAACGGAAAATCATGAGAATTACGTCTGATATGGTGATGCGCCAGACGCTGTTAGTCAGTGGAAATATGAATTGGGTACGGGATGTAGGTCATTTATTTAGATTTAGACCATGCAATTTGAGCGAGATCATAAATCATCCACTGCCATCCGAGGGAAGCCTGGGAATCAGTTACAGTTTTCAAAATTCAGATCAGTCAGTGACCTTTCCAAAATGTGTTTCTTATGGTTTTAATTAGTGTTGGCACGAGGAAGCAATGCTTCCAATTGAATAAGGAGAGGAATTTTAAAACCGCCATGTTCTGAATAGCATACTACCATACACATACATATAATATCAGATTATCAACTACATTTGCCATAATGTGCAGTATACAATAAAGCATACTGCACTCCGAACTGTACACCATAATGCGTTTAATCTGACCTCCGATTTCCAGTATGCTGAGTGAAACGGAAGTAATTACAGCTCATCTTTGAGCTCAGCTTGACTCATTATTTAATCAAATCAGCTAAGATTGAAAAAAAAAGCATGTAACTTAAAATATGACTTAAATATGAGGTCATGTGACAAACACAACAAGGCTTGCAGACAATGCAGCATGAAGTGTAGTACTTCTTAGGAGAAAAAATGTAGGCAATGTTCAACATATGCTGCACAGTATGTTAGGATTCCTTCTAAATTCCTTCCAAAGGCATTATTCCACCATAAATGTTTCAAGCAGTAGTATGCCACATTATCACACGACTTCACTGTTTGTCACAAGCAAGCTGTCAATCATGACATCACACCCCTGTTTTTATAGCATCAAATAACTGACTAAAACCAAACTTATTTTAAAAAACAAACACTTGAACTTACATCAGTGTGATAAAAACGACCTAAAATGACAGAAACCATCTTTGGAAAAACATTTTTTGAAATGTAATCTGATTGTTTAGTTTGTCTCGCATCCTATTACATTACATGGAGAGGGTGGGGTTTATGGCCTATACTGGGACCAGCCACCTGGGGACGATCGATGCACTTTGGCTTCACTTTTCAGGACGTGTGCGGCACGCTTGATAAAAACATTCTGGCTGATATTAATTCTGGTTCATGAATCACCCTAGAAGTAGAAGGTCAAATTAACCAGTGCATTGTGGGATACAGTGTTCCATGCAGTAAGGATATCTGGACATGTGGAGAATTTAGATATTGGTCACAAGTTATATGGATTACTTTTATGATGCTTTCATAGTGCTGTGGATAAGAGCAGCTCAGACATTCTGCATACACTCTAAAAATGCTGGGTTAAAAACAACCCAAGTTGGGTTGAAAATGCACATACCCAGCAACCGGGTTGTTTTAACCCATTTTAAGCCAGCCATATAGTAATTTTTAAACAATAGTTGGGTTAAATAAAACTGCCCAGCATGTTGGGCAAACATTTAACCCAACCGCTGGGCTAAAACAACCCAATTGCTGGGTTTGTCCATTTTCAACCCAGCTTGGTTTTTTTTTTAACCCAGCAGTTTTTAGAGTGTAACATCTTTATCATTTCATGGTCGAATATATGGGGTGGGAATGACATTTACATGAGTAAATGACCAAATTTTCATTTTGGGATGAATTACTTCTTTAATTAAGTGTGTTTTCAAAAGAAAAATATTCAGTTGGTGGTAAGAGACCATTTATCTTGTCCTTAAGTTAGAATTTAACACATTTGTCACTTCCCATTGTTGGATGAGGACATCATGTTCTTTTGTTTTAGGTTTATCTAACATTTCTAATGTTGTTCTTCCATAATTAAAAATTATACTGGAGTGTGTTGTAACAAATATAAACAAATTAACACACTTGTGTTTTGCCATTGAAAGAAGTTCCTACTCCACCTAACTATTTGTCGTCTTTGTTTTCCACCTTTCCAGAACAAGACCAAAAGTTCAGTACAACGGATATGCAGGTCACGAGAACACTAATGGACAAGCTTCATTTGAAAATCCTATGTATGATACAAACATGAAGCCAACAGAGGCGAAGGCTGTGAGGTTTGATACAACCCTCAATACAGTCTGCACAGTAGTATAGCCTTCATTATCAGCTCTGGGCCGGCCTCATGGGTAAGCAGCAGAGCGGTGGGTGCCAGACGCCAATACTCCTTTACGACTGACTGCACTTTGCTATAGATGCGACTTACTTTATCACAAGCTTACAATGGACAAAATAAAACCGACAACTATTTTTTTTTACAGAAAAAAAAAAAAAAACTTCAAAGAAAAAAGACTTTTCAAAGAACAAAGCTCACTTGACGCATGTTCGGCCAGAACTGAGGTCAACATTCTTTCTAGGATCTGTACCGTACGTGGCACTTAAAGGATGAAGGTTTTTTTGCTTTTATCTCTCTTTTCTATGTACCCCCCCCCCCCCCCCCACCCCCCCCCCCCCCATCCCTAAAAGAGAGTTCCTGGGAAAGATACTGAAGTGTCTTTGAACGCCACAAAGTTGTTGACACAATGTATTTTCTTCAGTGAAGACAAACCACAAAACGAAAAAGCAACTGGACTACTGTGGCTTAGCACACTTAATAGATCTCCACCAAGAAGGTGACAAAACGCTACAAGAAACTATAAGGAGAGACGCTCACTTCTGGGTGGAGGACGAAACTCAACCTCTGCGTTGAGAAAAGAAATAAACTTTATCGCACAAATTTTGCACTAGTATGAAATGGATATGAAATCAATGTATTGGATGAAAACAAAAACAAAAAATAATATACAGGGTTTTATTGACCATATGTATATAAACATAAACCCATATCCATAGAGAGCATGATGTCATGCTACGGCTATCAAGAGACTGAATTTATTTTTGAAATGAAGATGTTCTGTTTATGTTTACAAGGTGATAAGGACACAATTGAAACTTACGATCATCAATTTTGATTAATGCATTCTTTATACAGCACATTTCTTCGTGGCGTGTCCGAACACTTGCTTGGACTAGCATAAACACAAATGCTGACAAATTACATTTCATCTTTAAGTTAGAAATCACAATAGCTTTACTCACCAATTTGCCGGATCACCAATTAGCTTTCATTGCGTATCAGATATACCTCTCGTGCAGAACATGACTGTATGTTGATGGCGCAGAGATTTTTTATCAGCTCTTTGTGGACGCCTACACAAGATTTACCTGAGCCCACAAGTTGATGCATTTTTGTTCATTCCTTCCTTTTTCTGAACCAGTGTGCATCTCACGTAGCCATTAGAGACACAAAATCAGCGGGGTTAAGATCGAACTTACTCTCGAAGAAACACTGCCTTATTAGATTCAGAAGCATGACCGGGCCACACCGGTTCCCAATGACCCATATCATTAGTACATTAACCTAGATGAAGAGCGTAAGGCTGCTGGGGTGCATATTCACTGTGATTTAAATGTCATGACCACGCTGATACCAGTGCATGTGCAAACTGTAAGTGCTCCCATTTTTCCATGTGAACTACGTGATAGACCTGATGTTTTCTCAACGCTGTGTTACCATATGCACTTGCACGCTACACATAGATGACTTCAAGCTTAAAATGTGCACAATGGCATTGTTGTAGGTTTGCTGTCGGAAATCAGATATCATTTTCACATTGATTGTATTTGCAATCAAAACCAAATGTTGTTTGTTTCTGAATGCGTTTGGGTGTTTTCTGTTGCGTCATGCTCTTTAGATTGAACCATTTCTGCGTGCTATGAATTCGCCAGGTCGGCCCAATGGCGGTAAAGGGCCATGTCGGTTTTGTCACACTGCAGATGATCCACGTCTTGCCTTTTCTCAGGCTTGCTGCAATAATGTTTCTTTGTTCGGTTGCGTTTTGTACAGTTTTGTTTCCTCACAACTGTAAAATAGTTTTGCGACTGTCAGGCTGTAAAACTGCATTCAAACCAACAATTGTGCTACTCGCCATTGTCATTTCGATCATGTGCTGCTGACTTGAAGTAGGTGCAAAAGATGTTTTTGTACAGAAATATATTTTTTATGCAGAATTTGTAAAATTATTAAATATGCTGTACTTTTTTGATTAATGTAGGTACAATTGTTAAAATAAATGTTTTTACTGTATAAAAATGTAAATTAATTGTTTATCTACCCATAAGTATATATCTATGGTTTAAAATTTTCCAACAAATGTCAATATGTACGAGCTTTTATGAAATATTCAGCTCGTATGTGTTCTTTGACGTGAACAAAATCATGAACCCTAGAGAACTGTACTGCTGATTGTTAAATAACAAATATTTTGAAAAGTATTATTTGAGATAAATATTAAACTTTTTCTAAAAGTACACGTTCAAGTGAATTTTTTTGCTGTATACTGTATATGACTGGAATTCACAGACCTTTTGTAACTTATTACTTTAACACTGTTGGTCTTTAGACTGTTGTCTAATGATTTTAAGGTATTCTTTTAATTAGGGGATGTAAATATTTGGCTTGATGATTCAATCATGAAAACATAATTTTGGGTGCAAAATGTGCACTGACAATGAATAAAAATACACAGAAAATACTGACTATATACACCGACCACTAATATTGTGTTGGTCCCCCTTTTGCTGCCAGAACAGCCCTGACCCGTCGAGGGTGTACATGGTCTGCAACAATGCTTAGGTAGGTGGTATGTGTCAAAGTAACATCCACATGGATGGCAGGACCCAAGTTTTGACAGGGGTCAGTATGGGCACCCTGACTGGTCTGCAGCTATGCAGCCCCATATGCAACAAACTGCGATGCACTGTGTGTTCTGACACCTTTCTATCAGAACAAGCATTAACTTCATCAGTTTGATCGGACCACATGGGCCAGCCTTCGCTCCGCACATGCATCAATGGGCCTGTCAGCGGTTCACCACTGTTCCTTCCTTGGACCACTTTTGATAGATACTGACCACTGCAGACCGGGAACACCCCACAAGAGCTGCAGTTTTGGAGATGCTCTGACCCAGTCGTCTAGCCATCACAATTTGGCCCTTGTCAAACTCGCTCAAATCCTTACGCTTGTCCATTTTTCCTGCTTCTAGCACATCAACTTTGAGGAAAAAATGGGCACTTGCTGCCTAATATGTCCCACCCACTAACGGGTGCAGTGATGAAGAGATAATCAGTGTTATTTATTTCACCTGTCATAATGTTATGCCTGATCGGTGTATAAATAATATAGAATGTGTTTTAGACTATTGACCAGCACTGCGAACTGCAAAGCATTTTTACACTTGCAAAAGGTGATTTTTGCAAATACATTTTGTCTCTAGACAAACCAGTCATAGTAACATTTTCCATTAAACATTAGATAATACAAAATAGTGGCTAATATGGTAATCACATGTGTATTTTGAAAATCAAATTTCAATTATAATAGTAAAATATGCTCAGGTCACATTTCACCCCCAAAAAATCTTCATAATAACAATAGTAGGAAATTATATTTTGCATAAAGAAATGAAACATTTTAGGACCATTGTAATATTTTGGATTGTTACATTTTAAGTACAGTAAAATAGATTTAACTCCCTAAATTCTCATTAATGTAACATGTCTGGGTATTTTATTTTTGAGGGCTTTTATTATTATTATTATTATTATACTGATGATTCCCTCACTACTAGAATACAGTACTACTTTATATGTAGTAAAAATACAACTAATTTAGTCTATTTGAGTAATTAAACCAGCATAAAAAAGACTTTATGAATATTGTTTTCTACATTACAGTAATTACAATGATTTTTTTTTATTTTTTTTTATTGCACTATGGCAATGATAAATGGGGGAGAGGGGAGTATTTGTCATGAAAATAATGAAATGTTTCATATTTCTGTATTTAGGGTCCTGGACATGTTCTTGACAGGTTCGGTGAGGTTCAACCTCACATACAGTGATGAGTAAATAAGTGGATTGTTTTTTTGTTTTTTTTTTGTTTTTTTTTCATTTTCTCTGCACTTACATTCTTTCAATTTGCTAACATGTTTATATACATTTAATGACTTGCTTTATGTTAGATTAGCCATGTTTCCCTTCTTCATGAACGTAAGAGCTCCTCGTGGTATAGATTATGCACTTGCTTTCAGAAATTGCTAATCAGTGACCCATATTCCGTTTATCCTGCTTAGTCCACATTTGTTTTGCATGGCACCCATCCAATTTCTTGGTTTGTGACATCGCACCTCTGGACCTCATTAACTCTAAACACTCATTTAAGCTTAATTTTGTGTACACACAACCTGACCTCTGATCTTGTTTACACTTTCCACCATTCATACAGCCTCAGTATCACTGTTAGATAAAGTTATGGCAAGACACATTCGATTTGAAGGGTTTTGAAATACTTGGGGGATTTAAACCTGAATGATAGAGTCTTTAAAACAGATTTCAGTTGGTAATTTTGCCAATGCCGACAACAGTCAGGCGGTATTCATGGACATAAGAAAGGCTAACCTGAGAGAAACATTTCCCTCTTTTCTGTAGGTCAAAAGAAGCTGACTGACATATTCAATTACTCTTTAAAATATGCTAGTTTTGACTTACTTTTTTGGTGAGCATTGCCATTGCAAGGACAAGACAAGAGTGTAGTGGATTTCAAAAATGTTCCATAAAAGGCTTTTTAAGGCACCACAGATGCAAAGTCCAAAAGATAAAATGGTAGTAAAATTATACAGTTTTTTAAAATACCCAGGTATCCTTTGTGGAGAAGGCAATCCCAGAATGCATTGCACCAAATGCTTATTTGAAATACTTATAATTAATAAATAGTAATTAAATAGTATAAAATATCAGTAAAAAGTTAAATCCAATTCAAATGTTGTTTTTGTTAGCTTAGAAATATTCTAACGGCAAACTCTGTTGAAATCCATTGTGTCTCACTATTTGTTTGATGTAGAGAGTTGCTGCCCGCTCAGAATGCTCTAAATAAAGTCACTTCTGAGGTTCCATGTCAGCTAGCAGGCCATCTTTTAGAAGTAGACAGCAAAGCAACTAGCACTAGGATTTGGAACAGAGCTCATGTATTGCAAGTGTAAGAATTCATGAAATCAGGACTGTTTTTGTAAAAAAAAAAAAAAGTGTATTCATACAAACTGTATAAGCAAAAAGGATAATACAGGAGGTTTGTTTTTGATTTTACATAAATGCTATTCTTTTTTCAATTCTCTGTCATCCTGCTTTTTGGAATACAAAAATCTACTGTGCTGGAATAGAAAAAAAAGAAGCCATTTTTTATTTCAACTTTTGCATAAATTGTTGCTAATGTGGTTACAGTGACAGTTACATGTGCTTTTCTATTTAAACTTCAGCATATTTTGGCTTTCCGGTAGAGAATCTGAGTTTATACAGTCTGACACCCTGGTTTGACTCTCTGTCATTCATTCTCTACAGCATGCAAAATTAAGCTGCAGCATTTATAATTAAAAATCTTGAGTAACCGCTCAGCCAAAGTGCAGCACTGAATTTATGGGTTCTTGTTTTATAAATCTACAGACAGAAAAGTGTTTGGCCCTGATGAACAAACAGTATTATCTCCAAAGGTTTATAAAATTATTCAGGCAGTAGCCATGGGCTGTATGGAGTGTATCAGTGTGATGCAGTCTTGCCCTTATTTTTTATTTATAATAATAATTATATATATATACTTTTTTCCCCCTTTCATGAGGCCAGTCCTTATTCAAACGTTTTATACTGCCTGGTCACTGGTTGATTGAATGCTCACTGTTAAAAATACCATAAACTGTATATAGCACATCAGATCTATCTTTGATGCATAACAGTAACAGTCTATTATTACTTTCTACATAACACACATGCAAAAACATTGTTTGAGTGTGTCTCTGCGTATTGTATTTTAGTAGTATGAATGATAATGATAGAGTAGGCCTACTTAATAATTCATATCTCCTTGCATACATAAAGATTTCTTTTCCAGCATTGTTGGTACTGCAATAAACATGGGTCATGAGGATCCTAGTTCTGAGTTAGAAATCTAGTAGGTGGACACAAATGTGACTAGTACACAAACTATATCATATAGAATAATTTATCACTTTAAAATATTCTGAGAAGGACGTGCAGGGAATTTTATACAATGTCTGTCAGCTTGAAGCACATCTAGTGTTTATGCTGGCATTTTAGCGAATCTTGAGGCGTCTGTGCAAAAGCGGTCCTCAAAATAGTATATGAACCAAACAAAAGGATCTTGGCATCAGGTGTAGAAGCTCTCTGCCAAACAAATCATCATTTCACTTGTCAGTTCTGATAAATGAGAAGATATCTCATAAAATGAGCGCAATCTTGGGGCTTGCTGCTACTTTTTCTTTCATTTACTGAGAGGATACGGTGTACTCAACCCTTTCATGTCTACCTGCTTCTGCTACATCAATCTGAGTTTGAGTTCATCAGGATGGATGTGTCTTTCTACACTCATGACTCCCAAGTCAACCGGTATGTGTCGTAGTGAAGTCTCTGCCCTGGGTTAAGTGACTTGCAGGGACGAGGCCAGAAATGTTCAAATGGGTGGGTCTTCATAAAACAGTGTGGGAAAATTGTATAATCGTATTGAGTATGAAAACTGCATGCTAAATTATCAGAAGAAAAAGGAGCACGGTTTCAAGTTCAAAGTTACAAAACAGCCAATAAGAAATTGATATATGGTCACACACTTGCACGTCACTATATTATTAACATTTTGCCAAAATCAAGCTCAAATGGAGTTATGAGGTTTTTGACCATGGTCTCTGCAGAGAAGTTCGGAGAATGTCAGAGATGCATGTTTTGTACAGCCGCATCGGACAGGTTATAAAGTTTAATGTAGCTATGCGGGCACTCAGTATGGCTAAAATCCCATGTTATTAAAAACGAAGTGCTACAAACAGGCTATTTAAGACAGTATTGGCTATGACTCAATCAGTGCATTTACATGCACCCTCATAATGCGATGGGATTTTGGCAATATTGCGATTAAACTTTACCTCATGTAAACGCAATACTTTGATCAAACTAATGCGATAAAGCTCATAATCGTAGTAACCATAATCGCATTAAACTGTGTGGCGTACGATGATTTTAATCGCAATAAACAGTTATTTAAATACCTTCATCTCATTATTACCACTCTGACCAAAGTGCGGATGTACACGGATGTGTGTTGTTCACACAGCTTCATGAATGAACTCCGTGACATTATTCAGAATTTTTCTCTTCTCCAAATCGCTAAACTCTGTCAACACAACTCGCTGCACAGTCTCTGCTCCATATCTTCATCCAGACAGCGTAAATAACGAGACGGCAGTAGGCAAACCCGGCATTGAAATGTTCATCATGGCCCGAATTACACTCACCTAAAGGATTATTAGGAACACCTGTTCAATTTCTCATTAATGCAATTATCTAATCAACCAATCACATGGCAGTTGCTTCAATGCATTTAGGGGTGTGGTCCTGGTCAAGACAATCTCCTGTACTCCAAACTGAATGTCAGAATGGGAAAGAAAGGTGATTTAAGCAATTTTGAGCGTGGCATGGTTGTTGGTGCCAGACGGGCCGGTCTGAGTATTTCACAATCTGCTCAGTTACTGGGATTTTACAAAGAATGGTGTGAAAAGGGAAAAACATCCAGTATGCGGCAGTCCTGTGGGCGAAAATGCCTTGTTGATGCTAGAGGTCAGAGGAGAATGGGCCGACTGATTCAAGCTGATAGAAGAGCAACTTTGACTGAAATAACCACTCGTTACAACCGAGGTATGCAGCAAAGCATTTGTGAAGCCACAACAAGCACAACCTTGAGGCGGATGGGCTACAACAGCAGAAGACCCCACCGGGTACCACTCATCTCCACTACAAATAGGAAAAAGAGGCTACAATTTGCACAAGCTCACCAAAATTGGACAGTTGAAGACTGGAAAAATGTTGCCTGGTCTGATGAGTCTCGATTTCTGTTGAGACATTCAGATGGTAGAGTCAGAATTTGGCGTAAACAGAATGAGAACATGGATCCATCATGCCTTGTTACCACTGTGCAGGCTGGTGGTGGTGGTGTAATGGTGTGGGGGATGTTTTCTTGGCACACTTTAGGCCCCTTAGTGCCAATTGGGCATCGTTTAAATGCCACGGCCTACCTGAGCATTGTTTCTGACCATGTCCATCCCTTTATGACCACCATGTACCCATCCTCTGATGGCTACTTCCAGCAGGATAATGCACCATGTCACAAAGCTTGAATCATTTCAAATTGGTTTCTTGAACATGACAATGAGTTCACTGTACTAAAATGGCCCCCACAGTCACCAGATCTCAACCCAATAGAGCATCTTTGGGATGTGGTGGAACGGGAGCTTCGTGCCCTGGATGTGCATCCCACAAATCTCCATCAACTGCAAGATGCTATCCTATCAATATGGGCCAACATTTCTAAAGAATGCTTTCAGCACCTTGTTGAATCAATGGCACGTAGAATTAAGGCAGTTCTGAAGGCGAAAGGGGGTCAAACAGTATTAGTATGGTGTTCCTAATAATCCTTTAGGTGAGTGTATATCCAGTACGTCCATAAAAATTTATTTTGAATTTGAAGTAAAGTAAAACAATGGCCAGTAACATGCATACTGTATGCCTATCTGAGTGTGGTATAACTATTCTTATTAGTGAATAATCAGAATAATGAAAATTGCTTGTAAACTGGAGTGAAGAGTTCTGCTCATGTCATGTAAACATCTTACTGCGATTAAGACCTTACTCTGATTATAAGAAATAATTGCATTATTGGTGCACATGTAAACGTGGTCAATGACAAATGCTACATTAAGACACATTTAGTTTTTATATATATAGTGTTTATTGAGTAAAGAAAGAGATATACTTTTTCAAACAAACAGTTCTTTATTTAACCTAATATTGTAAACAAGCAGAAAGACCTCTCCGAATAGCGTGCAGCACTTCATTTATGATAGAGGCGTGTGGAGTTATGAGGTTTGACTGACAATGGAGTTACAAGCTCTTTTTAAAACTTTTCATTGGTTAAATATTTCAAAACCCACAGAGACATAAAGAGTGACCAATAGTAATGATTTATGAAAAAAATTAAATAAATAAAAATGACAGCATTTGAAGATACAAGGTTTCTGCATGCCAGCGACATGAATATGAATTAATGCTTAGAATCTTTTAACTATAACGATACACTATTTATCTTTGCATGTCCTTCTACAATATTACTCTGAGATGACGGAGCTTCTGGTTAAACACTGATGATCTCTTTTTAATCAAGGGTCTCTGTTGTTGTGCATTATGGGAATTTCTTTGCATGGTTTCTTGCCGCAGTACATAAAATCCAAATATATATCCAAATTAGGCTTTTAAAGTATCGACTGATTGATATTTGCTTCACAATTTTCAAATTCAACTCCACATTCAACAAACGTGCAAATCTTACCATTACATCCTGGGCGGGACTAACAGAAACTGACAAGTCAAACTATTCATTTATTCGAAACCGCCTGCAATTGACCATAGGAAACTGCATTTAATCATTCTTTTAAATACATAAAGTTATAGTGTAATAAGACATTTATTATCATTATTATCGCTAATTAAATTATTTAATTCATCTTTTTGGAATATTTATTTATTTATTGGGTGGGCCACAATTCAAAGTTGGTGGGCCCGTAGCTTGGACACTGGTGACTTGCCATATAAGCATTTAGGAAAATCTTCTTAGCATACCTGCTATGCAACATTTTCACTTTTAAACCCAGATCGTTTTTTGCTAGACAGTACATTTGCATGCCTGGTCATATGTCTCATTATTGTAAAAAAGAGTTTAGAACTCTTTCCCCGTCACCGTTTTTGGTAAAAAAAAATGTCATGGCCCCCAGAGTATTTTGTTGAATATCTGAACATGCAATATATCAAAAGAAAGAACAGAGAGTACAAAAGTAGCCTCTACTTTTAAACAACAACAACACATTTTATTCTAGCTTCATGTTGTTACAAGCACGCCAGGCTCCACCCTCTCCCAACCACAGCGCACTGCATCACCAGAATACTGATCACACACACCTGCACGTCATCATCTCCAGTAATCACCACCAGCATTTAAGCCCCATGCATTCACTCAGTCACTGTCCGGTCTCGTTCGCACATAGCACAGCTTATGCTTACCTCAAGGACTCCCCTGTGATATCTACCTGCATTCTCCTCGTTCCTCCAAGTCTCCAGTGTTCTCCGTGTCCTGTCTCCAAGTCTCCGTGTCTCCTGTGTCTGCTGTTTCCACTGTGTCTCCTCTGGTTGAGTTTCCAGCACCATCTGCATACGAGAGTACAGTATCATCCAGTTATCTGCTACATTCATCTGCTAACATCTTCTATTCACTTACCTGCCCCGCTCATTTCTGGTTGCTCAATAAAAGACTCTGTTCACTTACCATCTGTTCTCCATGTCAAGCCTGTTTGTAACACATGCATTCTTTTTTTTATCAACAATTGAATGTGGGTAAGTTTCATAAACAAAAAGCAGAATTTTGAGCAAAAGGCTGAGAAAATATTTTTTTTTTGTCAAACACTCCGTCTGGATCCTATTAACCCTCTGGAGTCTGAGCTGTTTTGGGGCCCTTTAGAAGTTCAAAACATCGATCAAAACATAGATGGAGTAGAGTCCATCAAAACCCCCATAGCACTTCCTGCGTCAACATTTCATTCAGTAACATTAGGCCATTTTGAATATGCTGTTCATTGTTGATGATTGCATTATTTTTCATATGCATCTGCTCACACATGCGATTGCTAATTTCTTCTTCTTGTTTACCTGTGTTTTGATACTGTACTCGTTCAAGAGATGCGTAATACCGCCCCCTACCTTATAACAGTGAAGACATGGAAAGTCGTAAAACTCATTGACAGGGAAGTGTTCTCATAAATGACGAGATAACTCCGCAATGGCAGGAAAAGAGTTAAAAGGGAAATCCTATAGTTGGTTAATCTTAACCACACTGAAACTTGACGACAAATGTTAATTGAAGCAAGGCATTCCTTTTCATTTAAAAAATTGTGTTATGCTATAACTACTTTTGATTATTATTATTATTAGTAGTAGTTTTTACTTATTACTTTAAACATTCAAATTTGAAAACATGGGCTATTTTATTGAATGGTTCCTCTGATATAAATAAATATGCCTTGTAAGCCATTGCAGAAAAAAATTGAAAAATGAAATGCTGAAAAATATCTGTAATTCTGTCTCAATTGTTTTAGCTATAACATCCAGGCTTAGTTGTGGTAGTAATAGTATTTCTGTGCTGTTGTTGTTGTTGTTAATGGATTCAGTTTGTGTGGTTTTTAAGCAGACACTGACTGCAGTGTCTTCAGAGGTAATATTAATATAAATGCAGGAGTGTTGTTGGAATTGAATTCAAACTATGATCAGCTTATGCCTGCACAATCTTCCTCTTTTCATCCCCAAGACTTTGTGTCTAAAATGATGTCGCCAGGAACAGTAAGGATCAAGCAGGCTAATCTTCAAACAATTCTGGCCTCCTTAACTTTCAGAATCATTTCGTTTGCTTAAATAATTTAATGGAAAGCAGCTTAAAATTTCAACCTCTCTTCACAAAGACCAGCCGTAGTCAAATAAAATTAAATTCTGCTAATCTGCACACTCAATAAAGATCCATTTTCTGCTGCAGCATGTTTAATCACTAGGCTGCTTTTATAAACTGCAATATGCACGCTTTATTGATAATTAAAAGATGTTGGCTACAAACTCCAAATGTGTTCTTACCAAAATGTGATGACTGACAGGTTACAGGCAGTTGTGCTGACAAACCTTAAAGGATTACTTAACACAAAAAAGGAAAAATTATAATTTACTCAGCCATATTACCAGCCATATTATTATATTTTTTTCTTTCTTCTGTATAGCACAAAATAAGATTTTTTAAGAATGCTCCCACAGCTCTTCTCCGTTCAAAGTGACCATATAGCAAACAATTGTAGCACACAAGCCATATGGACTACTTTTTTATTTTTTATTTTTTAAGTTAATGCTTCAAGAAGAAATGGGAAAAAGAGTAATGCTTTGTGATCAGAGTAAATAGTGAAACAACACTCCAATAATCTATTACTCAAGTGTAATAAATATTTTATTCATGATTAGCAGCTATGCACTATGTAGACATGATTTGCACTTGAGCCGCTCTGGAGAAAACGGTGATGTCATCAGCTCATTTCAATTATCATATATATTCAAGTAATGTAGTTGATATAATTTAGTTTAGTAATTACATTTATTTGGATATTTATTTGAAAATTTTGTGTCCCCAACTGAGCAAGCCAGAGGCGACAGTGGCAAGGAACCAAAACTCCATCAGGTGTCCTAATGGAGAAAAAAAAACCTTGGGAGAAACCAGGCTCAGTCGGGGTGCCAGTTCTCCGCTGGCCAATTAACAAACAGTGTATGTTTATTATTTTGGCAGCCTTATAGGTCAGAAGTAATATTAGATCGGATTATTCGAAAGATCGGAGGCATCACGCCGGGTTTATTGAGGATGGCGTGTCGATTAAACAATTATTAAATAGGAATATGTCATACGCCGGAGATGGATCCATTGAGGATGCCAGGTCGATGAGCAATTTCAGAGGGTAGACTAATTGACACAGTCTCTGCAGACACTTCAGGGATGCGTTGGTAATGTGATGGTAATGTCTGGGCGCTGGTCCACCATCTGATCTGGATACGGCCCGGATCCGGCTGACTGCAGTAAACCTCGGGATAAACAGAGAGACTAACATTAGCGTAGATGCCATTCCTCTTATGATGTAACGAGTACATCAGGTGTTATGGGAAGTGTTCCCGGTTCTGGCTGACCTAGTTAATGCAGCCTAACAATTTGAATAAAATATAAATTAAAAATGTTTTATGTGTATGCCATAGTAAAGAGATGCGTTTTAGTCTAGATTTAAACTGACAGAGTGTGTCTGCTTCCCGAACAATGCTAGGAATGCTGTTCCAGAGTTTAGGTGCTAAATAGGAAAAGGATCGACCGCCTGCAGTTGATTTTGATATTCTAGGTATTATCAACTGGCCAGAGTTTTGAGACCGCAATAGACGTGATGGAGTATAATGCGTTAAGAGCTCGCTCAAGTACTGGGGAGCTAAACCATTTAGTGATTTGTAAGTAATTAGCAAGATTTTAAAATGTATGCGATGTTTAATAGGGAGCCAGTGCAGTGTTGACAGAACCGGGCTAATATGGTCATACTTCCTGGTTCTAGTAAGAACTCGAGCTGCTGCGTTTTGGACCAGCTGCAGTTTATTTATTAAGCGAGCGGGGCAACCACCCAGTAGAGCATTACAATAATCTAGCCTTGAGGTCATGAATGCATGAACTAACTGTTCAGCATTTTGCATTGAAAGCATATGCCGTAATTTAGATATATTTTTAAGATGGTAGAATGCAGTTTTACAGATGCTAGAAACTTGGCTTTCAAATGAGAGATTGGTATCAAAGAGCACACCCAGGTTCCTAACTGACGACGAGGACTTGACAGAGCAGCCATCAAGTGTTAGACAGTATTCTAGGTTACTACATGTGGAGTTTTTTTGTCCAATAATTAAAAATTCAGTTTTTTCTGAATTAAGTTGCAGGAAATTACTAGTCATCCAATTTTTTATATCAGCTATGCATTCCGTTAATCTTGTGAATTGGTAAATTTCGTCAGGGCGTGAAGAAATATAGAGCTGAGTATCGTCAGCATAACAATGAAAACTAACACCATGCTTCCTAATGATATCTCCCAGTGGTAGCATGTGCAGGGTGAAAAGCAACGGTCCTAGCACTGAGCCCTGCGGTACTCCATATTGAACTTGTGATCGGTGTGACATCTCTTCATTTACTGCTACAAACTGAAAACGGTCAGATAAGTATGATTTAAACCATGCCAATGCAATTCCACTAATGCCAACATCATTTTTGAGTCTATTCAAAAGAATGTTGTGGTCGATGGTATCGAATGCAGCGCTAAGATCGAGTAACACTAACAGAGAGATACAACCACGATTGGATGATAAGAGTAAATCATTTGTAACTCTAATGAGAGCAGTCTCAGTACTATGATGTGGTCTAAATCCTGACTGGAAAACCTCACAGATACCATTTTTTTCTGAAAAGGAGCATAATTGTGAGGACACTGTCTTTTCTAGTATTTTTGACAGAAAGGGTAGATTTGAGATTGGCCTGTAATTGACTAATTCTGTAGGGTCAAGTTGCGGTTTTTTAATAAGTGGTTTAATAATAGCCAACTTAAAAGTTTTCGGTACATATCCTAAAGTTAAGGATGAATTAATGATATTAAGAAGAGGATCTATGACCTCTGGAAGCATCTCTTTCAGTAGTTTAGTCGGTATAGAGTCGAGCATACATGTTGTTGATTTGGATGATTTAACGAGTTTAGCCAATTCTTCTTCTCCTATAGCAGTGAATGAATGTAATTTTTCCTCAGTGACACTACAATGCTCTGTCTGATGTGATACAGTAGTAGACGGCTGCATGGTTATAATTTTTTTCCTAATATTATCAATCTTACAAGTAAAGAAGTTCATAAAGTCATTACTGCTGTGCTGTTGGCAGACATCAGAAGTTGAAGCTTTATTTTTGGTTGATTTAGCCACTGTATCGAATAAATACCTAGGGTGGTGTTTGTTTTCTTCTAAGAGAGTCGAGAAATAAGCAGATCTAGCAGTTTTTACGGCCTTTCTGTATGAAATCATGCTCTCTTTCCACGAAATGCGAAAAACTTCCAGTTTTGTTTTCTTCCAGCTGCGCTCCATTTTTCTGGCTGCTGTTTTAAGGGCCCGGGTGTGCTCGTTGTACCACGGCGTTGGACTATTCTCTTTAATCTTCTTTAAGCGCAGAGGAGCAACTGTGTCTAAAGTGCTGGAAAAGAGAGAGTCAATAGTTTCTGTTGCAACATCAAGTTCCTCTGGGCTGTCTGGGATGCTGAGGAGATGAAACTGATGAGGAAGTTTATTTATAAAGAAATCTTTAGTCTCAGCAGTGATAGTCCTGCCATATTTGAAGCGAGGGGACGGCTTTGCAGCCTTTGCTAAATTAAGTATACATGATACTAGGTAATGATCTGAGATGTCATCGCTCTGCTGCAGAATTTCAACGGTATCAACATTTATTCCATGTGACAATATTAGGTCTAGAGTATGATTACTCCAATAGAGTTTAGAATGTCTCTAAATGCCAATCCCAATGCGTCTTTTTCATTGTCTACATGGATATTAAAATCACCAACAATTAGGACTTTATCTGTAGCCAGTACTAACTCTGATAAAAAATCAGCAAATTCTCTGATAAAGTGTGTATTGTGCCCTGGTGGCCTATATACAGTAGCCAACACAAATGTTAAACAGGATTTATCAATTTCACTACATAACGTTACGTAAAGCACCAAAACTTCAAAAGAATTATATTTGAAACTAGACTTCTGAGTAATACTGAAGATATTATTATAAATTACAGCAACACCTCCCCCTTTACCTTTCAGATGCGGGTCGTGTTTATAACAATAATCTTGTGGGGTGGACTCATTTAAAGTAATGTAGTCGTCAGGTTTTAGCCAGGTTTCTGTCAAACACAGCACATCTAGATTATTATCTGTAATCATATCATTAACAATAAGCGTTTTAGAGGAAAGGGATCGAATATTCAGCAGCCTGAGCTTTATCATTTGTTCATCTGTATTATATCTGTTGTTTATTTGTTGGACATCAATTAAATTTTTACCGTTGAATAGTTTTGGTGTTTTTTTGTATTTACTAATTCGTGGAACAGACACAGTCTCTATGTGATAATAGCTAGGTGAAAGAGTCTCTATGTGCTGGGATTTATCTGACTTCTGTGACGCGAGACAGCTAGCAGACGGTTGGGTAAGCCAGTCCGTCTGCTTCCTGACCTGGGCCCTAGTTAGTCAAGGTTTAGCTTTAAGACTATGTGCCAAATTACTAGAGAGAAGAGCGGCACCACCCCAGGAGGGATGGATACCATCTCTTTTCAACAGGTCAAGTCTGCCCCAAAAGCTTTTCCAATTGTCTATGAACCCTATGTTATTTTGCGGACACCACTTAGACAACCAGCCATTGAGTGATGATAGTTTGCTAAGTATCTCATCACTCCTTTTAATGGGGAGGGGACCAGAGCAAAAAATCCGATTTGCCATCATACTTGCGAGTTCACACACCTCTTTAATGTTAATTTTGGTGATCTCCGACTGGCGAAGTCGAACATCATTTGTGCCGACATGAATAATAATCTTAGAGAATTTACGATTAGCATTAGCCAGCACTTTTAAATTTGCTTTGATGTCAGGCGCTCTGGCTCCCAGTAAACATGTGACTATGGTGGCTGGTGTCTCTATTTTCACGTTCCGTGTAATAGAATCGCCAATAACTGATGTACAGATTTCACTAAGCTAGTCGCATCCAAAGCAGTGTCTAAAGCTGTTTTGTTCTCACTACTCTCAAATAAAGTCTGGATGCGTGTCTCTAATTCTGAAATCTTCTCCGTCAGTCTGACTATCTCCTTACATTTATCACATGTGAAGCCCTGTTCACCAACGGAGACAGATATACTAAACATGAAACATGTAGTGCAGGTGACAATAAAAGGAGAAGACATGGCTTACCGTATTTGTTGATTAATCCAACTTACCACAGTTGTTTGATGGATTAGTAAAGGCACGAGAGACAAAAACAGGAAACCCGGATGCACAAATGGCAGGCTAACAGGCTAGTGAAATGCTAATGCGTTGTGAAATGCTAACACGTTGTGATAGTGATTTAAATTAAAAGCTAACAATGTCAATTTTAACGTGATAGGCAATATTAAACAATATATAGTGATGAGTAAGTTATATTTAGCAGTATAAACAACAAGAAAAAATATCAAATAGAGATTCAAAAGCAAAGCTGTACAGAGCTGCAAACACTGCGACCGGCAGACAGGAGCAATCGATCAGGAGACAGGAGCAATCGATCAGGAGCCAATTTCCATTTTCTGTCTGAGTGTCAGTTCTTCACTGGGCTCACTCTCCATCATTCACATTTCCTGGAAAATTAATCGCGTACACCTTTGTCTCATTACACCCGCATTTAAGGACTGCACAAAACTTACCTCAGTCACACAGTCAGCAACAAGGATAGTCAGACTTCTTTCCATCGCAATTGTCATTAAACTTACCTTCATTCATTTGGCTTTACCGTGATACCTGTGATTCTTCTTTCCCTGTGTTTATTATTGTCTGTGTGACTTACTCTCTGGTCTGCTGCAAACAAAACATCATTACTTCTCCAATTAAATGCTCATCATTATCAATGACTGTTTATGTACCTGTACCAGTATTCATCTTGGCAATAAAACCCTTGTTCTCAGGTTTAACTACATATTAGTGACTGTGTATTCTTAACAAAAGACCAGACTGCTATTATGGACTCAGTGGAAGCAAATCCACTTGCCAACTCAGATCAATTTGAAGGCCTTGTCAGTCGGATTTCATAGACTCTCTTCACCACCGCTACAGCTTCATGTAATTTAGCCAGTTCATTTTCCTCAACCCCTTCACCACCCAACATGCAAACATTGGCTTCTTTGACAGTGGCAGTGTGGACTGCAGTGGATTTCCCTTTCAGTGTTTGCTCACCCTGGAGATACAGCCTCATCACTTTTCCACGAAACAGCCCAAGATAGCTTTATTATTATTATAAATAAAAAAAAAAAATTCACTTCTGATGGGACGGGCTCTGTAGTGGACAAAAATAGTATGGAAGTTTCGTAACTCTAGTTTATTGATGCCTTTATCAAGCATTTCCAGTGCGGGTTCCCTGCCTTTGTCCATTCTCGAAGCGTTCCATGCATTTCCACTGCAGAAAAGGGGGTTCCGGGCCGGAAAGATTTAACTCCGGCTAAATCTTTGCTGGTCTCGAACGGAGTGGGGGGTGGAGAAAAACTGCCGCTGTCTCATTGAGTAATGCAATAACATTGCACTGCATTGCTCTTTACATCTAAATATATAAAACTAAGTGTGCGAGAGAGCTAGTGAATCAATGGTTTCAGTTTCAGTTTGTCCCTGAAAAGGACAGATGAGTGTACCGACAGTTTATGCAAGCTGCCGGTTTGCTAGAATCTCTCCTGGTACTGCGAACAGCAAAACAGAAGTGCTGCACTGCCTGCACAAACACCGGGATGCGCAATGCTTTTTTTTTTTTTAGACTAGTTATAGGCAGGTAAACAACACATAGTAGCGTTACATCACTGTTCATTCCTCAAGTCTGTGGAAACATGCAGCTGGTTGGCGATAGGCTCCAGTTGGCCTGGCCGAGAACAGGCTCTAGTTCTGGCCCCAGAACACAAACCATTCTGGTGGAAAGGGGTATCTGTGATTCATCCATCCATGAGAAGCTTTAGGATCTCTGCCATGGTAAGTGGTGCATCACAGACTATGGCATTCTTTTCCACTCCCTGGCAGTCACTAGTGGATGAACCAAAATAGCCCTCCTCACAGCCTACCATTAGGGCTTCATCTCTCAGCATATGATGGCAACATGGGGCTTGAGTGATTCAGTGATCCAGTCACTGTGTGGTTGAAGTCATGCCTCTACTAAAACTCACTGCAGTGCTCACCAGCGAGACATCCTCCCGGGATCCCAATTCATTTGATGAACCAATGCAGATGGACTCTTCCAGACTCCCCACATCTGAACGGCAACTACAGAAGGATAACACTATGTCTCAACTAAACTCCCTCCTACACCTCGCTCCAAATTATTTCAACATTCCAGAATCTTATCAGCAATACCATGACGTATTTAGACCCTAATGTGCCTCACAATTACCACCTTACTGACTGTGATAAGGTGCTATTGAACTGTTACTGGGAGTGTCACTGTCAAGAGGATGTTTGATAGTATGGAAGGCCATCTTTTCCCTTCAGGGTATGCGAGTCTACCGTCTGCAGTCAGAGAGAAAGATGCAGAAGATTGGACAATCCCTGTATACCCCTTCTCACTTCCGGAACAGACGGCCATGGAGGAGTATGTGGAGGAGACATTAAATCAGGGTTACATTCATCACTACACTTCCTCTGCCTCTGCCAGTTTTCTTCATGGTCAAGAAGGCCTTAGGTTTGCTATCCTGCATTAATAACCATTCTCCCAATAACATCACATTTAAGTATCGCTACTGTCTTCCCCTCGTTTCTGCTGCTTTGGAATTATTTAAAGGAGGTGTTTACAAGGCTTGATAAACTGCAGTGCCTACAACCTCATCAAAATATGGAAGGGAGACTAGTGGAAGACTCATTTTGTCCTACAGGCATGCCAGTTCTCCCTACATTTTTCAAGGATTCATGAATGAGGTCTTCTGGGAGTACCTCCTCCACATCGTTCTGGTCTACATTGATGACATCCTCATCTTCTCCTGCAACCAGACTGAGCACCACAGATATGTGACCCTGGTACTAGAAAAACTACAAGAACACCACCTGTTTCTCAAGGCTGAAAAATGTTTTGCGGTGGAATTCCTGAGATACAACACTGGACCTGAAGGCATCAGGTAAGGTTGAAGCCGTTCAAAACTGGCCCATACTACGGTAAAAGATCTTCAACGCTTCCTGGGTTTAGCCAATTTCTCTAGAAGTTTCATCCATAACTACATGACTTTAATTTCTCAATTAATTTCATTACCTCATGCCTCTGCCCTGTAATTTCGATGCCTCCTACACCTTCCGAGGCTTGAAGGATGTCTTTCAACGAGTCACCCAATTTTTGTCCATCTCAATCCTGATTTACCTATTATTGATGCAGTGGACATATCCACCACAGGCAAAGGAGCAGTATTGTCTCAGCAGCAGCAGTCAACAATTCATCTTGATGGTGTATGCAGTGAAGAAGATCCTGGATTTCCGGTGCCAAAGGGGTTGTTTCAAGTACCTCATTGACTGTGAGATGTATGGCCCAGAAGAGAGGTCTGAGATGACCAGCTTCCACATGGAACATCCCACTTGCCCAGCTGTGTGTATCTGTATCTCATCACATTCACAATCAAGGCACAAATTCTCTCCTCAGTCACACAGTCAGTGTCTGGTTTCCAACGAGGACATTCAGACTTCTTTCCATCGCAATATTCTTACATTGGAGTTACATATATTCATGAATTTCTGTAGATTTATTGTGATTCTTGTTTCCCTGTGTGTCTATTATCAGCTGTGTGATTCAATACCAGATCTCCTGCAAACAAAACATTACTTCTTAACTTAAATGCTCATCTTGGATTCAACTATATATCTGCAACTGTGTATTCGTAACAATGTAACCCTCCCATGTATTAAATAAGCATAACTGTGCATTCACATGGTGCAGGCTGATAGGTCCTTTACATGCGATCCGCTAACAATCACATAATTTATTACAAGGCACAAGCTGACAAGCCAATGAGCTTGAGCATTTAAAAATCTTGTTTTAGTGTTCACTGTAAACTGTCCCTGCAGTGCTTTATCCCTTACAAAAAAGAAGTATACTTAAAGTTAATTTTATTAAGTATACTTAAGTAATGTTCAAGTATATTTTTAAGTATATGTTATAAGTATACTAATATCAATGTACTAGTAGTAAACTTGTAAGTTTCAATACTGCTTGGGAGTAAATTGGCCCAATTTTAGTATATAAAAGTAGCTATACATGTTAGTGTTCTATAAGTGTAACAGTAGTAAACTACATTTCTCATTTGTACTGCATCTAGTGTATCAGTGAACTTATAAGTATACTAGTAGTTTATTATTTTAATACTTGTAGTACTTTTTTGTTGTACTTTGAAATACACTCACAGTAAACTACTAGTTTTTATACTTATACTTTTTCTCTGGTCCTCTTCGGTCAAAAATGACCAAAAGAAATGTTTTTGTTTCTTCGGAATGGGATGACACTTTGTGACTTTTGTCGCATTAGCCATGTGAACACACAAAAAAATCATAGAGATGTAGGAAATGAATGGGAAATACGCAAAAATACAAAAACTCAGAGAAACTTTTGGTGATACAAACCACAAATCATGTTGCAGAAAAAAGTGCACAGCAATGAAGGGGTGACACTCTAAAATATCAACCAACCCCCCACCCCCCCCACCCCCCTATATATATATATATATATATATATATATATATATATATATATATATATATATATATATATATATATATATATATATATATATATATAAACTTGTATGACTATAACACAGAGCGTGATTTTGCAAATGTGTGAAATAAAATCAGTGATTTAGCCACTATGCAGTACAAAAAAAAAACAGCAAGGAAGAGGTTAACTAAAGCATCAAGAGTGCAAAACAAGCCACACACACACACTCAAACACACACTCACATAAACACACTTACAGACACACACACACAAACCACAATATTATAAACAAATATGAACTGGTGTGGCTGTAACAATATGGTAAAATTGAGCCAAAAGACTCAAATAAGAGGTTAAAATTAGATCAGACCCAGATTTATTAAGCTGTGATACAACATTCCTGTTAATTTTTGTTACATTTTTAGTGAATTTTCATGTTATGTGTAACACAGTTTTCTCCTCTCTGTTCAGGTTTGAATGTAGTAAAATTAATGCAGAAAACTGACACTTCAAATCAACATAAAAAAAAATTCAACTATGACAAAAAGTAGTCTTTGAGAATGTCTTAAGTATAAATCCAAATCCACAACTTAATAAAAATAAGTATTTATGTCTAAAAACACTATATAATTTATAAGCCATTTTATATAGAACTATATAGGCTTCTAGTGGTAACATCTTGGCATTACATATATTTTTCTTTTTTCACTCCCACCAGATGGCACTAATCTACCCTCCAAAAATTGGATTGTAAATGCCTTGTCTCTATTTTAACATGGAATACTGCTTTAATTGAATAATAATAAAAAAAATATTTTAAATTTAAATTTTAAATTATTATTTTCAATGGGGAAAAGTAGCTAATAAAAATTGTAGAAATATTGCATATTATTATAAAATACCCTCAAAATTCTAAATAATCAAAAATATTATTGAACAAAGATATATTACATTGGTTTTCCCTGAAGGAAAAAAAAGTTACATAGGCTTCGGTCACTTTTAACTGCGAAAAAGCCAAGTGTGACCCCTAAACGAAGAGGACCAGAGGACTAAGTGAACATAACATCATACTTATATTTTACTATGTATATATTATTTTTGCACTTTAAGTGTACTACTATGTACTAATTTAGGTATTCATTTTTTTTATACTTGAAATACCTTTAACTCTTTCCATTTTAAAAACATTTTATTGTAGCTTAATGCATCCTTTTTTATCAACATTTGAATGCACAAGTTTAATTTAAAAAAGCAACATTTTAAACAAAATTGCATTTTAGTCAAAGACTTCGTCTGGATCAGATTCAGAACGATGATCAAAACACTTGCGTTAGTAATCGTAGTATCACTTGTTTCTGCTTCTTCTTCACCTGTGTTTTGATCTGGATATTCTGTACTAAAAGAAGTGTAATAGCGTCCCCTTCCGTATAACAGTGAAAACACGGATAGCCGGAAAAATCTGTCAATAGCGGGGAAAGAGTGAAGTTGATTTGAAGTAAATTCCCATGTACACTACCAGTGGACTAGCCTACATAAACATTCACATACTCAGAATTAGGATCATATCTGTTTTCATTATAAATCAATATTTTCAACAATGTAAGTTTATAAGACAGTATGCAAAACTATGTAAAAAAAAATTTTTTTTTTAAAATTAATAGCTACTTAATCAAAAGAGTAAACACAACAACAAGCCAAGTATACTTAAAATACTTTGAGTATAGGCCAAATTACGTAAACTTTTCTGTCAGTATCCTACAACGCAAGTATACTTAACCCTCCTGTTACCCTCAAATCTGGTAACATTCCCAGCAATTTAAACCTCCACCCCCTTTTTTTTTTATAAAGGTTTATGTCTCAGGTCATTTATGGCTGACAGCATATCTAGTGGGCCCTGGAACCATTTTGATGACATTAGCAGCACTATGTCTACCCTGTCGTTCAAGTGGGGACTGGGACCATAATAATGTGAACTACTAGTGGTTCTCGCAATACTATAGGTATGGTTAGGTTAGGTTAGAGCCCTAAAACAGAGGGAAGTTGTTTGAATATTATATTGAATATATACAATTATAGCATGTTATAGTGACCTCAATAAAACAACCAAAGCAAATGTGTGTAAAGTTTTGATATTTCTTATGTTTTATACAGCTAAAAGAGCCTGGGGTCAAACTGACCCCAAAGAACACCGAGGCTACAAAATGTGTACAGGACATTGGAAAAATATCATCATGTTAATTTTATGTTTACAGAGTTGTCCCCATTAAATTAGGAAAAATCATTCAATCTAAAGCGAAAAAAATGATGTCAATCGTGTATTTACAAATGTTAAACATTGAATTGGGTCAAATTGACCCCAAAGATAATAGGAGGGTTAAGTGCAAATGTAACTATATTTTTGAGAAGTACATAAAAAGTAGCCTGAAAGTATACTTTCTTATTTTTTAGTTTAAAAGAAGTATACTAATAGCGCACTTGAATAAACTTCTTTTTCATCAGGGTTCCTCTGAAGCCCTCCATTTCCCCCAGATCTGCTTCAAGATTGATGCATGCCTATTCGTGCAGCAGCATATCTTACATGCTCACAGCAGTGAGTCTGTGAATCTTTGGCATTCGCAAGCAGCAGCAGTGTGCATAGAAGATCTAGTCCACCAAGACCAATTACTTTAACAATGTCATATCCTTTAACATGCTAAAACTATTCAGAGAGATTGAAATTGTATAATTATATAATATACATTCATCAGAGTCAGCTGTCTAAAATCATTACAAATCAATATGGAGCTCTCAGAATTCCTCACTGGTGCCATAAAATGTTTGCTACTTGCTGATTCAGAACAAGATAGGAGAAATTTGGTGTTCCCTGAGGAACAACTGGGAGTGTAATCACATCCTCCTATGCCTTAGAGAGCAGTCCAGCATGAGGCCCTCTTCTCTGGGCATTTCTTGCTAAACGTCTTAATTTCCAGGAAGACCCCACAGAGACACAGTGTGACCAGATGGCAGAGGATGTCCATATCCACATCCTATTTCTCTCCCTTAAATAGTAGTTTCAGTTTCAGACAGCACAGCCACAGTTTGTTCACAGTTTGATACGTAATGCGAACAAAACTAGCTATACCTATCATAAAATCATATTTCTAAGCGTCTACTCAATTTACAGCATTCTTCCCCAAAATCGCATATAAAAAAACAAAACAAGATGTGGTTAGTTGGTTTACAAGTAATTTTAAGAGGTTGTTTTGTAAATAGTGCCAAGTCGGACTGTCAAGGTGGTCCATAATACACAAGTCAAGTCAAGTCAACTTTATTTATATAGCACTTTTTACAATGCAGATTGTTTCAAAGCAGCTTCACAGTGTTAAACAGGAAAACAATGAAACCGAATTTGATTCGGCTGTACAGCCGCTCTGGAGAAAACGGTGATGTCATCTAGCTCATTTCAATTATCATATATATTTAAGTAATGTAGTTGATATAGTTAATTTAGTTTAGTAATTAAATTTATTTGGATATTTATTTGAAAATTTAGTGTCCCCAACTGAGCAAGCCAGAGGTGACAGTGGCAAGGAACCAAAACTTCATCAGGTGGCCTAATGGAGAAAAATAAACCTTGGGAGAAACCAGGCTCAGTCGAGGTGCCAGTTCTCCTCTGGCCAATTAACAAACAGTGTATGTTTATTATTTTGGCAGCCTTATAGGTCAGAAGTAATATTAGATCGGATTATTCGAAAGATCGGAGGCATCACGCCACAGACGGGTTTATTGAGGATGGCGTGTCGATTAAACAATTATTAAATAGGAATATTCGAAATATCGGAGTCATCACGCCGGAGATGGATCCATTGAGGATGCCATGTCGATGAGCAATTTCAGAGGGTAGACTAATTGACACGGTCTCTGCAGACACTTCAGGGATGCGTTGGTAAATTAAATTAAAGTGTTAGACAGTATTCTAGGTTACTACATGTGGAGTTTTTTTGTCCAATAATTAAAAATTCTGTTTTTTCTGAATTAAGTTGCAGGAAATTACTAGTCATCCAATTTTTTATATCAGCTATGCATTCTGTTAATCTTGTGAATTAGTAAATTTCGTCAGGGCGTGAAGAAATATAGAGCTGAGTATCGTCAGCATAACAATGAAAACTAACGCCATGCTTCCTAATGATATCTCCCAGTGGTAGCATGTACAGGGTGAAAAGCAACGGTCCTAGCACTGAGCCCTGCGGTACTCCATATTGAACTTGTGATCGGTGTGACATCTTTTCATTTACTGCTACAAACTGATAACGGTCAGATAAGTATGATTTAAACCATGCCAATGCAATTCCACTAATGCCAACATCATTTTCGAGTCTGTTCAAAAGAATGTTGTGGTCAATGGTATTGAATGCAGCGCTAAGATCGAGTAACACTAACAGAGAGATACAACCACGATCGGATGATAAGAGTAAATCATTTGTAACTCTAATGAGAGCAGTCTCAGTACTATAATGCGGTCTAAATCCTGACTGGAAAACCTCACAGATACCATTTCTTTCTAAAAAGGAGCATAATTGTGAGGACACTGCCTTTTCTAGTATTTTTGACAGAAAGGGTAGATTTGAGATTGGCCTGTAATTGACTGATTCTGTAGGGTCAAGTTGCGTTTTTTTAATAAGTGGTTTAATAATAGCCAACTTAAAAGTTTTCGGTACATATCCTAAAGTCAAGGATGAATTAATGATATTAAGAAGAGGATCTATGACCTCTGGAAGCATCTCTTTTAGTAGTTTAGTCGGTATAGGGTCGAGCAATTTAGATTTAGATGATTTAACGAGTTTAGCCAATTCTTCTTCTCCTATAGCAGTGAATGAATGTAATTTTTCCTCAGTGATACTACAATGCTCTGTCTGATGTGATACAGTAATAGATGGCTGCATGGTTATAATTTTTTTCCTAATATTATCAATCTTACAAGTAAAGAAGTTCATAAAGTCATTACTGCTGTGCTGTTGGAAGGCATCAGAAGTTGAAGCTTTATTTTTGGTTAATTTAGCCACTGTATCGAATAAATACCTAGGGTTGTGTTTGTTTTCTTTTAAGAGAGTCGAGAAATAAGCAGATCTAGCAGTTTTTACGGCCTTTCTGTATGAAATCATGCTCTCTTTCCACGAAATGCGAAAAACTTCCAGTTTTGTTTTCTTCCAGCTGCGCTTCATTTTTCTGGCTGCTGTTTTAAGGGCTGTTTTCATGTGCTCGTTGTACCACGGCGTTGGACTATTCTCTTTAATCTTCTTTAAGCGCAGAGGAGCAACTGTGTCTAAAGTGCTGGAAAAGAGAGAGTCAATAGTTTCTGTTGCAACATTAAGTTCCTCTGGGCTATCTGGGATGCTGAGGAGATGAAACTGATGAGGAAGTTTATTTATAAAGAAATCTTTAGTCTCAGCAGTGATAGTCCTGCCATATTTGAAGCGAGGGCATGGCTTTGCAGCCTTTGCTAAATTAAGTATACATGATACTAGGTAATGATCTGAGATGTCATCGCTCTGCTGCAGAATTTCAACGGTATCAACATTTATTCCATGTGACAATATTAGGTCTAGAGTATGATTACGGCGATGAGTGGGTCCTGATACGTGTTGCCTAACTCCAATAGAGTTTAGAATGTCTCTAAATGCCAATCCCAATGCGTCTTTTTCATTGTCTACATGGATATTAAAATCACCAACAATTAGGACTTTATCTGTAGCCAGTACTAACTCTGATAAAAAATCAGCAAATTCTCTGATAAAGTGTGTATTGTGCCCTGGTGGCCTATATACAGTAGCCAACACAAATGTTAAACAGGATTTATCAATTTCACTACATAACGTTACGTAAAGCACCAAAACTTCAAAAGAATTCTATTTGAAACTAGACTTCTGAGTAATACTGAAGATATTATTATAAATTACAGCAACACCTCCCCCTTTACCTTTCAGACGCGGCTCATGTTTATAACAATAATCTTGTGGGGTGGACTCATTTAAAGTAATGTAGTCGTCAGGTTTTAGCCAGGTTTCTGTCAAACACAGCACATCTAGATTATTATCTGTAATCATATCATTAACAATAAGCGTTTTTGAGGAAAGGGATCGAATATTCAGCAGCCCTAACTTTATCATTTGTTCATCTGTATTATATCTGTTGTTTATTTGTTGGACATCAATTAAATTTTTACCGTTGAATAGTTTTGGTGGTTTTTTGTATTTACTAATTCGTGGAACAGACACAGTCTCTATGTGATAATAGCTAGGTGAGTCTTTATGTGCTGGGATTTATCTGACTTCTGTGACGCGAGACAGCTAGCAGACGGTCGGATAAGCCAGTCCGTCTGCTTCCTGACCTGGGCCCTAGTTAGTCAAGGTTTAGCTTTAAGACTATGTGCCAAATTACTAGAGAGAAGAGCGGCACCACCCCAGGAGGGATGGATACCATCTCTTTTCAACAGGTCAGGTCTGCCCCAAAAGCTTTTCCAATTGTCTATGAACCCTATGTTATTTTGCGGACACCACTTAGACAACCAGCCATTGAGTGATGATAGTCTGCTACGTATCTCATCACTCCTTTTAATGGGGAGGGGACCAGAGCAAAAAATCCGATTTGCCATCGTACTTGCGAGTTCACACACCTCTTTAATGTTAATTTTGGTGATCTCCGACTGGCGAAGTCAAACATCATTTTTGCCGACATGAATATTAATCTTAGAGAATTTACGATTAGCATTAGCCAGCACTTTTAAATTTGCTTTGATGTCAGGTGCTCTGGCTCCCGGTAAACATGTGACTATGGTGGCTGATGTCTCTATTTTCACGTTCCGTGTAATAGAATCACCAATAACTAGGGCACATTCAACAGGATTCTCAGTGGGTGCATCACTGAGTGGGGAGAACCTGTTTGATGTTCTAATCGGAACGGAAGAGTGGTTTTTTGATCCGCGACTATGCCGTCTCACCGTCACCCAGTTGCCCTGCTGCACGGGCTCTACAGCCAGAACCGAACAATGTACAGATTTCACTAAGCTAGTCGCATCCAAAGCAGTGTCTAAAGCTGTTTTGTTCTCACTACTCTCAAATAAAGTCTGGATGCGTGTCTCTAATTCTGAAATCTTCTCCGTCAGCCTGACTATCTCCTTACATTTATCACATGTGAAGGCCTGTTCACCAACGGAGACAGATATACTAAACATGAAACATGTAGTGCAGGTGACAATAAAAGGAGAAGACATGGCTTACCGTATTTGTTGATTAATCTTAAACTTACCACAGTTGTTTAATGGACTAGTAAAGGCACGAGAGACAAAAACAGGAAACCCGGATGCACAAATGGCAGGCTAACAGGCTAGTGAAATGCTAACGCGTTGTGAAATGCTAACACGTTGTGATAGTGATTTAAATTAAAAGCTAACAATGTCAATTTTAACGTGATAGGCAATATTAAACAATATATGGTGATGAGTAAGCTATATTTAGCAGTATAAACAACAAGAAAAGATATCAAATAGAGATTCAAAAGCAAAGCTGTACAGAGCTGCAAACACTGCAACCGGCAGACAGGAGGCAGACAGGAGCAATCGATCAGGAGACCCTACTGAGAAAACTACTGATAAGGCTTTTCAGGCAGAAAGTATTTCAAGAGACACTGGTCATTACTTGTTTTTATCTATTCTCTTCCTTTTCTCTCATAACCACTTCACTTGTAATAAATAATTTTATATTTCATCCAATTTGGTAATCTCTTCTACGCATACGGTCATAATGGTGAAATAAAAGTTCGCTGTAAAATGAATTGATGGAAGAAAATTAAAACTCCTGTTACGCCATGCAATTTTATGGGAATATGTGTTAGGCGTGAAGTGTAAACTGGGGTCCACACTCTTATAGCTTGAGGATTTTTATGAACTCAGCCATTTAAAATAAGTTGAAGGTGATATTTCAAATTATATGACATGAGGTATGTTTATGTTCATCATACTAAGTACCCTCAATTTAAAGAGCCATAACATCTCTTTCACGGCGTGCACACCACATAGCCATTGAGTGAGAAATTACAGCGAGTAATTATTGTACATAAAGTGTATGACTGCAAAAGCTGCACTTTCCCTTAATCACAAAATTATGATCAAACACTGATTCTAAAAGATTGTGTGAGACGTCACTACTTAAACAGTCCATATCATGAGAAATCCAATTTGCCTTGATCCTTTGAAATAAAAAACTAATGAACTATGAAAATCTCCACAAAATGGTCACTCATCTCAACTGCTGTGCCACTAGAACAAAAACTAGGCTACAGTTAACATGGAACAAACTGTTTTTGTTGTTTGTTGTTTTATTACATTAAATTTCAAAAACATTATTTTCTTACCCACCCAGACCATGAAAATAATCAGCAGACATTGCTCCTTTTGAATGTCAGATGAATATTTCAACTCACGAACATTCACACACACTATATGTCAACAACAGATATATAATGGTCAGAAACAATGCAATGGGGCAGTGTAAACTATAAAACTGAAGAGAGCATTTACATAGAATTCTATTAAAAACAGCAGTAAAATGCAGATTGTTTAATTCTAAGGGTCAGAGAGGGTGTACGCTGATCTGGAAAACTATTACTGTTTTCACCACAAAAGCATAAAACATATGATTAAGAAAATATATGATATAACACCTTTAAGGTATGTTGTATTTCAGGATATACAGAACTCAAAAAGAATTCACAACCAATGATTTACTTGCATGCTTTACTGTTGTGTTTAACTTTTTAGCATATTCTAAAATAAGGCATATTAAATAATAAGGCATATAATTAGCTTCATTATTATTTAATGAAGGGAAGGGGGATTAAATAAATTGCAAATGCACAATAATGGTTTAGGCTGTATAATTCAAATATATTCCACACAGAGGAGATGTCTGCACCTGTTTCACATGAATGGCATACACTGACATTGGTTTACTTATTTTCTTGGATATATTCTGCAAATACTGATCAAGCTGTGATTGCATTTGGTGAAGTTGATGTCCATTTGTATTAATGTCAGATCTGATTCTATAATCCTCAAATAAACAAACATTCCTCATGAACTCATGTCAAATCCTGGTCAGGTGCAAGTACCACGCACGTAAAAAGAAAAAAAAATGAATGGAAAGCATGAGAGAAATAGTGAATTTGAGAGGGTGGAGAGAAAGAAAATGTGACAGCACATGTCGAGTCCTGACCTCAGCTTGCTGAATAAGTGATATTTCGGTTCAGTAGAGCGAGAGGGACATTGCTTCATTGTTTTTATTTCTGTGAACATAGAGGGCAGTGTTTAAAAATCACAGAGTACAGCTAGCAGGTACTTAAAGATGCACTCACTCTCCAGCTATAGGTGTGAACGTCTTTGACACATACACCTTTATTCTGAACAACAAACAAGTCATGTAAGTAGACAAATGGACATGTGCAAACATGTGAGTTGGGACAGGCTCTTTGCGTCTTCCAATAGCGCTTTTCACTCAAAGCACACAGACTTTACAATTGATTACAATAGATTTGGTCTTTTCTGCAATTCTACCTGAAATTTTCATCAACAAGGCACCTTAAAAGCCTATGCTGCTTGTTTATTGGAAAAGGCTTGAGTAGTAAGTCCACCAATGCTGACTTAAGATACTGCCTAGGTAGGCAACTCCATAGGTTTTGAAACAGAGCCTATGGGTGTTTGTTGAAAGAGTGTAACGATGAGGGTATGGCTGACAGACTCTCATTAGAGGTCACTGACGTCCTCTGCTACATTATTCTGTCTAGTTCTCATGGCTGTTTCATCGCTGAACCCTGTGATAGAGCAGAAACCAAACCGCTCCTGACAGTAAATGTGAGTTTAAAAGTACCAAGGGCAGAGGCGACTGGAATACCAATGTGAAGTTGGCACTGATGTTGATTAGGCAGCAGTAACAGAACATTAAAAGCCCGGGACATGTAATTAACACAGGAAATATCTAATGGTTATTTTCCTGTTGGCTTGAAAACAATAGAGTTCAAACTTAATCAGAAAGCAGTTCTCTTCAACATCAGGAAGCATCACAACAAGGCCAAAAATCTCAGATCACTTGCTATAGGTTAAAAGTAAAAGAGTGAATGCAATTCTAATTATACTTTCTGATAACACCACAATATAATATGCATTACATTATGATACATTGATTTGCCATTATTGGAGAACAAATACGAACATCATACTTAGGGTTAGGAGTTTGTCCAAATCATTAACCTCATGTGGGCAACACCTTTAGTAAGCACCACATTATGATTCCGTTAAAAACAAATTGTTATTTGTAAAAGTTTATGAATTTTTACTATTAATCATTTAGTACCTTTATGGACATTGGACTTTTAGCTGCTGTAACAATGTTTGTGTAAAGGATGGTTAGTTAAGTTTAGCTAAATGCTTGCTAAAGACATAACACCACATGATTGTAATTTGGGTGCAAAACATGTTTTTATTGCCACTTTGTATGCTATATCATTAAACAGGATATTTCTTAAATCATACATCAACAGGAGAATTTTTTTTCATTTATCAAAACAATGTAATATAAACAGTTTAAACAGTGTTCCCTTAAAATAATTGACCCCTGTACACCAACCTTTAAACCTACTCGTATCACAAAACCTGTCCCTAACCTTACCTGTATCACACCTCAATAGCAGCAAACGTGTTTTGCAATAGAACATGAACACACTAAGTACATAGTACCTAACAATTATTATTATTATTATTATTATTATTATTTTACGCAAGTACATAGTAGTTAAAGACACCTAATATAAAGTGGGACCAGTCATTCCTATATTGTTCAATATGTTCATTCGGATCAGTACAAAATGCCCTTTTTTTTGCATTTGTACATTTGTAAATGTTAAAAAAAAGTGCATTAGGTAATATATGAACTGAAGTTTAATGACATTGTAGATTTTAAAGAAGTGCATGATCATATGAATTGAAAGTTTAATGACATTTGTAATAATTATTAATTCACATTAAATAATGACCTGTTAATCAAAATATAATGTTTAATAAGTTCATTAGTAAACATTAACTAATTATCCGTTAAGCATTATATAATGTTTGTTGATGATTTATTAATGAAGCTTTTAATCATTGTAAACCATGTGTCAAAACCATTTGTAGATTTTTTTAAATTACTTGATCATTGTCACGTTTAGTTTCAGTTTGATTGGACTTTCAGTTTGTTTGTATCTGTCACATGCTCCTTTGTTCTGTTTCCCACCACTCGTCTGTCTCCCCGGTTACCATCATTATTAGTTCATCTGTGTCAGCTGTGTGTCATCATTATCCTTATTGTGTTCACTATATAAGTTCCTCCCGTTCCTTCAGTCTCTGTCTGATCTCAGTTATGTTTAAGTGTGTTGTGCTGTTACTTCACTTGCCTTTATTGATGATTAAACCATGTTTGGAATTGTCTCTGCCTGTACACACCTGTGACCTTCATAGAAACTTATGTTAAGGTTATAAAAAAGAGCATGTTGAATTTTCAAACCAAATGTGACTGAATACGAAGATATTGATACTAGTTTTATAGAATAGGGTGTATCTTCTGGATGCCCTGAGGTCAAGGTCAAAGCTGTCTTAGGCAGCATGATCCTGTCAACAATGCTCAACCTTAATACCACGCACCATTGATCACAGTGTAATCATAGGGCATCATTCACAGTGGAACATGTTGACAACTTTTTCCAAGGCCAATTTTGATTCTGCCACTTTATGAAAGATGTATCAAATATAGCTGAAACAGGTTCACGGTTTTCATTTTATTGTTTGTATTTTTTATGTTATGCTGAGTGATTATTGCAGTTTTAATCTATGGTGGAAGGCAACAGTAGCAGTGTTCTTACATATGCATGTACACACACATTGTCATCATGTCAGTTCAAGTCAAGTCACCTTTGTTTGTATAGCGCTTTATATTGTTTTAAAGCAGCTTTACAGTGATAACAAGAACAATTATGCAGTTGGCTGTTGTTCAGCTGAAGTCAGTTTAGTGTAGATCAATTATTAAATTAATTAATTTCATCTATAAAGCAGTTCTGCAAGAAAGGTTGTCATTGTCCAGCTCAGTTCAGTTCTCATACAACAGCATCAGTACAGTCAGATCAATAATACTATGGAATATTAAGTGTCCTAAGCCAGCCAGAGGTGACAGTGACAAGGAACCTAAACTTCATCAGGTGACAGAATGGAGAAAAAAAAAACCTTGGGAGAAACAAGGCTCAGTCGGGGGGGCCAGTTCTCTGGCCAACGAACAAACACAGTGTCATGATTCAGGCTGTAGTTCAGAGTTCAGAGTTCAGATCGGGATCGTAGCTTTCAAATATTCATCCAGTTCCTTTTGCTTGAAGATCTGGCCATAGGGTCTGTGCAGAGGACCTGTCTGGTTCTTGTGGTCTCTGCAGAGGATCTGTGCCGATGGCTGTCATGTCGACGAGGCCAACAGGGGATTGTCTAGTAGACACGTCTCTGCTGACATTCAGGGCAGCGTTGTGGTTGTGTCTAGGCGCAGGTCCATCATCTGATCTGGATATGGACCGGATCCGGCTGACTATGGTAAAGTTGGGATTAATGATGAGACTATTATTAGCGTAGATGCCATTCTTCTTAGTCAAGTCAAGTCAAGTCAACTTTATTTATATAGCGCTTTTTACAATGCAGATTGTTTCAAAGCAGCTTCACAGTGTTAAACAGGAAAATAATGCAACCGAATTTGATTCGGCTGTACAGCCACTCTGGAGAAAACGGTGATGTCAATCAGCTCATTTCAATTATCATATATATTCAAGTAATGTAACTGACATAGTTAATTTAGTTTAGCAATTAAATGTATTTGGATATTTGTTTGAAAATTTAGTGTCCCCAACTGAGCAAGCCAAGCCAAAGGCGACAGTGGCAAGGAACCAAAACTCCATCTTACGATGTAACAAGTACATTGGGTGTTATAGGAAGTGTTTGCGGTTTCGGCTGACCTAATTTATGCAGCCTAACAATCATTAAACTGATTTGAATAATAGAAATTGATAATGTGTTATGTGTATGCTAGGTTAAAGAGATGTGTTTTAGTCTAAATATAAACTGATAGAGTGTGTCTGCTTCCTGAACAATGCTAGGAAGACTGTTCCAGAGTTTAGGTGCTAAATAGGAAAAGGCCCCCTCAAGTTGATTTTGATATTCTAGGTATAGATAGATATTATCAACTGGCCAGAATTTTGACATCACAATAGATGTGAAGGACTATAATGACTGAACCATTTTGTGCTTTATAAGTAATTAGCAAGATTTTAGCAAGAGTAGACTAGAAGAGGCTTGCTTAGTTGACCAAAAATATTTCACACAGTCCGTGAGGCACAAAGGCATCTTTTATAAGATGGAAGAATGCGGTTTTACAGATGCTAAAAATGTGGCTTGCAAATGAAAGATTGCACACAAAGATTGTATCAAAGAGCACACCCAGGTGCCTAACTGACAACGAAAACTTAACTGAGCAGCCATCAAGTGTTAGTGTATTCTAGGTTATTATGTGCAGAGGTTTTTGGTCCAATAATTAGAATATCTGTTTTTTTCATAAGTAATAGGAGCTTACTAGTCATCCAATTTCTTTTTTTATATTAACTATGCGTTCCGTTAATTTAGTGAGTTGGTATGTTTTGTCAGGGCGCAAAGAAACATAGAGCTGAGTATCATCAGCGTAATGGGGATAACTATAAAGATAACGATAACTATATTAGTGTCCACGTCTATGCACAATGTTCTGCTTATTATAAGCATGCTATGCAGTTAAGTCATCTGCTGCTTTAAATGCTTAGGCGCTTTAAAGCCAGATTGGTTCTGATTGGCTGTCTATGTTTTTATCGTTTATCAGTTGAAATAAATATAAAAATAAACATGATGAATGTGATTCCACCGATATTGTTCCTCTGTGCCATTATCGTTATAGTTGTGATGCGTTGAGAGCTTTCTGTTCTAGTAAAATCATAAAGCAAAATGTAAACGTATGTTCTCATTGTCAGTTGGGTTGGTCGATATACACTGTAGCAAATTAACTCATATTATAACATTCATTCATTTATCATTCATACTCATTCATTATAACACGTTATTAATTATAAAAATTTGGATCAGTTAATAGAAGTAGGTTTATGCAGCAGCATTAATATTACAATCAATTAACCTGGTCATCCAGCGAACACTATTAATTATCGATCAACTCTCAGAAAGGTTATTTTCATGGCCACAGAAAAATAACCTTTTTAGTAGTTAGCTAGTTGTTTTGCAAGCAGTGACCACAGAATCAACACTCATGTGGATGTGCACAAAAGTTTTATTTACCTAAATCACAAACACATAACTAGTCTAAACAAACACATACATACATCATGCATACATGGGTAATGTGGAAAGTGAATGAATGAAAGCGAAACAAGGGATGCTATGGAAATGTAAGGGCCAGTTAACCACCTGAACAACCGTCAGTTTTTTTTATTTTTATTTAAAGCTCTTTGGCAACAAGGGGTCTACAGCTTACACTAACTTAGTTAAATGTACAATGACTTAGCCGTTGGAGAGCGTCCAGATGCAGTCTTGATGGTGGTAAAGTTGCAGTCAGTTTATTCTGTGTTGACTGAAGAAAAATTACGAAACTATAGCGAGCTTAGTCTGACTAGGTTGTTATTGGGAGAGATGGTTTCACTTTATTTTGATGGTTCCATTCTGTTCTGTTGACTATATGTTACGTTGACCTACATGTCTACTAACTCTCATTAGAGTGTTAGTAGAGTATAAGCAGACTGGTAGGGTTAGGGTTACAATAAGCTGACATGTAGATGCATAGTTACTTATAGTCAGTAGAATGTCTGTTGGAGGACCAGACTATAAAGAGTTAGCAGATATTAAGTAGACAGTCTACTAATACTCTAATGAGAGTTAGTTGACATGTAGTTGCAAAGTTACTTATAGTCAACAGAATATTCAAAAGGGACCATCAAAATAAAGTGCGGAAAGTTGCAACATGGCTTGTTGTACGTTGAGGCCCCGCCTGCTGCATGCAGGGGCAAAGTGAAGTCCTGAGGCTTTGCGGTCAGACCGGATGTCTCCAGTCTTTTCCACATGAACAGCAACAAGAAGAGAGAGCCACTGAGGTAGAGCTCTTTTAACTTCTGTGGAGGTCACACCTCTCAAGTTTAGCTTGACCAATGAAAAGGGTGTAATTTCAAGCAGGAGAAGTTCCTTGGTTTGGAAGCTGGCTTAATTGCATGATCAGAGTGGGTTTGCATATTTGTGTGCCATTAAACTCCGTAGTGCATTAGTGTAGCAAGAGTCTCATTGAAGTTATAAAGACGTGGTATAGCCCAATTTTCGTGATACTAATAAAGGATCATTCTGAAATCAAGCATGGTATAGATGAGGTTACATTAAGCATGCATAAACAGTATACAATACAAAAGACAATATACTGTATAAGACAGTGATAATACACACAATGTCCTGGAATGCTGGTTCATTCATAGAAAGGTTTGTCTATAAATTAATGGAATGAAATCCTTTTTATGGGCCATATGTTTCATTAGGGAATGCATTTGAAAGCAAATTATATTACACATGGCATAAGTGCATTCGAACACTTGAATTGGCAGACAAATTTGATTTAGTGACATACTTTTTTTCTTGTTGTTGCTGTTGTTGAAAATGTGCTATTGACTGTAGTTTAAATTATTTTATGACATTTCCAATTGTAAAGTTGTTTGAATTTTTTGAGTTTGAGAAGTATTTTGTACATACAGCAGAAGTCAATAGTCTCCAAAACTGTTTGGTCATCAACAAAATATATTTTGCATACAGATTTGGAACGACATGATGAGTAAATAATGACAAATTTTTAGGGGGTGATATCCCTTTAAATGATTAAAACATTTTATGCACAGTCTTAGAGGTTTTAATTTTCTAGGTAAAAAGCAATCAATCATTATAAATAAAGTAAAATGAGGAGTTAACCTTCTATAACCAAGACAATTGAATAAGTAATAACTTTATGGCAGTTAATCTAATAAACAGCTATTCCTTCTCATGCAGGCTCTTTAGAAGAGCTCTTCCAAATCGCCCATGAGTGCGTGAGTCTAGCCTCACTCATTAAGATGTTGTCCATTAGCTTTCCACATAGCTTCACAGTACATAACCTGCAATGATACATTAGCAGCTTGCTGCCCCAATAGAGATGTGCTTTCTAAAACACTGGGCCGCTGTCTCTTAACAGCATCAATGCTATTCCCATGTAATTTAAATCCCACATGACTGTCATGTTCAACAAAAAAAAGCCACACCTGCCAAGCTTTTCACTCTCTCTCTGCACACAGCTGAATGCTAATGAGGCGTCGTCTTGCGCTGTCAGAACCTATGTATGATACAAATGAGAAGTGACACAAATGAGGTGGGAAGGGGAGATAGGGTGGTCTCTGTCTCTGACAGATATAAGGATAGAAAGATAGATGTGAATCCGTAAGGATCGCTGCTGGGTTCAACAAACGTGACCACTCACAGCTCTCAGAAGTGTAATCCGCAAGGGCCCTTTATACAAAGTGCAGGATACAGCATATCAAAGGAAGAAATAACTCCCAAAAGCTTCTCATAATAGATACATACAGTAAGGCTTCATCTATAGAAGAAGAAAGTATTGTGCTCAACAAAGTTTGAAGGCCATGAAGAGGACATTTATTAGAGTGAATAAAATATATGGGGTAGGGACAACTGATTTTACCTTCGTCAAGTCACATTTATCTATATAGTACTTTATACAATACAGAATGTTTCAAAGCAGCTTCACATTAATAAACAGGAAAGTTTTTCCAATAATGAAATAAATGCAATTTAAGCTGTAAAGCAGCACTAAAAAGACAATACTGTCAATATTCAGCTGAGTTTGCTTCGATGTTGATTCAGTTTAGTTCAAATGTTGCAAAATTCATTAGTTATGAAGCGAACTTAATTCAACTATAAAGCAGTGTCATCAGTTCAATAAGTGTTAGTCTAAACAAGCTTAATTCAGTTATAAGTACCTCTACAGAAGGCAATAATGTCGTTATTCAGCTCAAGTCAGTTCAATGTTGATTTAATTTAGTTTAATAGCACTGTTGATGTTGCAGAGTTCATCAATTATGAAACCAATTTGATTCAGCTATAAAGCAGCTCTGCAGAAGACAATTGTCATTATCCAGCTCAATTTAGTTCAAGTTTGGTTCTCATTCAATAGTGTCAGTGCAGACAAATCGATAGTATAACTGAATATTAGGTCCCATGCTATGTGTGTACTTTGTCCATATCGTGTGTGATATAATAACATATTACATTTGTATGTTAATACAAATATATCATTATTTACAACACCTATGTACACTGATCAGGCATAACATTATGACCTAATATGACCTAATATCCTAATATTGTGTTGGTCCCCCTTTTGCTGCCAAAACAGCCCTGACCCATCGAGGCATGGACTCCACTAGACCCCTGAAGGTGTGCTGTGGTAGCTGGCATCAAGATGTTAGCAGCAGATCGTTTAAGTCCTGTAAGTTGCGAGGTGGGGCCTCCATGGATCGGAATTGTTTGTTCAGCACATCCCACGGATGTTCGATTGGATTGAGATCTGGGGAATTTGGAGGCCAAGTCAACACCTCAAACTCGTTGTTGTGCTCCTCAAACCATTCCTGAACCATTTTTGCTTTGTGACAAGGTCGCATTATCCTGCTGAAAGAGGCCACAATGCTTAGGTAGTTGGTACATGTTAAAGTAACATCCACATGAATGGCAGGACCCAAGGTTTCCCAACAGAACATTGCCCAAAGCATCACACTGCCTCCACCGGCTTGCCTTCTTCCCATAGTGCATCCTCGTGCCATGTGTTCCCCAGGTAAGTGTTGCACACGCAACCGGCCATCCACGTGATGTAAAAGAAAACGTGATTCATCAGACCATTTTGACACCTTTATCAGAACCAGCATTAACTTCTTGACCACTTTTAATAGATACTGACCACTGCAGACCGGGAACACCCCACAAGAGCTGCAGTTTTGGAGATGCTCTGACCCAGTCGTCTAGCCATCACAATTTGGCCCTTTTCAAACTTGCTCAAATCCTTACGCTTTCCCACTTTCCCTGCTTCTAACACATCAACTCTGAGAACAAAATGTTCACTTGCTGCCTAATATATCCCACCCACTAACAGGTGCCGTGATGAAGAGATAATCAGTGTTACATGGCATCCTCAATGGATCCGTCTCCGGCGTGATGAGTCCGATCCTTCGAATATTCCTACTTAATAAATTGTTTAATCGACACGTCATCAGTAAACCCGTCTCCGGCGAGATGCCTCTGATCTTTCGCATATTCCGATCTAATATGACTTCTGACCTGTAAGGTTGCCAAAATAATAATCATACACTGTTTGTTAATTGGCCAGAGGAAAACTGGCACCCCGACTGAGCCTGGTTTCTCCTAAGGTTTATTTTTCTCCATTATGACACCTGATGGAGTTTTGGTTCCTTGCCACTGTCGCCTTTGGCTTGCTCAGTTGGGGACACTAAATTTTCAACTAAATATCCAAATAAATTTAATTACTAAACTAAATTACTGATCTGCCCATATTGTCGCTATATGACAATTGAAATTAGCTAGATGACTGACCAGTTTTGAGCGGCTATACAGCCGAATCAAATTCGGTTGCATTATTTTCCTGTTTAACACTGTGAAGCTGCTTTGAAACAATCGACATTGTAAAAAACGCTATATAAATAAAGTTGACTTGACTTATTCACGTCACCTGTCAGTGGTCAAAATGTTATGCCTAATCGGTGTATAGTTCTATATTTATAGGCATATATTTATAGTTAAAAAGATATACTGTAGCCCTTGTGTTAACTTTGTGACAACTAGCCCCAATCTGCTCAGTAATATTTTGTAAGGGCATACATTGCACATCATCTCTCCTGTATGTGACCAGTAATTTGTATGAGCACATTCATTCCTGTGTCAGATGTTCAATCATTTTTTTATGGCATATATTATATTACTTCATTTTTGTTCAGTATTGAAAGACCTTTGTCTTGCAGACCATTAAAAACATTGCCCGAGGAAGTGTAACGCTGGGGTGCCCAGCTAGGGAATGAAACTCAGGTTGCTATGGTTAGAGACATGATAACTGACCTCTAGTCTACCACGCAGGACTGCAGTTTTTGAAACCAAGAGTGAGTTTGGCAACTTTTTTTAAAGGACTGGAAGCAGAGAAATAACCATCATTCAAAGTAAAGAACACACATCAGATTGGAACTTGGAGCAAATATGAGGTGCAAACCAAGTTAAATGTTCATCACCAAGAGTTCCACCCAAAAATGGAAACTCTGTGTGTCTCAGGAACAGAACTCCCACACAACTCACAATGGGTTTCAATACCCTACAGTTTAGTGTTAGCATCTTGCTAACCCTTAAGAAAAAGAAGTTTATTCAAGTGTGTTATTAGTATACTTCTTTTTAACTAAAAAAGAAGAAAGTATACCCTAGTGGAAAAAAAAGTATGCTAAGTATTCTTGCAGCCAGACTAATTATCAGTATACTTCAAGTGTGTTAATGTAAATGAACAACTAATGAAGAGACATATTTCATTAACAAGCCCAACGGTTTTTATTTAAACCACATGGTTTCAGCAAAACTGAACAAAATGAACTTACCATGTTTTTCATTAAAAGAACACTAGAAGATTAATATATATATATATATATATATATATATATATATATATATATATATATATATATATATATATATATATATATATATAATGTATACAAATATAAATTACACATTATAAGCCATTATATATGATTAATAGATTAAGTAATCATTAAATTGCTATTAGTTAAATGTGTCATATTGTATTAATTCCCTAATAACATATTATATTAACTAATAGTGTAAATTCGTATGTTAATTACCACAATGGGTCAAAGCCATGCATTTCAACTTCCAGAAATGCTTTAATTAATCATTAGCTAATAATTTGCAAATGTTGTGGTAATTAACACATTAATTTACACTATTAGTTAATATAATATGTTATTAGGGAATTAATACAATATGACACATTTAACTAATAACAATTTAATGATTACTTAATATATTAATCATATATAATCTTCATTATTTGCTGATGCAGTAATCATTAATAAATGGTTTAGTTCTTCATGAGTCATACATTAACTCATGATTATCTGTGCATTAGTTAAGCAGGAATTAATGCATATTAGTGCACCCGTATTGTAAAGTGTTACCGAAAAACGAATAAGTAAACAGATAAAGCCACACGCATGCAAGACAACAGAAAACTGACGGATGTCTAAACTTTATCTAAACCTGTGTCATTGATGCCAAACAGCTCATCATATCACTGGATGTTAGGCTTTTGACAAATGTTTGTTAAACAGGCACTGCGGTAAATTAGGCTAACATTTGACATGCCATGTTTCTATTCTAGCCCAAACATATACAAACAAACACCCTTTGCATTGCACACAGCATAAAAATATAAATTTCATAGCCCAAGACACGTTTTATGATCATTTTAAAACGTTAAATGTATGTAATACATACTTTTAATCCATTAAATCGAAAGACTGGGTGATTTCGACGATAACCGGCTTGGAATAAAATGGCCTAATGTTACTTGATCCCGAAAACAACCAGATAAAAAGTCCTGCTGTTTGGAGGTAAGTAATAATAAGTAAGACTAATGAAAACGTGAATAAAAAGTTGTATGAACATGCGGTCTATCCTTATATCTTGTATATTCTGTTAACAGATGCTATTCTTCACAACTGCCTCATGTGTAAGCGGCCATAAGACGCAAGTGTATCAATGAGCTGAAAATGGAATATAATGTGTAATATATATTTGTGTGTAGAGGAGGTCAGTATTGTTTAATCTTTCAGTGTTCTTTTAATGAAAAACATGGTAAGTTCATTTTGTTCAGTTTTGTTCAGAATTCACTCGTAATTAATTTGTAATGTACTTAAAACACAAATAAAGTATACTTATAATGCAAATAAAGTATACTTATAACACAAATAAAGTACACTTTAATATTACTAATCAAGCATGTAATTAGCCCCTACACAGGCATATACTTAAAGTGTACTAAGTATATTTGAAGTTGTTCCAATTTAGCACACTTCATGTTAACTAATCATTAACACACTTGAAGTATACTGATAATTAGGCTGGCTGCAAGAATACTTAGCATACCTTATTTCACTAGGGTTGCTTCTTCTGTGGAACACAAACGGTGATGGGTGGAAGTTCAGACTAATGTGTTGTATCCCAAGTTTTTAAAGCCAAACGTGCCATATGACCTGTTCTTTTTTGCCATATTAAGTAATAATAATAAAATAATAATATTTTTGATTTTGAAATGACATTTTATTTTAAAAAAAGATATTGCAAAGTGACATTTGGCTTGGAGCTACTCTACAGAACTGTGAGCCTCCAGGAGCTATACAGTAAGTTTGACAACCCGGGTGTAGATCAGTCTTGCTGTAATTCGGAATCAAACTTGAATTGCCATGGAGAGAGATTACTAAATTATCAAGCAGAACTGAAGCTTGTGAACCCAGCACAAAACAAAGAGGAGGGACACAAAATAGGATGACATCTGGCAAACTTTAGTAAGTATAGATTAGGACTGAGATGCACACAGAAGAAAAATCAGGTTGGAGCTTAAATAGAGACAATCACTGGTGCAATCAATAACTAAATAACACGAATGAAAACAATGATTAAGATCAACTGAATGAAAAACAGGTTTCTTTAACAAGAGGGGCCAACAGTTAAATGTTCAGTTCATGTCTCTATTGATGGAGCAAAGAGCTTTTGCTTCATTGTGTGTTTTAACAATTTTTGTGTTTTGTGTAAAAACAAAAAAAGCTAAAACTGTGGCAATGTAATAAAACATCATGTTCAATAAATAATTATACTGATATTAATAATTGAGAAAAAAAAGCAATATACTGTATGTCATTAGCTTAAAGGGGGAAGCTGAACCCTAAAGGGGGGGGTCTAATGCTATTTAATGCATTCTGAATTATTTACACTGTTAAAGAGTTGGATTTGTTTTTTCGAGTATGGCCCTGTATGACTTCATAAAGGGCGGAATTCCTTGAATGGGCACTTCTCCCGGTTGAGCGCATGCGCATATCAACCAGAGCGAGATGCAAGAGCGCGCCCATCAACGAGCTTCGTTCGGTTACGGAGGCCGTCGGCAGCACTGTCATTTTGTTTTTAGACCACGAAATCAACAATGTCACTAAAGAAGTGTGTTTCTGGTTGTGAGGAAAAGATAACCTTGTTCAGCTTCCCAAATAAACCAGTGTTAAGGAAACAGTGGATGCAGTTTGTTTTTCCAGAGCAGCAACTGTGTTCTGCAAGTGTTCATTTTCCCGATCATGAGTCGAAACCGCAGGCGATGAGTGAAATGGCATCAAATGTCTGTGTTTTGTTGGCATTCGGCGCATAAGTGCATATAATGTAAACAACACGAACGTATAGTGAATAGAAGGTTATCCAGGGATAATGCCATGATGTATTGTGTGTGTGTGTGTGTGTGTGTGCTCGTAACTCTTTAGCTCCGCCCACAGCAAACCTCCACGAGTTCGGCTGTTTTCAGAAAGAATCTGTCTTCAGAAAGAGTCTTTTATATATGATCAAACTAAAGACTCTTCTGAGATATGAAGGATGCAATACTACTCTGTATAGGTACTCAAGATTAACATGAGAAACTGTGCGTGTTATGTACCCTTTAACTACTGTTGCCAAGCAGATGTGCTTCAGAAATCTATTCACTGTATACCCCCATGAATTTGAACTGTTTTTCAAGCCTCAACCTCAAAACGCATATTATGCATTATGTTTAACTTTCCGACGGAGGTTTTTCTAGTGTGTGCCTAGTGTCACTTAAAAGTTTGCATGGTAAAAATAAAGGCCAGACACATAGGCCTACTTTATGCAAGTAAACAAACGCCTCTAGCTATGCAGCTTGCTTCTGTCTGCTTCTACTGTATGGTAAGGCACCCAACACAGTCACAATCATTTTATTTGCATTATACTATTATGTAGATTAGGGCTGCACAATTAATCGAATTTGTAATCATGATTACAATTACGAATGCCACAATTATGTAATCGTTCAATACTGCAATAACAAAAAAAAGTCCACTTACATTATTCTGTGTGCTTAAGATGTGTTTTTTTCTTTCTACAGGTTATCTTAAGGTTTTTTTCCCCATTGTTTAAATTTTTAGTTTTAGTATAACATTATAATATTTTTTTTTTTTTTTTTACTTTTTTTATATACATATACTTTTTAAAAAACCAAACCAATATTTGACATTTGAGGCTTAATGCTATAGAAAAACAATAAACGTTTTTCAGGAAGAGTTTTTTCAGCTTGTTTATTTTGATATAACAATATGAACATGCAGTCGCTTCAAACAATGGCATAAAACTATTCAAAACATAATTCAATGTAAATTGTGATAATCGTAATAAATAATCGCAATTACAATTTCATGGGAATAATCGACAGTTACTACTGTAGATATTGAGCACCCAACATGGCCCTTACCTCGAAATCTAACCATTTCTCAATATGTGTTTGCCATAAATAGTAATACATAGAAAATGCATTTTAATCCAAAACTAGCATTCCAAATGTTGTCATTTTTATTTTCACTAAACCAAATTGCCATAATATGTCAGGAATTGTATAATTAGGTAAAACTGGTCTATAACTATAAGGTTTTAAATAATTTAAAAGAGACCCTATCCCAAATGTGTAAGCCTTTTGTTTGCGGGGCCTCCGGGAAAAGGGTTGGATTATGTTGAACTGAATTTTGAGCATAAACAACCTAAAGGTCATTAACTCTTGCTGTGGAACTGTAGCAAGCATGCAAAACAAGACCAGTTTTGAGCAAGCTACGTTATCTAGCTAAAATACCAAGTACTTCTCAAAAAAAATGTAACATGAAATTTGCTGTGTAATTTTTTTTTGTTGTTGTTGTTCCTGTTTTGTGTAATGTCTTAGTTTTTAACAAGCTGCACATGCAGATGTTGATCTTCTTCATCGCTGGAAAACAATATGATTCATTTCAGGTAAATTGTCAATACTATAGGTAAATATTTCACTTTATTCCAGTGTGTGTGTTTTTTTTTTGTGTTTTGTATTGCCTTATAGTTTAACCACACAAAATTATTCAGTGGGTGCATGAACAGTGTTAATAATTCAAACTGAATCTTGAAATGATTAATTGAATAAAACTCAAAAGTATTTATAAATGTATAAATATACTGTCGTTTATACTTGCATAAATATTGCCCCCTTGAGTACACAGTACAGTAAGGGCCAGTTTTACCAAGCCAGATGGGAGTGGACAGTTCTGCGCGTGATCTATTGACAATGCACACATTAAAGTACACAGACGCAGGCGGATCATTTCCATAATGACCAACACAATCTACCAAGAGCAGCAAAAATTAACGTCTTAAGACATGCATTTTTTGGGTGGTAAAACATGGCACAAATACCAGTAAATTGACTAGCGCAAACCTTAGTGGATCACCTTGCACGATTCATTAATGGCTCGTTTCCACCGAGAGGTACGGTTCAGTACAATTCAGTATGCAAATTTTGCAGTTTCCATTGGCATAAGTTGTGAATGGTCCCCTAATTCAGAATCATACTCCCCACAGGAAAATGTTATGTTCCAGAACGTTCCCAGAATGTTCCGAGATGGTCATGATGTGGAGTTCTTTAAAGGGTTCGGGGACGTTATTTGGTGGACCTTCAAGGAACATTCAGGACGTTCACAAAAATTTTTAGGGGACCATGTTTTATTTGGAAATTTGACGTTCCCAGAACATTCTCAGAACATTCTCAGAACGTCCCCGCTGATGTCAAGGATGTCGCCTAGTAATGTTCCCAGAACATTCCAAGACAGTCATGATGTGGAGTTCTTCATGGGGTTCTGGGACGTTATTTGGCGGACCTTCACAGAACACTCAGGACATTCTCAGAACGTTTAGGGGACCATGTTTTATTTGGAAATTTGATGTTCCCAGAACATTCTCAGAATGTCCCCGCTGGTGTCAAGGACGTCGCCTGGTAACGTTCCTAGAATGTTCCGAGATGATCATGATGTGGAGTTCTTTAAAGGGTTCGGGGACGTTATTTGGCGGACCTTCAGGGAACATTCAGATTCTGGAAACGTTTAGGGGACCATTACTATAGGATGTTCCCTCTAGATCTCTACACTACATTCCCAATATGTTTGCAGGACCTTTAGGTTACCAACCTAGAATGTTATTTTTTGGTCCTATTTAGGTCCTTCCATCACATTTACAGAACATGTTTGTGTGAATCTATATACACTGGGCTGCTTTGCAAATGAGGGTCAGTAAAACACAGGATTTGCACAAAAGTTGCTTCACAAAGATGTATCAATACCAACCCTTCATGATCCAACTTAATATCCAGGACACGCAAGTACTGCACTTTATAATGTGTGTTTGCAAATCGCCTTTCTGAATGTGCTAATGTGGCCAAAGTTACCATTGTCTCTTACTGTATTTACAGAGACCAGAGCTTGTTATTTTTAGCCCGAAAATGCTCACCACTTGTACAAATCAGAAGTGCACTTTTATTATTTCTTAACATTAGCCATCACTGAGCTAACAAGCACATTCACAAAGGCGATATGCATATATTCACAAAATATAACATGCGGTACTTACATGTTCTGAATATGAAGTTGGACAAACAGTTGATATTGATCCATCTTTGAAAAGCAATCCAACTTTTGTGCAAATCCTGTGTTTTACTGACCCTCATTTGCAAAGCAGCCCAGTGTACATTGATTCACTCAAACAAGTTCTGAAAACATCCAGTAAACATGATGGAAGGACCTAAATAGGTCCAAAAAATAACATTCTAGGTTGGTCCCCTAAAGGTCCTGCAAACATTATGGGAATATAGTGTAGAGACCACTGCACTGAACGTCTCGGTTACGTATATGTAACCCTCGTTCCCTAAGGAGGGAACAGAGACGTTACGTCAGTGACTGATGAAATGGGGGTTTCGCTTAGAAGCCTATCATCTTCGAGATCTTAGAAAACGCCCAATGGCGATGCAATGCCATAGGCCTGCGGAATTTGCATAGCGTAACTCCGCCCCCACCTCGTGGGTATATAGGGAAGTAATAGGAAGCTTGCCAAGGGAAATACACATGCTCAGAGAGGCTTACAGTGGAAATACACATGTGGGGGTCACCCAATGGGCAAGTGGCGGCACCTAGCCTAACACGAGGGCTGACCAACCGGGCATGCACTCTGGTGTCAGCATCAACAGTGCTGGAGGAACTCAGGGCTTCAGGGAAGCAACCTGAGGAAATATTGCAGGTATCCAGTCCGTGGAGTGGAATGGCGAGCAAGCGAAGACACCTGAGCCAGTCCAGTTACCGGCCACTACTTGAGGCAAGTACAAGAGAGGATACTGGCTCCACTTGGAGGTTATAAAACCTGGCGAATGTGTTGGGTGTCGCCCAGCCTGCAGCTCTGCAGATGTCTGTCAGCGAGGGGCCATGCGCTAGAGCCCAAGAGGAGGTGTGGAGTGCCCCCTTACCCCTAGGGGGCATGGGCGACCCTGCGTCTGGTAAGCCAAGACAATGGCGTCCACTATCCAGTGAGACAACCTTTGCTTGGAGAGAGCCTTTTCCTTCAGATTCCCACCATGACAGACAAAGAGCTGGTCTGAGGTCCTAAAACACTGCGTTCTGTCTACGTAAGCATGGAGGGCGCATACTGGACAGAGCAGTGCCGCGTGCAGGTTCACCACCTGGTCCCTGAACGAAGTGGTGGGAACCTTGGGCACATATCCAGGCTGGGGTCTCAGGATCACGTGAGAATTAGCCAGCCCGAATTCTAGGCATGCTTCGTCAACTGAAAATGCCTGCAGGTCCCCTACCCTCTTGATGGAGGCCAAAGCGATCAGAAGTGCTGTCTTCATCGACAGGAACTTAAGCTCGACTGATCGCAAAGGCTCAAAGGGAGCTCTCTGCAGGGTAGATAAGACCACTGCGAGGTCCCAAGAGGGTACGAGGGCGAGCGAGGAGGATTCAGTCTCCTCGCCCCCTCAGGAACCTGATGACCAGGTTGTGCTTACTTATCTTTTTCGTCTCCACAAGGTCGTGGTAGGCTGAGATAGCGGCCACATAGACCTTTAGGGTGGAAGGAGACAGCCTTCATTCCAACCCTTCTTGGAGAAACGAAAGTACGGACCCAATCAGGCATTTCCAGTGTTCTTCTCGGCGAGAAGAACAGTGACAGTGAAATACCACTGTGAAAACCTTGTTGACTAGACAGCCATGAGCACAGATCCTCAGCGAAGACCATGAGAACTGTTGCGAGCAGGATTCGAACCGCGTTTCCGGCATGGGAGGAGGGCTCACTAACAAGGATGCTGCAAGTAAACCTCACTCCCCTAAACCCTGTAATGCATTTGCATAAAGTAGGCCTATGTTTCTGGCCTGAAACTTCAGCCTATAGAATAAAGAGTGTATAGAATAATGCTACAAACAACAGAGTCAACTGACATTATGTCATTCAGTATTTAATGTTCCATTTTTTCACAAGTGTATGAATACTGGAGAGTCGGGTGTAGCCACATCCAACCATAAGAGATGTCTGGTGAGAATGATGACTGATGGCAGATATTAATACCTCCATATCCCTCACATTCATGATGTGTTTTCTCCATGGTAACCCTCAATTACTGCACGATCATGCCCTCCACACAATATTTAGAATGTCATGTAGCATTACAGCACTGTCCATCCTCATGTGTAGACTGATTCTGGCTTTTGAGACTTTGAGTCCATACAATTGGAATGTCTGTCTTCTGTCACATGTGTTTACAATTCATTCCCTATGGAAGCTGCCCTCGCAGAGGCATTGTGGGATCAACACCGTTTTAAAATCTGTTGCCTAAAGTAATTCAGTTATATTTAGTGTTTAAAGCATAATGTTACATATTACTATATTTAAATCAGATTTACATTTCAGACTTTTATTTGACTACTTACAAGATCATAAACTAATGAATCCTGTCACTCATTCATTCTTTAATTTTCTTTATTATTTTTAATGAGCTTTTGCATTTACAGTGTGATTAGAAAGAGAGCATCTATTTTTTCAGCAGCAGTTAGTTACAGAAATTAAACAGTGTTAAAAAAAAAAAAAAAACGGATACAATTTGATGTAAATAAGTATTTGGAAAGGACTATATATATATATATATATATATATATATATATATATATATATATATATATATATATATTCTTTGTACACATTTCTTCTTGTAAAATCATTGTTAGTCCATTGTATATTCTCCTTTTTCCTCATCATATTTTGCAATGCTTGAAATGATTGTGAAATACTTTGAAATACTTATTTAGTTATCATCATAATGTGTCTTTTTTGCCTAATCTTTATGTTGATGAAACTATTTCGTCAATGAATTTGTCTTTTTTTGTAATCGTTGACAGTAACATAAACATTGTATAAGTAGTTTCAGAATAGAGGGAGACTGACTCAATTATATCAGTCACAGTGTTTCATGAAAGTAAGTGTTGGAGTGGCTAACAGAGACTTCTCTGATTGGTGGATCTCTCTTGTGGATTATTGGTAGTCTACAGTGTACACTGAACACAATTTGTAAAATAAATAAATTAATTAAATCACACAGAATCGTGGCTTCTATAGAAACTTATATCATCACTTGACAACCAGTTTGGTCTGTTTTTGTTATCGCTAAAATCTATTTCTCTATGGGGATAATGAACAGGATTTTTACTTCTGGAACACTACTTTTGCACTTTACACCATTGGTTCGCAACCTTTTTTTACTCCAAGGACCTCCATTGTCCACAACAATATTCAGTGATATACAGTATTAGCCAGCCTAATATATTTCCTCTGGTACATCTGCTGTAATGACCAAGGTCTAGAAACCACACTTTTAAAATTAGGCCACCTCATTTATCCAGGTTTTCCAAGACAGTGGGAATCCTAGTTCCCTTTCAGTCAGTACACTACGAGTTACGTCAGTTACTGACGGAATGGGGGTTTCGCTTAGAAGCCAATCGCCTTTGAGCTCTACAAAACGAGCCAATGGCATGAAAATGCCATGGGTCTGCGGAATTTGCATGCCGCAACCCCGCCCCACGGCGTGGGTATAAAGGGCGTTGCGTGGCAATCTCGCATTATGTTTCTGCTTCAGAGCGGAGTTTACTGCCTGAGCGCTTTCCTCTTCAAGACGAGTTTCTCTCCAGAGTGTTGGTGTTACGGCACGTTCCAGCGAGTTCCGCATTTCCTGTCTGATCTGTGCAGTGATCGAGCACAGCGTGCGCGTTCTCCCTGGGTGCTTCGGCATTCTGCAGAGTTTTCACTCCTCTCTAAAAGAGCTGCACGTGGCACGTCTTTTTAAAGATGGCTCGCCCGTGCTCCGTTTCTGGGTGCGGTCGACTGGTACCTCCGTTCGATGGTCATGATCGCTGTTTGGCGTGCTTGGGCCTCGTGCACGCTGAACGCGCGTTCATGGATGAGTCATGTTCTCACTGCGGGAACATGACCATCTCAGTGTTGCGATCGAGACTCCATGATCTCCGTAATGGGGGGAGAGTCCCCTCTACCACACCCCAATCTACTTCCTCCACTGGAGGGGGTACTTTGGCTGGTGGTCAGGGTGATCTGAGGGTTACGGTGTGGAACAACCCGACGAATCCTCCTCGGGCCACACCCCCCTCCTGCACACTGCAACCCGTGGTGTTGCCTGATGAGGGCGCCGGGGCTTCCCGTTCGGGGCCCTGCGTTTCATTTGGCGCACCCGCGGAGGATGCTATGTCGATCGCCGCATCACAAGGTGGGCTGGACTCCTCCGGAGATGACGATTCGGCTGTGTTGCCTCCTTCGGGAGTTCCAGCATTGCCCGAGTCCGATCCGGAACTCACAGCCATGCTTGCCCGGGCGGCCGAGACGATTGGGCTTGTGTGGAACCCTCCGCCAGGCTAGCGGGGTCCGCCCTGCATGCCATGGCCACCCTACAGGTCTATCAGGCCAAGGTGCTCAGGGACATGCACGAGGGCAATGCTGACCCTGCATTAATGCAAGAGTTGCGGACGGCCACCGACCTCGCTCTATGGGCGACGAAGGTGACCGCTCGCTCTCTCGGTCAGGTGATGTCCACTTCGGTGGTCCAGGAGCGACATCTATGGCTCAACCTGGTTGATGTGGGAGAATCTGAGCGAACACGTTTCCTCAATTCTCCCATTTCCCAGGCTGGGCTATTCGGCGGGGCGGTCCAGGACTTCGCCCAACAGTTCTCGACTGCTCAGAAGCAGACTGAGGCAATTAAACACATTCTGCCCCGGCGGCCAGCTGCTGCCTCCACCCAGCCGCCGGCCCAGAAGCCTCAGTCTGCTCCCCGCCGAGGCCGCCCCCCAGCGACTCCCACCCCTCCTGCCCGGCCCCAGCAGCAGCCTTCATCCGGGCCGAGGCGTGGAGGACGTCGCAGAAAGGCGGCCCCGCCCGTCCCAGCCCCCCAGCCTGCCAAACGGCAGTCTAAGCAGCGGTCCTGAGACGGGCGGCTCGGAGGTGACTTCGGTTCTTTCCCAGGAGATGGTAGCAGGACCACTCCTTCCCCCGGTGGAGGGCCGGGGGAGAATCTTTTGTTTTCCCAAGAAAGAACTGATTTTCTCACCTCCGAGCCTCAAGAGGGCGCGGCTGGCAGTGCGCGACGCCCCATGGCCTCGCCGCTCTCGGCCCCCTCTGTCGCCAGCCCCCTGGCAGACGAGACCCCCGTGGAACGCTGGTCCTTCCCTGGTCTCCTCTGTCAGGGCGCGGAATTCGACCCCGCCCACACCCCGGGACGCTCCCATGCCTCCCTTGTCTGGGCCGGTCATTCCGCCTCGCTGCCCCATCGGGGGTACGCCGGTGGTTCGCATGACCCCGCTGGTTCAGTTCTTGGGAGCCTGGCTAGCGCTTCCCAACCTGTCCAGTTGGCTCGCTCGCACCATCCGGTTCGGCTATGCGATTCAGTTCGCTCGGTCTCCTCCCCGCTTTCGGGGAGTCCGCTACACCGTGGTGGGTGGCAATGCCCCTGTCATGCGTGCGGAGGTCGACACCCTACTGGCGAAGGGTGCGATCGAGATCGTCCCTCCAGCCGAGATGAAGTCCGGCTTCTACAGCCCTTACTTCATTGTACCCAAGAAAACCGGTGGGTTACGGCCAATCCTGGACCTGCGCGTCTTGAACCGAACCCTGCACAGGCTTCCATTCAAGATGTTGACAGCCAAACGCATTTTCGAGTGCGTTCGTCCCTCGGATTGGTTTGCAGCGATCGACCTGAAGGACGCGTACTTTCATGTCTCCATTCTTCCTCGACACAGACCGTTTCTACGGTTTGCCTTCGAGGGGCAGGCATATCAGTACACGGTTCTCCCCTTCGGGCTAGCCCTGTCCCCTCGCGTCTTTACGAAGATTGTCGAGGCAGCCCTTGTGCCGCTCAGGCAACACGGGGTTCGCATCCTGAACTATCTCGACGACTGGCTGATTCTAGGCCACTCTCGGGATCAGGTCTGCGAACACAGGGATCTGGTGCTTCAGCACCTCGCCCGTCTGGGCCTTCGGGTCAACTGGGAAAAGAGCAAACTCTCCCCAGCGCAGAGGATCTCTTTTCTCGGTATGGAAATCGACTCGGTCGCCATGTTCGCGCAGCTTACGAGCGAGCGCGCGCAGTCTCTGCTGACTTGTCTTCGCCAGTTCGAGGGCAAGAGTGCGGTTCCACTGAAACTTTTTCAGAGGCTCCTGGGGCATATGGCGTCAGCAGCCGCGGTGACCCCGCTTGGTCTGCTCCATATGAGACCGCTTCAGCACTGGCTCTGCGATCGAGTCCCGAGATGGGCATGGCAACACGGCACCCTCCAGGTCCCAGTGACCCGAGCCTGCCGTCAGACCTTCACCCCGTGGTCGAACCTCAGCTTTCTACGGGCAGGTGTTCCCCTAGAACGAGTTTCCAGGCATGTTGTTGTCACAACAGATGCCTCTTCCACGGGCTGGGGCGCCATGTGCAAGGGACATGCTGCCGCGGGCTCCTGGATAGGACCCCAGCGCCTATGGCATGTCAATTGCCTCGAGTTGCTGGCCGTACGTCTTGCCCTGCACCGCTTTCGAGCCCTGCTCAAGGACAAACACGTTCTGGTCCGTTCAGACAGCACGGCGACAGTAGCGTACATCAACCGACAAGGTGGTCTACGCTCCCGCCGGATGTCGCAACTCGCCCTCCATCTCCTCCTATGGAGTCAGAAGCATCTGAGGTCGCTTCGTGCCGTTCACATCCCGGGAGACCTGAACTGCGCAGCCGACGAGCTGTCGCGGTTCCAGCCGCTCCCGGGGGAATGGAGACTCCATCCCCAGACGGTTCAGCTGATTTGGGAACAGTTTGGCGACGCACAGATAGATCTGTTTGCCTCCCGCGACTCTTCCCATTGCCGCTGGTACTATTCCCTGACCGAGGGGACCCTCGGCACGGATGCACTAGCGCACAGCTGGCCGCGGGGCCCACGCAAATATGCGTTTCCCCCAGTGAGCCTTCTCGCACAGGTTCTGTGCAAGATCAGGGAGGACAGGGAGCAGGTCCTTTTGGTCGCCCCATATTGGCCCAGCCGGACCTGGTTCTCAGAACTTGTACTCCTTGCGACAGCACCTCCCTGGTCGATCCCTCTGAGACAGGACCTCCTGTCTCAGAGACGGGGCACCATATGGCACCCGCGTCCCGACCTGTGGAACCTCCACGTGTGGAACCTGGACAAGACGCGGCAGGTTTGAGTACCCTGCCACCTCAGGTGGCGGCTACCATCACTTCCGCTAGAGCCCTGTCTACCAGACAGGCCTATGCGTTGAAGTGGAACCTCTTCGTCACCTGGTGCTCCTCTCGGCGAGAGGACCCCAGAAGATGCTCGATCGGGTCCGTGCTCTCCTTCCTCCAGGAAGGGTTGGAGCGAAGGCTGTCTCCCTCCACCCTGAAGGTCTATGTGGCTGCTATTTCAGCCCATCATGACCTGGTGGATTCTAAAACGGTTGGACAGCACGACCTGGTCAGTAGGTACCTCAGAGGTGCGAGGAGGTTAAATCCTCCTCGCCCACCTCAGGTACCCTCTTGGGACCTAGCAGTGGTCTTAGCTGCCCTGCAAAAGGCTCCCTTTGAGCCATTGCAGTCAGTCGAGCTGAAGTTCCTTTCATTGAAAGTGGCGCTCCTGACTGCTTTGGCCTCCATCAAGAGGGTAGGGGACCTGCAGGCATTTTCGGTTGACGAAGCGTGCCTGGAATTCGGGCCGGCCAATTCTCACGTCATCCTGAGACCCCGGCCTGGATACGTGCCCAAGGTTCCCACCACTCCCTTCAGGGACCAGGTGGTGAACCTGCAAGCGCTGCCCTTGGAGGAGGCAGACTCAGCCTTGGCACTGCTCTGTCCAGTACGCGCCCTTTGCGCTTACGTAGACCGGACGCAGTGTTTCAGGACCTCAGACCAGCTCTTTGTCTGTTACGGAGGGCAGCAGAAAGGGAAGGCTCTCTCCAAGCAGAGGTTGTCCCACTGGATAGTGGACGCCATTGTCCTGGCATATCAAGTCCAGGGCATGCCATGCCCCCTCGGGGTAAGAGCACACTCCACCAGGAGTGTTGCCTCCTCTTGGGCTCTAGCGCATGGCGCCTCGCTAACAGACGTTTGTAGAGCTGCAGGCTGGGCGACACCCAACACATTCGCAAGATTTTATAATCTCCGAGTGGAGCCTGTATCCTCTCGTGTACTCGCCCCTACTGGCCAGTAACCGGACAGGCTCAGGTGTCTTCGCTTGCTGCGCCATTCCACTCCGCGGACTGGATGCGTGCGCTATTTCTCTCAGGTGAGCTTCCCCAGTAAGCCCTGAGCTCCTCCAGCACTGCCGGTGTCGTCACCAGAGCGAGTGCCCTTTTCAGGCCACCCCTCGTGTTCGGCTAGGTGCCTCTGTGTGCATGGTTCCCCCGCTGGGTAACCCCCACATGTGTATTTCCACGGTAAGTCTCTTGTAGCTCGTGTCTTCCCTTGGCAAGACACCTTGCCACGCCTGGGGTTGAAATATTCCACCTTCGGCTGGATACCCCAGAGTGTTCCCTATGCAGCTCCTTCGGGTCATAGGTGTATTCTTCAAGTCCCCCCCTTTGGGTTGGCATTGTGTTGCATTCTCCACGTGGGATATGCTTCCCAGTGTACCTTGGTAGCGTTGAGCCTAGCCCCTCGTTCGTGCCACACTCACGGCAGGGAGCCCGGGTCAGCGCAGGACGCTGGAAGACAGCCGTCATGGCGAGATTGTATTGGGACCCCCATTCCGTCAGTAACTGACGTAACTCGTAGTGTACTGACTGAAAGGGAACGTCTCGGTTACGTATGTAACCCTCGTTCCCTGAAGGAAGGGAACGGAGACGTTACGTCCCCCTGCCATGACCGCTGTACCGCTGGAACTGGCCGGGCGCTCATGCCTCGGCTCTTCAGCAGGTAAACATAATGCGAGATTGCCACGCAACGGCCTTTATACCCACGCCGTGGGGCGGGGTTGCGGCATGCAAATTCCGCAGACCCATGGCATTTTCATGCCATTGGCTCGTTTTGTAGAGCTCAAAGGCGATTGGCTTCTAAGCGAAACCCCCATTCCGTCAGTAACTGACGTAACGTCTCCGTTCCCTTCCTTCAGGGAACGAGGGTTACATACGTAACCGAGACGTTCTTCAATGTTCAAAAACTTATTTTCATGATTGCTTTGTCTTATTTTAAATCATTTTAAATCATATTTTAACCCCCTTGAAAGTTGTTGCGTACATGACACGTCAGGACACATTTTCTGTTCCTTAGTTTCTATATTTTTTTAGATATTTTAGATATTCTGTGATGGAATGCAGTCCACCAAAAAATAAAAAAAAGTAAATAATAATAATAATAATAACAATTGTTGTTGTTGTGTATATAACAAGCAATAATAGCTAAAAGTGATGTAAGCCCTCATCTGCATGTGAAGAATCTAATTATGTAGCCCAAACTTACATTAACCCCTTCAGATCCTGCAAACATTGGAATGGACATCACATGGTTTTTTTAAACCAATAAGATTTTATGTTTTTATAATATGACTACTGCCTGGTCACTGATTGGTCCTTGATCAACCAATCACGATGAAAATATGACACATAACTTAATCTGATTAAGCTTCAGGCATCACAAAAGAGAGGCATGGCTAACCAACTAGCAGAGGCGGACAGAAGTATTTTTACTTTCTACATATTTCAAGTAAATGTACTTTATCGCTGTTTTTCTTTGGAAAACTTTTACTTCACTACATTCCAAAGCATAATATCGTACTTTTTACTGCTCTACATTTCATAAATTAAAGGGATAGTTCACCCAAAAATGAAAGTTATTCCATTACTTACTCACCCTCCAGCCATCCTAGGTGTATATGACATTCTTCTTTCAGACGAATACAATCGGAGTTATATTAAAAATGGTCTGGCTCTTCCAAGCATTTTAATGGCAGTGACTGTTTGGTCATTTTTGAAGTCCATAAAAGTGCATCTATATCCATCATAACTGCTCCACACGGCTCTGGGGGGGGGGGGGTTCATAAAGACTTTCTAAAGTGAATCGATGCGTTTGTGTAAGAAAAATATCCATATTTAAAATGCTTCCGGCGAATCGCCTTCCATATTCAAAATGTTGTTTTGAACAAAGTTGTTCAAAATGAAATGTATTCAAGTTGTCTGATGACATTGCACACCAGTTACGCTCGTCAGACGTAGCATAAGCATTTTGAACTGCGAGAGGCACGGACGCTACGCTTTTTCCGTAAGTTGAATACGGAACGCAATTCGTCGGAAGCTACATAATTTACTTTATAAAGTTTTATATATGGATATTTTTCTTACACAAACACATCGTTTCGCTTCAGAAGGCTTTTATCAACCCCCCGGAGCCGTGCGGAGCAGTTATGATGAACATAGGTGCACTTTTATGGTCTTCAAAAATGATCCAACAGTCACTGCCATTATAATGCTTGGAAGAGCCAGGACATTTTTAATATAACTCCGATTGTGTTCGTCTGAAAGAAGAATGTCATATACACCTAGGATAACTTGAGGGTGTGTAAATCATGGGCTAATTTTTATATTTGGGTGAACTATCCCTTTAAGTACATTAAAAATGTAGTACTTTATTACTTGTACTTAAGTAAAACTTTGAATTACTTTTACTTGAGTAAAAGTAAGAAAGTACTACATTTTTAATGTAATTAAGTATTAAATGATATTCAATATGAAACAGTGCAGTAAAAAGTATAATATTATGTTTTGGAATGTTCTGAAGTAAAAGTTTTCCAAAGAATAACACTGATAAAGTATATATATTTGAAAAATATAATTACTTGGAAAGTAAAAATACTTCACTACTGTCCGCCTCTGCCAACAAGACAGGAAGAGGAGGAGCTCCTTTTTTACTATGCAGATTTATGTCCATGGTAGGTAGCATACTCAACTTACACCTATTATAATCTTAATAGTATCAAGTGATAATATTCAAAGTTAATTTGAAGATCTTTCAGAGCTGTAGAACACAGGATTTTTTGTGTTTAGTGTCCATCGCAATGGACATTAGATTTTCATTTTTAATCTGATTATATATTGTGACAATAAACTGTTTTTCATTCATTTTAGTGAAAAACTGAAACAGCTAAAGTGAAATAAGTGAATGCACAACACACACACACACACACACACACACTGATGCCTTGATGCTATATGCACACAATCAAATATTTATCAAAACCAGCAAGCACACACACACATACACATACACATACACATACTCAGATTCACCCACTGCAACCAACAAAAATAATCAAACTATTTTTTTGACACTTTATCCTATCATGTTACCTTTATTTCTATTGCATTGCTCATTGTTGCAGTATGTCTTTTTATGTTTACAGTATATTTGAAGATTTTTAAATCACATACTGTGTTTAAACTCTAGTTCATAAGTAGCATACTGTATGGTTAAAATATGATTATATATAAATATATTTATTTATGTATTTATTTTTTGCTTCAGTCCTGGTGTCTTTTTTTTTAGATTCATTTGTACATTAGAGAAGAGCAAATATCTATTTGAGCAAATAGCAATTTTTTTTTTCTCAGGGGAAAAGGTCTGCAAGGGTTCAGTACACAAAAGCAAATCAACATATTTATTTCTACAAAAATCGTTTTCTAGGAACCAAAGGTTGAAGAAGCCATGTTACACTGTGTGTTTCCCCCCTTGCTACAAATATACAAAAAATACTGCTCCTCATAAATCATCGTGATCATCTCATGTGTGTACTTAATACTCATTATGTTTCTTTAGTCAGATGGAGATGAGAAATTCATCAATGTCATCCTTTATCATGCTGTGCTTTAGTGACGGTGTGGAGCCTACATTTTAGGGGGATGAAGCAACAAACATGAAATCTTTATTAAATTCTGCAAGCTGTTTATTTCTGCAGCCATACCGGATGGCATCTGCCCACCTGCTCGACAACAGCATGCTAGTGGATCAGCAAAACTATTAGACTTTTTGTTTGTTTGTTTTTGTTGTTGTTTGTTTACTTGCCGACCATGTCGTTTTTTACTCTTTACTTACTGTATAGTTAAATTATATCTATTGTATTTATAATAATATGTAGGCCTATAATATGTATTGCAATTATAATGTTACTTTTTTATAGTTATAGTTTCCTTACTGTTTACTTACAGTTAACAAATACTGCTATTCCCATTTTATGAATATTGCATAATGTTCTTTGCGGCAGAAGAAAAAAAAGTGTACAATGTAGTTTGGTATTCCTGTATTTTAGATGCACAGAGCTGCTGATGGTACTTCTAAAAAACTGTTTTTGGTTTTTAGCACACAGTTTTAGTATCTGTAACACGTTGCAGAATGATTTATAAAATTAATGATACAGTTTTTTTAAATGTATTAATTATAAGTAAAAATGTGGTGGTTTCTCACAGTAACCACTATACATATGCATAAAACATAAGCATAAAATGTGGTGGTTACATACAGTAGCCATAATGCAGATTTACATGGTAAGAGTGGTAAAAACTTTTTTTAGGTTTGGTGTGCCTTGGGTATTCAAAAATTAAGCCAACAATGAAAAATTGATAATTGTATTCTCACATGATTCTTTGATTAAGATATTTTTGAGCACATTATGCCACACAATCTTGAAAGACATTCAGTGTGCTACTACTGAAGTTCATATTGTTTTGCAAATCAATGCACAAAATGTACACTCATCAGCTAAAATGTCTGTTTTTACAAAACCAAAAAGTTATTCATTAAATGAATTGACCAAACTTCTACACTGCACCCTCTTAATAGACACTGATCACTAGGAGATACCTGCCTTGGAAATGACCTCAGCCCTATGGAAGTCAAACCCATGTACATTTTATGTTTTGATGATTATTTCACTTTATTGGCAAAAGATATTAAAGGGGTCCTATTATGCCCCTTTTAACAAGATGTAAAATAAGTCTCTGATGTCCCCAGAGTGTGTAGGTGACATTTTAGCTCAAAATACCCCACAGATCATTTTTACAGCAGGTAAAAATTGTCACTTTTTGAGGGTGAGCAAAAATGCGCAGTTTTTGTGTGTATCCCTTTAAATGCAAATGAGCTGGTGCTCCCTGCCCCCTTTCTAGAAGAGGGCGGAGCTTCAAGAGCTTGTGTTAGCAGCTCAGATTACCTCACGCAGACGAGCACTGAAAATGTCAGAAACTGTTCATCCTTTTATGTTCTAACCGCAGTCGGACAATGATGGAGAGACTTACGAAGAAATGACAACATGTAGAATGCAACAGAACGTTTCTGAATGGTTAGTTGATGTAGCTGATGTGGAGTTAACTATCTTCAAGTCATTGATTAGCATATTCTGTCATGATAATCTATAAATTGCTCGTGTGGGAACTGTTGTAAGGTGCCTTCAGAGCCAGAGAATATATGCTGCATGAAGATAGAACAGGTATAGTTTAGTTGAATTATGGTTATAGTTTATGTTGTCATCTTGCTTTTATGACATGCTATTGCATTTTTGTTATGTAGTACTGTACTGCAATAAATGTGAAAAGACGGATGCAACAGCTTGAGCAGACTGGTCTAAATGTGCTCTACTACAACAACTCTTCCTTTTCTCTAAAGCAGCCCAACATGGCTTCACCCCCATTGTTGCGTGTTCCTGGGGGCAGGGTTAATGTAAATTTTAGGGTTTGTGATGTCACTAACCTGCGAAGAAGCTCGTTGTAGTCCCTACCAGCCATTTGTTGTAGTCCTTAAAAAGTGATTTCTTTAAAAGAAAATATCGCCCTTTGTATTGAACTTTGAGCATCGTAACTTTGCAGAGGTTGTTTATGATCAAACAGCAACATTGCACACTAACTAAAGTTAAAAAAGTGAAATCATAATCAAAGACCCCTTTAATATCTGAAAGACACACTGCCTCTGTGCCTGAAAGGGCTATGCTGTATTATCCTGGAAAATGTCAGCAGTTTGTAGGATTTTTTTCTGGGATATTTACTTCATTTCCATGTTTTGTGAACTCAGAATCAACACTCATTGTTGATCGAAACCTGGGTTTTGCCTGGGTCTTCCATTATGAGATTTGGTTTCGTCCTCATAATGCTAATCCATATGCAGTAACAAAGGAAAATCAGATGAGATCTCCTTAATAACTCAGTTATTTCGCCTAGGCATTACCTTATATCACCTGCAATCAAAAGATATTTCAATATAAACTCAAACATTGATATCAAACATTTTTGTTAATTTTTGACATTTGAGTCAAGAGAGAAATTTTGGTGGTGCAGAAAGTTGCTATGGTGTGACATGAGAGTGTGTTGTAAGAGCAATACAATACAAGAAAATGGATTTTACAACCTCGCTCACTGCTGATTTATACACATAATAATAAAGATAATCTGTACTAAGCAGCACTGAGCCATTGAAAAATTGCAGGAATTCAGAAGTTAATAGGAACATTTCAAATAGGACACATACTGATACAGATACAAAAACTTTGGGAACTGACCTTGTGAAATACTACTTTTTGTAGTAGTGCCGCTTCACAGGTATTATTCATTTTTGACAACCTTACATCTTGGAATACTTTCTTTTCAGTGGTTTTCAGAAACATTATAAAAACCCTTTTTTCCCCCTTCAAAGCAATGGCTTATATACATCTTCTTAACAGAGAAGCAGACTTGTCGCCACTGGTTCACAGAATGATTACTTGTTGTGTTCTTATAGCAGATCAATTAGCACAACTGAGCAATTGTGCTGTCTCTAGGAATAATCAGTCTGGAGTGCAGTATGCATGCAATGTTGACCTGCGGTGAGATTTTGGTTTGGATTTATCTGTCTGTCTGACTGTCTGTTGGTTGGTTGATTGGCAGAAATGTTCATACATTTATGTTCATTATAGAACTGTCACTAAGCATCCAAATAATGGTCTGTGTTTTTACATGTCCTAAAAATTAATATGATATTAGAATTATTATTGAAATAAAATAGTTCCATGCTGCAGATTCTTTAAATTTATTTTTTAGCATTTTTTTTATACATTTATATTTAAAAATGCCTGGGACAGTGCTAAGCAGACCATCTAAATCCAGGCTACTTTCATTATAATATTTTTTTAACTAGCTGTTTTTGTTTGGCATTCAGTGGTATTGTTTATGACAGTGGGTGTATAATGTGTCATGTTCACTTTTTTTTCATGTTTTATTTGCGGTAATCTGGATATGCTAGTCTAGTCTGAAAAGTTGACAAAAACTTTTAGTGGATATGCACATTTAAAATGTTTCGCTTTTAGTAAACCATCAGCTCAACAAAGAAAATTAGAATTTTATCCTATAAGAGAATATAAATTGGCAAAATACCTGAGCACAGTGACTGAACCTGAACTAAGAAAAGTCCTGACCATGTACTGACTGAACATATCCTCGCCACAGAGACTTCAGGTTGGGCTACCAAAACTAGACAGGCCGTGTTCCTACTGCACACAAAATGAAGTGGAAACAGAACTGTATTTTATAATTATACACAAATAACACAAACATTTTCTCAATTTCACAAGCCATAAAAAGGACTTGAATCTGATGCCAAACAAAATCAAACTCCCAGAACTGCTAGGGGAAGCTTTGGCAAGCTCAAACCTGGCTGTCAGGGTGAAGTCTTGTCACGACAAAAGAGTAATTAGTGGAGCAAGACCCCAGTCCGCTCAGAAAACAAACCAATGATTTTTTCCCTTTTTCTTCTTAAAAAGCCTTTTTATTATGCCAATAAAGCTACTTGCCCTGCACGCTTAATAAACAAACTCCAGCTGGTCCAAAACGCAGCAGCTCGAGTTCTTACTAGAACCAGGAAGTATGACCATATTAGCCATATTGAAACATCTTACACATTTTAAAATATTGATAATTACTTACAAAGCACTAAATGGTTTAGCTTCCCAAGTACTTGAACAAGCTTTTAAAGCATTATAATCCTTCACGTCTATTGCGATCTCAACCTATAATATATATATATATAATATGACCTATAATATCAAAATCAACGGCAGGCGGTAGATCCTTTTCCTATTTAGCACCTAAACTCTGGAACAGTCTTCCTAACATTGTTCGGGAAGCAGACACACTCTGACAGTTTAAATCTAGACTAAAAATGCATCTCTTTATCCTGGCATACACATATCAATTTCTATTATTCAAATCAGTTAAATGTTTGTTAGGCTGCATAAATTACGTCAGCCGGAACCGGGAACACTTCCTATAATACCTGATGTACTCGTTACATCATAAGAAGAATGGTATCTTCACTAATATTAGTCTCTCTGTTTATCCCAAAGTTTACCGTAGTCTGCTGTCAGCAGAGACCGTGTCAACTACACTCTCCCCTGTGAAGGCCTTCTTCACTTCACTTTCCCTCTGTACATTGATCAGCGGAAACGACTAAAAACGGTGCATTATGCATGCCAGACAAGTAATTTGGCTGTCATTTTGTAAAGGAAAACTGCGCCTTCGCACATACGTATTCAAACGCACTTGCCTATAGACTACACATGTAATATTTACGTGCGTGCTGTCACCGTTCTCACAGATTCACGTTTTTTGATGATAACGGTATCGTTCAAAACCTATTTCAAAGTTTGCGTTCTCAAGCTACCAAACACTGTTGCCATGCAAATTAACAGCCAGAACGCATTAAAAGTTTTCGTGGTGTCGTGTAAGTGGCCCTAAAGTAAATAACTAATGATTTTTTACAACAGAAATTAATCAAAAACTTACTTTAGCTGGACAATAACTTTAGCTAGAGCTGCTGTACAACCAAAACTCTTCCATTAATCTCTTCCATTAATTTCCTATTATCACTGTAAAGCTGCTTTGAAACAATCTGTATTGTAAAAAGCACAATATAAATAAAGGTGACGACTTGACTTGTGCATGTGTAAATTGTCTGCATCTGTGCAGGTACTAAATACTAATGGTGAAGCTGTAAGTTAAATTACTTGAAAAGCAGTGATGTTTTTGCTGAGAAAAAAAATGGTAACAATTTATTTTGATGGTCCCTTTTGAAAATTCTGTTGACTAAAGTAAATTTGCAACTACCTATCAAGTCAAGTCAAGTCAAGTCACCTTTATTTATATAGCGCTTTTTACAATGCAGATTGTTTCAAAGCAGCTTCACAGTGTTAAACAGGAAAATAATGCAACTGTACAGCCGCTCTGGAGAAAACAGTGGTGTCATCCAGCTCAGTTCAGTTCTCATATAGTGTCAATGCGGGCAGATCAGTAATATAGTTGAATATTTAGTGTCCCCAACTAATCAAGCCAAGCCAAAGGGCGACAGAGGTGATGGTGGCAAGGAACCAAAACCCCATCAGGTGGCAGGATGGAGAAAAAAACCTTGGGAGAAACCAGGCTCAGTCAGGGAGCCAATTCTTCTCACTTCTCACTGACAATAAGCTTCTGTCCCCTCTCTCAGACTCAGCTCAGCATCTCGTTCCCGCTTTCTCAGGGAACAGGGTTACAGTCAAGTAACCCGAGACATTTTTCTCTGTGGACGAGTGTCTATGTGCAAGTGGCTGCATGTGCTGCAATGAAGGCAGAGCATTAATTTAGAACAGTGATTAAACTTAATGGAACTCCTGTGCAATAAACTCCTGTTTTGTGCATTTAATGTCTTTATGCACACATTCCAGCCAATCAGAATCAAGTATTCAGACAGACAATACTGTATAATAGGTAATATTTCAACATCAACACATTATGTGGAGATCAATTTGACATTTGTTACAGGTACTATATTTATTTTAGGCTAAAACTTTTTTTTTTTTTTTATATATTTCCATATATCAATGTATATTTCCTCAGAGATTTGCAAGCTTGTAAGGCAGCTCATCTCGCTGCTACCATCTCTTTGCACATACAGACTGACTGGGTGCACTATGGTGGATATCTGTATGGGAATCATGTCTCATTGCAGACTCAAGAGCAGAATACATCTTTTTTCCAGCGTTTTTCATTCTACTAGACCCGAAATTGAAGTCACCTCATTTGAGGGACAAAATAGATGGGCAAATGAGAGAGTGCCTTTCCCCACAGGCTGAAGTTTGAAGAGAGAAAATCAGGAGTGAGACTTCTGTCATTAAAACTAATCTTCAAAATCATGCCTGTGGTTTCCTTTCAATATATCAGAGATCATTTTTAAGATACAGTAGTGTAAGGCTGGGGGAAATAGTAGACAATGTCCTTCTGTTATAGATAATCATCCTTTTAATATAATATAATATAAGAGACACTGTAGTCTTTTTTTTTTAGCTCAACCTGGAAACAAACAGAATATTGAAAACTTTAAAACAAAGTTGTCTAATAAGTGAAAATTAATTATTTAGAATATCTAGGTGTCTAATGAAATTTAAGTTAATTTGAGACTATGATCACACAAATTTTGTTGTATAGATATGGACGGTCAGATGATTCCACAGAAGGATGCACTTTTCATTCTCATGAGGCTTTGTACATGTATGAAAAAAAAAAAAAAAACAATGAGAACATGACAACAGAACACAAGACAAAGGAGCACATGGCAGGGTCACATGAGGGCAAGGGAATCACATGACAAAACAAGGAAGCAAGACAGTGAACGTGGCAAACTAGAACATGAAACGTGAACATGGCAGTGAACATAAACTAATAACATGAAACATAAACAAAACCCCAAACACACTGTGACATTTCCCCACCTCTAAGGGTAGCTCCAGACACCCAACAAAACAAAAGTCTAGGAGGGCGGCCTTGGGGGCGGGATGGTGGGCCAGGGAGCATGGGCGGACCTGAACGGTGGAGCGTGGGAGGACCTGGACCGTGGAGCATGGGCAGACCTGGACTGTGGAGTGCGGCCTTCCAGGCCTTCTCTGATGTGAACGAGATCAGGCGTGGCAGGCGTGGCAGGCATGACGTGGACGAAATCAGGCGTGGCAGGCATGACGTGGATGAAATCAGGCGTGGCAGGCACTGTGGGACTGTGGGGCTCCTCATCCAACAAACCTACAGTAAATGGGGAACCACTCAACTGTAGCGCATGGTCAATATATTGTTCAAGAGACCAAGGAATTTTTCCCCCAGGCAGCCTTGAGCTCAAGGGCTCATTTAGTCCAAATCTAAAAATGTCTTTCAGCGCCACATCATTAAAATCAACCAGATAACATAGTCCACAAAAGTCCTGGACGTGGTCCTCAATGGGATGGTTGCCTTGGCGAACGTTAAGCAGCGAGACAACTGCTGGGTTCATGGTTGCGGTCGAGTATTCTGTAACGATTCAGTCCACTGGAGGCAAGTTGTAGTGAACCCAAGTGCAGCTTTTATTCGTGAATCCCAACGTGAGCAAACATAAACAACAACTTGGCTTGACAAGAGACTTGGCTTGACAAGAGACTTGGCTTGACAACAGACTTGGCTTGACAACAGACTTGGCTTGACAACAGACTTGGCTTGACAACAGACTTGGCTTGACAACAGACTTGGCTTGACAACAGACTTGGCTTGACAACAGACTTGGCTTGACAACTCACCATCAGCAGGTTACATAGAATAATACTCGACCAGGACACATGGCAAACATGAGGGCTTAAATACACAAGGACTAAGGACTAGACAAGACACAGCTGTGAGCAATGATGAGACAATGAACCAATGAGAACATGACAACAGAACACAACACAAAGTAGCACATGGCAGGATCACATGAGGGCAAGGGAATCACATGACAGGGCAAGGGAATCACATGACAAAACAAGGAAGCAAGATAATGAACATGGCAAACTAGAACATGAAACGTGAACATGGCAGTGAACATAAACTAAGAACATGAAACATAAACAAAACCCCAAACACACTGTGACAGACACCTGGCTCTACTAGTCGTAATTTAGTTTTGACTAGTCAAAATTCCAATTCCAGATATCTATTCTGCAATTTTGAATAGTCATATTTGAAATTAAGATATCTACAACGTGATTATGAGTAGTCATAATATGCATTGAAGATATCTACAATGTTATTTTGAGTAGTCATATACATTCAAGATATCTACAATGCTATTTTTACAGGGACACTTCGGGTCAACTGGGAAAAGAGCAAACTCTCCCCTGTGCAGAGGATCTCTTTTCTTGGTATGGAGTACGGTCAGTCTGACAGCACGCCTCACAGGTGAGCGCATCCATTTTCAGAGGCTCCTGGGGCATATGGCATCTGCAGCTGCAGTAACGGTGCTCGGATTGCTTCATATGAGGCCGCTTCAACACTGGCTCCACGAACAGGTCCCGAGATAGGCATGGCAGAGCGGTTCATTCCGTGGCATGCAGTGTCGGGTCTGTGGACGGGGCCTCAACTGCAATGGCACATCAACGTCTCGGTTGCGTATGGTAACCCTCGTTCCCTGAAGGAGGGAACAGAGACATACGTCCCATTGCCACAGTTGCTGTACCATCACTGCATGGCCGTTCTCTATATCTCGAAGCTGATAGGGGCTCCCAGAAGTGATCCCAATTCGTCGGTACGTCTGACATACGTCTCCGTTCCCTCCTTCAGGGAACAAGGGTTACCATATGTAACCGAGACGTTTTACTCCCTGACCGAGGGGACCCTCGACACGGATGCACTGGCACACAGCTGGCCCCTGGGCCTGCGCAAGTATGCGTTTCCCCCAGTGAGCCTTCTAGCACAGACACAGTGCAAAGTCAGGGAGGACGAGGAGCAGGTCTTGCTAGTTGCGCCGTATTGGCCCAACCGGACCTGGTTTCTGGAACTAGTGCTCCTCGCAACAGCAGCTCCTTGGCCCATTCTTCTGAGGAAGGACCTGCTTTCTCAGAGACGGGGCACCCTATGGCTCCCGCGTCCAGACCTCTGGAAACTCTGTGTCTGGTCCCTGGACATGACGCAGAGGTTCTAGGTGATCTGCCACAAAAAGTGTTAGACACCATCACTGCAGCTAGAGCCCCCTCTACGAGACTCCTCTATGCTTTGAAGTGGCATCTAATCATTGAATGGTGCTCTTCTCAACGAGAAGACCGCCGAGATGTTCGGTCAGTTCTGTGCTCTCCTTCCTGCAAGATGGGTTGAAGCGAAGGCTGTCTCACTCCACCCTCAAAGTGTATGTTGCTGCTATCACCGTACATCATGATGCAGTTGATGGTAAGTCCTTGGGGAAGCATGATCTGATCGTCAGGTTCCTGAGGGGAGTGAGGAGATTAAATCCACCTCACTCTCACTCCATACCCTCTTGGGACTTGTCTCTGGTGCTGACGGCACTGCAACCCACCCTTTGAACCTTTGCAGTCAGCAGAGTTGAAAATCTGCCTCGCTGACAGATATATGTAGAGCTGCGGGCTGGGCAACACCTAACACATTTGCTAGATTCTATAGTCTCCGTGTAGAGCTGGATTCTTTCTGTGTGCTCGCTTCAATCAGCCAGTAACACCGAAGTGCCTGTTCTAAGTGTCAGCTTGCTGCACCATTCCCCTCCCGATGGACCGGATAATTGCGCCTTATTACTCCAGTAAGTTTCCCGGTTAGGCGAACCCTATTGAGTTCCTCCACCACCATACGGCTGTCAGATGTGGCGGAGCATCTGACGCCAGGCCCAGTAGCGTAAGTGGACCCCAGTGCTGCGCCCCCTGCTGGTGCCATATGTTGTGACCCCTATGTGTATTCTTCCACGGTACAGCTCCCTACGGCGAGCCCGTGTTTTCTCTTGGCAGAGTCCACTCTGTTGTCTCTGTCCGGTGTAGTCTCCCACCTAGGTTGGCCGGGGCCACCCCAGCGACATGCCGTATGTTGCACTGCCCAGATGACCAGTCCATATGTGTATCTCTCGTAAGTTTCTGCTCCAACAGACGGGTGTCTGAGGGGCTTATGCAGGGTGCTGGAAGTGGCAACAGCCGTGGCATTTTCCATAGGTGTCCCAATACGTTGGTGACATCCCATTGTCACGGCTGCTGTACCATGGCTGTGAACGAGTCACAACTTGGCTCCTCGGCTGAAAAACAAATGTGCGCTACATCCACTTCCGTATTTATACCCGCGCTGTGGGGCGGAGCACGAGATGCAAATCTCGCACGCCAATATGCATTGGCTCATTCTGTATACACTTGAAGCTGATAGGGCTCCCAGAAGTGATCCCAATACATTGGTGACGTAACATCTCCATTCCCTCCTTCAGAAAACGAGAGTTACATATATAACCGAGCCATTTTATGTAGGACGTTTATTGGACATTTATTTGATCATTTGAAAAATTTTAAAGAACTGACTCCTAATGCTATTTGCAGGACTGTGTGCACAACACAATACAAACTGTTGTGGAAACAGTGCCTCACTACACTGCTACTTGATTGAAACTAGTTAGCTTTCGGAAAAGCTACACTAACAGCTGAGCTGCTGTCATATTGCTGAAAAAAGTAGTGTCACTACTTTTAGGTACAGTAGTTACTCCCCAGCACTGCATTCAATGTGTAAGATTGGACAAATTGTAATATTTATAAATATATAAACATCTGTCGACTCATCACCCATTGTACCCTGGGAATTTCTCAAGGGGATTACTGCAAAAAGAAACATGGTTTAAAACCATCTGTACAGGCTGCTCAATTTGCCTGTCTGGTAGATGTCGACTGCGAACAATGATACCAAGTGCATATGGTAGAGAAAAAAATAGAAGGTCCCTCTCTTGGTCTCCAGAGGAGCAGCTGCTGGTGTAAAACTCTGGGAGAAAGCAATAAAAGATCTCTCAGATTAGCTGTGAGGTGGAGTTGAAATTGAAATTGATCAACTACAGAGGCTATGAATCTGAAATCAGGAGGGGACGAAATATCATGTCCAAAAATAGTGTCCACAGTTTCCTTTGCTCCTGCAATTTCTGTTCCCCACAATATTATTATTGCTAAGAGTTGTAGAAATTCTCCACTATAATCAATATCATTGATCATGACACTTTTAAGCATATTGGGTAATAATATGTTTAATAAAAAAATGTATTACGTAAGGTATTTTCCCTACAAAATGCGCTTGCAGTACTTTAAAACAGTTCAGCAGAAATGCAATGCTCCCTCAAGGCCATATTTCTTTTTGTGACAGAAATGTCAAAAATGCAATATATGTTCACTCAGATCAATACTGCTCACCTCTGCAAGTGATATTAGTGAGTCTAGTAATGCTTTGACATATTTTTAACCTTTTTTTTATGAAAGTGTATCCCCTGAGAGTGCAAGGTTTTATGCAATGTAAAATAAAGCATGATGGAAATGATGGTGGAACAGCTGCAAGTCGGATTCAAATTAGTACCAACCCTATGAGATCAATGTGTGCCCTTAGACGATTTAGTCTATACAGTCATAGTGACCACAGCCTCTAAAAAGGCAAAAACAAAACCATAAATGTGGTCAATAAAACTTTTGTGCTACATTCCAAGTGTTCTAAAGCCATATGATAGCTGCAATTCCCTCATGTTGCCCTCCGCCAAAACTATAAAATCTGATTTGTGCTCAGATTCAAATATGGCATATCCACAATCTTGTATTTCTAAAATGTAGGAGTGTGCATAAGATTCGAGTATTGCAGGGGATGGGAAGATTAGTAAAGATTAAGGAGTAAGGAGTAAGGATATACATTTAGAGTTTTTATTTTTTATTATTTTGATTAATAAAAAAAGGGGGTTTCAAAACACATGATATTATTATAATTTTTTTGGTGGACTATTCTTTTTCATTTACAAGAGATTATTTGCTAAATCAGATTTTCACAAAATGTTCAGATATGTTTCTTAATCTAAACACGTTTTCAATACTACTTGGTTCTTTAGGCCAAGACACTATCACAAATTTAACAGTCTTCTGAAGTATTTCCAAATCTCCTAAGCTTAATACATCTTTGACTCCTGTTCCCCAGGCCGACTGCAGCATAGATCTCTCAGGTTCTGGGGCATAGTAAATGGATTGCACCTTTCCCAGCTTTTTGTCCGTTTAAGGGCAATTCACATTTCCATTTCAACCAGAACATGAGCAATCATCCTTATTTATACCTCAGTGTTTTCCATTTGCAAGAAGCAGAGGCCGATTTCACAGTGTAGATCGTGGGCATTATTAGCTCCCCAGCCAAATATGACCTTGTTTGTTTTAGTATCTGTGCAAAATCAATTTCGGATCTCTCTATCATTTTGTCCCCCGCAACTTGTCAGGGAAGATATGTGGCATCATTTCCACTGCAGATCATGTGTTCCAGGGACAATAAAAAGGCAATGATGCCCCCTCGTTGCTCATCCTTTCTTTATTGAGATTCCTTGTCCTCAAGACATTTCTTATTGGGCCAAAGAGCGAGGGGCGGTATTTCCATTTAAGCCATTTATAAGTATAAAACCCCTCAATATATAAAAAGGACTGCTGCAATTTCTAGCTGAGTGTCAGGGGAATGGTTCACAAGCTCTTAAGACATCCATTCTTATCCCCTCCATTGAGCCATAGGGTGCGCTGCCCTCATGATTGTAAACAAAAGAAAAAATGATTGCTTCTTCCTTTAAGGTTAACAGATTAAGCATCTTGGCAGTTTGGACCAAAGGCAAGGTGAAACACCCTCCACAAATTACAGAGATTTATGTTTTGTGTCATCAAGTGACGTTGCCCCCCTCAATGCTGTAGAAATGTTTGCTATGGTGTAGCTTTGGGTTGCATCTCCTCTCCTCGGTCGAAAGAGCCATCATACACTCGCTCAATCTAAGACTCTGAGTCTGAGACTTTTATAATGATGTCAGCTGTGAACATGTGTTATAAGATCTGTCTTTAACATATGATGATGTATAGCTTTGATAAACACCAGCCACCCCTCTGAGCAGTATGGATGTTTTTGTTCTCCCAAAAGACACCTAGATGACGTACCATTTGAGTTATGCCCCTCCGTCCTTGCTATGAGCAATTGGCTGTTGCTAGGAAGTCTGGGCTGCAATATACTGTTTATTACTCTGCGCCTCTTCCTTTTTTTATTATTATTTACGTGAATTGCAGTTTGTAACCAATTTTAATCCTCTAGTGACTTATTTCAGACAAAAACGATATTCAGTGAGAGAGAAAAAATGTTGGCTGTGACTTCACTTTACTCACTGTGTAGGATAGTAAACTAAAAGTTTACCAGCATATGGACAAGCCCTGCACCCAATGCACTCTTGATCACTGGACAAGTTAAAAAATAGTAATTTCTTTTAAAATTCCATATTCAAATTTTTAATATATATATATATATATATATATATATATATATATATATATATATATATATATATATTAGTCATTTCCATTTTGTTTTACTTCTAATTTCCATTTTGTTTTACAACCCATATATAGGTGTCTATATATACAGATCAGGCACAACATTATGACCTAGTAACACATAATAACACTGATTATCTCTTCATCACGGCACCTGTTAGTGGGTGGGATATATCAGGCAGCAAGAGAACATTTTGTCCTCAAAGTTGATGTGTTACAAGCAGGAAAAATGGGCAAGCATAAGGATTTGAGCGAGTTTGACAAGGGCCAAATTGTGATGACTAGACGACTGGGTCAGAGCATCTCCAAAACTGCAGCTCTTGTGGAGTGTTCCTGGTCTGCAGTGGTCAGTATCTATCAAAAGTGGTCCAAGGAAGGAACAGTGGTGAACCAGCGACAGGCTCATTGATGTGCGTGGGGAGTGAAGGCTGGCACGTGTGGTCCGATCAAACAGACGAGCTACTGTAGGTCAAATTGCTCAAGAAGTTAATTTATGCTGGTTCTGATAGAAAGGTGTCAGAATACACAGTGCATCACAGTTTGTTGTGTATAGGGCTGCATAGCCGCAGACCAGTCAGGGTGCCCATGCTGACCCCTGTCTAACACTGAAAACACCAACAGTGGGCACATGAGCATCAGAACTGGACCACGGAGCAATAGAAGAAGGTGGCCTGGTCTGATCACGTGGATGGCCGTGTGTGTGTTTGTTGCTTACCTGGGGAACACATGGCACCAGGATGCACTATGGGAAGAAGGCAAGTTGGTGGATGCAGTGTGATGCTTTGGGCAATGTTCTGCTGGGAAACCTTGGGTCCTGCCATCCATGTGGATGTTACTTTGACACGTACCACCTACCTAAGCATTGTTGCAGACCATGTGCACCCTTTAATGGAAACAGTATTCCCTGGTGGCTGTGGCCTCTTTCAGCAGGATAATGCGCCCTGCCAAAAACCAAAAATGGTTCAGGAATGGTTTGAGGAGAACAACAACGAATTTGAGGTGTTGACTTGGCCTCCAAGTTCCACATATCTCAATCTAATAGAGCATCTGTGGGATGTGCTGTACAAACAAGTCTGATCCATGGAGGCCCCACCTCGCATCTTAAAGGATCTGCTGCTAACATCTTGGTGCCAGATACCACAGCATTTAATATATTATGTTGTATCCTACATCAGTCTTACTAAAATTGTTGTGGTCCCCCTGCAGCTGTGGTCCCCTAGATTTGTTCCCACCTTTCACCCCATTAGCAACAGCCCTATGATAGTGTTCAGCCACCGATGACTAATATAGCCTTTGCTCATGTGTGCAGATATTATTATAGGAAAAAAAAAATCCCATTAGATTTTATGACAAATAGATAAACTATTTGTTGTTTACAGCCATTAAGTCTTTCCAGCATCTGCATATTTTTATGGCTTTATGATTTGATTAACTCCACTCTTAATTATCATTCTCATGCACATGGATTATTTGTGAGTTTTTGACACTGGGTAGAGGGGACTTTTTCGGTGAAGCATTGTCTTGAGACTGACAAATACCGGTGTTAGCTAGATGACATCCAGATAGCTATGTTTGCAATGGAAGATCACAACTAATCTAGGCAATAGGGAGGAAAGATTGTCTTCCTGAAAACTAATCAGTCAGAGCAGACTCTCATTTTGCATATGGATTCACAAACCTCTGTGTGGATCACCGGGGATGTTTGCCTTGCTAAGTCATTAAGGCAGCAGCCTTTCAAAGCACACCCGCGTTAATCTGATGTTGAAAGAGAAAGAAATGCAATTGGTTTTGGGCAATAAGATAAATTGATGAAACCTTTGAAGAAAACAAAAAGTTATTTTAGATAGGCATTAATAATAATAGAAATAGATTCAAAACACTTATAAAACTTTTTAAGTACACTTTTCTAGGTTAATTAATAATTCAAAAGGAGAGTTTTTGAAGAATCTTCCAATTTTCAATCTGAACATGATTGTGAATGAGATATATGAGATTATACCATGGTTTGTCTTGAATACTCGATTCTGATTGGCTGGAAGGTGCGTGTTAAAGGTGCAATAGGTGATCTGGGAAATGTTAACTTTAGCCTGCTGGCATTGAAAGCATACGATTCCACCCTCCCTGCATATCGCCGCACAAAGCCACGCCTTCTCCAAAACACATGTGTTACAGAACACAATATTATTGGATTACATCATGTGTCATTCCCTGGTGGGAAAATGTACAGTACAGTGAGGGGAGAAACAGAAGCGCTTGCTTGCATGCATGCATAAGCATGTGATTGTGAACTGACTCCAGTTCAGAAGCTGACCTGTCGACATTAAGGAAAGAATGCACTGTATTTCAGGTTTATTATGTGATTTCAGGTCATAGCGGCAACACAGTCGAATCTCACTAAATTATCTGCATAGGGCAAAGTCAGTGGTACATAACTGTACTGTCAAACCTGAAATATAGATGCTTGTCATTTGTTATTGGTTCAGAATGAAAGTTGTTGCTGTTTGCCTGTCATTCTCGCTCTAGCGTACGTGAAAAGCGCTGATGACTTATGATGTCTGCGTGAACAGGCTGCGCGGTGGTATGCAAACACACGTTGACTGACAGGGAACATGTTATAATTTAATTTGGACCGAATGCAATGATTTAACAAACATTTTATGTCCTACACCTTTCACAGACGATATATATTTTTCCACATTAATTTCACAAGTCTAGTACAATTATGTGGTCTCCCTTTAATATTATAGTGTACTTTTTTCTTTATTTACATTAAAAGAATGGAAGTAAAATGTGGGGGCATGGCACATTGTAACATGACCATATGACAGTATCTAATTTAGTATCTAGTTTTCTTAAAAAGAAAGAAAACAAACTTAAATATTTTGTCAATACAATAATTAACTTTTTCATATAAATATGTTTCATTTAAAAAAAAAAATACATTTAGACATTCTGTCATGATTAATTGCAGCAGATGAGGAAGCAGCATCCAAGTACAGTCGTACTTTTATTAAATAAACTCAAAACTTCACAAATACAAAATCATAGGGGACAAAAACAAGGCTCAGGAACAGAACAACCAAAATAACACAAAGATAAGAACTGACAAAGAACAATACTGAACACAGGGTTTAAATACACAGGCAAACAGATCATGGAAACGAGACACAGCTGACAAGGCTAATGAGACACACCTGAACTGAAACTCAAATCAACATGAAAAACTACAAATAACTACAAAATAAAGCACAGGAAACACTTTAAAGTAAAAGTCCAAGGACAGACACAGAGCACATGTGACACATTCAGAAAACACAGAGCTGAACACACTCAAAAAAATTATACATTGGATTTACTTAACATTTTTATGTCAACTGGTTCCACGTAACTGGGTTATGTTGAATTTAATTAACATTTTTTATTTCGGTAAACTTAAGTTTCTTACATAAGGTTAATTTAACGCCATTTAGTTGACATTCAGGTTAACATTCTTAATTTTGTCCAAAACTATTAAGTTCAATTATTCTAAAATTAATATCAAACAAAAACAAAAAAAAGTAATCCAGTTTAATTTATTATTTTTATTTAGTGAAATACAATTTTTACAACATTTACAAATGTTATCTAACAAGAAAACCTTTTACAAAACCTTATAGCCAGAAGATGGTTTTGTTAAATTCATGGCATGCACAAAGTAGTTGTTTTTTATTATTAAAACAACTTTAATTGTTATCAGCAGGTCCTCAGCCCAAGCACATGCTCTACACTTCACCACAATGGTAACCTCCAAAAACACTAACATACCAGAATCTCTTTTAAATATAAAAATAAAAGAACATTAAACATGAACAAGTCTCACAATTTTTTCATCTTGATGAAAAAAATGCATACAATAACATTTTATATCAACATTTACACTCCGTATCCAGTCCTGTTGGGAAGGGAAAATCCTGTCTCTGGTTTCTATAATGTAGTTTTAAAACAACTAAAATCATTTATGTACTCTCAACTCAAATGGATTAAGTAATGTGGTTGAAAAGAATTGTGTTGGATTAACTTAATTTACTTAAGTAAATTGAACACGCATCAAATGTTATTTTCGGCCTAGTTAACTGAAACATGTTAAGTAAATATTGAGTTGAGCTAAAACGCAACTGTTTCAAGTAAGTTCAACACAATGCAATTTTGTTTGAATGAGAAACCTAATACAATGGTGTTAAATGAAAATTATTTTTTAAATAAACTGAACAATATCGAAGAAAAAATTTTTTTGAGTGCAACACATAAGCCTAGCCAGAATGCTTTGAATTTCTTGTAATAATTTCTGAACATTGAATATTGACATTGAAAAATTCATAAAAGTAATTAATTTGAAATATAACTAATGCTATGATCAATAGATAAATTACAGATTGCACAGATTGGTTAATTAACAGATTTGTCTAGTTTTAAATAAACAAATGGTAATTTATCTTTAGGAAGAAATTTACTTTTGCTAGGGTTAAATAAATGTTTAGTGATATTTTCCGAAGATTATTTAACTTTGCCGCAATTGTTGCTCTATATGGTGTTGATATGGCAACTAGTAAATACACTGTGTATTTAATATTCTGTGATAATAACCGTCTGGATGTACATTGTCCTGCTTATTACATGGCTACTTCCCACATAAATAAATAATTGGATACAGCATATAGATTTTTGTTGAAATATTTTATTAGCTCACTAAATGCAAATTCAACTATCTCTTCAGTTCGATTTTAATACTTTACAAGATTGTTTTTTGGCTAATAAATTAGTGCTTAATAAAACCAAGTCATATATTATGACTTTTGGTAGACAGAAACTTAAATCCAAAATTTGTTCATGTAAAGATGGTACTCATTTGCATAAAGTTGATGCTATTAAATATCTTGGTGTATGGCTTGATTCTGAACTTTTTTTCAAATTACATATTAATCATGTTTTACGCAAAGTCAACATTGATCTCGGAATTGTTTTTCATATAGTGTTCATAAGAAACTTGTTTCTCAACTAATACTTTCCGTCCTTTGATTATTGTGATGTGGTTTATCAAACGGCATCTAAATCAGATCTGCCTCGATTAATACAGCATACAATAGAATTTGCATATTTGTTTTGGGATGTTCTTATTTCACTCATCGCTGTACAATGTACGACGTACTTCAATGCTCATCTTTGTATGTATGAAGACACATTCATTGGCTTAATTTTATATTTAAATGTATTTATTTTAACTATCCCAGTTATCTACAACAATACTTTGTACCTTTTTCTTCAAATTACCAAGTTAGGCACTTATTTTTAGACTTATTTTTTTGCTTTTCGTACAAAAAAAGACTATTGGTAAAAGAGCATTTATGTTTAAAGCCCCAATAATTTACTTGCAGACATTAGATCCATTACATCATTTCGGTTGTTTAAACAATCCTTATCATCCTATTTTAAGGTAGATTGCACATCATCATTGATACTGTCACTGTTGTTCACTGTTGTTTACGTTGATTATGCTTATATTTATTTTAGGGCTGTCACTGTTAACGCGTTAACGCATGCAATTAATATAAATTCCTTAACGCAATTAATGCAAATAAATCACAGAAATATGTGAAGCTGCGTCATTAGCTTCATTTTCGTCACGCAGTTAGATGATCTTATAAGTCGGAGTTTATCACAATCACACTGAGCATCTACACGCACCATGTAACCCTGGTAGGAGGAAATATCCATTCTAACTCTTTAACCCGATTCTGCTTCTCTGTTTGTGATCAGGCCATTTTAAGCCGTTAAACTCTGTGAAAGTTTTCAGTAATCGAATTTACTTAAACAGTCCAAAACAGCGCTAATGTAAAGAAGGCCAGGCTGATCACATCAGACATATCAGAGAGAATAGAGACTCACATTGCTTTAAAACACGAGCTCTGTCGTATTCTGCAATTGTTTCTGAAGAGCGCAATTTTGGTGCTTTACAGTTAGTGCGTGAGAGTCTGGTATATTGATGCACGAAGAACAAACCATGTATGTGCGCGCTCTAGATCACTGATCGCACTCTGCATTCATGTAGAGACACAGTACATTTGCGTTGTTTCCACTCAGGAAGGATAATGTTTGATTTGTCGTGTACGTTGTTGTGTTTAGTAATCGTAGGTTTATGCAGTCAAAGTGGAGTTTTTGCTGTCTCTGTGTGGTCCCGTTCGGTATCGCAGCTTGACTCGTCTTAAATGAAAACAATCTCGATGTTGTTGCTCTGTACACATAATATACACTGTGAATTCTGTAACGTTTTTTTCTGTGATGTTTTTTTTTTTCATGGGTGCTTAGGTGTGTATAAATTTATTATATATCCTTATATTTGATTATTTGGTGTTCTTTTTGGAGTCTCCAATGATCCTTGAAGCTTGCAGAAAATACAGTTTTTTGATTGTTTACTTTGCTGGATATAGCAAATGATGACACAATGAATGTGTTTAATGACATAAATGGCGTATGCTTAATTTTACAATAAGTGTGCGATTAATCACAATTTAAATTTTTAATTTATTTATATTTGTACTTGATGTGTATTTATGATTGTATTCTTTGAATAGTATATTTGGTTGTGTATTTATTATTTTGATAAACTTGGTGGTGTAATTTTTTTTTCATTATTGTTTGTTTTATTGTTGATGTACTGTTAATTGTATTTTGTTATGTGTAACGGATTTTGTATGTTCAGGGAAGAAGGAGGCAGGAACCGGCTTTAATAAAAATAAACACAAAATGAAAGTAAAAGCAGCAGCCCCTCACGGACGACTGCTGCGCACACACATACGAAACGTAAACAAAAGACAACGTAAATTCCAGGCCTGGTCCTCTCTCGTCACAAGGCTTTTCACCACATAAAATAATTATTCCCTCTGGCTACGCCTTAATCCTCAATCCCACCAGCTCTGCCTCTGGCACCCTGGCTCCACCTTGGAACTGTAACGTGTATGTTCTGTTTTTGCTTTCCCTGTTTGCCATGTCTCCCCATGTATTTAAGCTCTGATTTTCCCTTGTTCTGGGCCTAGTTCAGTTTTATTTTGTTGCTAGTTTTCTTCTTCTGGATTTTTGGATTAAAGACTGTTTTTGTCATATTCTCCTGAGTTGTGCGCTTTACTGCAGCAACACGTGACATTAAGTGTATGCACATTATTTTCACATACAGACTGGAGATACCGCTGCACGTTGAGTGGTTCTTTACCTCCACGTCGTGCATAAAAATTGTGTAATGCACACATAGCCGTGGATTATTCTTTACATAATCCACACAATATTCATATGGTAGAGGTGTCCAATCCTGCTGCTGAAGGGCCACTGTCTTGCAGAGTTTAGCTTCAATCTTAATTCAGCACACCTGAAAAGGCTAATTAAGATTTTCAAGGCCTCTACTTGAAACTTTCAGGCAGGTGTGTTGGAGCAGGTAGTGGTGTATTTCCAGGTATCAATACAAAGCCAGGCCACTGCAGGTGAACGGGTTACATATTTACTATATTAATAAGTGTATTGTAATGCTCTACTGGGTGGTTGCCCTGCTCGCTTAATAAATAAACTGCAGCTGGTCCAAAACGCAGCAGCTCGAGTTCTTACTAGAACCAGGAAGTATGACCATATTAGCCCGGTTCTGTCAACACTGCACTGGCTCCCTATTAAACATTGCATACATTTTAAAATCTTGCTAATTACTTACAAATCACTAAATGGTTTAGCTCCCCAGTACTTGAGCGAGCTCTTAACGCATTATACTCCATCACGTCTATTGCGGTCTCAAAATTCTGGCCAGTTGATAATACCTAGAATATTAAAATCAACTGCAGGCTGTCGATCCTTTTCCTATTTAGCACCTAAACTTTGAAACAGCCTTCCTTGCATTGTTCGGGAAGCAGACACACTCTCTCAGTTTAAATCTAAGCTAAAAACGCATCTCTTTTATATTGCATACACATCAAATATTTTAATTTCTATTATTCAAATCAATTAAATGATTGTTAGGCTGCATTAACTAGGTCAGCCGGAACCGGGAACACTTCCCATAACACCAGATGTACTCGTTTGTAGCGACTCGGCTACATATAATAATAATAAATTAAATTAGCTCAATAGGGAATTAGCCTATGGTTCTTCAATTATTTATAACTAATCGCAACGGGTTATGATTAAATTATAAATCTCCAAATCACCCAAAAAGGGAAATACCTAACCTAGGTATTTATGCAATATATATATGCTTAACAACAATGGGTTGCAATTAACTACGAATATATATATTAAATCATTACAGAATAACCTTTGAATTAGAATTAATTTAAAATTTATCTGATCCGTTCATTTAACGAACGAACAGTACTACAATCTTTTATCAATTCTCACAAAGTTTTATTCTTTCTTATCAAATCTTCGGGAAGGTTATCCTTTTGGTCACAAAGAATAAACTTTCCGAATTATTAGGATATTAATTAAAGTATTCAAAGATACTTATGAGAGCTCGTAGCTTGATCTGAACATTAAAGTGACCATGCCTTGTGAGCGGCAACAATGACAATCGAACGTGGATACAATGGTTTTAATAATTGATACTATGAATACATACGACTAAACAAAGAATACATGTATATACAGAACAACGAATAGTAACGAAAGAGAATGAGAAGAAGAAAACGAAAGAGAGGAAGGAAAGGTTCAGGAATGGCAATTTCACAAACATAACCACCGAGAGCCAGCAACGAATAATATCACCTTAAACAGGGGTACACATCTTAAAACACATCTAAATTTTGATGGAATTTATACTTGCATGGGTTGTTTTGTGCTGAGTATAAAGAATGCACTTGAGTCTTCTCAGGGCGTTCTTGAGCTGGAGCGTGTTCTCTTTTGGTCCTTCCGGAGCTTTCTCGATCCGCGGGAAGTTTGAAGGTGGTTGGAGCGAATGCCAAAAAGGGGAGGAAAAGAAGATTGTCTCGTCGGAGTTTTTAGAAGACGACTGAGCGCTGAGATGGGGAACCAACCCACGTGACTGAGCCGCCAAGCCAGGGCCGAAGCCGCCTGTCCAGGGGACGAGCCGAGATGATAAGAGGGTTGTTTATCGACTGCACCGACTGAGCAAATATATGCTGGTGTTACTGTCCTTTAAAGAAACATTAACATCCGCCCATCTTTTCTGAAATGACCAATCAAATGTGGGAGTTTTAGGCGGGAGAACACTTTCTTTGTCTCCGTTTATGACTTCATTTGCCTAATTTATGATGGTGTCATACTTGGTACATTTCTACTCCAAAGGGGGGTTAATACACATGAATACAAGCATTTTAAAGCACTTTACATTGTTCGTACATCATGACTATGTTGGCAATGACATAGGGAGCATGCGTACACACAGGGATCATCATATACATTCTGGGATAGTTTAATTAAAGTTACATAAAGAAAATGTTTGTGTCTGTGTATTGGAAGGAGCCTGTGTGTCTAGGCCCCTATCTTTTTGAGTGAAGTGGGGGCATGTGTTGATAGGTGGAGAGATTGTGTCCTGATTGAAGTTCTCACAGGATTCTAACGGTGCTGTCTGTTCTACCTTGGCCAAGCCACAAAACTGTCCACGATGCCATCTTCCTTAGACTACTCGGTACCAGAACCTAATTTATATACGGCTAAAAGCTTTCTGACATTTATAGTGGAATGGACTCATCTTTGATCCTGTCCAGAGAGACTCCAGACGCTACACGTTACATCATAAAAAGAATGGCGTCTACGCTAATGTTAGTCTCTCTGTTTATCCCGAGGTTTACTGCAGTCAGCCGGATCCGGGCCATATCCAGATCAGATGGTGGACCTGCACCCCGACAGGACCAACGCATCCCTGAAGTGTCTGCAGAGACCATGCCAATTAGTCTCCCCTCTGAAATTGCCTCATCGACATAGCATCCTCAATGGATCCGTCTCCGGCGTGATGACTCCGATCTTTCGAATATTCCTATTTAATAATTCTTTAATTGACACGTCATCAATAAACCCGTCTCCAGCGTGATGCCTCCGATCTTTTGAATATTCCGATCTAATATGACTTCTGACCTGTAAGGTTGTCAAATAATAATCATACACTGTTTGTTAATTGGCCAGAGGAGAACTGGCACCCCGACTGAGCCTGGTTTCTCCCAAGGTTTATTTTTCTCCATTATGCCACCTGATGGAGTTTTGGTTCCTTGCCACTGTCGCCTTTGGCTTGGCTTGCTCAGTTGGGGACACTAAATTTTCAACTAAATATCCAAATAAATTTAATTACTAAACTAAATTAACTATATCAACTAGATTACTGATCTGCCCATATTGTCGCTATATGACAATTGAAATGAGCTAGATGACTGACCAGTTTTCTCCAGAGCGGCTGTACAGCCGAATCAAATTCTGTTGCATTATTTTCCTGTTTAACACTGTGAAGCTGCTTTGAAACAATCGGCATTGTAAAAAGCACTATATAAATAAAGTTGACTTGACTTGACTTAACACATACAACTCGTGCTCATCATTCTTCTTTTTCTACCCTCTTATCCTATTTGTATCCCCCTTGTTAGTACTATTGCATTGAAAAACAGGACACCACAGGTCGGCTTCTATAAGGCTTCTTTAAGCATTATTTTTTCATTCTTAAAAATGTCTGCATTTATATTCCATGGCAAAAACTTAAATTAAGAGCATACAGGTTTGGAACAACATGAGGGTGAATAAAAAAAATGGGTGAACTCTTAACAAGGGATAAAATGAAGATTAATTAATAGTGGTATCCCCAAAGAAACAACTAAAGAGATGTGCATAAAAATTGGTCAGGAATGAACCATATAACTGCAAAGGGATTTTCAATATGAAAGATGGATTATTATTTGATAACTGCAGCCAACCTGCCAGTAGTATTTGGCTCCAGAGGCCCAAGTCATTAACGTCTCATGAAGAACCCGGAATAAAGGCATTATCTTTCACCGTTGGAAAATGAATATCCTACACCAAAGATACATTATCACTAATTTGGGCAAGAAGCAGATAATTTAAGACAAAGAATACCTGTTATTACTGAAGCCATTGTCTGGTCACTTGTGTTATCATGGAGACCCTGAATCCTGTGACTCCATCATCACAAATACAAGGGTCTGCTACATCTTCCATGTCAAAACCTGAGGGAGCCCAAGTAGTAGATTTTTTTCTATTGTCTGGGCTTCACTATCTGTGTGAATTCTGCTTAATGGAATCCTCGGATGGAAATGGACTCTGAAAGAAGGATGGGTCAGGTGAAATATTGATAATCACTTTTGTTTTTTTTCTTCACCGAATGGCATGACACACGGCAATTCACATTTTCTATTACCAGCCTCCACCTGGCTCCATTATCGGCGGACAGCAGGTGATTGGATATGTTTCTGAGGTTGAGTAACTACTCTGTTTCTCTCTCATTCAGCCTGAGGAAAAGGGGTTCGAGGAGGCCAGCACAATGCCGAAGAGGGCCTAGAAATATCTCTGTTATAAAGAGATGATGGTAAATAGCATGTGCCGACAACAAAGAAGAAAGGGTCATTCGATTCTCTGATGCTTCCTGTGTTTTGTTTGTTTATTTGCTTCACAAATAAAAACTCACTATCCCTAAAACCACCTGTTCATATGTCAATATTTCATATGTATAGCTATTAATTAAACTCAAGGAAAAGACCATAGGATTTCTATCTAATGGAGTTCCCATAAAAAAAAGAAAATTGTGAGACATTATGATGTCCAAAAAACAAGAAACTACATTGCAAATATAAGATGTAAAAATGAAATTATAAGAATAAACGCACCATGTGCGTAATAAAATGAAAAGAGTGTAAAAAAACTGTAATAACGTACTATAATGTACAACATCACTCCTGCACTACAAGACTCAGGGAACAGGGGCAGATCACATTTCTCATATCTTTGGGTATTTCACATTGACACAGCAGCCGATTGGTACATCAAGCACTGTTCTTCTGTCTTTTTCAATTTGCAGTAGCCTTTTTCAAATGTCGTGGGTACTGCAGGTCATTCAGCTGGAGGCCCCTGACAATCACAGGCCCTGGGGCATTGGCTCCATCGCCTAGTCAGTAATCCTTTCTCAGGTTAATCATCTTTCACCTAACTCAGGCACTGGATACATACGGATGGTTTTGTGCACTGCCCATGAGACACTAAAATAAAAATATTCCACAAGCATTCATTTTACTTAAAGCATGCGCTGTGCCTGAAACATACCTAATGAAAATCAATGAATCCACAATGCAAATACTCTCTGGAAAAGATACAGCATTGCGATCATGTCATTTTTTTTTTTTCACTCAGCACCAGCAGTTGGCTTGGCTGGGCTGATGAACCATTATTGCAGGTATCAGTGTACATTAGCCAGTGTTGCTGTTCATGTTCTCTGCAAAGATGCACTCAATATTGTTCTTATTACTGTAATGAGGCTGTGCAGGTTGAAGAAAGGCCTGGAGTACAGAGCACTTCCCTGGATGAGGGGAATTCTTCATGCATTTAATCATAAACTACAAAGAACATGTAATTTAGCTGCAAAGACAATACAAGGTTTGATGAATGTTGGACTTAATTTATAAAAACATGTATAATATATCAGTTTGAAAAGCTATATGATTGTTTTTTATTGCCTCTTTGTATAAAGAATATTAAAAAAATCCCTGGCAACAACAACATTCACAATTTTCTTCATTTTAAGTTTTCAAAGAATGCACATATAAATGGATGCAAATGTACATTGTTAATTTTATTCAGCAAGGATGCACTGAATTAATCAATTAAAAGTGATAGAAAAGATAAATGATACTCCAAAAAAGTTGATTCCTCAAATCTATATAACCTTTGAGTCAAGGTTGACTCTAGCACAGGAATTGACTCTCATTGTTGACTCACTTGTTCACTCATTCTCTAATATCCCTATATAGCGAATGGCAGTTGAGTGCTCTATATCAGCAATGAGTGAACAAAATGTAGCAAAGAATCCAGTCACTGATGTGTTGCATCACAGTCAAGTCAAGTCAACTTTATTTATATAGTGCTTTTTACAATGCAGATTGTTTCAAAGCAGCTTCACAGTGTTAAACAGGAAAATAATGAAACCGAATTTGATTCGGCTGTACAGCCACTCTGGAGAAAACGGTGATGTCATCTAGCTCATTTCAATTATCATATATATTCAAGTAATTTAGTTGATATAGTTAATTTAGTTTAGTAATTAAATTTATTTGGATATTTATTTGAAAATTTAGTGTCCCCAACTGAGCAAGCCAAAGGCGACAGTGGCAAGGAACCAAAACTCCATCAGGTGGCCTAATGGAGAAAAATGAACCTTGGGAGAAACCAGGCTCAGTCGGGGTGCCAGTTCTCCTCTGGCCAATTAACAAACAGTGTATGATTATTATTTTGGCAGCCTTATAGGTCAGAAGTAATATTAGATCGGAATATTCGAAAGATCGGAGGCATCACGCCGGAGACGGGTTTATTGAGGATGGCGTGTCGATTAAACAATTATTAAATAGGAATATTCTAAATATCTGAGTCATCACGCCGGAGATGGATCCATTGAGGATGCCATGTCGATGAGCAATTTCAGAGGGTAGACTAATTGACACGGTCTCTGCAGACACTTCAGGGATGCGTTGGTAATGTCTGGGCGCTGGTCCACCATCTGATCTGGATACGGCCCGGATCGGGCTGACTGCGGTAAACCTCGGGATAAACAGAGAGACTAACATTAGCGTAGATGCCATTCTTCTTATGATGTAACGAGTACATCAGGTTTATGGGAAGTGTTCCCGGTTCCGGCTGACCTAGTTTATGCAGCCTAACAATTTGAATAAAATATAAATTAAAAATGTTTTATGTGTATGCCATAGTAAAGAGATGTGTTTTAGTCTAGATTTAAACTGACAGAGTGTGTCTGCTTCCCGAACAATGCTAGGAATGCTGTTCCAGAGTTTAGGTGCTAAATAGGAAAAGGATCGACCGCCTGCAGTTGATTTTAATATTCTAGGTATTATCAACTGGCCAGAGTTTTGAGACCGCAATAGACGTGATGGAGTATAATGCGTTAAGAGCTCGCTCAAGTACTGGGGAGCTAAACCATTTAGTGATTTGTAAGTAATTAGCAAGATTTTAAAATGTATGCGATGTTTAATAGGGAGCCAGTGCAGTGTTGACAGAACCGGGCTAATACGGTCATACTTCCTGGTTCTAGTAAGAACTCGAGCTGCTGCGTTTTGGACCAGCTGCAGTTTATTTATTAAGCGAGCAGGGCAACCACCCAGTAGAGCATTACAATAATCTAGCCTTGAGGTCATGAACGCATGAACTAACTGTTCAGCATTTTGCATATGCCGTAATTTAGATATATTTTTAAGATAGTAGAATGCAGTTTTACAGATGCTAGAAACGTGGCTTTCAAATGAAAGATTGGTATCAAAGAGCACACCAAGGTTCCTAACTGACGACGAGGACTTGACAGAGCAGCCATCAAGTGTTAGACAGTATTCTAGGTTACTACATGTGGAGTTTTTTTGTCCAATAATTAAAAATTCCGTTTTTTCTGAATTAAGTTGCAGGAAATTACTAGTCATCCAATTTTTTATATCAGCTATGCATTCCGTTAATCTTGTGAATTGGTAAGTTTCGTCAGGGCGTGAAGAAATATAGAGCTGAGTATCGTCAGCATAACAATGAAAACTAACGCCATGCTTCCTAATGATATCTCCCAGTGGTAGCATGTACAGGGTGAAAAGCAACGGTCCTAGCACTGAGCCCTGCGGTACTCCATATTGAACTTGTGATTTAAACCATGCCAATGCAATTCCACTAATGCCAACATAATTTCCGAGTCTATTCAAAAGAATGTTGTGGTCGATGGTATCGAATGCAGCGCTAAGATCGAGTAACACTAACAGAGAGATACAACCACGATCGGATGATAAGAGTAAATCATTTGTAACTCTAATGAGAGCAGTCTCAGTGCTATGATACGGTCTAAATCCTGACTGGAAATCCTCACAGATACCATTTCTTTCTAAAAAGGAGCATAATTGTGAGGACACTGCCTTTTCTAGTATTTTTGACAGAAAGGGTAGATTTGAGATTGGCCTGTAATTGACTAATTCTGTAGGATCAAGTTGCGTTTTTTTAATAAGTGGTTTAATAATAGCCAACTTAAGTTTTCGGTACATATCCTAAAGTCAAGGATGAATTAATGATATTAAGAAGAGGATCTATGACCTCTGGAAGCATCTCTTTTAGTAGTGTAGTCGGTATAGGGTCGAGCATACATGTTGTTGACACAGAGCTGAAGCTGTCAAGTCAAGTCAAGTCAACTTTATTTATATAGCGCTTTTTACAATGCAGATTGTTTCAAAACAGCTTCACAGTGTTAAACAGGAAAATAATGAACAGAATTTGATTCGGCTGTACAGCCGCTCTGGAGAAAACGGTGATGTCATTAGCTCATTTCAATTACCATATATATTCAAGTAATGTAGTTGATATAATTTAGTTTAGTAATTAAATTTATTTGGATATTTATTTGAAAATTTTGTGTCCCCAACTGAGCAAGCCAGAGGCGACAGTGGCAAGGAACCAAAACTCCATCAGGTGTCCTAATGGAGAAAAATAAACCTTGGGAGAAACCAGGCTCAGTCGGGGTGCCAGTTCTCCTCTGGCCAATTAACAAACAGTGTATGTTTATTATTTTGGCAGCCTTATAGGTCAGAAGTAATATTAGATCGGATTATTCGAAAGATCGGAGGCATCACACCGGGTTTATTGAGGATGGCGTGTCAATTAAACAATTATTAAATAGGAATATTCGAAATATCGGAGTCATCACGCCGGAGATGGATCCATTGAGGATGCCATGTCGATGAGCAATTTCAGAGGGTAGACTAATTGACACGGTCTCTGCAGACACTTCAGGGATGCGTTGGTAATGTCTGGGCGCTGGTCCACCATCTGATCTGGATACGGCCCGGATCCGGCTGACTGCAGCTGTCACAAAAACAACTTTGTCATGTAGCTTACTTTAAGAAAATAACTGTCATAAATGTACACATCTGTGCCAGCTTTCCTGTATCATTGATTAATTCAATAAACATTAGTTGTCTCTGATACCCTAAATTTGTGTTCATGACAGTGTTATCAATTGATTAAAACGTCTCGGTTACGTATGGTAACCCTCGTTCCCTGAAGGAGGGAACGGAGACGTACGTCGGACGTCACCGACGAATTGGGATCACTTCTGGGAGCCCCTATCAACTTCGAGATATAGAGAACGGGCCAATGGCCATTGGCGTGCGAGATTTGCATCTCGCGCTCCGCCCCGCGCTGCGGGTATAAACAGGAGGCGAATGCAGCGCACTATTGTTTTTCACTGAGGAGCCGAACTAGTGACTCGGCCATGCAGTGATGGTACAGCAACTGTGGCGACGGGACGTACGTCTCCGTTCCCTCCTTCAGGGAACGAGGGTTACCATACGTAACCGAGACGTTCCCTTTCAGTCGGTCACGTTCGACGTACGTCGGACGTCACCGACGAATTGGGATCCCTTTGGAAAACGCCACAGTTACTACCACTTCCAGCGCCCAGCGAGAGCCCCTCAGACCCCGTCTGTTCCGGGCGGGGAATTCACGCAGGGAAGTCACACTGCTGTTCCGCAAGACCCACTTCAGCAGACTATTGGATACCGCTGGGAAAGCGTGCCCAGAGGGACGCTGCGGAAGCCACATCATGCCCGAAGGGAGTTACCATGTGGAAAATACACGTATGGACTGGCCGTGGGCAGTGCAACATACGGAAGTCCCAGGGGTGGCCCCGGCCAAACAGGCGGGGGAACAACACCTAACTGAGACGGCAGAGAGCTCTGCCGAGGGAAAGACACGGGCTCGCCGTAGGGAGCCGTACCGTGGAAGAATACACATATGGGACCGCCGTGGGGGTCACAACATATGGAACCCAGCCTAACACAAGTTCCACCAATGCATACGAGTGTTAGACCTGGCGTCGGACGCTCCGCCACATCCGACTGCCGCGGGTTGCGGAGGACTCAACAGGGTTCGCCGTTCTGGGGAACTCGACTGGAGCATATAAGCGCACGTATCCGTTCCACAGGGAAGGGAGTGGCGCAGCAAGCCGACACTTGGAACGGGCACTTCGGTGTTACTGACTATAGGAAGCGAGCACACAGGAAGATACCGGCTCTACACGGAGGCTATAAAATCTAGCGAACGTGTTAGGTGTCGCCCAGCCCGCAGCTCTACAAATATCTGTCAGCGAGGCGCCACGAGCCAACGCCCAGGAAGAAGCTACACCCCTAGTGGAGTGGGCTCTTAACCCGAGCGGGCAGGGCACGTCTTGGGTTTGGTACGCCAAGACGATGGCATCCACTATCCAGTGGGCCATCCTCTGCTTGGAGACAGCCTTTCCCTTCTGCTGGCCTCCATAACAGACGAAGAGCTGTTCTGAGGTCCTGAAGCTTTGCGTTCTGTCCACGTAAGTCCGCAGAGCGTGGACTAGACAGAGAAAAGCTAGGGCTGGGTCTGCCTCCTCCGAAGGCAGCGCTTGCAGGCTCACCACCTGGTCCCGGAAGGGAGTGGTGGGAACCTTGGGCATATATCCGGGCCGGGGTCTCAGGATTACATGAGAGTTACCGGGCCCGAATTCCAGGCACGATTCGTCGACCGAAAATGCCTGCAGGTCCCCTACCCTCTTGATAGAGGCCAATGCAGTCAGGAGTACTGTCTTCAGAGACAGGATTTTTAACTCAACTGACTGCAAAGGCTCAAAGGGCGCCTTCTGCAGTGCGGTTAGCACCAGAGTTAAGTCCCAAGAGGGTATAGAGGGAGAGCGAGGCGGTTTTAGTCTCCTCGCCCCCCTCAGGAACCTGACGATCAGATCGTGCTTCCCTGGAGACTTACCACCTACCATGTCATGATTAGCGGCGATAGCGGCAACATAGACTTTGAGGGTGGAGGGAGACAGCCTTCGCTTCAACCCGTCCTGTAGGAAGGAAAGCACAGAACCGACCGAACATCTCCGGGGGTCTTCTCAGCGAGAAGAACACCAGTCGACGAACAGGTTCCACTTCAACGCATAGAGGCGCCTCGTAGAGGGAGCTCTAGCGGAAGTGATGGTGTCTACCACAGCCTGTGGTAGGCCACCTAGAACCTCCGCGTCCCGTCCAGGGACCAGACACCGGACGCGGGTGCCATAGGGTGCCCCGTCTCTGAGTCAGGAGGTCCTTCCTCAGAGGAATGGGCCAGGGAGGTGCTGTCGCGAGAACCAAGTCCAGTTGGGCCAATACAGAGCAACCAACAGGACTTGCTCCTCGTCCTCCCTGACCTTGCACAGAGTCTGTGCAAGAAGGCTCACTGGGGGAAACGTATACTTGCGTAGGCCCCGGGGCCAGCTGTTTGCCAGCGCATCCGAGCCGAGGATCCCCTCGGTCAGGGAATAAAACAACTGGCAGTGGGTCGTGTCCGGGGCGGCAAACAGATCTACCTGTGCGGTCCCGAAGCGACTCCAGATCAGCTGGACCACCTGGGGATGGAGTCTCCACTCTCCGGGGAGCACTGGCTGTCGTGAGAGCTCGTCGGCCGCACGATTGAGCAGGCCCGGAATGTGAATGGCACGAAGCGACCTCAGATGCTTCTGACTCCATAGGAGGAGATGGCGGGCGAGTTGAGACATGCGACGGGAGCGTAGACCACCCTGTTTGTTGACGTACGCAACGGCCGCAGTGTTGTCCGTACGGACCAGAACGTGCTTGCCTAGTAGCGGCGTTTTGAAGCGGCCCAGCGCAAGACGAACTGCTAACAACTCGAGGCAATTGATATGCCATTGCAGTTGAGGCCCCGTCCACAGACCCGAAACTGCAAGCCCGTTGTACGTGGCACCCCAGCCGGTGGATGAGGCATCCGTGGAGACAACAACATGCCTGGACACTTGTTCTAGGGAAACTCCTGCCCGTAGAAACGAAGGGTCCGACCACAGGCTGAAGGTTTGGCGGCACCTCGGAGTCACGGGGACACGGAGGGATCCGCTGTGCCACGCCCATCTCAGGACTCGGTCGTGTAGCCAGCGTTGAAGCGGTCTCATATGAAGCAATCCGAGCGGCGTTACAGCGGCTGCGGATGCCATATGCCCCAGGAGCCTCTGAAAATGTTTCAGTGGTACCGCTGTCCTGCATTTGAACGAATTCAAGCAGTTCAACACCGACTGGACACGCTCCTCTGTGAGACGCGCTGTCAGATTGACCAAGTCCAGCTCCATACCGAGAAAAGAGATCCTCTGCACGGGGCAGAGTTTGCTCTTTCCCCAGTTGACCCGAAGTCCCAACAGGCTGAGGTGACTGATCACCGTGTCTCTGTATTCACACAACAGGGACAGTCCTGAAGGGAACGACCTTCAGGTCGATCGCTGCAAACCAATCTTGGGGACGGATGTACTCGAAAGTGCGCTTCTGCGTCAACATCTGAACGGGCGGTTTGTGAAGGGCCCGGTTCAGGACTCACAGGTCCAAGATTGGTCATAACCCACTGCTTTTCTTGGGCACAATGAAGTAGAAGTTATAGAACCCCAACTTCATGTCGGCTGGAGGGACCGGCTCCAATCGCGTCCTTCGCCAGTAGGACTTCGATCTCTTTCCGCAAGATGGGCGTCGCAGCTCCACACAACAGTGAAGTGGACGCCCAGAACTTGGGAGGATGCCGTGCGAACTGAATCGCATAGCCGAGCCTGGTGGTGCAGGTGAGTCAGCGGGACCGTCCCGGAAGTGCTAGCTAGGCTTCCGGAAACCGTACCATGAACACACCCGCCCCACAGACGTACCCGCAGTAGGGCAGCGAAGTGGAGGGCAGGGACCCGACCCAAGAGGCACAGCGTCCTGAAGTGGGGTCTGAGTGCGCACGCAGCACCTACCTGCCCCCACGGTTGGACGGAGGGTATGAGAGAAGGCATGGTAGCGTTCTCAAGCCATACGCTGCGGTCCGCTGGCGACTGAAGGAGGGGCAGAGAGTGGCAAGGCTTTGTGGCGTCACACACTGCCTACCTCACCTCCTTCCTCAGCGGGGAACAAGAGTGGCGAGGCATAGCGTCGCGCACTGCCGTCCTCACACCGCTGAGAAGAGGGGAATGAGAGTGGCGAGGCTCCCCGGCGTCGCACACTGCCATTCTCGCCCTCTTGTGGGGAGGGGAATGAGAGCGGCGCGGCTTCATAGCGTCACACGCTGCCATTCCTGAACTCCCGAGACCCAGAGGTATTGGAACTGCTCTTAAGAATTTGGGTACCACTGGCTGTAACACCGGTGGCGGAACAAAATTTAGCAATGATTCTCCACCCGGCCCTCCTCCGGGGAAGAGCAGCTTCAACCAAGTCCAGGTCACCCGTCTCAGCTGACTGGCAGCCAAGACGGGTTTTTTTTTTGCACAGTCACCGACAGTGTCGCCGAAAAGGGTCACCTTGTGAGATGTGAGCATCGAGAGAGCGTACTCTGGCGACGTCTCACACCCCTGCAAGGTAGCCCAAGGGTGTTTCTGGACCAGGGTGGACATCGTCTGGCCAAGGGCCAGCGCTGTGACTTTAAATGTAAATCAGTCACGGTGCGCAGCTCAACCTCAGCTCAGAACTACCCTCGTGCACTAAGAGCGCAGGGCAGAGGTGGCCTGCCAGTGGCACTGCCACCTCACCGATGAGGGTAGTGAGAGAGAGGAAAACTTTATCCAGATTATGGCACCAAATAGTTCCACACTGCCAAAGCTTTCCAATGCACATCCGGGAAAAAAGGCAAGGGGGCGGGCAAGGCGATTTACGCGTTGCACTACGCCTCAGCCACCCAGGAAAGCATGGCTGTCAAGTCTGAATCTGATTCAGCATGAGCACACACCATTATAGTGGGAAACTCAGCATCATCTTCATTTCCAGCTTATAACAGCCCTCTCTCCGATGCAGCGATTGACATCTGTCCTCTGCTAGAGCCCCAGATGAAACGCTAGGTCCCCTTTATTTATTTATTTATTATTATTTTTATTTATTTATTTTTTTTTATTTTTTTTGGAACCAGCAATCCCACCTGTAAGCTACCAGCAGGCATGCAAGACTGTGAGCGTGGCCGTCGAGACGGCACACGGCGCGCTGAACACTCAAGCCCCTATGAAGAAGGCGAGACGAACAACGCGCCGACGTGGTCATGCTCTCTTGAGAGAACATGAACCACCCACGAACACAGTCTCAGCATGCTTGCGATGCGATAGAGGAGTGAGGGCCCACGGAGATGTACTCGGCAGGGAAGCCCCACTGTAATCCTCAGGTCACCAAGGCTTATTAGCCGAAGTAGCCCCTTTCTGGTGCACCAGAAAAGAAACTAGATCGGGGAATAGGCGAAGGGACTCACCCCCGTTTGAGGTTTAAGTCTCGACCGCGCATCTAAAGCGCCGAGTGACGCGCTGGGTTGCCGTGACAACCCGCGCTGTCAGCCGGCAGCTAGACGGCACACGGCGCGCTGAACACTCAAACCCTCACGAGGAAGGCGAGACGAACAACGCGCCGACGTGATCCCGTTCTCCTGAGAGAACATGGATCACCCACGAACGCAATCTCAACATGCTTATGCGAGAGGGATCGTGGCCGTCAAAGGACAGGAAACAACCGCATCCAGAAACGCACGGGTGGAATGACGTCTTGAAAAAGACGCAGTCACACCCGCGCTGCTCTTTTAGAAGAAAGCTCTTTTAAATGTGCTGAAGCACCCAGGAACGACCGCGGCAAAACACAGGAGAGTAGTGCAGCCTGTGTATGCACTCACCGTTGGGAACGCCCTCACCAAACCAACAGTGCTGTAAAAACAGCAGTTTATCACTGTATCAGTGAGCTCGCGGCCGCCGCTGATCGTGCCTTCTCTCCCAGCACTCAAAGAAGCATCTTCTCTCGTTCTCTCTCTTTCTGCTGAAGCAGGAACAGTCTCCATCATCAACACCGTGTTCGGCTCCGAAGTGAATGACAATAGTGCGCTGCATTCGCCTCCTGTTTATACCCGCAGCGCGGGGCGGAGCGCGAGATGCAAATCTCGCACGCCAATGGCCATTGGCCCGTTCTCTATATCTCGAAGTTGATAGGGGCTCCCAGAAGTGATCCCAATTCGTCGGTGACGTCCGACGTACGTCGAATGTGACCGACTGAAAGGGAACGTTATAATCCTTATCATGTAGTTTAAAATAAATTCCAGCAGTAATAAGTGTACATCATTGTATGTATTTTGTATTTTGTCATTTTTAACTTCTCCTCTCCAAACAGGAAATGATCATGGGCGCTTAGCACCATCACCGGACAGTTATAATTAGATAAATCAACTGTATGAAATGTAAGATGATATAAAATATTAAAGATATGAAATTATATAAGATATGAAATGTAAGATATATGTGTGTGTGTGTGTGTGTGTGTGTGTGTGTGTGTGTGTGTGTGTGTGTGTGTGTGTGTGTGTGTGTGTAATTTCATATTTTGGGGATAGTTTGCCCAAAAATAAAAAAATATTTTTGTTTACATTTACATTTTTTTTTTTCTTTTTTTTTTTTTGCAGAACATAGAAGAAGAATGAAGAATGTTGGTATACTGTTTAGGTCTGTATCTAAATACCAATTCAGATGCAGCTTCTGAAAAGAAAATGGCCATTGTAGCCTAAATGTTTATGTGTAATAAATTCTATGTTGAATTCTACGTTGTTAATGTTGTGGAAGTTTTCTTTCTAAAGTCAGTTTAACAGCATTAAAGAGGGCAACTTTTATCACTGAACTGAACTCTGCACATGTATTTTAAACACTTTTATGTTTTTTGCTCCATCTATGCAACAAATGCACGCCCTTGAATGATTGGGGTTTTATAGTGCATTTAATTCAACTGCTCAATGCTCGGGGGGGATTCCAGAAAGCACGGTTAACTTACCGTCACATATACCTTGAACTCTCGGTTGATTAACCCAAACCTTGCTTACTCGAGGTATGCTGGTTCCAAAAAGTCCGGGAGTAAGTTCAGCCAACTCAGAGTATGTTCCCGTTTAACACACAAGACATTCTCAACAGAGCGACGAATATATGATTCACCATGGAAACAGACAGCGCGCCATTCTACTTCCTCTTCTTCTTTTGTTTAATGGCGATATACATAACCTACTTAGTGCACATCGCCACCTATTTGGTGGTTGTGCAATAATTTTTTCAATGTCTTCGTTTAATAAGTAATCTTTATTCACTGAGAATAAGGATTATATTATTTGTTTGATGCAATTAATTGAATACAGATCCATGTGTGAGATGACAATAAAATAAATAATAAATATATTTAAATTGCATTAACATTTAAACTTATTTTTAATTTATTTTTTATTGTAATTCTTTAGAATTAATATATAATATTGTGTATTTTATAACTGAAACAAATTTGGTTATATTAATAACTATAGTAATTATATAAAACACATCTGAATACCTCTTAAGCAAACTAACCCTGGAACATAACCTGCTCCGGAGCAGGTTATGTTCAGAGAGTGAGTTGCCATGGTTACTTACATACCCTGAAAGTTACCTCCGTTTTTGGAACCGAAAGTTGAGGTTATCCGCTAACTTACTCTTAAACAAACCCGGGTATGTCACATAACCTGCTTTCTGGAATACCCCCGAGGTTATGTCAATGGTATGACCCATTTCAGGGATGGCCAAAATTACGATTTACAATCGGTCAGAGCTAGAAATGTGTCTTCATATTCACAGGTAAAGCTTAATTTTACAAGAAGACTACTTTCTATGACCACTTCGCCACCCCTCCCCCTAAACAACTTGTTCTTCAGGGGGATCAGGCCTTCTTTATTCACACCCTGGTAATTCGGTATATATGTTACTACATTGATTAAACTGGTATAAGTGTGTCTTGTGGTCCGTCCAGGATTTTACGGTAAAGTGGCGGTAGATTAAGTGTCATAGGACAGCCACAAGTTTGCCATTATTTTTAGAGGATCAATAATGTCAGATGAAGAAAGTGCTTTCCATTTTTGTGCAATATTTATCAGACCGTAATTTAACAGAATGGTGGTCTGCGGACAAAAGGATATTACGATCTAGGCTTCATGTCACCTAGAGTCATAATAATCTAGATTTCAGATAGGGAGTAAGTGGTAGGAGAGCAATTTTACATTTTGGCACATTGGATTGCACAGGGAAATGATAACCTGAATCTCAGACTCCAGGGAGTCTGGGCTCCCCGCAGATGTTTTCCAGAGGCGTATCAGTCAGTGTCCTGTAAAAAAAAATCTCACTCTCTACCTGTCTGCACAGCTTGCCATTGTCTTCCACTTGGCCTGCTAAGAGCTGGCAAATATGCAATTAAGCCCGACTGCATACTCCCATGAATTTCAACCTCCTTCTATCCCCTCCATCAATGCAGCTGCATTTCCACATGGCTTGTCTCCTTGATTAGGAGTCGATGAAAAGAGATGAAGTCTGGGAATTTCAATCCCCGCCCCTCTCTACAAACAGCCCTGCGTTTACATTCCTGCATCATTTCCAAATGTTTGTGAATGCCTGAGGTATTGTGCAGGTTCCACTTTCAAAACGATTTTCGTTATTTGTTCTTAGTTTAGATGGCAGAGTAAAATAAAGTTTAAACAGCGCTTCTCTGACGGCAAGCATCCCTAAACAGACACCGCTGAGTTGTTGTACAGACTGAACAAAAATTTGTACAGTTTTAATTCACTTCAATCACATCTTTAGGCAAATTATTTTCGATTACCTTAGTAAATAAGTTAATATAAGCCTACTTACAATGGGTGTGTACATGGGACCAAGCATTAATCATAAAAATACAAACCATTTTTAAAAATATTTCCACCGGTCCTAAACATTACAGTATTTGAATTAGCATGAGACTACAGTACTTAGATAGAATCGTACTCACAAAATATAAAGCTAATAAAACATGATAAACACGAAAGCTCAATTGTGCTTCCTTGACGAGCAAGAAACAATTAAAATCTGTTCATATAGCAACAGTGAATTCTGAAGAATTAAACCGCAAAATTCATATATATATATATATATATATATATATATATATATATATATATATATATATATATATATAGATAGATAGATATATAGATACTGTTTATATTTATATAAATATATTTATAAATCTTTTTCTACTTTCTGACACGTGAAATCTAAAGATCAGAAGTACATTGTAAACCCTAATGTTGTCCTTAATAAAGCAATCATGTTATGACTAATCATTACTTAAAATACAGCAAAACCTTTCTTATTTAAGTTTATATATAAATTATTTGCTAATGTTATTTGCAAGATTTTGTCAATATTTAAAAGCTTTAAAACTAGTGTTTTCCTTATGCAGTGTCTCTGGCACACCATTTTATCCTAATGTTATTAGTAACATTAAAGGTAAAATTAAACATTAAAGGTTCACCCAAAAATGAAAATTCTGTCATTAATTACTCACCCTGATTTTGGCATAAAGTCGTTATTTTTGTTCCCTTTTTGTGCACAAAAAGTATTCTCGAAAAATACTTTTTTATAAATCAAATTAAGGTTGAACTACTGAAGTCATGTGGACTATTTTAAAGATGTCTTTTCTTACCCTTTTTGGCCTTGAGTGTTAATTACATTGCTGTCTATGGACGGGTCAGAAACCTCTCGGATTTCATCAAAAATATCTTCATTTGTGTTCCAAAGATGAACGAAGGTCTTACGGGTTTGGAACAACATGAGGGTGAGTAATTAATGACAGAATTTTTGGGTGAACTATCCCTTTAACATGTTTTTTCTCTCTCTCTCTCTCTCTCTCTCTCTCTCTCTCTCTCTTTTATACATAACCCAAAATTGACATAAAAAATACATGGATGGAAATATAGATATTGTAATATTTGCATTTGAATTTGGAATGTCTTCTCTCTTTTTTTTTTTTTACATCTATTTGCATTCTGAAAATGTTGACAGTGCGCAAAGGAATGAAATAGAATACATGTCATGGACGTGTGTTGAAACGCTGTTTAAAATGTGTTCACTAAAGCCTTGAACCTAAAGTACCCTAAACTTTAACACTATTCTTGTGCTGCCTTGAAAACACTGCTTTTTCCTTCAGGAAATGCAAATCTAGTTACCATTAATGAGCTAAGTAACTCTCAAGCCACACTTTAAGTGCAGAACTCTGCAAGATGAGCTCATTTTTGAGGCCAAGTACCTTGTCACTTGCCTTAAGGCTCCGCTGTGTGTGCACTCAGGCTGATTTGGCATGTGTCAGGCCTCATTGTCTGCCGAGCCCATAGCCCCTTTCTCGCGCACTCTGTCAGCATGCAGTGTGAATCTCTCTGTCCCATAGCCCCCTACCTCTCTACACAGCACAGATAGGCTAGAGGCCTTGCAGTTTTTTGTGGAATGAAAACCTTGCAGGTTTTTAGGGAATGAGATTTTAAAAAGACTGGGTTCAGTGCCACTTTGAGTGCTGTTAACAAGGTGTAGGCCTGTCGGCTCTCCCAGAATGCATGCAGCCAAAGCTTGGCAGGCTCTCGCTCTGGTTTGCAGTGATGGAGCGACTGTGTAGTTAGTGTAAGTTCTGTCACACACTTACGAGGCAGTTTATCAGAGCAAGAAGTGATTTTAGTGAGATTTTTTTTAAGCAAATGCAAATGCAGGTTCAGGGGAAGGCCATGACTGACTGCTCAAGGTCTTTAAAGTAGTCTAATGCACCATTATTTCCTTTCATATGCAACTTCAATAATACATTCTGATTTTACATTAGCATACTTATTGACACTGAGATTAAGAAAGCTCTCAGTGGCACTGAGAAATCATAACAGCCTAGAGAAATCTGTGGAAAATGAGAACAGACATCATCACCATATGACAGGGCTTTGTGTTAAAAAAAAAAAAAAAAAAAAAAAAACTTATGATTTTCAAACAGTTTCAACCTGTATGCGACTGCTTGGCTCATCGAGGATGGAAAGCTGGCACATTTGTTTCCTTTTCCACATATTTTTAAAGTAATTCACATAGAGGCAGGTCAGAACAACAGCCATTGTTTTTTAATGAAATAAAAAAAGGTATAATCAGAAAGTATTTTTGCAAAGCAGGTTTGGGACCTCATAGTATTTGCGCTATTTGTAGTTGAGAGGCAGAAGCCCACTCAACCAAACTTAGTCATCTGATATTAAAGTAGTTCACCCAACAAAGAGAATTCTGTTTTTTACTCATCCTCACATGTGTCGTTCCAAACCCATGCTGTTGTTTTGTCTGTGGAACATAGCACCACAAAAGTACAATAATAGTAGCCTGTATAACTTGTCAGCTACATTCTACACAAGTCTTCTGAGATCACAAGTTCCCTTTCAGTCGGTCACGTTCGACGTACGTCGGAACTGACCGACGAATTGGGGATCATTTTCAGAGACCAATCTACTTCAAGTGTATAAAAACGAGCCAATAATGTTGGCATGCAGTCCACGCACCGCCCCGCAGCGCGGGTATAAATATGGAAGTGGAATACCGCATCCTCGCTTTCAACTTCGGAGCCGAACGGTTTGCTTTCAAGCTGTTTTCTCTACGAGAGTATACTCAACGAGTCTTGGAAGAAGATCGCTCGCTTACCTGGTGCTGGTGTGACGGCGCGATTCAGCGAGTGGCCGCTGCAACCTGTCTTGTCTTAGTGTTGGGTGCTGGGCGTTTCCGTTTATTGAGTGCTCACACGGGCTTGCACTTTCGGACCGCTGTGAGCCGCGGCCATCTCCCTGAGTGCTTCAGCACTACTAAAAGAGCAATTTCCCTTCCTAAAAGAGCAGCACGGTTTGACCCTGCGTCTTTTTCAAGATGTCATTCAAACCGTGTGTTTCTGGATGCTGTCATTTTCTGTCCCCAGGTCATGATCGCTGCCTCATGTGTTTGGGCATTCAGCACATTGAGGCGGCGTTCGTGAATGACTCATGTTCCCACTGCGGGAACATGACCATCGCAGTCTTACGGTCTAGACTCGAATACCTCAAAAGGGGTGGAGTCCCATTGCGCATCTCCCGATCTAGTGGTCCTCCCGCTGCGAAGCAGAGGGCTGCTACTTTGGCTGATGCCTTTGGTGGAGACCTGAGGGTGACTGTGAGGGCTTCCCCGACAGGCCAACAAGCCCCTTGGGCCCCTCCCCCCTCCGCTGCACCGGTGGAGCTTCTGGAAGAGCGGCCCGGCCCTAGCTATGGGGGGCCGGCCGTTTCATTCGGGGCTCCGGCTGAGGATATGATCTCGATAGCTGCATCGGGGGATGAGCTAATGGGCTCTGGAGATAAGGATCTGGCTGCGTTGCCCCCTTCGGGTGTGGTAGCATTACTCGAATCTGATCCAGAGCTTACGGCTATGCTTGCCCGGGCCACCGCAAGTGTCGGGCTCGAGTGGAACCCTCCACCGTGTCCCGAACCTTCGCGGTTGGATGATTGGTTTCTCAGGACGGCCCCGGTTCCATTCTTCCTGGAAGTGTATCAGGACCTCACGAAATCGTGGACAGCTCCCTATAGCGCCAGAAACCAATCTAGCGACTCCTCCATCCTCACTACCCTCGATGGTGGGATACGTGGGGATTCCCCCAGTCGAGCAACTGTGTCCCAGGGCCGCTGCGGACTGGCAGGCTAACCCGCGTCTCCCCTCCCGGGCGTGTAAGTTCTCGTCCGGTCTAACAGGCAAGGCTTACACAGCCTGCGGAAAAGCTGCGTCATCTTTGCATGCCATGGCGCTCCTGCAGGTCTACCAGGCCAAAGCGCTAAAGGAACTGTACGAGGGTAGTTCTGACCCAGGGGTTATGCAGGAACTACGCACAGCGACGGACCTGCATAAAGTCACTGCGCGCTCCCTGGGCCGGGCGATGTCCACTTTGGTGGTCCAGGAACGCCAGCTGTGGCTGAACCTGGCAGACATGCGTGAGTCCGACAAAGTTCGGTTCTTCGATGCCCCTGTCTGCCAGGCTGGCCTTTTCGCCGACGCCATTGAGAGCTTTGCCCAGCAGTTCTCGGTGGCCCAGACGCAGACGGAGGCGATTAAAAACATTCTGCCGAGGGCGTCCCCCTGCGTCTGCCTCCGCCCCTGCCATACCCAAGCAGCAGCCTCCACCCGGGAAGCAGGGCGCCGGACGCAAAGGGGCCGCCCAACCCGCTCAGGGCCCAGCGAAACCGGCTGGTAAACGGTAGGATAAGCGGCCCTGAGACGGGCAGCCCAGGGACGGTTGGAGCTGCTCGGAGGGAGATGGTGTCCGCATCACCCTGGTACGGCTGTGGTGCCGTTGTTCCTGCTTGTGCGGTCTCTGGGAGCCTGGCTAGCACTCCCCAGGCCGTCTCGCTGGCTCACCCGTACCATCAGACTCTGTTACGCGATTCAGTTCGCGTACCGGCCTCCCAAGTACAAGGGCATCCTCTTCACCTCTGTGCGGAGCAGCGATGCCCACGTCTTGCGGTCCGAGATCAAGGTCCTACTGGCGAAGGATGCGATCGAGCCGGTTCCTCCAACCGATATGAGGGCGGGGTTTTACAGCCCCTACTTCATTGTACTCAAAAAAGGGGGTGGGTTACGGCCAATCTTGGACCTGCGTGTCCTGAATCGGGCCCTGCACAAGCTTCCGTTCAGGATGTTAACGCAGAAACGCATTTTCGAATGCATCTGTCCCCGAGATTGGTTTGCAGCGATCGACCTGAAGGACGCGTACTTTCATGTCTCTATCCTTCCTCGACACAGACCGTTCCTACGCTTTGCGTTCGAGGGTAAGGCATATCAGTACAAAGTCTTACCCTTCGGGCTGTCCCTGTCCCTGGGGGGCCACGTACAACGGGCATGCAGTTTCGGGTCTGTGGACGGGGCCCCAGCTGCATTGGCACATAAATTGCCTCGAGTTGCTAGCAGTACGTCTTGCTCTAAGCTGCCTCAAAAAGCCGCTTCAGGGCAAGCACGTGCTGGTCTGTACAGACAAATTAAATATGACAAAGACATTTGGTCTTAGGACATATAATGACTTGTCATTGATGTCTGACCTGCACCAAAAGTATGATATTTGATTTGACATTTGAGTGGAAGGGAATATTTTCAGTGAATAACCACTTAAATGTATGTCATATGGCTGTCCTATGGCATCAGAAGACTTGAAATATAGCACGCAAACTCGTTTTATGATGCTTATGGTGTCTTTTGCCTTGAGTTTGACAGATGTGGTCATTATGAACTGTTGTATAGTGAAAAGAGCTGTATAAAGTTTCCTTCAGTGTCCTTTAAAACATCTTCCCCTGTGGTAAAACTACATGTCTACTATTGTTTTAGCTGCTGATAGCTTATTTCAAAAACATTGTGCTAACACATTTGTGCTATTTGTCCACCAAGTTTAGAGATTGAGTCTTTTATTAATTGTAACACAATATGTAAAGTATCGCTATCATGTAGGTGTGTTTTTTTATTTTTTTATTAGCAAAGCAAGATAGGGTCTACAAAAATAAAATTGGCTTTAGAAAATGAAATAAGCACTTTTCTATGGCAAGATATTTTCAGATACAGTGGTGGCCAAAATTATTAGAACACCTGACAGATCTGAAAATATTGATCTTTTTTTGCCTCCAAAGCATGATTTCTTTTCATAATGTTCATGAAACATGCAGATGGTTGCTCTGAGCACAACAAATATCAGATGAAGTGAGTCGTTCTGTTTTTATCCACTTTTAACTTTAATATTTGGTGTGTCCACCTTTTGCAGCAATTACAGCAGCACATCTCTCATAGTGTCATAGTGTCAATATATTTCCTGAGAACTTCAACACTAATGTTATCCCATGCCATCTGCAACTGAAGCCAAAGGCTTTCCTTTGAATGTACAATAGATCTGTCTAGTTTATTTTAAAACTCGCCCCAAATGTGCTCTATGGGGTTGAGGTCCGGACTTTGATGGGGCCAGTCCACCATTTTCAATGTTCCAGCAGATTCCTATCTCTGACTTTGTAGATATTTCATCCGTTTTATGGGTATTGTAATGGCGAATTCAATGGCCAATTCAATGTAATGGCCAATTTTGGCCAATTCAACAAAAACAACTGAAACCTCTTAAATATGCCAAGTGTTCTAATCATTTTGGCCACCACTGTAACTCATAATAGCAATTCAGATAGTCTTATAGTTGAAGCATTAGAAACAGTAGAAACATTTTATAGGATATATACATCAGAAGAAGGCAATGCTCCTGGTCTAAATGAAGAAAATTATTCTAGTTCAGTGGATCTCAACCTTATCAAAAAAAAGGCAGTCGTGGCCTAATGGTTAGAAAGTCAGACTGGTGACCCAAAGGTTGCGTGTTTGATTCTCAATAACGGCAGGAAATGACTGAGGTGCCCTTAATCAAGGCACCTAGCCCCTAGTCTCAGCCTCAGACGTTACGCCCACGGACCGTTGACTAAACGTCTGATGCATGTGGCACACTCTGGAAACACTTCAGGAGTTTCGAAGTTGTCATCTGATTGGTTGAATTCTACAGGATTTCCACGAGACATGTATGTTGCGTTCTTTAACAGTCCGCCTAGAAACAAATGCCGTGATGCCAAACTCCCTCATGGAAGAAGAATGCCGTCGTGTTTACATCTGTGACAATGAGCGCTCATCAGGATCAACTAAATGCTGGATTTTCAAAAGTATGTGAAGTTTGCGGCTACATTGTTGCAGTAAACTTGCACAACGTTCTTGAATGAATAATTTATAGATGCACAACGGTCTGTTAATGCAGGGACATAGACTTTACATTTTTACAGGCCATTGCAGGCCATTATTTGCATTCTTGTTTTTTCTTGTGTTTTCTGTCATGAAATTGCCATTTGAATATATAATTAATTACATTTCTTGTTAAAATATACATCTGATCATTGTTTTTGTTTTTTTTTCATTGATGAGACTACCAGTTTAAAGGTTCTTCTGACATGTTCAATAAACACATTAATAAAGGGGTCATGAACTGCATTGTTTTATTGTTTTATAATGTTTCCTGTAGTGCACATATAATGTTAGTATAATTTTTACATAAAACATTTTCATAATTTAGAAATAAAAGGCATTTTTCTTACCCTGGTTTTAGCCCTCTGATTTGATCACTCTGTTTGAAGAGGCGTGTCTGCTCTGAGACTTAAGTGTAAACGCCCACTGCTGTGATTGGCTAACACCTTTGCATATGAAATAGCTAAGTATTGTATGTGAAAGTCTCTCTGAAACTTTTAGCATGTTTTAGCTACTATTACACCTCTCAAGGTTAACTAATCATGAAAAGTGTTGATTATAGCATTATTTAGATCTATGGCATTATATTGTGATTAGATTGTGGCATGAAAGGTTGCAGTGATGAGCATTGTAGCCGATCACAGACATGTTGAGCACATGAATGCAGTGATTTCGTCACTGCAACTCAATTTCTGCACACTAACGAATGCTTTCATCATAACTAACAGTGCAAACACAATGTAAATAAGAGATTTGTTGATTATTACGGGAGTTTTGGCGCGAGTCCAGAACTCAGTCACTGATAAACTCATGCTGCTTGATTGACAGCTCCAGCGATTGCAAAGGGAGCGTTATTAGATCTGATTTCTATATATAATTTAATCACAGTTTAATTTTAATAATCTTAAGATAATTTTACTAAAAGAAACAATGTGAAGTTGACCATTTAGTCTCTGGTTTGATTTACTGACACATAGACAAAGAGCATCTGACTGTACATGTATCATTACATATCAGAAATCACTGGTCACAGATCAGGCATTAGAATTAACACAGTTACTTACATGTTGTCGCATTACTGTCGAGTCCATATCGTAAAAGTCTGTTTGCAAAACCTGCACCGAATTTGCCACCGAATCCACATAAATGATGATTTGATGAAGTAGGCATTGATCTTCTGCAGAGGCGGTCTTTCACCTATATAGGCCACAATGAGTCGTTATCTGGGCTTGCTACAATAAAAACTGCTTTTGGACTAATAAGGAAGTTTTCAGTTCTGAAACAGATATTATACGATTCTTATATTATAATGACCACTTATATGTCAAAAGCTCAAGGAAAATTAGATTTCTCAGTTCATGACCCCTTTACTAATATTTAGAAGAGATCTGTAACCAGGGCCGTAGCTAGGGAAATCTGGGCCCCCTGAAAAAACAATGATGTGGGCCCCCAACGCCCTCCCCTCATATCTTATATATGGTTGGCCTATAAGATATGGAGGCCCACATCTGGTGCCATGCACCTAATAAGGATTTCTTACAAAATAACAAAACAGACAAATAAATGAATGCAAATAAAGATTATTGCTTATACTTATTCTATATGCAAAGTTGTATACAAATATTATATTAAACAATGGCATTAAGTGATTAATAACTTGTTATTATGTTTAAAGTCATCAAGCAATGATGCAAGACAAACTAATAAAATAACAAAAGATAAGAAATTAGTAAAATTATAAAATAAACTTTAAAAAAAGTAATATTAATAGGCCTATAAATGTCTTTCCAGTCAGTCTGATGTCTAACAGCTGAGATAAATATTCAGAAATTAAAAAGAATGCAGTCAAATGTAAAATAAAACCACTTAAATTTCTCACTGTCTTAATTTTTTATTAAGATAATGTGCTACTTTATTAAATAAAGCTAATAAATATATCCATCAATAGCAATGAGTTGTATTCGCGTTTTCTTGACTGTATTGCTAAAAATATCACATCAGCAGCCAGCCGGCAAGTCTGTAATCCTTGTGATACGCATATCTATTTTTCTGCATGTTATACAAACCAACAAACTACATAAAAGCGCAAAAAGACGAGGACTTTGAGCGCTTAATCATTCGGCGGTGCGCACCATTCTGGTATACAGAGATGTGACAGTCCCGGAGTACGCAGGCAGCGGCTCTTTGTCCTATTCCAGCGAAAGTAAATCGGCCAGCGAAATGATTGGGACACGGCACCCCATTAAATTGACTCCCTGTCTACAGTGCACTGATTAAACAGTTCTCCTGGCCTCCCTCTCCTTTTCATGGCGTTATTTGTACCCAGATTTTTTCCCGACATTTTCAGTCAGTCTAATGCCGCATTCCAGGCAACCCGTAATCCGTGTTTTTCCAACCTTCTACCCATGAAAGTGCACTGGAACGGCAGTCAAAACTGTGACTTCCCACCCGTGAACTCGTACTAGATCGATGTACTACCAGTTACGAGCTGTGACGTCACATAGCCCGCGAAACAACAATGGCAGCCCCTATGGATGCAGTGTTTATGAAAGTCGTACATTAAAAACCAAATCGTTTATTAATATAAGGTATTGCTCTAACGTTATTTATCCGCAAATGTTATGCATTATCAGCAGCTTTTCTAGCGTTAGCTAGTTTTCAGTCCATTGAGTGCAAGAATAAATTAATACCAAATACATTTCCAAATATACAAATAACGTAAAATAAAAGGTATAACAAGCTGTTAGAAGCTCTCTTGCCTTATGCGCCATTATCTCTTCCGATTCCCTCAAATAAGCAAGGAGTAAGCATCTTTGACAATAGAAATGATTGTAAATGAGCATAAGCCCCGTACGGTACGCCATGCTTTGTTTACATCTAGCTACCACAATTCCTTGCTCTCAGGCAGTTTGGTGTGACTTTGCCTGGAACATTACAAATTCCTGATTCGTGATTTGAAGTCATAACTTACGGGCTCAAAAACCTGCCTGGAACGCAGCATTACTTCCACTGTAACTTTTTCTAACTTCAACTGTTCTCGGAGCAGCCTCAACTCTGATTGGTTCTGTTCACTAGCTGGGGGTGATTGTGATTTTATTGGGTCTCTCCGCTGAAATAGCCTAATACCCATCGGACTAAACCATTTTTAGGGAGGGTGGAGAGAGGAAATTTGGAAAACTTCTTTAACTAAATTGCATTTTTTTGTGGTTTTCATTTAACACTCAGGCATACAAATGTATATACTATAATAATTCATAAGAGTAGGGGAATATATAGCATAACTACTGGATTTAGTGGGCCCCCTGGGCGGTGGGGGCCCCTATAATTGTCACCACCTTTCACCCCACTAGCGACGGCCCTGTCTGTAACTATAGCAATTTTTTTACTACAACCTTGTCAGTTCTATTACACATTATTATAATTCCCTAATAATCGCAATTGCACAATACACATAAATGCTAAATAAACAAAAAAAAATTTTTATTGTACCAATCTGATATACCAATACCAGTTACAAGAGAATGTGAATGTGATAAACATAGAAGTCATCTGATTCAAACAGATCTCTAATTAGATCTTTTTTATCACTTTGATTGATTTATTAAAAAGAACTGGTCGTGCTGTATGTTGGATACAACCTGTGATGAAAATGGAAAGATAAGTTGTATTATTGTCTTTGTGTTATTTCATGGCATGGAATATATTTCTCTCATCACATTTAGTACAGACTGTAACCTCACAATTCAGCTTAAACATAATTACTTTTGTTGTGGTGCTGTAGATGCAGTCAGTATGGTGTATTTTAGTTCCATTCACAGAAGAATGAAGACATTCAAGAGCCATTAACAGGTAGAACATCATGAATATCTTTCCATATCTTTTATATTGTTGTGATATCTCAAAGAAAAGGAAGCACTCTACCACTGATCAAATCTCCACATCAATACATCCTGAAGATGTAAGATGTGTGCTTACAAATATTTATTTTATTATAGTAAAAGGTTGTGAGAAAAAGGTTCTTCCAGCGACTCCGCACTGAAGCAAAATTCTTTATCATTTGCCTCTGTAAAGCTTCTCATTCTTTCTTTTTTTCATTTCCGTCCTGAATGAATGCAGCATTTGGAGACCTAAAATTCTCATATCAAAATCTATTTCAAGTTCAGTACAAGATGTAGTCCAGAGAGATGAAGAAACACGACTAAAATGACATGGATGGAGCCTTTAATACAGCCTTTTTAAATTTCATTAGCAATTTTTTCATCCATTGAAGCTCAGCTCTTTGTTTGCCCACTCAGTCCTCTGAGTGACTGTAACACACAAAGAGATCTAGTGAAGACTCTGACTGGGTAAAAAGATCACGGAAGGTTGTCTTCTACCTCATTTGTCAAGCAAAGTTCACACAAGCCCGAACAAAAACCCTTCTAATTGCCATGATGAATTTATTTCTCCACACTTGAGCTCTTGACCAAGAGACTCTCCCTCACTCTCCCTTTTTAAAAATTAATGTAGCCATGCTTGTACATGTGAGAGTACGATCTGCTTTTAGGGATACCACGCAATGAAAGTGCTTTACCAAATGTCATCTGACCTTTTATTACGACACCATTCTTAATTGCATTTAGAATAATTACACCACATAATCACTTTCATTGAGCTGGTGAAAGCTATAATTAGAGTCTGTAACTGACATGGTGAATAAAACAGTGGAATCCATACAAACCTGGTGGTGTTTAGGGTGTGTGTGTGCACTTATTGATGGCCTTTAAAATTTTCTGACTAAGGGAATCTCACTTACACTATGTTCTGATAATAGAATAATCAATTTATTTGTAATTTAATTGTTCTTTAACTTGCACTAGTATAATAAATATTCTACTATATTGAAATTACATATACAGGAATGTTTCTACAGAGCGTAAAGCGTAATCAGCACAAAAAGATTATATGTACTGCAGTATGTCTTTAAAAATAAAAAACTAGCTCCAGGTACTACAGCTGCAGGTAAAAGCATAGAAAAACAAAGTTCACAAGAAAAATCATACAATGACATACAACTGTTACATGTATGGTCTGTCTGTTGTTTTCATTGAGTTTTTGGTTGAAGTTCCTGTGACCTAGGAACTTCTTTCTCAAAACCAAGTATGCAAACTTCAGACTTGCGTCCTTGGTAGTTCAGACTTGCCAAGTTCAACTCCGGAGAAAGAACTCCTAAGGATGGGAGGACACAAGTCCATTAATTCTGCTAATGGAACAGCAGCGTTCTTGATAGCCTCACTCAGCTTGCTCTCACTCCGGTTATCTCTGTATGTATATTTTAGGCTACAATAAAACGAAATATGTCATAAAACACCACTGATTTTCATTTTAAAAAATCTTACATTTAAAAAAAACAACAACAAAAAACAAATATATATATATATATATATATATATATATATATATATATATATATATATATATGCACACTTATTGCCTGAACCACATAATATGTTTTTTTTTATTTTTTATGTAAGATTTTTTTAAATGACAATGGGGGAAGATGCCAGACAACACTTTTGGACACTACTGTAGCTTGTAAATTACTGTATTTCGAGGTGTAATATTAATTAACAACATGTACTTTGGGTTTGGTGTAGGGTTAGTTGCAGTTAATTATGCATATTTTACTGTTATTACTATACTAATTACATGTGACAAGTGTAACACTGTAAAATAAAATAAAGCATTACCATTTATCTTGGGTAGATATCTAAAATACATGGGGCAGTGTGAATGTGCAAATAAACAGTATTATGTGTAATACAATACATTAATCAATTATACAATTCTACAAAATATCTGACATCAGAATCAGTAAGTCGTGTAATAAAGAACAATATGCACAAAACAATTCAGTAAAAAATTTTATCCGTCCATTTTCCAAGCCACTTGTCCTATGTGGGTTCACGGGGGTTCTGGAGCCTATCACAGTGTGTGTGCAAAAGAAAAAGAAAAGATTCTGTGCTATATTGCCTCAATTATTCAAAATGCTCAAATAATTCAAAAGAATCACAATGAGGACTTGGCTGAGCCTGTATGCCTCTCCAGAGAGTGTAATTTTACTGATGCGACACGAGGCCATGAGGTAATGTTTTGAAAAGTTTTTTGTAAACAGGATTCATTAATTAGGTGTCTTTCAAACTGACATTATTGCAAAAAAACACAGAATTATGCAAATAATAGAGTCCCTGAAACATGACATTGTGATATGCTTATAACATCAAAATAGCTTCTCAATTTTGCATGACTATCAAATATGATGCAATCATTTGATTAAATCTTTTTGAATTTATATGTAGTGGTGTCTGATATGGCATTGCTATTGCTCATACTTTTAAAATTTCTTCCACACTGTTGGTGCTACAGACATGAATGATGCCTCAAACTGCACAGTTAATCAAATGGACATATAATTTTTACCTGGTGGTCAATAAAACAAGGGAAAATTCCATAGACACATTGTATACATTGAAAGTATACTTATTTTTTTACCCGAGGGTCAGTGTACAGTGAGCGTGATGCAAATTTTGTCATCAGAAGAGTATGCGCATACTGAACGCGCACCGCCGGATTTTTGTAACCGTGCGTATTTTGTACGCGCACGTTGCATATGCACATTTTATTTTTTTCTGCAGTATTTACATGGGTTGTAACCCGTGGCAAGAGATTGCTTAAAACTGGGCATGCGTCGAATGTCTGTGTACGCGTACAAGTCAAAAGAAATGCACTTTGAAAGGCTGTGCGTTCGACTGTGCGAATAAGCTTGTGTACGCTTAAAAAAGAGAGTGTCTACTTTTATTTATGTACACTCAAAATAAAAACTAAATTCGCCCGTCTGTCTCCCCGTGATGTCCACTCTGAAATGCGTCTGAAAATGAACTGTAACTCAGCGAATACCTGCCACACAGACACGACAGATATCTCTTTATAAAGCTTGGAATGTCAACAATTTATGTTGTAAAAACTGATTAGTTATTTAATTTGGTGCCATTTAAACAACACCATCTTCAATTAAAACAGAAAACCCCCAATGCGTTCCGGACCCCACCTGCACGGCAACAGCATTTGTTGGCCCGAGAACGCAAACCATGAAATAGGTTTGAAATAGATTTGAAACTATACCATCATCATCCCCACGCAAACCCCTAAAAAGGCGAATCCGTGAAAAACGGCGATGGCATGTACGCAAGCATTACGTGTTCAGCTTATAGGCAAGCGTGTTTGAATACGTATGTCTGAATATGTGTTTTTATCTGTATAGAGGGGAAGGGAAAGAGGCCTTCACAGGGGAGAGTCTAGTTGACACAGTCTCTGCTGACACTTCAGGGATGAGTTGGTTGTGTCTAGGAGCAGGTCCACCATCTGATCTGAATCCAGCACACTACAGTAAACCTCGGGATAAACAGAGAGACTAACATTAGCCATTCATGCCATTCTTTTTATGATGTAACTAGTATATCTGGTGTTATGGGAAGTGTTCCCGGTTCCGGCTGACCTAGTTAATGCAGCCTAAAACAATCATTTAACTGATTTGAATAATAGAAATTGATAATGTTCTATGTGTATGCCATAGTAAAGAGATGTGCTTTTAGTCTAGATTTAAACTGACAGAGTGTGTCTGCTTCCCGAACAATGCTAGGAAAACTGTTCCAGAGTTTAGATGCTAAATAGGAAAAGGATCAACTGCCTGCAGTTGATTTTGATATTTTAGGTATTATCAACTGGCCAGAGTTTTGAGACCGCAATAGACGTGATGGAGTATAATGCGTTAAGAGCTCGTTAAGGTACTGGGGAGCTAAACCATTTAGACCTTTGTAAGTAATAAGCAAGATTTTAAAAATTATACTATGTTTAATAGGGAGCCAGTGCAGTGTTGATGTCATACTTCCTGGTTCTAGTAAGAACTCGAGCTGCTGCGTTTTGGACCAGCTGGAGTTTATATATTAAGCGAGCAGGGCAACCACCTAGTAGAGCATTACAATAATCTAGCCTTGAGGTCATGAACGCATAAACTAACTGTTCAGCATTTTGTATTGAGAGCATGTGCCGTAATTTAGATGGACGAATGCAGTTTTACAGATGCAAGAAACGTGGCCAGGAAATTACTAGTCATCCAAGTTTTTATATCAGCTATGCATTCCGTCAATCTTGTGAATTGGTAAGTTTCGTCAGGGCGCAAAGAAATATAGAGCTGAGTATCATCAGCATAACAATGAAAACTAACGCCATGCTTCCTAATGATATCTCCCAAGGGTAGCATGTACAGGGTGAAAAGCAATGGTCCTATAACATAAAACATAATTTTCGAGACTATTCAGAAGAATGTTGTGGTCGATGGTATCGAATGCAGCGCTAAGATCGAGTAACACTAATAGAGAGATACAACCACGATCAGATGATAAGAGTAAATCATTTGTAACTCTAATGAGAGCAGTCTCAGTACTATGATACGGTCTAAATCCTGACTGGAAATCCTCACAGATACCATTTCTTTCTAAAAAGGAGCATAATTGTGAGGACACTGCCTTTTCTAGTATTTTTGACAGAAAGGGTAGATTTGAGATTGGCCTGTAATTGACTAATTCTGTAGGATCAAGTTACGTTTGTTTAATAATAGCCAACTTAAAAGTTTTCGGTACATATCCTAATGACAAGGATGAATTAATGATATTAAGAAGAGGATCTATGACCTCTGGAAACATCTCTTTTAGTAGTTTAGTCGGTATAGGGTCGAGCATACATGTTGTTGATTTAGATGATTTAAAGAGTTTAGCCAATTCTTCCTCTCCTATAGCAGTGAATAAGTGGAATTTTTCCTCAGTGACACTACAATCCACTGTCTGATGCGATACTGTAGTAGACGGTTGCATAGTTATAATTTTCTTCCTAATATTATCAATCTTGCACGTAAAGAAGTTCATAAAGTCATTACTGCTGTGCTATTTGCAAATGTCAGAAGTTGAAGCTTTATTTCTTGTTAATTTAGCCACTGTATCAAATAAATACCTAGGGTTGTGTTTGCTTTCTTCTAAGAGAGTCGAGAAATAAGCAGATCTAGCCGTTCTGTATTTAATCATGTATTTAATGTGACCACACCCACGCACGCAAAGCGATTCACATGCTAATCGTCCACATGAAGGAACGCAAAACTGTAAACGCCCCCCATCACCTCAAAACAAAGCATCAGCTTCATCATTCTTTTGATTTTCATCGAGTTCGGAAGACACGCTGTGAGTTTACCTTGGATTTACCTCAGAAGAAACAGAACGCGATTTTAACACGAGAATTTTTAAGATAAAACATTTCTTCTTACTTATATTAGCGTTATTGATGCATAAACTTTACATTGTAGGCTACTAGTTGAACTAGACTAAAATGTGTAAAATGTGTGAAATGTGTAAAATGTGTGAAATCAACGGAAACATGTTGAAATATGAAATAGGTAGGCAACCTTTCAATGCTAAATAAAGATACACGTACGACATGAGGATATTTATATGCTCTATAATACTAAACATAGCATACTAAATACACATCATGATATAAAAGTAGGGTTGCCAACTGTCCCATATTAGCCGTTTAAGCCATGTCCCGTTTATTGACTGCTACGCTGATCTAACCACTGAAGGGGCTGTACACATATGTTGCGTCTTTTGCGCGCTGAAGTTTGTTATTTTAAATGTAGATGCGCGACAAGCTCAAATAGAGAGCAACGCTGTTGTGACGCTCAATGCGGTGCGGCGCGCTCGTTTTTCCCAGGCGCAGCGAGATGAAAAATCTTAGCAACGGCAGATGTGGCAAGAACATCTGTTTGTGTATGCATTTGTAGATTATATTGCAAACAAATAATTATGACATTCACAGTGTTGAAATTCATGTTTAAAACAGTTGTGTAATTTTTTTTCTGGATTCTTTGATGAATAGAAAGTAAAAAAAAAAAACAGCATTAATCTAAAATAGAAAGCTTTTGTAACTTTTGACACATGTAATGCATTCTTGCTGAATAAAACGATTTATTTCTTAAAAATTATTAATTATTAATAAAACTATTAATTTAAAACAAATTCTTACTGACCCCAAACTTTTGAACATTAGTGTATAATGCTACAAAAGCTTTAGATGGTTTGTGTGTAAAAATTGACATTAATTTCTATGATGTTAAAATTCTTTTTAGGATTAAATTGTGCATTAATATGAAGTCATCTAATATGTCTTCTGACCTGTAAGGCTGCCAGAATAATAACCATACACTGTTTGTTAATTGGCCAGAGGAGAACTGGCTCCCCGACTGAGCCTGGTTTCTCCCAAGGTTTATTTTTCTCCATTATGCCACCTGATGGAGTTTTCATTGTCTTTGTCTTTCCAGGTGGGAAAAACATCAATATTCATGATGATTCACGCCCTCCCTGCTTCCTGACACAAAACATGTCTTACAAATTTTAAATCAATATATTGTTTTATGTGAATGAGTGGCCAAAGTGATTTTTACATCGTCTTGAAGCAAAAATTCTAGCCTATGTGATCCATTTTTCAAAAGTCTTGTGAACAAATATTCTGTATGGGTTTTATGGCCTTATTTCAGTGACTTTTTTTTTTTCACAAACCACGCATAAACGTAATTTTCTCAAAACTACAAACTTTTACATACATGCTGCTCACATATTATTGTAGCAGAGTTTGTGCTGAATACAGTGTAATCAGACTTTAGCCATGAAAATGTTACAAGTAACAAAAATAAGCTCAAATGTCAGGGCATGTCAAAACACATCCAGGGCCCAAAAAACAGCTCAGGGTTCAGGGGGTTAAAGCCCTGGGTATACTTCAATTTCCGCATCTGGACGTGTCTTGCGCACAGTCGTGTCCGCACAGCTTTCAAAGTGTACTCAACCGCGGATGGGTGCGGATGACCGAGTTCCAGACATGCGCAGTAAATTTTTTTAATATACTCTACCAGACATCGGAGGGCAGCACTGATTTGTGTCATCAACAGGACATTCGCTCAGCAGGATTGAAGAAGAAAAGTAGTGGATCAACTGTTGCAACATAGTTCAGAAGAAACAACAACGCATAAACTTCGCACAAACGCTCGTTAAGTTCGCGATCCATTGTAGTGTTTTCCTCCTGTTTCAAGCGTGTTGTTGTTGAATCGCTCTTTCCCCACTCTTCTGTCTTTCTTGCGCATGCGCTGTTGTGAACCCCCTGTTGCGCACCGTCCGTGCGGTCTCAAAAATTAGGCTGCACGCGGACGGGGTGTGTACTTTGGGCTTAAGCAGTGTTGACAACTTAGCGACTTAGGACTTTTCAGACCCCTTTAGCGACTTTTTTTTTAAAAAAACGACTAGCAACAAATCTAGTGTAGTATTTGCTTGTGGGTGTTCTCAGGGCTTAAATCCTAAAAATAACTTTATGATTATGAAAATAAAACCCACGGACACTGACGAGCTCTTTTCTCAGCCTCCTGCTCTCTTTATCCACTTTTTAACAATAAAAATATAAAAATAAGAATAAAAATATATAAATAATAAAATAATATGTAATAATAATAATAATAATATATAAATAATAAAAATATTAAATTCACCGTCATAATAAAAGTCCTCAAAACAACATTCACTTTAACAGATAGATACTGCTGAATTAACATTCAAAAATAACGTTTTCATCTTTTAACATAACATGCTGAACTTTAACTCTTACACTAGCGACTTTTTGACAAACCTCAGCAACTTTACAAATGTCGTCAGTACTGTCCTGCGAGCACGAGGTCTTGCTTTCCCTCTTCCATCACACCTCTCTCTGCGTCTACCCTGTTCAGCGAGTGGCTGAGAGGAGCAGTAGCACATGCCGTTGAATGCAAACAGGAGCTGACAGACGTGAATGATCGAGCTGCACTTGAGCACACAGTGTTGCCACGGATTTATCACTTATCTTCTTTCTTTGTTTTATATTTAAAGAATTTAGTTTGAACGTTATGATTTCCATTCTTCTCTTGTGCTAATCAATTATATTACTCACTATCACAGAACTATATTCCAGTTTCCGACGTTTCTCAATTGAGGTTATTTTACACCTATAAAATCATTATGTGTCATTCACTATATCATACTCGTTCTATTGTATGACAAAAAGATATAGGAAATGAGAACATCTTTATTGGACTGTCGGCTATATTATATTATTTTAAAATACAGTATGTGAGCATGGATTAGGGGAGAAAACACATTAGGCAGACAGAACGCACGTACAACGTGATGACATTACGAATATGCTAATTACGCATGATGTCATCTAGCGACATTTAGCGACTTTTTGGGCAGGCTTTAGCTACTTTCCTTTGAAAATAGTTGGCAACACTGGGCTTAAGAGAGTTTGTAATCTGAAGGGACGGGAGTGAACATGTTTAGTACGAAAGGATAGGCTACTGAAAATGGCATAGGGGTTAATTCTGTGCTCAAGTCGGAAAGATCTTATTTATGAGTATTTATGACGTGAACACATTTAGATGCCACCACAAAGTCATAATTACGACTGAAAACTTGGAACTTTTGTTAAGAGTTTCATCAGTAAGAAAATATGGTGTAACAATGTCTGTACTTACAGCAAATTAGTTAAAATTAATGAAATTTATACACTATTAAAATTTTTTGTGTGAAATTACAGTATATTCCAGGTTAATAATTGCATGACTTTCACAGTAATTCCACTGTAGGACTTTTCTCATATCTAACTGTACTCTTGGAAATTTCTTGTAAAATCTACAATATCATACTGTATTTCTACAGTGCATATGTACTATAAAGGTACCCAGCATGCAATGCGGCATGAATAGATTATGCTGACTTTCTTGATTCTTGTTGGTTTTATCTGTGCTGCTGAACTTGTTTTTGGTTCACTTTTAGCAGTTTATTGGTTATTTTATAATGTTCAGAATTTTTTTTTAATTATTATTGTTGAGTGTCACAATTGTTGTGTTTTGTATGTCAAGTATTGATGTCTGTACTTACCTGCTTAGGTGATGGAAAAAAAATTTTGTGTTGCAAGATGATGTCACACCTTTCACTTCTCAGCAGCTGCTTTACTATTAAAACAATTATGAATTTGATATAAGATATTGGTAAAAATCTTCATGCTAAAATAACACTAATAGTAGTATTGCTTGACTAACTTAAAATCAGCCAATTAGATTTTATATATAGCTTGTCATTGTTTAAAAAAATTTTTTTTTTTTTTTTTTCATTTTGTCACACTTCTGACTTGGCTAGATCAGAAATTTGAATATGAATATACATGGTCCAAGTTCCCAAGCAAATAAAACACTGATCACCATTATAGTAACCATACTTACAGTGGCATGGTTAAAGACAGCTTTATCATGTGAATTCACAGTAAAACAAGAGCAGTAAATTACTGTAATGTCAGCATTAATTTGCTGTTGATTAACAGAAAATGACCCAGCATGCATTAATTTCACTGTAAATTTCCAACCACAGTAATTTATTGAAATTTTTTTAATTGAATCCTGTAAATTCCTGGCAACTTCTTTTACAGTGTTTTGCATCAATTATATTAACAGCAATAATAAGAAATTCCTGTTGTAAGAGTAGCTAATGGGGTGATGGACGCTGAGCTTCATTATTATGGTAACATTCCAGGTGAAGCTAATGAGTAAAATACATTCATTGCTCCCTTGTGTCATGCTTTAAAGAGATTTTGCTCCGTTTTCAAATTATAGACATGATTAAAGGTTAAATGCAAATGCCAAACAGCTACATTATGACACATAAGCACCTTGCTACTTCGAAGTCCCCACTTCAAGGGCTCTACCTTTCAGAGTGGATAGGGCATAGGGATGCTCACTTCAGATTGGAATTCACAAATACTGTTGGTGTGCTTCCAAGAACAGGGTTGGGAAACACTGTCTATAGACTTGGCGGATATAGGCTCTTTATCACCCAAACATTATGAAAGTAAGTGTTCCATGAGAACCATAATTTACCGTTCCTTTAATATTATAGGAAGAAATGTACATAAAATCAACCAATTAACAAATAATACAGAGTGGAATACAAAAGGGCCGCACTGGAGCAGAACCAGTTGTTTTGTTGCTCTGTTGATCATCAGTGTCATAAATAGTCCCTGGTGAACCCTGTTATTTATGGTCAGTCCACTACACATGTGCTTCATTTGATATGCAGCGCAGTCAACCATTAGACGTAGGGCAGTGTCATGCTTTAGAGAGATTTTGCTACTTTTTCAAATTATAGACATGATTAAAGGTTAAATGCAAATGCCAAGTACATCCAGATAATTCTGAAAACAGGCAATTACCACAGTGTAAGTAATGCCACTTTGGCACACTTGAAACCTGATGGCAACCACTGTGATTTTTTTTTTTTTTTATAAAAAAAAAAAATTACATTTATTTTTTTATTTTTTTATTAGGCACAAATTTTGTTATGTTTGTTGTTATTTGTTAATTTTCTTGGAATATATGCTGGGAAAATGTCATACAAAAACACTAAAAGCAGCTAAAGAGGTCATCCAATGCCACTAATTTTTCATGTTCTCAGTCAGTCTCTCAATCTATTTTAAGAAACTGTTTGTTTGAGTATGTATGTGTTAGACAGGGTATGTTTGTTTTGAACTTTGCAGCTCTGGACGTAATGTTCATGATGGTGGCAGGGAAGACGGGTGAAGGCCCTGGGGCCCAGAGGATTCTGGTGGTTTTCTGCAGTTCACAAAGCCCTCCCAGCATCCTGCCTGCTGTCCCTTGTCCTTGTAAAAGCCAAACTTGAATTGTTGCTTTGGATAATACATGCACAACACCCAGAGATATTTGTATTCTAAAAATGAAGCTTGTAAAGCTTAATGAAAACAAAGAGGGTTCCAGTAATGTTACTTGAAGTTTGACAACTGGGTCCATCAATCTCACCAATCAAAGTTGTCTTTTCAGATATTTTCTCTTTTAATTTTTTTGTTTGCTTAATTTCTCATGTTTTTTTCCCCCAATTTATTTTTTCATATATTTTTTCAGTATCAGTATCAGTGTTGGGGAATCTACTTTACAGTTCTGCTCATTATGTTGGCAATCCCCTTGTAGAATATGTTAATAATATTAACAAAATAAGAGGGATCATAAAAATTGCATGTTGTATTTTATTTAGCACTGTCCTAAATAAGCTGTTCTCATAACAAATGTTGATAAATAGTCTGAATTAACTGAATTTACACAAATGAACCATTTCAAAAGTTTACGTAACCATCTTAATACTGTCACGATCAACTACTCAACCGGCACCAGAGTACTGATCACATGCACCTGGACATCATCAAGCACCAATCAGCAGCACTATAAAGAGCACACACACACTCATGCAGTCATTGTCTGGCCGCGTCTTGTCTGATGCTACAGACTACTTACCTGCTTAATGTTCCTGATGCCCTTGCTAGATACTGCTGTTTCCTCATCCAAGGTGTCTTCCAGTCATCTCAAATTTATAAAAACAAGCCTATCACATCTGCTAACGATATCAAGCAAGTATCATCACTTGCCTGTTTATGTATTGTGTTCATGCTATATCTGCAAATAAACCTACCTCTTTTAGTTTTTTTTAGTTCTGGTCATTGTGTCCAAGCATGTACGTGACAAATACTGCATGTTGTTATTTGGATGTTTAACAACGGGTTTTATGCTTTGTGATAATTGTTCATGAATCTCTTGTTTGTCCTGGGCAGTTAAGCTGAACATTGCTCTTTAGAAAAATCCTCCATGTTCTTCAAGCATGGTTTTCAAGAATCTTCTGCATATTTAAACCCTTTTCAACACTGAATTTTAAATCCATCTCTCACTGAGGACAATCGAGGGACTCATAGACTGCTATTAAGTGAAGGTGAAAACATTCAGTAATGCTCACAATAGCAACACAATGCATTAAAAGCAGTGGGTTGTAAATTTTATTATTTTATCACACACACACACATATATATATCAAATTATTACGCTTGCCCATTTTTCCTGCTTCTAACACATCAACTTTGAGAACAAAATGTTCACTTGCTGCCTAATATATCCCACCCACTAACAGGTGCCATGATGAAGAGATAACCAGTGTTATTTACTTCACCTGACAATGGTCATAATGTTATGCCTGATCGGTGTTTTATATATATATATATATATATATATATATACACTCACCTAAAGGATTATTAGGAACACCTGTTCAATTTCTCATTAATGCAATTATCTAATCAACCAATCACATGGCAATTGCTTCAACGCATTTAGGGGTGTGGTCCTGGTCAAGACAATCTCCTGAACTCCAAACTGAATGTCAGAATGGGAAAGAAAGGTGATTTAAGCAATTTTGAGCGTGACATGGTTGTTGGTGCCAGACCGGCCGGTCTGAGTATTTCACAATCTGCTCAGTTACTGGGATTTTCACGCACAACCATTTCTAGAGTTTACAAAGAATGGTGTGAAAAGGGAAAAACATCCAGTATGCGGCAGTCCTGTGGGCGAAAATGCCTTGTTGATGCTAGAGGTCAGAGGAGAATGGGCCGACTGATTCAAGCTGATAGAAGAGCAACTTTGACTGAAATAACCACTCGTTACAACCGAGGTATGCAGCAAAGCATTTGTTAAAGCCACAACACGCACAACCTTCAGGCGGATGGGCTACAACAGCAGAAGACCCCACCGGGTACCACTCATCTCCACTAAAAATAGGAAAAAGAGCCTATAATTTGCACAAGCTCACCAAAATTAGACCGTTGAAGACTGGAAAAATATTGCCTGGTCTGATGAGTCTCAATTTCTGTTGAGACATTCAGATGGTAGAGTCAGAATTTGGCGTAAACAGAATGAGAACATGGATCCATCATGCCTTGTTACCACTGTGCAGGCTGGTGGTGGTGGTGTAATGGTGTGGGGGATGTTTTCTTGGCACACTTTAGGCCCCTTAGTGCCAATTGGGCATCGTTTAAATGCCACGGCCTACCTGAGCATTGTTTCTGACCATGTCCATCCCTTTATGACCACCATGTACCCATCCTCTGATGGCTACTTCCAGCAGGATAATGCACCATGTCACAAAGCTCGAATCATTTCAAATTGGTTTCTTGAACATGACAATGAGTTCACTGTACTAAAATGGCCCCCACAGTCACCAGATCTCAACCCAATAGAGCATCTTTGGGATGTGGTGGAACGGGAGCTTCGTGCCCTGGATGTGCATCCCACAAATCTCCATCAACTGCAAGATGCTATCCTATTAATATGGGCCAACATTTCTAAAGAATGCTTTCAGCACCTTGTTGAATCAATGCCACGTAGAATTAAGGCAGTTCTGAAGGCGAAAGGGGGTCAAACACAGTATTAGTATGGTGTTCCTAATAATCCTTTAGGTGAGTGTATATATATATATCCCACGTGGGTGGGATATATTAGGCAGCTAGTGAACATTTTGTTCTCAAAGTTGATGTGTTAGAAGCAGGAAAAATGGGCAAGCGTAATAATTTGAGTGAGTTTGACAAGGGCATAATTGTGATGGCTAGATGACTGGGTCAGAGCATCTTCAAAACTTCAGCTCTTGTGGGGTGAAGCAGTGGGTCTGCAGTGGTCAGTATCTATCAAAAGTGGTCCAAGGAAGGAACAGTGGTGAACCGGCAACAGGCTCATTGATGCATGTGAGGAGCGAAGGCTGGCCCGTGTGGTCCAATCAAACAGATGCTCAAGAAGTTGCTGATAGAAAGGTGTAAGAATACACAGTGCATTGTAGTCTGTTGCATATGGGGCTGCATAGCCACAGACCAGTCAGGGTGCCCATGCTGACCCCTGTCCACCGCCGAAAGCGCCAACAGTGGGCACATGAGCATCAGAACTGGACCACTGAGCAATGGAAGAAGGTGGCCTGGTCTGATGAATCACGTTTTCTTTTACATCACGTGGATGGCAGAGTGCATGTGCGTCGCTTACCTGGGGAACACATGGAAACAGGATGCATTATGGGAAGAAGGCAAGTCGTCGGAGACAGTGTGATGCTTTGGTCAATGTTCTGCTAGTAAACTTTGGTCCTGCCTGTCAAGTTTATTATTTTTGTGCACAATTTCCCCGCTTGAAAGGGAGAGACACATCATCAACGGAGGCCTTAACTGGATTCCACTCTTCTTTTTATTGTATGAATTATGTTGATAAGCTCAAAGAGGCAGTGACAGAAGAAAGGTGAAAAACCTTTAACTGAAACAAAAATACAAAATATGTAAATAAATTGAAATAAAGCTTATTAAACCGCTTTGTTGTCAGTTCTTTCTATCTCTTTTGGAATGCAGCATTTAAATGATATTACCAAGCTTAAATACACTTATTGAACTGCAGCATACACAATTCAGAAAATTAACGTGAACACCGGATTCCAATACGTGTATATAAAAATCACATTACGTTATTTTAACGATCTGCTTAATCACATGTAAACTTTTAGAATTATTTAATATTTTTATCACCACTCTCTCCCACAATTAAATCGAAATACAAACAAAGATACACAAATCAATACACCAGTAACTTAATAACATTGAATAACATTCTGCTCAAAATAGTCACGCCAAGAGCAGTTAAAGAAAGTAGGTCACGGAATCTTTCCGTGCTGAGCACAGACAGATTTGCTGCGTCATAAACTGATTCGGCATCTGCCGCTTCACCAGCGTCATTTTCTTCCATTTACAGAAGCAAAACGAATAATTAAAGTTCTCACCAGCTGCCACTTCATGATTTGATGATGTATTGGATGTCTGTGCACTTTCTCCGTGTCCCGCTGTGTCCCACCGTTTCCTATTTTCCGTCCCTTGCTCTAATCAGAGAGACTACTTTAGTTATTTAATTATTTTGTATTTACTTACATTTTATTTGTTTATATTTTATTTATAATTTGTATATTTCTCTAGTTTGACTTGACACTGCCATCCATGTGAATGTTATTTTGACACGTACCACCGACCTAAGCAAGGCCATGTCCACCCTTTCATGGAAACGTTATTTTCTAGTGGCTGTGGTCTCATTCAGCAGGACAATGCGCCCGGCCACAAAGCAAAAATGGTTCAGGAATAGTTTGAGGTTTTGATTTAGCAACTGCGCATCTGCGGGATGTGCTAAACAAACAAGTCTGATACATGGAGGCCCCACCTTGCAACTTACAGGACTTAAAGGATCTGCTCATCTGCTGTAAACATCTTGGTGCCAGATACCACAGCACACCTTCAGGGGTCTAGTGGAGTCCATGCCTCGATGGGTCAGGGATGTTTTGGCAGCAAAAGGGGGAGTAACACAATATTAGGAAAGTGGTCATACTGTTATGCCTGATCTGTGTATGTATATATATATATATATATATAGCCAAAAGGATTGGGACACCCCCCCACCCAATCATTGAATTCAGGTGTTCCAATCACTTCCATGGCCACAGGTGTATAAAATCAAGCACCTAGGAATGCAGACTGCTTCTACAAACATTTGTGAAAGAATGGGTTGCTCTCAGGAGCTCAGTGAACCTCCAAACTTCATGTGGCCTTTAGATTAGATCAAGAACAATGTGTAGAGAGATTCATGGAATCGGTTTCCATGGCCGAGCAGCTGCATCCAAGCCTTACATCACCAAGTCAAGTCAAGTCAACTTTATTTATATAGCGCTTTTTACAATGCAGATTGTTTCAAAGCAGCTTCACAGTGTTAAACAGGAAAATAATGTAATAGAATTTTATTCGGCTGTACAGACTCTCTGGAGAAAACGGTGATGTCATCAGCTCATTTCAATTATCATATATATTCAAGTAATGTAGTTGATATAGTTAATTTAGTTTAGTAATTCAATTTATTTGGATATTTTTTTGAAAATTTAGTGTCCCCAATTTAGTGTCGCAATTTAGTGTCGCAAAGGCGACAATGGCAAGGAACCAAAACTCCATGAGGTGGCCTAATGGAGAAAAATAAACCTTGGGAGAAACCAGGTTCAGTCGGGGTGCCAGTTCTCCTCTGGCCAATTAACAAACAGTGTAAAGTGCAATGCAAAGCGTTGCCGTGGTGGTCTCCGGCGTGACGACTCCAATCTTTCGAATAATCCTACGAATATCTATTGATCTGATATGACTTCTGACCTGTAATGTTGCCAGAATCATAATCATACACTATTTGTTTGTAGGCCAGAGGAGAACTGGCACCCCGACTGAGCCTGGTTTCTCCCAAGGTTTTTTTCTCCATTCTGGCCCTGTAGGAGTTTTGGTTCCTTGCCACCGTCGCTTTGGCTTTTGGCTTGCTCAGTTGGGGACACTTAAATTTCAACTCTATTACTGATCTGCCCGTATTGACACTATATGTCTATTTAAATGAGCTAGATGACATCACCGTTTTCACCAGAGCGGCTGTACAGCCGAATCAAATTCTGTTGCATTATTTTTCTGTTTTAAAACTGTGAAGCTGCTTTGAAACAATTGGCATTGTAAAAAGCACTATATAAATAAAGGTGACTTGACTTGACTTGTAAAGCACGCTGCCACTGGACTCTAGAGCTAAAACCCACATGGGCAACCCAGGTTTCTCCCATCTGGGGCCCACCCTAGCTGGGCCCCATGTGGGCTGATCATGGCTGCTATTCTACCCATAAGGGTAATAACCATTATTACTATGGGCTAACAAATTCATTTGGGTAGTTGAACCAATTAAAAAAAATGTGTCTTTTGGAAACAGAAGTTCTTAAGAATTAACAGGTTCAGATGCTTATAAAATCACTAATCTTATTGCTGACCAAAAGTAATCATTTTGTTTATTCATTTTTTACTACCAAAACGTTCTTACAGCAGATCAGACATTCTAAATTCTGATTTTAAAAAACATTATGGGGAAACCAGTCTTTTTGACACACACAGAGACATCAAGAATCAGCATATGAATCTCAACAATGGTGACATAAATGTTGGCTCCCAGCATGCATTGCGGCATGAAACATGTCACCATTGTTGAGATTCATATGCAGATTCTTGATGTCTTTGTGTGTGTGTCTAAAAAAAATCCCACAATGTATTTAAAAAATCAAAATTCAGAATATCTGATCTGTTTTATAAACATAACATATTATTCACAGATAATCACTTTTGATCAGGAATAAGAGTAATGAACTATTTCTCTTTATAATGCTGTCATCTGATCATTATTATTTATGGCTTTCTTTGCAACAAATTATGTGTTTTTGCTAAACACTGTTAAAAAGACCACATAAAATGCCAAGAGTCAAACTGCCCAACTCAAGGAAACGCTCATCACCAAAATGGTGATGAAACATTTTCAATAAAAAATCTATATCTGAACCTGTTTATTCTAAATAAGAACTTCTGACTCCAATAGACACAACATGTTGAATTGGCTCAACTACAAAAGATTTGTTACAGAATAGTTGTATCTCTCCAGAAAACAAATAATGTCAAGTTGACTCAACTAAACTTTTTTTTTTTTTTTTTTTTTTTTTTTTTTGTCACAGACAACTTATTTTCAGTTCGTATAACTGTTATTTAACAAAAGTTGAGTCAACAAGAAAAAGCTAGGGGAAATTAGTACTAAGATTTTTTTTTTGTTGTACAAGATTTTTACAGTGTGGATTTTTGCTGAACCAACACAACAAAATCAGCCATTTCAACTTTTTTCAAGTTGTGTTTTTTAGAGTGATGACCTGAGGGTGGATGGAGGTGTAGGCCTGATGGGGCTGCCGGACCAATTGTCATCATCCTCATCCTCACTGGACAAAATCACTCGCCTAGAAATGTATAATATACAAGCACAATCAATGAGTTAAAGCATTTTAAAAACAGTTGGTTAAAAAAATATACATTTTGGACAACAGGTGACTATACACAGGGTTTCGTACACATTTCCACCAGAGAATTTCCATGACTGATCTATATACAGTATGACTACATTTTGGTTACCAGAGAGACCCTCACATGGATCCTTAACATCTGTTCCAACACCCCATGCCCCCTTCAGGCATGCACACATCCATTTGTATACATCTCTTTTCCCCCCTAAACATGTGATTGTTACTTTTATTAATTGATTACATTTATTATTATTTATTGGTTAATCGTATATCTGTTGTCTACCTCCCTCGTTTTGACAGCTTAGAGACAAATACACTTAACAAAACTCCCACAAAACTTGTCCTTCCTGTGTCATTTGGAAACTAAAATTTTCATCCTCAATTTAGTAGTAGTAATGCAAATAGCCTCACCTCTTTCTGTGCTTCCCCATTCCCATATTCTCTGTAGAACTCCGTAGACTCGGTTGGTACATCTGTGTTCTGTTCATACTCAACTAATTTTGTGAAGGCAATTTCAAACGTTGCTGTGGGAGACAGACAAATGAGTGGCAATTTTATTCAGAGCAAATTTAAACCGAATCAACAGTGAACTCATCATGTCAGATAATATCATACACATGGACACATTACCGACTTTTCTCTTGACAGCCAACTTGTATGTTGCCCAGTCAGTGTGAGGGTCCTGTTGCTCTATGACCGCCTTTACCATGTTCATCCTTGCTGGTGGCCAGTAGCATTCATCCTCCTCGGCCCCGATAAACCATTTGGTCGGTGTAACTGCCAATCCTCCACCATTTTTAAATTCAACTATTGCGAAAGGTAACATGCTTAAAGAAAAACAAGATACATACATAAAAATGCATAAATTCGTAATTAAATAGCACGCTAGTGCAGGAGTGGCAATGCCACGTATCCAGTCTTGAGTGGCAACAACACCAGTTTTGTATTTAACTCCTCCACAGGTAACAGCTGCAAGTGTTCAGATGAATTTAAAACAAAAAGAATTCCAAGACATCATGAGTCCATTGGATAGGTGAAAAGGGATTTGGCAGTTTCAAAGAAATTACACAGGACTTTAACAGTTCCAGAATGTGACAAAATGTTCCGCACAATAAGAATCCTTCCCCTTACAGAAAAACAGTCATCGCCACGAGAGGAGGAGATCAGTGTCTGTCCATCATTGTAACGCCTGTATTGTTCCCATGTTGCAATTGAATTAATAATTGGTCCGGAAAAGTGGAGCTGTTTAAGTGGGCTGAAAACTGATGTGGTCTTTTGGCTTGCCACTTTCTGCTTCTCATGGATCTGCCTGACGAGTTACTGGACAGGGTTTTGAAGCCTAGAGACAAGTTTTTCAAAGGGAAAAGCTGAAACACTATCCAACAGGCAGAATTTTCATGCATATTGATCTAGGTGGAACAATGAATGCATGTTATAGCTGACAAATTCAGTGCCATAAATTGCAGCAAAATCTGTTACAAAGAGTTTCAAAATCTCCTCAGCATAGTCACAATTGTCAGGAGAACATAAGGCAGGAATTCTCATAGATACCGATAGAAGTAAAACGTTTCTGTACATTCTACTGGGTATATTATCGAGGAGAACAACAGGGCCAGTGTAAAGTAAAAATTGCAGAAGCTCTGTAGCTTTCCATGTGCTGAATTCAAACAAGGATCGTGGTTTCCTTGCAAAATTGCTAGGTAAATATTGCCTGATAGAAACCATATATGCTGACATTACAACAAAAAACTTCATAGATTGCTTGCATTTCAGCGGCCCTTTCAACCAAAGAAATATTAACTTATGCATTGCCCCCAAGCACACAAGGTGAATATAATCTAACACAAAACTGGTAACTAAACCTATACCCAGATCATTTAGGGGGGAGGCTGACAGTTGGTGCTGTTGATAGCCTTGCCTACCAAATTGCTCATCTGTCCTGAGCTCTGCTGATATTTCAGGATAAACCACCTTCCCATTTATGTACTGGCCTTTTTGAGTGCACCTCTCACACCTATAATAGCCCGTATGGCCTTTGGAGCATTTAAGAAAGGCACGAGCAGGTGCATCACAAATAAAAGCATCGGGTAATGGTACCCTGAAATGTACACCATTGTACACAATACCACTCTGAGAAACGGCTTTCATATCTACAATTCAAGAATTCTTGTAAATATTCTTGCATATTTGTGGGTTTGGACGCACATGAGTACACTCCAACTACAACATAAGGAAGCCAGTCACATTAACTTGCGATGGCTTGGTGCTGCATACAAGAGGGCAGACCAGCTGCGTATGTGCCTCGCACACTCACATAAACATTTGTAATACGCTCAGATAGAAAAGGAGCTGCTAGCTGTCATATTTGCCTGTACTAAGTTCAGAGACTGTGTGTACAGGAAACCAATCCACACAGCTCCTGCATACGCCAGAGGATGAGGTGCTACAGACTCTCAGCTCTGTGATTCTATGTGACTGGCCAAAACAGTCATTCCTTGCTCATATCCAGTTCCAGACCTGTCCTGTTCTACAGTGGTAACAGATATGTTTGAATAGGGTGACCAACACTGCCATGTGCTTGTGGACTCATACTCGGGTTGGTATGAGATTGACCTCCTCCATGACAATATCTTCAGCTGTAATCATGAAACTGAAGAGACATTTCTCTGTGCATGACACACCTCACACGCTCATTCTGACAGTACACAAGTCAGTGTTTCAGAGACTTTGAGAAAAAATTTGACTTTATCTATGTTACCAGTAGACCCATAGTGAAATGGTCTGGAAGATAGAGCGGTTTGCCGCAGAGATGGGACTGACGTATTCCTTAACTCCTTAACCTGCATTGCGTTGCCGTCCGCCACAGTTTATTGTTGTTTAATATTTACTGCACGTTAAAACATCACACTTGATTACTTGATCTGGACAAACTGTGTATCATTTTTCTGATTAAGATAAAACTAGGTTGCAGTGACAATAATTTCGTAATTTATGTCAGGAGTGCAAAAGTAACAATCGGTAACGTATGATATTTTGAACAAAATAAAAACACTCACTCATGTTCAGTCACATCTGCTCCAGTTTATTTGTGTTCACACAGCTGCACTGAACAGCGTCCGTTAGGGCTTTTAGTCTAAAAGTGTGCATATTTGCAGAAATATTGATTTATTCTCACATTTGCAAAATATTTTGTCATACAGAATATAATTTATATTCATTTCCCACTGAATTATGCAACCCGAAGAGCTGAAAGAGCGCTGTCTGTCTTTTCTGTTCCTGGTTTACAGAAAAGTTACGTGACCATAACTCCTGCCTTCTGGATGACACTATCCTGTACACTTCCACGTTCTGAGCTCTGTGAAAAGCAAAGCCAAATAAACATTTCTACACGTGAAACAAGAAGTTAATAAACACACGGTTATGATAGTATATGATTTGGATCAATAAAGGATGTTAACATTATAGGGCTTAGATCGTTAAAAAATAGGGCCCCAAATTACTAAAATCCAAATTCAATCGAAATTGGAAGTTATTACAAGCACTCGATGGTGGTTTAAAGTGAGTGTTGAGTAAAAGTGTAATATTAATCTTTTAAATTGTGTAATGTAAGGGATAATGTACATCCAGCCGGTTGTTATCGCAGAATAAACCCGGACAGAGTGATCAGGACTTGCGTCACTCTGAAGGGGTTTATTCTGCGATAACAACCGGCTGGATGTACATTATCCCGCTTATTACACGGCTACTTGTCTCAAATAAATTAGAAAGGAAATATTGTCTCGAGTTTAAATATTTTATTAGCTCTTACGCAAAGCTTCCGCAAAGAAAAACAGTTCCAAACTGCTTTAAGCCTTTATCTATTGCTGAAAAGATTCGTTTTTACCATATATGTTGAAATTAATGCTGAAAGGGATAGTTCACCCAAAAATGAAAATTAGCCCATGATTTACTCACCCTCAAGTAATCCTAGGTGTATAAGACATTCTTCTTTCAGACAAATAAAATCGGAGTTATATTAAAAAAATCCTGGATAATCCAAGCTTTATAATAGCAGTAGTTGTAGCTCTGTTTTTAAAGTCCATAAAAAATGCACCTTTCCATCAAATAAAGTGCTCCACACGGCTCTGGGGGGTTAATAAAGGCCTTCTGAAGCGAAGCGATGCATTTGTGTAAGAAAAATATCCATATTTAAATCTTTATAAAGTAAAGTTCCGGCCGATCGCCTTCCGTGAAAAAAGTATTGAAAGTGCCTCTCACAATTAAAAATGCGTACGCTATGTCTGACGACCATAACTGGTAGCATAAGCATTTGAACACTTTTCCCATAAATTGAATACAGAAGGCGATCGGCCAAAACTTTACTTTATGAAGTTTTAAATATGGATATTTTTCTTACACAAATGCATCAATTCGCTTCAGAAAGCCTTTATTAACCCCTCGGAGCCGTGTGGAGCACGTTATTTGACGGACAGATGCATTTTTATGGACTTCAAAAACAGAACAACAATCGCTGCCATTATAAAGCTTGGATTATCCAGGACTTTTTTAATATAACTCTGATTGTATTCATCTGAAAGAAGAATGTCATATACACCTACGATGACTTGAGGGTGAGTAAATCATGGGCTAATTTTCATTTTTGGGTGAACTAACCCTTGAAAGTCTTCCATCAGTCAATGACAGCGGAGTGACACAGTAAGTATATAAGTAGTACCGGTCAAGATAACTCGTAGAACCCGGATGAGCGGTGTGTTATTCACTTTGGCGGTTGTTATCTGGGAATAACATACCGCTGGAATACACGATTGACCAATCAGAATCAAGTATTCCACAGAGCCGTGTAATAAATAGCTCTAATGCACTTGTTCCACCAGGAGCTATTCTATATAATATCTACTTTGTTACAAGAATTCACATAAGTTCCCAAAAATATGCTTCTTTTTTTTTTCTAAAAAGACTTCAGATAATAGGTGGATTCATGTATAATGGGATCAGAGTGGTGTTGATGGGCAAGCCATGTAATGTCAGAATAAAGGCTAATAATGGCTTGATAAAAACAAAAGAATAATGAAGATTAGGTCTCATACCCGGCAGAAGTGTGAAAGGTTTGTCGAGTGAGAACAATAGGAACATGAAGGCAGTTCGCCACACCAGACATAGACAATAGAGTGCAAGTGGGTGTTTACAGGGCAAGAAAATCTTTTATTAGCATCAGCCTTCTCTAAAAACTCACATGACATGGTCTTAGAAAATGTTTAATAAAAATCAGTTTTAAGGATAACATCCTCAGATTTGAAATGAAGGATGACCACACTTCATTGTGTTTCTAAGTTTCTACACTACAGTCACATCATATTTTTATATGTTTATTTATTTAGTTTTGTTTTTATGTTTGAGATTATATTAATAACAGTCTGAGTAATTCTGAGTCCTAAAATCTCAAGTCTTGGTGTTCTAAATATATGTTGGTTATGTGTCTCTATTCTGAATGACTTATGAGCAGCAACCTTTTTATTTTAGGAATGTTATTTATGCCCCCCAAAATGGGGGGTGTGGGACAAGGAATTAAACTCCTAAACCTGGGAAACATTTCCTGTGACCCAACGTTGGGTTCCCCTGCGGAACGCCTATTGTCATGTCATACACAATCAGCTATTTCTATTAATTCTAGATGGTTGGAGCCAGCCCCCAAACATGCACAGCAAGTCACTGCACAGATCTTTAATAAGAGGATTACTCAAAAGTGATACTACGACACATCAAGTCACCCACTGCAGTCTGTAAAAGAGGTGAACAAGGAGCCTCGCACAAACACAGTCCAATGCAATGGGAGAAAACAAGAGGAACACACGTCATATCCTTCCTGTTGCAGAGCCTACTTCATCACTGCTCACCCCCAAGAACATTGAATCTCAAAACACCACTACACACCACAAATACAGTACACCTTCCACAATCCCAGAAACAAAACTTACTGACCTGCCAAAGTCAGGCTCTTTAATAACTTAAGCCCTGCCTTTGTGCACAGACTATGTGTGTCTACTACGGGTTAAACGAGTTCTGTTCATGTAATGTGTCTTGCTTGTGACATGAGTTCGGTTAGTAAAGTATCAACAGTTTCACATATGGTGGATTGCTGTGTAATATTATGGGACGTACAACAATAATGATGAACAAAAAAAGTAAACCATGTAAAATGTTAACTTCCTGGTTGGCATACAAAAATATGTCATCATTGCAGCACTGGATAAAGATCAAAGAATCAAACTTAGTATATGCTGTATAAATGCACATACATTTTAACTAAATTAATAAAACAAACAAAAAATGTATATAGAGAATAGAGAACCAATAGTCTGCAGTCCAAAGATAAAGCATACTTTTCAAGACGAGACATCCAACATAAATTTACTAACATATATTCAGTTGAGGTGACAAGTTACTGCTAACTAGTGAAAACACTCCATTAATAGGACAAGCTAGTCTCCAAAATTATACATTATACAAAAACTGTGCATTGTGATAAATATGATAGCTTAGCTATTTTTTCCATGTAGCATCTAGTATAACTAGCTAAGATGCTTGTCCAGTACTGGCATAATGTTCTGTCATTTTCTATTGGTTTGGTTTGGTTGGCCAGGAATGAAGAATATGATTTGATAAAGTTATTTGTCATCAGGCGTTTTAAGGTCAATAAAGCAGGTGGTTGAAATAAAAATGCCCCTTAGGGGCCTGAAGCCTGTTACAATTTTCTGTATTTTTTTGCAGGTCTGAAGGACAGATTGTTGCCACTGCACTGTCCAAAGAACTGAACATTGTCTTCGATTTAAAAACAGAGCGTTCAAGCGTGAAACAGGGGGTAATGAGTGTGCCAAGTGTATCAGTAAAGAGGCCTGTGTGCAGCAAAAGTGGCTGATGCAGTTATTAACCTGCCGACATGGGCAAATATTAACATCACTTAAGCCGGAAATTAGAAATACATTTCCATAACTTCAGCTTGCGGTGAACATTGAAAAGACTGACACTAAAATGTGTTTCTCCCAGAGGCGGAATAACAAAGTACACGCTACCCATCTGAGAGAAGGTGTACTATGCATTGCAGCTCAACCTCACCGTGGGGCTCAGTGTCAAAAATCATCTTTAGGTGCATTCCATTCCAAAGCCCAGCTTTCCTGAGGTTAATGCGTTTTCCAAACCGATGTTGTTTTTGTTTTCACCCTCTTGTCACAATGCATGAGAGGTTATATAAAATGATGGTGTGTAACCAAAAATAAGACAACAAATAAAGATGTACATATTCAGTTCACAGTGGGTTAACTCATATTGATGAACCATAAATTGTGTGGTTGCAACTCAATTTTTAAACCTGCCAGAAGTGTACAAGAGGTCTCACCGTTGTTCAACCAGACATAATGGAGGATGAGTGGTCTGAGCAACTTGTTATGATTGTTGTTGCAACCTACAGATCATTTTCATGCAGTTAACACAGAGGGATTTAATTAAAACATGTAATTAAAACTCTCACACACTTATATTCATAGTTTAATCATGACAACTCTCGGAATAGATTTAAACAGCATTTATTGATAAGTATGGAATGTACATAGACTTAGTCTTGGCAGACTAGATCTGCTATGCTGCTGCTGTATGATTGCCTTTCCTGGTTTCCTCCAGACATGACACTTGCCATTCAGGCCAAAGAGTTCAATCTTTGTTTCATCAGACCAGATAATTTTGTTTCTCGTGGTCTGAGAGTCCTTCAGGTGCCTTTTGGCAAACTCCAAGCGGGCTGTCATGTGCCATCTGCCTCTCTACCATACAGGCCTGATTGTTGGAGTGCTGCAGAGATGGTTGTTCTTCTGGAAGGTTCTCCTCTCTCCACAGAGAAACGCTGGCGCTCTGTCAGAGTGACCATCGGGTTCTTGGTCACCTCCCTGACAAAAGGCCCTTCTCCCCCAACTGCTCAGTTTGGCAGGGCGGCCAGCTCTAGGAAGAGTCCTGGTGGTTCCAAACTTCTTCCATGTACGGATGATGGAGGCCACTGTGCTCATTGGGACCTTCAATGCTGCAGATTTTTTTTCTGTACCCTTCCCCAGATCTGTGCCTCAATGCAATCCTGTCTTGGAGGTCTACAGACAATTCCTTGGACTTCATGGCTTGGTTTGTGCTTTGACATGCACTGTTAACTGTGGGACCTTATATAGACAGGTGTGTGCCTTTCCAAATCATGTCCAATCAACTGAATTTACCACAGGTGGAGTCCAATCAAGTTGTAGAAACATCTCAAGGATGATCAGTGGAAACAGGATGCACCTGAGCTCAATTCTGAGTGTCATGGCAAAGGCTGTACATACATGTGATTTTTCTGATTTATGCATTGATAGTTATTGTTGATTATATGCAATGAGCAGAGTAACTATTATATATTAAAACAGTTTCCTTTGCATAATGTTCATAATTAGGGATGATTAGGAGCCACTTTATAGATGTCTTATTAAGAGTCTTTAAATACCATCTACTAATATTTAAATTAATCATTTAATACAGTGCACAGTTGTTACATTATACATGTAATTACATATGTAATTAATTTCTGTAATTAGATCTATCTTTCTATCTATTGTTGACCCTACCCTACTGAGTGGATTTATAGTCACCACGAAATCAACATGTTCAAACAACTATTCTTTTTTTAATGGAATATTGCAGTGTTTATTATAAAGTGTAAAGGTGTGGTATCTAGGAACAAACTGAAGAATCAGAAGAACAAATCCAAATGAAAGCTTTAATTACGATGCTCATGAACAGGCAGACAGGCAAGGAAACACACGCTAACACAACAGAACTCATAATGACAGTGGCCATGGAAACCAACACGGTCTCACTCCTATTCGTCACATATTGACGCTTGGTCAGGACCCCTCGGCGTCACTTTTTAACGCAGAGGGTACCCCTTTAGCGTGTTTTCTGACGCACAGGGTACTCCATTTGATTTCAGTTGTTTGCCCAATGCGTCAGATCAAGACTCATTTAATTCTTTGCATTTGTAAAAGTAGACATGATTTTATGAATATTTATATATACTTTTATATTTTGGAGCCCCACTCCTACCCTAAACCTACCCACTTCTAAACAATATAAAACACGTTACAGGCAAATAAAAGTACAATCACAGGTATTTATTGCAAAAACTGACCAAAAACAGTATAAAAGTAATTAACTCATGTTGCATTCCAAGTCTTCTGAAGTCATACGATATTTTTGTGTGAAGAACAGAGTTGACCTTAATGTTTTATTCGCTGAAATGATGATCCAACCCGCCGCTCCGTGAACACACACACTTCACTCAGTCATATCTCATTCAAATGATACACCTGACTCTTTGGCATGACGCAATTGGTCACGAGACACACGAGAGCCAATGGCATTTTACAATCAAAGCTGACGTAATGACGCAATTGGTCACGAGACATATGATAGCCAATGCTGTCAAAGCTGACGTAATGTTTCTTTGGGTGGCAAAATTTGAAATGTGTTCATGATCTTCGGCAGATGGATTCGACGCTGACCGCTTTTGGGGATTCACACAAATCAATCATTTGGCCTTGGAATATTTGTACTTTTTTAATAAATTGTGGCTGCAGTCATATCTGCCTGTTATATCCTGTTTTTTATAATACACAAATGGGTAGGTTTAAGGATGGGGTTGGGTTACGTGTTCAAAACGTGTCTGAATAGCGTAAATAAAAAAAATAAAATAAATGTAAATAAAATGATGCTGGCTGATTAAATTGAGAATCACTCTCCATGTCATAATGGCAAAATCATAACCCAATATATAGTTTCACCATGCCCAACGCGTCTGTATATGACGACAAAGGTTTCTCTTTGAAATCAATGGAGTACTGCGCGTTGAAAAACGACGCTAAAGGCGCCGAAGGGAACTGACCATGCGTCAATATGTAATACTCAATAGGAGTGAGACTGTGTTGCGGAAACAAAGGAGTGGCGGGAAACTGAACAAAGGAACAAATCAAACACAAGTCTGACATAAATGAATTATTATTATTATTTTTGTTTTTTTTGTGGCCTCATAATCTTTAATTAAAATAACTTCCCTTCCCCCTTACAACGACATCTCTTCTCTTCTATGATCACGCCTTCACTTCCGCAAAGATGGGAAAATAACTTCTCCCCTCCAGCAGCCTGTCACTCACTTGAGTTCTGAGCAATAGCAAACAACAATGATGCAATTATCCAAACAATTCCCAATGAACAAAATCAAATCCGCCTTACATTTTTTTCTTATTCGAGAAGCTGTTTCACAATAGTAAGAAAAGCATGATTTCTGCACGATTAATTGAAATTAAACCGAAATTACAATTTGGCTTAGTGTGATTATGAAATTGCAAAGGTTTCGATTTTTCGATTTATAATTACATAAAATATATGCACAGCATGTGATCATTAATAAATGCTGCTCCATCTCCGAAAGCACTGCGAGATTGACTCACTTATAGCATGCATAAAAAAAAAAGTCAATGTTATAAATAACATGTTTTTACTCCAAACTTACTTTTGTGTTTGAAATAACTTCCTTTTGTGAGCTAATGTGGCTTATCATAGAATGAGGCAGATAGTATATGTTGATTAGCACTGCATTATGATGTGGATTAGTATTGCATTATAAATATACTTTATTATCATGAAAATACCCGAGAAGGCTTGAAGAACGTCTCAGGTTATGACTATAACATTTGTTCCCCGAGAAGGGAACGAGACACTGCGTCGGAACGACACTTTGGGGACGCTCCCTTAGCGTTGTGCGTCTGAAGCATGAATGAAACTAAGACCGATCTTGATTGTGTTACATCATGACGTAGTATGTGACGGCATACCCGGAAGTATAAAGGGACGCCGGTTCACAACAACGCTAGCTTTTTGCGAGTAGCTCCCAGGCATGGAGAGGCGTGGCAAGGCGACGCAGTGTCTCGTTCCCTTCTCAGGGAACAAGGGTTATGACTATAACCTTTCGAGGGAACTCGCACTGCGTCGGAACGACACTTTGGGGAACGAAATGCCCACTATGCCACCACAAACCATGCCTGCCTGTGAAGCTGGAACCCAGGCACACTTAGGACGAGAGCACCCTAGCGCCTGGCGTCGCAGGGAGGTGCAGATTATAAAACCTGATAAACGTGTGTGTGAATCTGCCTCACAGATCTCCTGAAGTGGGACCCCTATATGAAGGGCCCTACAAGAGGCCATGCCCCTAGTGGAATGCGCCCTTAAGGCCAAAGGTGAAGGCAAACCGCGCACCTGATAGGCCAAGGCAATTGCCTGGACAATCCAATTACTGACCGTCTGCTTGGACGCAGGCAGCCCCCTCTTAGGAGACCCGAAACACACTAACAGTTGGTCTGACCTTCTCCACTGCGAAGACTTCTGCAGATAAATCTGAAGTGCTCTGACCGGGCAGAGCAGATGAAGTCTCCCCTCTTCTGCCGACACATGAGGTGGAGGATGGAATGCCTGCAGGACCGCAGGCCGTGCCACACTCGATGGCACTTTGGGCACATAGCCCGGCCTCGGATGAAGGATGGCTTTAACTCCACCTGGGGCAAACTCCAGGCAAGTCGGCATTATAGCCAAGGCCTGAAAATCCCCCGCCCTCTTAAGTGAGGTGATAGCAAGGAGCAGCACCACCTTTAGCAACAGAACTCGATCTGTCGCCAACTCGAGCGGTTCGAAGGGGGCCAAAGCCAGTCCCTCGAGAACCACCACCAGATCCCAGGTTGGAACTCTGGAGCGAGTCGCAGGCGTCATCCTCCAAGTACCACGGAGGAAACGTATGACTAAAGGGTGCCTCCCCAGAGGCCCATCACTTACAGGAGCGTGGAAAGCCATAATGGCAGCCACGTACACCTTAAGTGTGGACGGGGTAAGCCCCGCAGAGAAACGATCTTGGAGGAACTCCAGCACTGAAGCCACTGGGCAGTTAACTGGGTCCACCTCACGCTCCCTGCACCAACTGGAAAACAGATTTCACTTTAAGCTGTACAACCTTCTCGTGGAAGGAGCCCTGGAACTGAGTATGGTCTCTACTACACCTGCCGACAGGCCAGCCTCTAAGTATTGAGCCCCCTCAGGGGCCAGACCCAAAGCTTCCACAGCTCTGGCTGGGGGTGAAATATTGGGGCTGGATAGCGGGGCTGGATGCGTGAGGGAGAACCACAGTGGACAGTGGGACGCCTCTCGAGATGCGAATAGATCCACTTCCACTGGGCCGAACCTCCCGCATATGGACTTCACCACCTCTGGGTGAAGTCTCCATTCCCCGGGCCTCAGCCCCTGCCTCGACAGGACGTCTGCTCCCTGATTCTGGTTCCCGGGAATATACATCGCTCTGAGAGACGACAATTTCCCCTGGGACCACAGGAGGATCTGGTGCGCCAGTCTGCATAGAGGACTTGACCTCAGACCCCCCTGATGGTTCAGGTACACGACCACTGACATACTGTCGGATCGTACCAGAACATGGTAACCCCCAAGATCTGTGAGGAAGTTCCTCAGACCCCTGAACACAGCCAACATCTCCAGGCAATTTATATGTCATGTTTGATGATGGTCCTGCCACAGACCCTGGGTAAAGCGGCCGTCCATGACCGCGCCCAAACCAGTGAGGGAGGCGTCTGTTGAAACGGACGCTCCCAACACTGGCCCCTGGGACAGAAACCAAGGTTTCTTCCATATTGATAGGGAACGAAGGCATCTGTGCATTACCCTGATCATACGGAATGAATTTTCCCTTGAGGAAAAACCCTTGGCTTTCAGCCACCACTGCAGGGGTCTCATGTACAGCAGGCCAAAAGGTATTACGTTGGACGCAGCTGCCATGAGCCCCAGCAGTCTTTGAAACTGCTTTACAGTGATCTAGCTTCATGCTGGAGACCATTGCCCGTATGAACTCGATGCATGCGGGAGACATCTGTGCCTGCATCGTCGTTGAATCCTATACTACTCCCAGGAACGTGGTCCTCTGGGAAGCCGTCAACATGCTCTTTTTCGTGTTGCGTCTCAACCCCAAGCTCTGAATGTGGCCAAGGTCGACATCTCGCGTCTGACGCCCGAGTGGAAAAATTAACCGCATTAACCAATCAGGAGCCTGCTTGCTGCTGTCACGTGGTGAAGTGACGTGATAAACTAATGGCAAGTCAATAGTGGATGAGAAACCCCACGTAATTTAAAAATACTATTTCAGACTTTTTCAGGCAAGAATGTAGTTATTTAAAGCTCAAATCTGTGGTTTATTTATAAAGAGAGCGCCTATTTTATCTGCCGTTTTCGGAGTTGTGAGATCCAGTCAATCAGCGGGCGCTCTGATGTCTCTGTAGTGGTTAAACATGAGATATAATTGTTTGCATTATTTATTGTATAGCTTCTACCTTTTACTTGTACTTTTATAATGGCTATTATTGATCACACATAAACTGACATTTAACAAAAAGAGACTGTATGTCATATGTAATTACAGTGATAATCATATATATATGCACACTTATTGTCTGAACCACATATTAATGTGTTTAATTTTCTTTTTTAAATGTAAACAAAAAGAGCATGGATGTGTTTTTATTTCGTTTGTTATAAATATACATGCAGTGAAGATAATCAAGGTATGCGTTGCCTGAACCACATTTGTGTGGCTATTAATGTTTAATTTTTTTTTTAATGAAAATGAAAAGAGGCAGAGTGGTGTTTTATGTCATATTTCGTTTTACTGTAGCCTAAAATATACATACAGGAGTGAGAGCGAGCTGGGTGACACTATCAAGAACGCTGCTGTTCCATTAGCAGAGTACCGGACTTGTGTCCTCTTGCATCCAATTCGCGAGTGGATTCAAAATGTTCAAGCGTCCAACTAGACGCGATAGACACAAATTTGACGCTCTATCCTTTTATTGTGGCCAGCCTAAGACACACCTGTGCAATAATCATGCTGTCTAATCAACATCTTGATATGCCACACCTGTGAGGTGGATGGATTATCTCGGCAAAGGAGAAGTGCTCACTAACACAGATTTAGACAGATTTGTGAACAATATTTGTATTATACAATATTAATATTATAAATTGCAAATCGCAATTTTTACCACAAAAATTGCAATTAGATGTTTTCCCCAAATTGTGCAACTAATTGCAACTTCCGTTTCGTGGCAATTTCAAGTTGATTATATTGATAGATTGTTCATCAGCACTAGGAACACTCACAAGCGACTTCACAGTACAGAAACTAATGACATGCAACGATGGCGGTATGAATGCAGCTTTGTCCACCTTGTCAAGAGGCAGAGGTCCAGTTCACAAGCATCTAAATGTGCCGTAGTTTATTGCCTGAAGTATCAGAAGTATCAGGAGGTGTCCTAACTCCCCAAAACAGCAAACATGGAGGAACTGTCTCTTCTCCAAATAAAAAATTCAACATTTCCTTGGCCTTCTCGCACACAAAACCCCCGCACACCCACACTTTTCACTCCTCTTCCTTAAGCCCCTGCCCCCCGGCTATTTCCTTGCACACACCTGACCCCTCACCCCTTGCGAACAAACAACATACCTAACTTTTCCCACCCTCCATGAGCAGGTAAATAATTTTTTTTCTCTACCAAAAATAACATCTATCCATGCTGCCTTATATAAAAGTAAACTGTCAGTGTTGAAGTGGCATGGTAAATGTTTTAGTGATACAGAATATGCATCTAAAATAAAATCTGTATCATTTGAATGCCACATGTATAGATGTAATCACAGCTAAACATTTTTTGCTGACTTCAAAACTAGGCATCCAATCAAAATGTAAACATTTCTAAAAATGCATCTGATCTCAACTATCAAAATTCTGAAAAAAATGGTCAACTTCACTACTCGGATAGTTTTCTTAGTCCTATGTCATATGTTAATAATTTGTGTGTAGTTTGTTAATTTTAGCCTAATGGACTGTTTCAATTTAAGAACATTTTGTTTACTTTTGTGGAATAAACCGTTTTGGCACTGTGTAGGGTCACCATTAGTGTTAGGTGTAAAATCTCCATCCTGAAGCCAAACCAATTGAGACACGTTGCTCTAAAGCTCATTCCACAATCATGACAGCAACTTAGTTTACACCAGCAGCCTGTGCATAACCAAGACAGCACCTTGCAGCATGAACATGCCAAACTACTGCAACTACAGAGTATGGAGCAAGCTAACAAATCAGCATGGACCAAAATCTCAAAGGAAAGTTTCCAGTGAAATACTAAATCCATTACAGTTTAAGTTCTGTGACAGCTATGTGTTGTCCAGCATTAAATATGGTCCACTTACTCTACACAGAAAATAGCATCAGCATGCTGAGAGTGTCAGCACATATTACAGATGTCGCACTGAAAAGAAAATAGTTCTATTGAAAGCAGTAAAAAAGCTTACTGTCGACAGTCGCTTTTTACTTCAGCACAAATGTTGTCAGATTATTGACAACAGACATATCGTGTCCTCAATGCTACAGATTTTTGAAGCTCTGAAAAGAAAATGAAGTTTGCATTGATTAGAAGTGGCAGTAATGCCACCTCAGGCTTCAGGCTAGGCCACCAGAGACTGCTTGACCTCAAAACAGAACACAGCTGAGTCCTCTGTGAATGTGTGACTGTCCTTGATTTTGCACTGACTTGGATTGTAATGATATGAAGACGATATAGAATAGAAATGTCCACGTAACAGGGTTACAAGTGCTTGCACCATTGTAGGTGCTCAGTGTGTTAACAGACTCCCAAGATCATCTAACTGTGTGACGTAATTTCACATGCTTCAGTCATTTATTTGCATTATTTGCGTATTAAATTGTTTTAACATGTTAATGATATTGAATTAATCACATGCAATATATATATATTTTGATATGTAGGCCTACCTCAGGGAGATCTTCAAATAATTATGAGAATATACTGAGCTTTTTACACTGTTAAAGACTTAGATTCCCATGCTAAACATCGACAAAGTTTTTAAAAAATAAGTTGGACATTTGATGGAGTATTTCTGTGCCAAAAAGTGAGTATGGGTCTGCGTGACGTCAACAAGGGCGGAATTTCCTTGTACGGGCTGTATGGGCACTTCATAGGCAAAACACCGTCGCGCCGCCCCCACACACTCACACACACTTACAATTAAAGACGATCTTTGAGATGCATGTGAAACACTGGAGATTTTGGTTAATTTATAAAATTGCACTAGAATAAAAGCATAGGCTACAGAAGCATGTTTTCAGATTATTATTTTTTTAAATTCTGCAAGGTTAAAAACAAATCAGCACCACTAGTGCAAATGCAAATTCTGTTTTAAATAAGTAGCTTACAGGCCCAGGGGCGCGGGAAGTGGGGGTGCACCCCCTGGTTTCACAGGATTGGAAATGCAATGCAGATTTTTGTTCATTTACATTTATTCATTTTTAGCATTTAGTAATTATTAATAAACACTTTAAGTGGCCCATTAAAAAGTATTGTTTATATATTGAATTAGCCTATGTTTTTAAAACAAACACGAGGTCATATTGTGCACTCAACCCAGAATGCCCTTTGTGACATGCTGGTTCAAATATAGGCCTGTCTGAAATAAGTAGCTAGGGCTGCCCCCAACTAACCCTTTTTTCTAGCCTAGTTGTTCATTTAAGCCTTTGTTCACGCGGCGCTGGCACCTCCGTGTCATTGTCTGCTATATTTTGCTTATTATTTATGAAATCCAGGCAATTGGTTGATAAAACATTGATTAAAATTAAGATAGCATACAATTTATACAAAACTTTAAAAAAGGCTTTCAACAAAACCAAATTTAATGAAGTGGTCAAAATCATTTCTTCTGACATATTGCGCATGTGTCCTGTTCGCTTTTCATAATCAACGTAGATTAAATTAAAAAAATAACATTATAATATTTAAACATATGAAACTAGGCTAAATACATGTTTTAATGGCTACAGTAGCCTACAGAGAAATGTCAAGTCGGAGCGGGATTTGAGTGTGCGTGGTTTTGCCGGTGCGCGGTTCATGAGTGGAGATCCGCTCACATGCTCTCTGGTGAGGTAGGCAGGTTTTCGCGTTAATTTTGATTTCCTGTCGCTATGCAGGTTCTTTTATTGTATAGGACAGTGTAAACAGCTTAATAGCCCTTTTATTTTAAGGTTAAATGTAGGCCATAGTCCATTGCATTATGATTGCAAGAAGGATCAACAATGTCAAAACTGTGATGTGCAGTCAAATGTCCCCGTGTGTATGCTGTTTAAACGAGTGTTCTCACCGATATGCTTATTGTGCTTTCGTGTTTTATAGACTCGATATTGTTTCTTATTCAAATGTGCTGAAAGCACAAGTCTCTAGTTCATTTTTAATGAATGACACACGGAAAGCGGTAAATCAGTGGTAGTCTCTGTGCGCGCACAGCTCTTCGTAGGGGTTATAGGCTAAATATTATTAATATCAATATGGCATCGCAGAAAACATTGGTCTGATGGCAACGTTGTGTAGGACGGCATAAATCGGGGAAAAAATTAACATTACATTTTCCAAAAAATGCATTCAGATATGCTCAATGTACGTCCAGTCAACTTTCATTTTGGAACTATTTTTCAATAATGACAGGACGTGTCGGAGGGACGTCTTTTCAACGGTCATTAAACGTCCAAATGTTTGCTGGGATATATAAATATTACAATAAGGTGAGACACATAACTTCTCCCCCGCTTTCGCTCACACACACATGCATAAGCCTACTTTTCAGAAGCGCGTGTTGGGCTTTAAAATCATTAGCCATCACCAGCAGTAAAATTAATAATCTTTTGTATTCATGTACGGATTTTTTTTTCTTCCGTTTTGATGATATTTTTCGATGTACATCAGGGAGTTTTTCATGTAGACTGATGGCGCTCAATGTGAGGTGGGGTGGGCGTGGTAGGCTACTAGAATGAAGGAAAGTTATTTCCTAGATTTAGATTTAGAATAATTAATGGAGTGATAACTTGATGATTTAAGTGCAATAATTCAAACAAATGTGCAAAAAAAAAAAAAAAAAATTAATTAAATGGGGGGGGGAATTTTTTTCTTGCCGCCCTGGCAGTACAGGTCACAGGACTTTAGGAAATCAACAGTGTCACCAAAGAAGTGCGTTTAGACAACCCTGTTCAGTTTGTTCCCTACATTTCGGCGATGATTGTTTTATAAACAAGGCCCAGTTCAACTTCGGATTTGGTCTAATGCTGAAAGATGGAGCAGTCCCAACAATAAAGGTTCACGTTCATGCATTGTAACCGCAGGCGGTGAGTAAAACTGCTTCAAATGTGTGTATGTGTGTGTTGTTGGCTATCGGTGTGTAAGTGCACATCAAATAAACAACATGATCACGTATAGTTAATTTATCAATGGAGCATGCAATGTGCACTTCCCACATGTACACCTTTTAAAACGGGCAAATAAAAAAAATTATGACGACATAATGAAAGTAGAATTGAGTAATTTACACAAGCAAATATATACAGTTAGAGTACATAACCACATAGAGACGTCCTGCTGTAGTCGTTGCTGCTGCTGCTTCAATTTCAGCCTCTGGATCTGGTTCTGGATCATATATGTATGGCTGAATCTGTTTGACAGCCATCGTTTATTTAGGACAACGTTTCTAAGGATGTCACAGCTTTCAGACGCTCTCAACGCAATAGCTGCGCGCGCTCGTGGCTCTTTAGCGTGGCGGCTTTCGATACGCATCCAGCCGCTCGGTTTTATTTGGAAAAACTGGGTACAGCGTATCTTTCTTTTATAAATATGATAAAACTAAAGAGTTTTCGGAGAAGGATGTAATACTACTCTATAGGTACTCAAGATTGCCCCCCCCCCCCCCCCTTAATGTCTTTTTAGTGATCTTAAATAAATAATTAAACAGATAACTCCAATAGAGCATAACAGTCAGGTTAAGGGGGTACAAATCACATTCATTCTCTCCATAGAGAAAATTATTTTTGGTGATAAGCTCTTAAGACAGACATAACGTGCTTTGAGAGTAAATATGGATATATACTTTGGTAGAAGACAAAACAGTGTGGTTTTAACTTCATTTAAAAGAAAAAAATATGTGTTTAACAGCCAATTCCACGGTAAGCAACTACACTATAGATTCACCAATATCAAACAACTTGTATATTTGAATATATCTCAAAATTTTGTAATAAACATAAAGTATGTTTTTGTTATTCTGTAAAAGAGTAAAAAAGTGTCTTTTTTTGGATTATATTTGGAATATATTTTTGCTTGGAATTAAAGTTTGTAATGTTGTGTTTCATCTGGGATCTGGTAGGTTTGGCACATTGTTTACAACTATTTTTTTAAATGCTAAAAGTGTGTGGTCACTGTTGTGCTCTATGGTGCTTGGACAACAGTGGAGATTTCTGACTTTTTAAAGAATTAAACATTCATTTGAACATAATGTTTATGTTTTTTATTAATTAGTTAAGGGACTGTGTGAAATGAATGCATTTCAGTAAGTTCTGTTACATTTTAAGCTTTATTATAAAGAGAAGTTTCTTCAGATTTTTTGGTATGTTTTCCTACCCATTTTACAGAAAAAAAAAATTAAACTAAAAATTAACCATTGGTTGATTCCCCTGAAAAGTCTAAACACTGTGACTCTACAGTGCTATTAAAACAGATGTAATGCTAGTAGTACAGAAATTACACACTTAACACTTAAAAACATATGCCCCTATTAAAGACCAATGTGAGCTCATGAGTATATGTGTATATTTTACATAAACTGTGGTTCTACCACACTTACAATTAGGGGAGAGCGGGGAACAACACTTTTTTGACTTTCTCAGTTTGTGTAAATCCACTTGGGGTTCAGAGTATTTTTTTTACCACATTAACTTCCCATATGTCTAGTACAATTATGTGGTTTTGTTTCATTAATACAATGGATACTTTTTTCTTGATTTCCCCCTCAAAAATTTAAGTGAAATGTGACAACATGCCCCATAGGTACATTGTAACATGACCATATGAAAGCTTAAAATGTTATCTGAACTAATAAAAAAAAAAAACATACACGACGAACTAAAATATTTTTTCAATAAAATACAATTATCTACTAACTTTTTCATATAAAATAATGCCATTTTTTAATAATTAAAAATAAACTAATTTTTGAGTTTGACAATATACACACTGTAAAACACAACTATACAGCATAGTTCAAAACATAATAATAATTTCTGAACATTGACTCTCAGTGGTTTCTCAATAGAATTAATAAAAGTATAGAATATAATAGCACAGTTCTAATAGGGGCACATTGTAACGCAGTGTTACAACGCACCCCACCTGCGCAACTGGGATGAACATGCTCGTGTCTTCTGCTGGTTAGATCTGTATTAAATAACTATCTCAACTGTTAAATAACAATAAATAACAAAAATAAATATTACAATAATATCAGATTTGTCTAGTTTTATATAAACACAAAAAACATGAAAGATGAGAAATGTAAGAAATGTACTTTTGCTATGGTTAAATAAATGTTCAGTGATATCTTCCAAAGACTTTTTAATTTTGGCTCAATTTTTTCTCTATATAGTGTTGATATGGCAACTAGTAAATGCCCTACGTTTCGTCATCCTGGCATGTGTGGAAAGTTTTAAACTGTGTGTGTTACTGTTACAGGCACGCCAGGTTCCACCCACTCCCAAGCACAGTGCACGGCATCTCTTGAGTTTTGATCACACACACCTGCAGCTCATCATCACCACAATCACTGCCTGTCACTCAGTCACACTCAGTCACTGTCCGGTCTCGTTTGCACACAACCTACGTTTGCTTACCTCAAGGACTCTCCCGTGCTACTTACCTGTCTCCAAGTCTCCCGTGTGTCTCCTCGTCCTTGTCTCCTGTCTCCATCGTCTCCTTGGCTCTAGCTTTCCCTTCTCCTGCTCCATCTGCAATCAAAAGTATTGTATTATCCAGTTATCAGCTGAAACCTGCATATCATCTCTCTGCTCACTCACCTGATCCGATCACCTTCTGGTATCTCAATAACTCTGTCATCACCTGTTCTCCGTGTCCCTCTGTTTGTAACAGTTACAACTATCCCCGTGTTAGGTTGTGCCCCGCTTACCCCTACTTATGTTTGCACAGACCTAAAACATACAATATTAAGAGTGTCTAAAACGTACATAAAGGTACATAATAATACTTACATTTTAGATGCTCTCAGCATGTCCATTTTGTACATTTCAGAGTCTACTTAAATGTTTAAGAGTACGTACCTGTAAATGTTTCACAAAAATACTTATAAACAATGGAGACAATGGTGTCTGAACTTGCCAGCCTTTAAATACATAGTCAAGTATTATTTAGCAATGTTTCCTGTTTCACCACTGCAAAATAATTTGCAAATGGTCAACTTTTGCTCTGGAATCTATGCTGGGAGTTGGGAACATGTGGCACACTAGAACTTACAAGGTCTGTCTGTTCTGTGATAAAGCCATTGTCTGTTTATCTTTTAGAATTTGTTCCAATACAGGCCTGGCTGAGGTGACCAGCACATATTTACAACAAACTTCACAGTGAGCTTTCAAGCTTTCCATCAGAAATCCTACAGCTACTGCAACAGCAGTTTCAACACACAGTGTACCAGACATAAAATGCATCGTGATGCTTCCTCTGCTCAAAGCGAATGGACAGAACAGCTAAAAAAGTGAAAGAGTGTTTAGAGAGAAGTTTAAAATGGAGCACTGAGAGAGTAGGCTTGTGCCCTGCATCAAAGTGCTTCAAAATATTTTTGGAGAAAATGTAAAGTTTTTTTTGGTAACACTTTACTGGGTGCACTAATATGCATTAATTCATGCTTAATCTATTAATCATATAGAATGTTCATTAGTTGCTGATGCAGTAATCATTAATAAATGGTTTAGTTCTTCATGAGTCATACATTAACTCATGATTATCTGTGCACTAGTTAAGTAATATATGAATTACTATTAATTAAATATGACATGTATTAATTCCCTTATAACATATCATATTAACTAATAATGTAAATCAATGTGTTAATTACCACAATGGGTCAATAGTCATCTGCCTCAACAAAGTCATAACATAATGATACCTTTGCAAATCATTAGCTAATGATTAATTAAAGCAGACAACTGAACGTTGAAATGCATGGCTTCAACCATTGTGATAATTAAAATATGAATTTACATTATTAGTTAATATAATGTTTTTAGGGAATTAATACAATATGACACATTTAACTAATAAAAAATGAATGATTACTTAATCTATTAATCATATGGAATGTTCATTAGTGTGTATGTATTATTAATACATTTACTCATGATTATCTGTGCATTAAGCATGAATTAATGCATATTAGTGCACCAGTATTGTAACGTTTTACCGTTTTTTTATTATGTGGTCAAATAGACAGTATATGCTGAATGGTGATGTCACGTGATTAGACAGACAGGCAGATTAGATTATACTATAGTTTACATTTATATTAATTTCAATTAGTTGAACTTAAGAGTGTTTTTGGCACCCCCTAAGTAGGACTTAAAGGTGACCTATTATTTCTCTTTTACATGATGTAAGTCTCAGGTGTCCCCAGAGTGTATCTTTAAATGCAAATGAGCTGCTGCTCCCCAGCCCGCTTTCCAGAAGAGGGCGGAGCCTTTACAGCTCCTTCCTCAGTACTCTGCCAAAAGCTAACAAAACATCTGTTTGGTTTTGATTATCATCTCTATTGCGGCCACGTTCACAGAACATTGCAGTTCTTCGTCATCATGATGACAAGTTTTTTCATTTGCATGCATTTAATCTTATTTCAAAGGAACAAGATAAGGTTGCCTGAGATTTCACTGTTGTGTTTTTTTTTTTTTTTCATTAGTAATACAGGGAAGGCCTGCATATCGAAATACTGCTGACTTGAAACCCAGCATTTTTCTTAAATATCTGAGAACAATGGCCAGCAGGTGACTGAATTTCTACATTGAACCATAACAATCTAAAATTGTTTCACTGCCAAGTTATTCCTGAACAATTCTGTCTGCATCTTCCCAAAAAGCATAATGTGTGTGTGATGTATTTTTATGGCAGCCCACTCCGTGAGCTCAGAAACAATGTGCACACTGATCGGTGTTATATAATGCAACCTTTGTATCTAGTTTTAGTGAGGGCTTTGTTTTGGATATCTAACTGCAGATTCCACTGTCTATATGGAGCTGTCTCTCTCGCTCTCCGAGGGTTCCGCAATGCAGCCTAACTGATGGAGACGACCCACATTCCCTAATCCTCTGTATTGTCACACTGTGCTGCAGAATTATGGCAGGCACTGAGCTAAAACAATGGAGAACCAAATGTCTCATATCCACAGGCCCAAACAACTCCTTTTTATCTCCGCACTGAGGGAAAACCTGCTCCAGATGACGTGACATCGCTCACAGGATAACTCATTATGCACGGCTTTTCAACTCCGTGTATAGCTCAAACATTCCCTGTCAAGACTGCGACTCACATTTTCCGAACATAACCCGATGTTTCAATTTCAGTTCGACCTAATTTGCTTAAACTGTCTGGTATTCATTTTCTTTCCTCTTTTACCTTCCTTGGGCTGCTGATCTAAACATTATTTCTGATAAGTGTACAAAATTCACTAATCAACAGTGGATGTATTCACAATACAAAGCATTCCTTTATACATCATGAGGGAAATGAGCTTAATGAAAGTAATAAAGCACTCAGAGTAATAATGTAATTATTGTCTCGGGGAGGAAAATCTGCATATGTTGTTGAGAGCATCAATATTTAAAGCTGAAGTTCATTTTTCACAGCATGGACATGCTTGTGTCTTCTCCGAATTGATTTTTGAAGCATGCAAGCTTGCACAATACAAATTATCAGACTATTACTTCCTTATTATTATACTGTAAGCATACAGTATTATGAGAGTTTTCTTAACAGATATGATGGTCAAATAAATAAATACACTCAGTGAAGAGTGGGGTTGGAAAGTAAAAGGCAATGATGAACATCATCTTCAGTAATAAAGATAATAAATGATCCACATTCAAATCACATTTGAATAATGACACAAATCATTTTCTTCTCTGACATTTTTGTTAAACTCGGCTTTGATATTTTTGAACATTTCTTGCCACTAGATTGATTCAGTTCTTTTTGTAATTAGTTATTTATTGACTGAATAACTTAAGATATTATTAATTTAATCCTTAAAATATTATTCTAGGCCTAAGGACTACCAGTATTGACCAACTGAGGAATACCAATTACTGTTGAAGGTGTAATGTAGGCCAGTAAGAGCTGTAGGATCTGACAGAGAATCAGACCGCAGTGACTCTTTCAGACTGTTCAAAAAGCAGAATTCCATAGGAACTCCAAATCAAAATGCAGGAACCTAAATCAGACGATCTGTCATTTGAGACTCCATTCAGTCTGAGCTAACTAATGAAACCCCCAGCTAAGTACTTTTATGGCCATGCACACATTCAAGAGTTCTCCCTAGCTAAAGGAAGAACGTGTCAACATTAGGCAGTTAACCCAAGACTAATTGTCGAAAATACGACACATCGTGACTCGCACAAAGAAAACCATGGGTTAACTCCAGAGTTTGTTTGATCCCCAAGACAGATATACAAAACAGACCTTCTTCTTCTTAAAGACCTCTGAGTGACATCAGGGCTGAAATCTTTGAAACCCACAGAGACATATAATCAAACATTGTTCAACTTCATAATCCTATATCATGTCTACAACCTACATATGTGACTATTATGCTTATATCACACCTAAGTCATGCAATTGTTATAACTATTGAATGGGTGCTTGAAAGTGTTTCTTTTTTCCTACCAGCATGATCATCTGTTCATAACTCAGAAGATGACATATAAAATCTGTGTAAAATGTATTGTATTCTTATAATAGAAATCATGTCTAAACTGTACTCTCTGCTTAGATCAGCAAGTCAAGAGACCACAGATATTGTAATTTATGGTAAGAGGAGGAGAAACAGTCACCTCTGAACCAAGATGATACCTAATTGGTCAGAACCTCTCAAGGAGGCTGGACAAAGTTCTGAGGTTAAAATCTCAGGACATGAACAAAGATTCAGACAAGTAGAAACAGACCGCAGACAATCAGAGAAAATGGGTTAACAGCTTCAAGTCAAGTCACCTTTATTTATATAGCGCTTTTTACAAAGCCGATTGTTTCAAAGCAGCTTCACAGTGTTAACAGGAAAATAATGCAACAGAATTTGATTCGGCTGTACAGCCGCTCTGGAGAAAACGGTGATGTCATCCAGCTAATTTCAATTATCATATAGTGACAATGCGGGCAGATCAGTAATTTAGTTGAAATTTTAGTGTCCCCATGCTTCATTCATGCCATCTATACCCCTCCCAGTCCACTAAATATTGGAGTATAAGTTCTCTTCGTCTGGAATCCATAAGTTCCCGTATGATGATTATTGGCCTCCTCGCCCTCTACCAGGATTAGCTGGGGTTCCGGGGTGTCACCCTCCTCCTCCTCCATCGGGCCCCTCGCGGGTTTGAGTAACGAGACATGAAAAATAGGAGAGATATGGTAATTAGCAGGTAACTGAAGACAATATGACACAGGTGTGATTTGTCTTAGAATTTTGAAGGGACACACCTGGGACTGAGTTTTTTGCAGGGTAGACAGAGGCGAAGAGCTTGAGTAGATAGCCACACCCATTGACCAGGAAGGTAGTTGGGGCCAGGATGTTAATGCCGGTCAGCTTGCTCCATTTGCCTTCGCACGGCTTGTTGGAGGAAAACATGAGCCTGTTCCCAGACCGCTTCACTCCGTCGCAGCCAGTCATTGACAGCAGTAACTCTGTCGGTTCGCTGGACCAGGAAAACAGAGGAGGTTGAAATCCCAGAATGCATCGGAAAGAAGTAAGGCCAGTGGTGGGTTTGCAGAGGGAGTTTTGAGCGAATACATCCCAAACTAGATGCCGGCTCCAGGCGGTTTGGTTCTGATGGCAGTGCATCCTTAGCAAATGAATAATAATTCAAGCATTCCGTTTGGCTATTGGACACTGGATGGTACCCTGAAGTGAGGCTTATGTTGACATTGAGCTGTTGGAAGAATGCTTTCCAGGGCCAAGAAGTGAATCAAGCACACTGTTCAGAAAGTCCTCAGGAAGACCATAGAAACAAAACACGGAGTTCAGGAGGTGTTCAGCAGTCTCAAAGGCTGTGGGAAGCTTGGGTAATGGGATCAGATGACATGCCTTAGAGAAGCAGTAAACCACAGTTAAGATGGTGGTATTGCCCTGTGATAGAGGGAGGTCGGTAATGAAGTCAATGGCAATGTGGGACCATGGTCGTCGGGGAATGGGTAATGGTTAAAAGAGTCTGGAACGTTTGGTTATGGAGCAGGTGTGACAGTTATTGATATAGGTGATGGTGTCTGCCTGCATAGTTCTCCATTAGAATCTATTTCATATCAGTTGCATGGCTGTAATACCTGGGTGACCCGAACTGAGAGAGGAATGAACCCACTGGAGGACCTTCTTCTGCATTGTCTGTGGCACGTAGATCATGTCTGGTGGACAGTCTGGGGGGGGGTGGATCTTGAGTCTGGGCCTGAGTAATTTCCGTGAGGATGTCCCACTGCACAGGAGCGAGAATAAGAGATGTTGGAATGATAGACTCGATAGGTTGATTCTGTGGACTGGAATCATGCTGTCTTGACAGAGCATCAGTTTTAACGTTCTTTGTACCAGGGTGGTAAGTAATGGTAAAATCGAACAGGGCCCACCTTGCCTGCCTTGAGTTTAGATTGCAATGGTCTGTCAGAACAAGAAAAAGATGTCTTGCCCCTTCAAGCCAATGCCGCCACTCCTCAAACGCTGCCTTCATAGCTAGTAGTTATCGATTGCCTAGATCATAATTTTGCTCAGTCGAAGAGAGATTACGGGAATACTAGCCACATGGGTGGAGCTTGGGAGGTGTTCTATGGCACTGGGAGAGAATGGCTCTGATACCAGAGTTGGAAGCGTCGACTCTAACTATGAATGGGATATCGGGGTCAGGGTGGCTAAGTAGCAGAAGGGAGCAGAGATGAAACAAGATTTTAGTTCTTCGAAGGACTGATGCCCTGACAGTGACCAACAGAGCTTGTTGTTCCCTCCCCTTAACAAGGAAGTCAGTTGAGCAGCGACTGTGTTAAAGTTTCTGATAAAACGTTGGTAAAAGTTGGCGAATCCTAGGCAGCGTTGTAGTTCTTTTCTAGTGGTGGGTTGAGGCCAGTTTAGTACCGCATGCACCTTGTCGTCGTCCTTGGCTACTCCCACTGATACTAATAATATAGCCCAAGAAGGATGTTGCAGTCTGGTGAAATTCACACTTCTCTACCTTAGCATACAGTTGATGAGAGATTAATCATTGGAGGACCGCCCTGACATGAGTGACGTATTCAGTGAGTGAGTTGGAGTAAATTAGAATGTCGTCAATGTAAACAATTACCCATCAATTAAGCATGTCTCTGAACGCGTCGTTGATGAAGGATTGTAAGAATAATGTGTGCATAATGTGTCCAAATATGTTGCTATAAGTGCTGTGCTTTGCAGGCTGGTCCTTAGTTCCCAAGTCACAATCATTATTGACAAATCAGTCACGCATACTATCATCATAATTAGAAGCCTAAGAGCAATACACAATTTCAGAAATTCCATTTCAAAACAAGACCTTTAACATATTGTCATAAATGACACTAGTGCAGGCATAAATAATCTACAATGTAGCGCATTTCCAGAGAATTCCATTTATCACTGACATAATAAGAGCTTTAATGTTAGGCAGTAGAGAGGCCTGTGATGCAATGCTATGAATTATATTAAAAAGTAACCAAATTCAATATAAGCAAGGCTAAATAAGAACAATACGTCCAAATGGCATGAATGCTATGTAATGTATCCAAAATAGATACATATGCTAATTTACCAATCTGCAAGTTTTCAAAGTTGTCTTTCAAACAGTAGTGTCATTAGCATATGTAAAATAACAACATTAATGAAAAGCTGAAAAACAGAAACCCCTAATGCATCTTAAATGCTTCCAAACACAACCCACAAGGTCTCAAACAGACAGATGGACTGAGAAACAGAGTTTGAGAGATCAGGGATTTTTACCTCCTTATTCCACAGCAGCAGGGTACAAACATTATGTTTAGATCAAACTGAAGGGAATGTAATTTCTTTTTTCACTGTGATTTTAAGAAAGCATTTTGGAAAACTGTCTGACATTGACATACAACCACACACACACACACACACACACACATATACATATATATATACACTGAACAAAATTATAAACGCAACACTTTTGTTTTTGCCCCCATTTTTCATGAGCTGAACTCAAAGATCTAAGACTTTTTCTATGTACACAAAAGGCCTGATATACACCAAGATGACTGCGTGTCTGCACCAGTTGTTAGATGCATGAATGAATATCTATATCTGCAAAATACTTCAGCAGATGATTTGCTAAACTAACACAATACAACAAGACAGCTAACACAACATTAAATATTTAAAAAAATAAAATAAAATTGTAATATGGAGTTAATACATCTAAAAAAAAAAACAACACATTCTAACCTGAGAAAGTTTAGAATCTCAGCGAATTTAAAGTTTGGAAAGTTTAGAATCTCAGCGAATTTAAAGTTTGGAAAGTTTAGAATCTCAGGAATTTAAAACTCGGTGGTTTCACAACCAGAAGCTGTGCAATGTTGTGGCATCATTGACTCTTACTGTCAGTAACGTCATGCTGGCCATTCCAAGATGGCGGGTGCGCTAACATGTGGCAGTCGAATGTGGCATCTATGTATATACATGGTGTGAACATGTGAAACATAATAGCAAGTAGCTATGCAGCAATTATCTAGCAATCAAGTCATAGCAAACCATATAGCTGCTTTGCAACTTATATAACATTCAAATTTCACATTGCTCTTCAAACTGCCTAAGGATTCAAAGGATACAAGGACAGAAGGATGCAAGGGAGTTTAAAGTGGTTTAAACTTTTAGGCAAGGCTTTGTCAAGCCAACATTCAAAATGTCACATTTATCCTTTTCTAGTTTCAATACACTTGCATGTCAACTTAGCTATGACTATTAATCGTGTGTTCATCAAACCAAATATATCCAGAATAATAAACTGGCCTACTTTTTATTTGCAGTTTGTCTACAGGGATCATGGCAAATTCTTACAAATATTCTATAGCTAGATGGTTTGCAAATAGCTTTGACTGAAGCAAGAAAGTTTTTCAGTGCATAATATTGTAGATGTAGCTCATTGCAAGCCTTTTTTAGACCAACTCATAATAAGGGAAAAATTGTTTCAATAAGTCATCTGAGCATTGTCTGACAGACAAAAATCAATGATCAATTTCAGACAAGCACTACATGCACTAGTGGAGTCCAACTAAATTGTCACATTCACATGAAGCGCAAAAATGCATTGCTAGCTGATCGAAGTCTGTCTAACATAACAGCCTGACTGACACCATCAACCAAATCTGTCGAGAACCACAGAGAAAGACTTTTTTGATTGGTCTGTCTTTTATAACTTGACAATCTATAAATTTGTCATTGTGATTTATTAATTGCTGGGTAAAAACAAAAGGCAGCTCTTGTCAGGTATAATCCAACTCTCTAAATCCATAGTTTCATCTATTTACCATTCATCTATTTAGTGTATTTACCAGTACAGTTAGGTTAAGCATAGGTCTATTGTATAGTTGTAAAGGAAGTATGAAACATATTGCTTAAAGGTGATTTGTGACTTTTAAAAAGTCTGTCTGTCAGAAAGAAAAAAAAGAAGCTCAAATTCACATATGGTTTAGGAAATTTTTCCACATAAATTACATTTTTACAACGCAATGTGTAACATAGTGGACCTTAACAGGGTGAATTTTTTAAGCTAATGAAGTCAAGTTAAGTAATCTTTATTTTGACCCAAAACAAAAAATAAAAATAAAATTGAGTGTACGTCGGAGTGGTCCAAGACCCTATGACTTTTGTCATACTTGAACCATGAATACACAAAAAATTAATTGACTGGATTCAAGGAGTTTTGTGGTTGAAATTTAAAAAAGTAACAAATCCTTCCCTATAGCGGGTCAATGTGACCCCCATAGGAATAAGAGAGGAATGCTTTAGTACATATAGAAAAACCTAAAAATTCTCAAAATTCAACATGTCTACATGTGTATCTGAATGAATTCTGAAGAAAAACTGACTTAAGGGCCCAGCAGAACAGCTCATTTGCTCCACATAGAGGTATAAGGCCATCTAGTGTCAAGAGTCATGACATATCATGTTATATTATTATTTTTCCACAAGAGGCCGGTAAATACATCCAATGTAAGATATTTTGAGCTGAATTAAAAGGGTTATGCATGAAAGTATGAGTTACTTTAAATTTAAGTCGAAAGAATGTGAAGAATGTGCTTAGGTATTATTTATTGATAAAATCTAGTAATTTAAAGGTAAATAAATAAAAAAAATAACACAAAATCTCCCAAAAAATCCATTAAAAAATAGAAAAAATATTATCAAAATGAAATGAAATAAGCTTTCTGGACAAAAAAAATAAAAAATTAAGCATAATTTTAGTGCTTCGGGTCATTTTGACCCGCAAGGGAAGGATTTGTGTTACAAATTGCGAGGGAAGGATGAGGTTTTTTTTTTTTTTGTGCTCAGCAGCTTCTGTGAGCCTGCCTACTTTGATTTGATTGGTCATCTCAAACATTTTGACATTGACAAGTGCTATTTGACCGCTGAGGCAGCTCAAACGAGAAGTTTGGTTATTGGCGTTGTGCAATATCTTTGCAGCACTAAAGTAGAGGCAATTATTTTACAACCTTCACTATAAACTCCTCGGGAAAAAAATACAGAGGTCTGGACCTCGGGGACTTTAATAGTGGTTACGACCCTGTCTGCAGTGTGTACACAACCACCCAATAATGGTAAAAATCCACCGACTCCTTTTTATATTCCCCATAAATCAGAAACAGTGTCTCAAAACGAGTTGTTCATGTTTTCTATGTGGCGTCACAGTGGAACAGGCCCCATCCACGATTGTTAACAGACTCTGAGTGAACTGCACTAAGTCCGCCATGTTTATCTTCTTACTAGAGCAGCTAGTGCCAACACAAGCTATGTGGAATCTTTTAGAATCTAAAAATTCTAAATATTCTGTTGTTGGCTATAATAAACATACGAGTCTTCATGTACTCCAGTCTCTGAAGATGCAGTGGTGTAGTTTTATTTTTGAAAGGAATGTGCTAAATTTCTTACTAGAACCATGTACACCATATTAGTATGACCATATTAGCCCGGTTCTGTCAACACTGCACTGGCTCCCTATTAAACATCACATACATTTTAAAATCTTGCTAATCTCGCACTAAATGGCTTAGCTCCACAGTACTTGAGCGAGCTCTTAACGCATTATACTCCATCACGTCTATTGTGGTCTCTAAATTCTGGCCAGTTGGTAATACCTAGAATATCAAAATCAACTGCAGGCGGTCGATCCTTTTCCTATTTAGCACATAAACTCTGGAACAGTCTTCCTAGCATTGTTCGGGAAGCAGACACACTCTGTCAGTTTAAATCTAGACTAAAAACACATCTCTTTACTATGGCATACACATAGAACATTATCAATTTCTATTATTCAAATCAGTTAAATGATTGTTAGGCTGCATTAACTAGGTCAGCCGGAACTGGGAACACTTCCCATAACACCAGATGTACTCGTTACATCATAAGAAGAATGGCATCTACGTTAATGTTAGTCTCTCTGTTTATCCCAAGGTTTACTGCAGTTAGCCGGATCCAGGCCGTATCCAGATCAGATGGTGGACCCGCTGCGCCCAGACATGACCAACGCATCCCCGAAGTGTCTGCAGAGGCTGTGTCAATTTAGACTCCCCCTGAAATTGCCTCACCGACATGGCATCCTCAATAAACCCGTCTCCGGCGTGATGCCTCCGATCTTTCGAATATTCCGATCTAATATGACGTCTGACCTGTAAGGTTGCCAAAATAATAATCATACACTGTTTGTTAATTGGCCAGAGGAGAACTGGCACCCTGACTGAGCCTGGTTTCTCCCAAGGTTTATTTTTCTCCATTATGCCACCTGATGGAGTTTTGGTTCCTTGCCACTGTCACCTTTGGCTTGGCTTGACACAAAATTTTCAACTAAATATCCAAATAAATTTAATTACTAAACTAAATTAACTATATCAACTAAATTACTGATCTGCCCATATTGTAACTATATCATAATTGAAATGAGCTAGATGACATCACCGTTTTCTCCAGAGTGGCTGTACAGCCGAATCAAATTCTGTTGCATTATTTTCCTGTTTAACACTTTGAAGTTGCTTTGAAACAATCGGCATTGTAAAAAAGCACTATATAAATAAAGTTGACTTGACTTAAATACTTAGTACTCAGGAACATTGATACATAGCAGACTGTTGTCACTAAATGGCTGGATGTCTAAATGGTGTCCGCAGAATAATATAGGTTTTGTAGATAATTGGACGAGTATTTTGGGTACACCTGACCTGTTGAAAAGAGATGGCTTCAATCTTTCCTGGGTTTTTTTCTACTAAATGTCTTTTAGAAAAATTTTGTCAGCTTAAAAAACTGGCATGTTGATGAAGTGCACTATGCTGAAATTTTCAGTTACTGTTTGTAAACACAACATTCAGACTTGGCCCCTCCTCACAGGCTGGAATACCACGTGAAGTGCACACCACTTTCACCTCATGTCACCTCATGTCAATTGCCAGAACACAGACTACCTGGGGGAAGATGAGAGATGAGGTAATTTGCCTTTTTTTTAAATGCAATGTTTATCATGCATAAATAGCATTTTTGTATATTAACAAATAGTTCACTAATATTTAAATGACTGGATGTAATTTGCAAGCGAGTTTAGCCATCTTCAGTCTAGCTCGCTAATAATAATTATGTGTCATCATTAAAATGTAATTACAATGCCTAGTAATCTGTCGGGTTTATTATTATTCAACATTAGCTAATTGTATTTGTGTCAAGACAGGAGAACTAAGGGGAGCTTCCCGAGCTTCACAACACCGACAATAAAGTCCCGTCCTCACCTGCACTGTATGTCAATATTAGCAGACAGTAGGTGTGTGTAGCAAAGTTCGTTTGTGTGGGAGAAAGGAAGGCAGGGTCGGCGATAAGCTGGAACTCGTGGGTTTTTATTTTCAACTCAAACGTAAACAGAAACTGGCGCCATGCGCACTCATTCAACAGAACACTCAAAAGACTCTCGACTCGTCACTGTCGTCATAGTTTCCTTTGCTCACTCTCGCTCTGCCGGTCCCAACAGTCCTCAGCTTCCCTCTCTCTCGGCACACTGTTCCTGCGTGGCTTTTAACCGGTCTCTCCGCGCCAATCACTGCAATCAGACACAGGTGTTTATCATCATGCACTTGACCTACTTTCTCACTGCTTGTCTCGTGACTCCCTCCGTCTGTGCAGACCTCGTGAAACCACGCCCCCCTCGCTACATACCCCCACCACCCCATTTCTGGAAAGGAAGTTGGCCACTGCCATCTGCGCCCCCGGCCTGTGGACCACCTTGAACTTAAAAGGCTGTAACGCGAGATACCAACGGGTGATCTGCGCTTTGGTATCTTTCATGCGGTGGAGCCACTGCAAGGGGGCGTGGTCCGAACAGAGGGTGAATTCCCGACCCAGGAGATAATAGCGGAGGGTGAGGACGGCCCACCGGATCGCCAAGCACTCCTTTTCTATTAGCACCGGCCGCTCCTCACCCTCTACCTCCTGGGACAGGACCGCACCCAACCCTCTGACCGATGCGTCAGTCTGCAAGAGAAAGGACAGAGAGAAATCAGGAGAGTGTAAGAGCGGTCCGCCACACAGAGCAGCCTTTACTCGGGTGAAAGCCTGCTGGCACGACTCCGACTACTGGACCGTATCTGGGGCCTCCTTTTTAGTGAGAGATGATCTCCCCCTGGGGCCAGAGCGATCGGTTGGCATTTGGTGCTCGCTTCTGGCCCGAGATCATCCTCGTCTGATACCACCATCGCCAGCATCACAGACTCGGCCTCATTCCATTTTTTAAGGAGATTGAGGTGGTATATTTGGCGTGCCCCGTTCCTATCCGACCTCACTACCTCATAATTGAGATCTCCCACTTGTCGTGTGACCTCGAACGGTCCTTGCCATTTGGCGAGTAATTTTGAACTAGACGTGGGTAATAATACAAGGACTTTCTCTCCCGGTGTAAATTCTCGCAGTCTGGTTCGTCTGTTGTACAACCGGCTTTGTGTGTCCTGGGCCAGCAGCAAATTCTCCATTGACAGCCACCCCAGAGTGTGGAGTTTTGCTCTCAGGTCCAGGACATACTGAATTTCATTCTTGCTTTCAGATGGCCCGTCCTCCCAAGCTTCCCGCATGACGTCAAGCACCCCTCGGGTTTGCCGTCCATACAGGAGCTCGAAGGGGGAAAACCCTGTGGAGGCTTGGGGGACCTCTCTTAAAGCAAACAACAGAGGCTCCAGCCATTTGTCCCAATTTTTTGCATCTTCGTGTACGAATTTTACGAATCATTGTGTTTAACGTGCGATTAAATCGTTCTACCAGACCGTCTGTTTGTGGGTGGTAAACGCTGGTACGAATCGACTTAATGCCCAATAGTTCGTAAAGTTTGCTTATGGTGCGAGACAACGCTGTGCCTTGATCGGTGAGAACCTCTTTCGGGATTCCCACCCGGGAGATTAAACGAAACAGAGCATCCGCTACACTCTTTGCTGAAATGTTGCGGAGGGCTACTGCCTCGGGGTATCGTGTTGCATAGTCTACTATGACTAATGCAAAACGGTGCCCTTGTGCGTATCATTCTAATGGCCCGATGAGGTCCATACCAATTCGCTCGAAGGGGACCTGCACGAGAGGTAGAGGGCGCAAAGGCGCTTTTGGAGCGGTCGGTGGGTTTACCAACTGACATTCACGACAAGCGGCACACCATCTGCGCACATTCGCGTGAATGCCCGGCCCAAAAAATCGGGCCATCAAACGATTCAACGTGCCGGTTTGACCCAAATGCCCGGCCATGGGACTACAATGAGCCGGCTGGAAAAGCATTTCCCAACGGCTCTTTGGTACTAACAACTGGGTTGTATCCTGTTTTGTTTGAGCATCCTGGGTTACTCGATACAACCTGTCTTTTATCACTGAATAGGGATAAGCGAGCGGTCATGCCGGTTGGAGAAGCTGTCCGTCGATGGAACGGACCTGCTCGAAGGCATTTTTGAGCGATTCGTCCTGGGACTGTTCCAGAGGAAAATCATCACGCTCGGAAAGGATTGGCCTATCCACCGCGCTCCGTTCCTCCGACCCAGTCTCAGATGGCCACGGCTCAGCCTCCCCTAACTGCGCGACCGCACCCTCACCCCTCTCTCTTTTCTCCCAGGAAACATCCGCACAAATATATCCCAACAAATCTTTTAACGCTGGCCAATTCGTCCCCAAAATCAGCGGATGTCGAAGGTGGGAACTAACCGCTACCTCCACACTATGTTTTATCCCCCAAAATTGAATTATGACTGGCACTAATGGGTACTTCACCACATCCCCGTGCACACACCTGACCGTAACCAAGCGGCCATTATCCAATGCCTTAGGTTGAATTAGGCTTTGATGAATGGAGGTCTGGTTACAACCTGAATCCACCAAAGCCTGATATGTACCCCCCTTAATACTCACGGGTATCTGGTACAGCCCGGCTTGATCGAGGGCAGCTTGTGGCGCGTCCGGGACCCGGACCAGCGTCCCCACCTCCATTACCGGACACCTGTCAATAAAGTGTCCCGGGTCCCTGCAGCGCCAACAAGCCGGCCCAGACTTCCCCGCCGCCCTAGTGGCAGGAAGAGGGTCAAGGGATTGACGCGGGACAGGCCTCGTCATAGAGGACGAGGGAGAAGGGGAAGAAAGAGAAAAAGAGGATGAGAGAGAGACAGCTGGAAGGGGTTCGCTGACCCCGGGGCACGCCACCATCTGGTCCTCCGCCAGGGGACAGGCCGACCTGCTGGAGGATGGCTTTCTTCAGGTCTTTGTAGACCAGGAGGTTCTGGACCGGAAGCTGCTGTGCCGCCAGCTGGGCCTCCCCCATCAACAGGGGAATGAGACGTACTGGCCAGTGATCCTGCGGCCATCCACAGGTCTCGGCTGTTCTCTCAAAGAGGTCCAGGAATGCCTCCGGATCGTCCTGGGCATCCATTTTCATAAGAGGCACGTGAGTGGGCGGCGTTGCAACGGCGGCTGTTCCCTCGGTCCGAACTCCCCGGTCCATCCAGCTCCGGAACAGCTCGCGGTCCTCCCGCCGGCCACTGACGAGGGCCCGGAACCGTTGTTCCTGGTCCGCCCTCATGTCGATCAGTGCCTGATGATGTTTCTGGTGTAGGCCCGCGAGCGATTGGATAATGTCCGTGGCTTTTAACCGGCCTCTCCGCGCCAATCACTGCAATCAGACACAGGTGTTTATCATCATGCACTTGACCTACTTTCTCACCGCTCGTCTCGTGACTCCCTCCGTCTGTGCAGACCTCGCGAAACCACGCCCCCCTCGCCACAGTGTGTTTGACTTGTGTGTGCTGCGCAGACCGATTGGTGTATGACATCAAAGTACCAGAGCGAGTACAGCGCAGAAGGCTCCGTATTCTTTCAAATCGTTCTCGTGGTACTTTGATGTCATTGGCCTGCATAGCAGAGCTTCAAGTCAAACACACCAAATATTGGTCCCAATGTGGCCTCAAGCTGGCACTGCTGGCCTTCTGTCGGCAGCGGCATGCATCCTGTCAGCCAAAGCTAGGCCATGTGTGGCAATGATGGCAGAGCATGGATGACGGCAAACAACATGAGGGCCGATTGTTTGTGGAAGGTGTGTGGCCCAGATCAGTCCAGTGATCATGTGGCCCAATTCAGGCTTGTGACTATATAGGGCCACATTTTAAATTTAAATAATTTTGTAATAGCAAACCTGCAGTTTAAGGCAGATGACTGATTTATTTAATTTGAAATGATACTACACTTCAAAATCTTAAAATTAATAAAAATTTATGTAATCATTTATCCATTCATTGTTATGCAGTATTTATTTTGTTTGCCTTGGGGCATATAAGGAATTTTATGAATACGCTGTTGCTAAAAAATGACCATAAAATACACCACAAAGCACCATAAAATTATCATAAAAATGTTATTTGTGTGCTGTAATCCAAATCTTCGGAAACCATGTGTTTTTTTTGAGAAACAGACCCAAATGTATTCAAAATCTTCGTCTCCATCTTCAGTACTGATCATTAAAAATAAAAAATTTGCCGCCTCAAGGAGCGTTACGATAAAGGTTCTACATCAGTGATATCAATTGCTCTTGTGTGCTTCATCACAGAATGCAGCATGCTGTGTTTCGGGTGGGTGTGCGATCCATGGGTCAAGCGTGAAGTCCAGCTCCCCCTCTCTGTATGTCATTTGGGCATATTGGTGGAGCTAGAAGGTCCAATCACACCCTAACCCTACCCACAACTCTATCCCTCCACCCATTAGATCCACAGAGGTGGAGCTGGACTAGGTCAAGCTCAACCCATTGCTCTGCAGTGAGCACCCCATGGATCAGGATGCGATTTCCATGCTTTTTATATATTTTTTTACTCTATAGGAACATGATTTGTGGATTTTATGGCTGACTTTAATTGCCATGATTATATTTACATACAGTATTGCCAAAACATATATTGGGCTAGATAAGGCTCAGGTGTGGCTCAGTTTTGGGGTTTCTAGTTAAAGACTGGTGTGGATATGGTTTATTTAAGTCTGTGGATATGGTTTATTTAAGTCTGTGAATCGGTATCAATATTACAATTTGTTCTGGCCCAGTTTAGAGCCGGTTATGGGTTCTTAATTGGCTGAGACTTGTGCCAGTTATGGTCTATATGTGGCCCTTGTCTTTAATTCATATCTGGGCCACCCGAAGACCATAATTCATTGCTGATGTGGGCCGAGTAAAAGCTGGTTGTAGTGTGGGGTCAGAGAAAAATTGCTATATAAACACACTGGCCAAAGGTCGCAGCCCAGAAATGTGAAGAGCAAAGCAATACAAGAAGAAAGGACAGGCATAGGGCAGTGTCTCTGTAGACACAAACACCACCACACTTCTAGTGGATCATAAGTAATAATTGAGAGGGGTAACTTTTTTTTAAATTCTGCATAATGCACCTTTAAACAGCAGTACAATCCATTTAACTAACTGTACTTCTATCCATCACAGCCTCATTTTCATTCCTGTCTCAAAAATTAAATATGACACTATCCTGACTAAGGTCTATATATGGAAGCCCGTTTCCGCCACTAAATAAAAAAATAAAAAGAGTAATTGCAACATTTTTTCTCACAATTGCGTGATTTAAAGTCAGAATTCTGAGATATAAACTCGCAATTGCGTGATATAAAGTCAGAATTCTGACTGAGAAAAAAAGTCTGAATTGTGACTTTATATCACATAATTGCGAGTTTATATATCAGAATTGTGACCTTATATCACACAATTGCGAGTTTATATCTCAGAATTGTGACTTTATATCACGCAATTGCGAGTTTATATATCAGAATTGTGACCTTATATCACACAATTGTGAGTTTATATCTCAGAATTGTGACTTTATATCACGCAATTGCGAGTTTATATATGAGAATTGTGACCTTATATCACGCAATTGTGAGTTTATATCTCAGAATTGTGACTTTATATCACGCAATTGCGAGTTTATATCTCAGAATTGTGACTTTATATCACGCAATTGTGAGTTTATATCTCAGAATTGTGACTTTATATCACGCAATTGTGAGTTTATATCTCAGAGTTGTGACTTTATATCATGCAATTGCGAGTTTATATCTCAGAATTGTGACTTTATATCACGCAATTGTGAGTTTATATATCAGAATTGTGACTATATCACGCAATTGCGAGTTTATATCTCAGAATTCTGACTTTATATCACGCAATTGCGAGTTTATATTTCATAATTCTGACTTTATATCACGCAATTGTGAGTTTATATTTCATAATTCTGACTTTATATCACGCAATTGCGAGTTTATATATCAGAATTGTGACTTTATATCACGCAATTGCGAGTTTATATATCAGAATTGTGACTATATCACGCAATTGTGAGTTTATATCTCAGAATTGTGACTTTATATCACGCAATTGCGAGTTTATATCTCAGAATTGTGACTTTATATCACACAATTGCGAGCTTATATCTCAGAATTCTGACTTTATATCACGCAATTGCGAGTTTATATCTCAGAATTGTGACTTTATATCACGCAATTGCGAGTTTATATTTCAAAATTCTGACTTTATATCACGCAATTGCAAGTTTATATCTCAGAATTGTGACTTTATATCACGCAATTGTGAGTTTATATATCAGAATTGTGACTTTATATCATGCAATTGCGAGTTTATATCTCAGAATTCTGACTTTATATCACGCAATTGCGAGTTTCTATCTCAGAATTGTGACTTTATATCATGCAACTGCGAGTTTATATCTCAGAATTCTGACTTTATATCACGCAATTGTGAGTTTATATTTCATAATTCTGACTTTATATCACGCAATTGCAAGTTTATATTTCATAATTCTGACCTTATATCACGCAATTGCAAGTTTATATCTCAGAATTGTGACTTTATATCACGCAATTGCGAGTTTATATCTCAGAATTGTGACTTTATATCACGCAATTGTGAGTTTATATATCAGAATTGTGACTTTATATCATGCAATTGCGAGTTTATATCTCAGAATTCTGACTTTATATCACGCAATTGCGAGTTTCTATCTCAGAATTGTGACTTTATATCATGCAACTGCGAGTTTATATCTCAGAATTCTGACTTTATATCACGCAATTGCGAGTTTATATCTCAGAATTGTGACCTTATATCACGCAATTGCGAGTTTATATATCAGAATTGTGACTTCATATCATGCAATTGCGAGTTTATATATCGGAATTGTAACTTTATATCACTCAATTGCAAGTTTATATCTCAGAATTCTTACTTTATATCACGCAATTGCGAGTTTATATCTCATAATTCTGACTTTATATCACGCAATTGCAAGTTTATATCTCAGAATTCTTACTTTATATCACGCAATTGCGAGTTTATATCTCATAATTCTGACTTTATATCACGCAATTGCGAGTTTATATTTCATAATTCTGACTTTATATCAAGAAATTGCAAGTTTATATATCAGAATTGTGACTTTATATCACGCAATTGCGAGTTTATATCTCAGAATTGTGACTTTATATCACGCAATTGCGAGTTTCTATCTCAGAATTGTGACCTTATATCACGCAATTGCGAGTTTATATCTCAGAATTCTGACTTTATATCACGCAATTGCAAGTTTATATATCAGAATTGTGACTTCATATCATGCAATTGCGAGTTTATATCTCATAATTCTGACTTTATATCACGCAATTGCGAGTTTATATCTCAGAATTGTGACTTTATATCACGCAATTGTGAGTTTATATCTTAGAATTGTGACATTATATCACGCAATTGCGAGTTATATCTCAGAATTGTGACCTTATATCACGCAATTGCGAGTTTATATCTCAGAATTGTGACTTTATATCACACAATTGCGAGTTTATATCTCAGAATTGTGACTTTATATCACACAATTGCGAGTTTATATATCAGAATTGTGACTTTATATCATGCAATTGCGAGTTTATATATCGGAATTGTAACTTTATATCACGCAATTGCAAGTTTATATCTCAGAATTCTGACTTTATATCACGCAATTGCGAGTTTATATCTCATAATTCTGACTTTATATCACGCAATTGCGAGTTTATATCTCAGAATTGTGACTTTATATCACGCAATTGTGAGTTTATATCTTAGAATTGTGACATTATATCACGCAATTGCGAGTTATATCTCAGAATTGTGACCTTATATCACGCAATTGCGAGTTTATATCTCAGAATTGTGACTTTATATCACACAATTGCGAGTTTATATCTCAGAATTGTGACTTTATGTCACGCAATTGCGAGTTTATATTTCATAATTCTGACTTTATATCACGCAATTGCGAGTTTATATTTCATAATTCTGACTTTATATCACGCAATTGCGAGTTTATATATCAGAATTGTGACTTTATATCACGCAATTGCGAGTTTATATCTCAGAATTCTGACTTTATATCACACAATTGCGAGTTTATATCTCAGAATTGTGACTGTATCACGCAATTGCGAGTTTATATCTCAGAATTGTGACTTTATATCACACAATTGCGAGTTTATATCTCAGAATTCTGACTTTATATCACACAATTGCGAGTTTATATCTCAGAATTGTGACTTTATATCACGCAATTGCGAGTTTATATTTCATAATTCTGACTTTATATCACGCAATTGTGAGTTTATATTTCATAATTCTGACTTTATATCACGCAATTGCGAGTTTATATTTCATAATTCTGACTTTATATCACGCAATTGCGAGTTTATATCTCAGAATTCTGACTTTATATCACGCAATTGTGAGTTTATATCTCAGAATTGTGACCTTATATCACGCAATTGCGAGTTTATATCTCAGAATTCTGACTTTATATCACGCAATTGCAAGTTTATATATCAGAATTGTGACTTCATATCATGCAATTGCGAGTTTATATCTCAGAATTGTGACTTTATATCACGCAATTGCGAGTTTATATCTCAGAATTGTGACTTTATATCACACAATTGCGAGTTTATATCTCAGAACTCTGACTTTATATCACACAATTGCGAGTTTATATCTCAGAATTGTGATTTTATATCACGCAATTGCGAGTTTATATCTCAGAATTCTGACTTTATATCACACATTTGCGAGTTTATATCTCAGAATTCTGACTTTATATCACGCAATTGTGAGTTTATATCTCAGAATTGTGACTTTATATCACACAATTGCGAGTTTATATCTCAGAATTGTGACTTTATATCACGCAATTGTGAGTTTATATCTTAGAATTGTGACATTATATCACGCAATTGCGAGTTATATCTCAGAATTGTGACCTTATATCACGCAATTGCAAGTTTATATCTCAGAATTGTGACTTTATATCACACAATTGCGAGTTTATATCTCAGAATTGTGACTTTATGTCACGCAATTGCGAGTTTATATTTCATAATTCTGACTTTATATCACGCAATTGCGAGTTTATATTTCATAATTCTGACTTTATATCACGCAATTGCGAGTTTATATATCAGAATTGTGACTTTATATCACGCAATTGCGAGTTTATATCTCAGAATTCTGACTTTATATCACACAATTGCGAGTTTATATCTCAGAATTGTGACTATATCACGCAATTGCGAGTTTATATCTCAGAATTGTGACTTTATATCACACAATTGCGAGTTTATATCTCAGAATTCTGACTTTATATCACGCAATTGCGAGTTTATATTTCATAATTCTGACTTTATATCATGCAATTGCGAGTTTATATTTCATAATTCTGACTTTATATCACGCAATTGCGAGTTTATATATCAGAATTGTGACTTTATATCACGCAATTGCGAGTTTATATCTCAGAATTCTGACTTTATATCACACAATTGCGAGTTTATATCTCAGAATTGTGACTATATCACGCAATTGCGAGTTTATATCTCAGAATTGTGACTTTATATCACACAATTGCGAGTTTATATCTCAGAATTGTGACTTTATATCACACAATTGCGAGTTTATATCTCAGAATTGTGACTTTATATCACGCAATTGCGAGTTTATATTTCATAATTCTGACTTTATATCACGCAATTGTGAGTTTATATTTCATAATTCTGACTTTATATCACGCAATTGCGAGTTTATATTTCATAATTCTGACTTTATATCACGCAATTGCGAGTTTATATCTCAGAATTCTGACTTTATATCACGCAATTGCAAGTTTATATATCAGAATTGTGACTTTATATCACGCAATTGTGAGTTTATATCTCAGAATTGTGACCTTATATCACGCAATTGCGAGTTTATATCTCAGAATTCTGACTTTATATCACGCAATTGCAAGTTTATATATCAGAATTGTGACTTCATATCATGCAATTGCGAGTTTATATCTCAGAATTCTGACTTTATATGACGCAATTGCGAGTTTATATCTCAGAATTGTGACTTTATATCACGCAATTGTGAGTTTATATCTTAGAATTGTGACATTATATCACGCAATTGCGAGTTATATCTCAGAATTGTGACCTTATATCACGCAATTGCGAGTTTATATCTCAGAATTGTGACTTTATATCACACAATTGCGAGTTTATATCTCAGAACTCTGACTTTATATCACACAATTGCGAGTTTATATCTCAGAATTGTGATTTTATATCACACATTTGCGAGTTTATATCTCAGAATTCTGACTTTATATCACGCAATTGTGAGTTTATATCTCAGAATTGTGACTTTATATCACACAATTGCGAGTTTATATCTCAGAATTGTGACTTTATATCACACATTTGCGAGTTTATATCTCAGAATTGTGACTTTATATCACGCAATTGCGAGTTTATATTTCATAATTCTGACTTTATATCACGCAATTGTGAGTTTATATTTCATAATTCTGACTTTATATCACGCAATTGCGAGTTTATATTTCATAATTCTGACTTTATATCACGCAATTGCGAGTTTATATCTCAGAATTCTGACTTTATATCACGCAATTGCAAGTTTATATATCAGAATTGTGACTTTATATCACGCAATTGTGAGTTTATATCTCAGAATTGTGACCTTATATCACGCAATTGCGAGTTTATATCTCAGAATTCTGACTTTATATCACGCAATTGCAAGTTTATATATCAGAATTGTGACTTCATATCATGCAATTGCGAGTTTAAATCTCAGAATTCTGACTTTATATCACGCAATTGCGAGTTTATATCTCATAATTCTGACTTTATATCACGCAATTGCGAGTTTATATATCAGAATTCTGACTTTATATGACGCAATTGCGAGTTTATATCTCAGAATTTTGACTTTATATCACGCAATTGTGAGTTTATATTTCATAATTCTGACTTTATATCACGCAATTGCGAGTTTATATATCAGAATTCTGACTTTATATGACGCAATTGCGAGTTTATATCTCAGAATTGTGACTTTATATCACGCAATTGTGAGTTTATATTTCATAATTCTGACTTTATATCACGCAATTGCAAGTTTATATTTCATAATTCTGACCTTATATCACGCAATTGCAAGTTTATATCTCAGAATTGTGACTTTATATCACGCAATTGCGAGTTTATATCTCAGAATTGTGACTTTATATCACGCAATTGTGAGTTTATATCTCAGAATTCTGACTTTATATCACGCAATTGCGAGTTTCTATCTCAGAATTGTGACTTTATATCATGCAACTGCGAGTTTATATCTCAGAATTCTGACTTTATATCACGCAATTGCGAGTTTATATCTCAGAATTGTGACCTTATATCACGCAATTGCGAGTTTATATATCAGAATTGTGACTTCATATCACGCAATTGCAAGTTTATATATCAGAATTGTGACTTCATATCATGCAATTGCGAGTTTATATATCGGAATTGTAACTTTATATCACGCAATTGCAAGTTTATATCTCAGAATTCTTACTTTATATCACGCAATTGCGAGTTTATATCTCATAATTCTGACTTTATATCACGCAATTGCAAGTTTATATCTCAGAATTCTTACTTTATATCACGCAATTGCGAGTTTATATCTCATAATTCTGACTTTATATCACGCAATTGCGAGTTTATATTTCATAATTCTGACTTTATATCAAGCAATTGCAAGTTTATATATCAGAATTGTGACTTTATATCACGCAATTGCGAGTTTATATCTCAGAATTGTGACTTTATATCACGCAATTGCGAGTTTATATCTCAGAATTCTGACTTTATATCACGCAATTGCAAGTTTATATATCAGAATTGTGACTTCATATCATGCAATTGCGAGTTTATATATCGGAATTGTAACTTTATATCACGCAATTGCAAGTTTATATCTCAGAATTCTGACTTTATATCACGCAATTGCGAGTTTATATCTCATAATTCTGACTTTATATCACGCAATTGCGAGTTTATATCTCAGAATTGTGACTTTATATCACGCAATTGTGAGTTTATATCTTAGAATTGTGACATTATATCACGCAATTGCGAGTTATATCTCAGAATTGTGGCCTTATATCACGCAATTGCGAGTTTATATCTCAGAATTGTGACTTTATATCACGCAATTGCGAGTTTATATTTCATAATTCTGACTTTATATCACGCAATTGTGAGTTTATATTTCATAATTCTGACTTTATATCACGCAATTGCGAGTTTATATTTCATAATTCTGACTTTATATCACGCAATTGCGAGTTTATATCTCAGAATTCTGACTTTATATCACGCAATTGCAAGTTTATATATCAGAATTGTGACTTTATATCACGCAATTGTGAGTTTATATCTCAGAATTGTGACCTTATATCACGCAATTGCGAGTTTATATCTCAGAATTCTGACTTTATATCACGCAATTGCAAGTTTATATATCAGAATTGTGACTTCATATCATGCAATTGCGAGTTTATATCTCAGAATTCTGACTTTATATGACGCAATTGCGAGTTTATATCTCAGAATTGTGACTTTATATCACGCAATTGTGAGTTTATATCTTAGAATTGTGACATTATATCACGCAATTGCGAGTTATATCTCAGAATTGTGACCTTATATCACGCAATTGCGAGTTTATATCTCAGAATTGTGACTTTATATCACACAATTGCGAGTTTATATCTCAGAACTCTGACTTTATATCACACAATTGCGAGTTTATATCTCAGAATTGTGATTTTATATCACACATTTGCGAGTTTATATCTCAGAATTCTGACTTTATATCACGCAATTGTGAGTTTATATCTCAGAATTGTGACTTTATATCACACAATTGCGAGTTTATATCTCAGAATTGTGACTTTATATCACACATTTGCGAGTTTATATCTCAGAATTGTGACTTTATATCACGCAATTGCGAGTTTATATTTCATAATTCTGACTTTATATCACGCAATTGTGAGTTTATATTTCATAATTCTGACTTTATATCACGCAATTGCGAGTTTATATTTCATAATTCTGACTTTATATCACGCAATTGCGAGTTTATATCTCAGAATTCTGACTTTATATCACGCAATTGCAAGTTTATATATCAGAATTGTGACTTTATATCACGCAATTGTGAGTTTATATCTCAGAATTGTGACCTTATATCACGCAATTGCGAGTTTATATCTCAGAATTCTGACTTTATATCACGCAATTGCAAGTTTATATATCAGAATTGTGACTTCATATCATGCAATTGCGAGTTTAAATCTCAGAATTCTGACTTTATATCACGCAATTGTGAGTTTATATTTCATAATTCTGACTTTATATCACGCAATTGCAAGTTTATATTTCATAATTCTGACCTTATATCACGCAATTGCAAGTTTATATCTCAGAATTGTGACTTTATATCACGCAATTGCGAGTTTATATCTCAGAATTGTGACTTTATATCACGCAATTGTGAGTTTATATCTCAGAATTCTGACTTTATATCACGCAATTGCGAGTTTCTATCTCAGAATTGTGACTTTATATCATGCAACTGCGAGTTTATATCTCAGAATTCTGACTTTATATCACGCAATTGCGAGTTTATATCTCAGAATTGTGACCTTATATCACGCAATTGCGAGTTTATATATCAGAATTGTGACTTCATATCACGCAATTGCAAGTTTATATATCAGAATTGTGACTTCATATCATGCAATTGCGAGTTTATATATCGGAATTGTAACTTTATATCACGCAATTGCAAGTTTATATCTCAGAATTCTTACTTTATATCACGCAATTGCGAGTTTATATCTCATAATTCTGACTTTATATCACGCAATTGCAAGTTTATATCTCAGAATTCTTACTTTATATCACGCAATTGCGAGTTTATATCTCATAATTCTGACTTTATATCACGCAATTGCGAGTTTATATTTCATAATTCTGACTTTATATCAAGCAATTGCAAGTTTATATATCAGAATTGTGACTTTATATCACGCAATTGCGAGTTTATATCTCAGAATTGTGACTTTATATCACGCAATTGCGAGTTTATATCTCAGAATTCTGACTTTATATCACGCAATTGCAAGTTTATATATCAGAATTGTGACTTCATATCATGCAATTGCGAGTTTATATATCGGAATTGTAACTTTATATCACGCAATTGCAAGTTTATATCTCAGAATTCTGACTTTATATCACGCAATTGCGAGTTTATATCTCATAATTCTGACTTTATATCACGCAATTGCGAGTTTATATCTCAGAATTGTGACTTTATATCACGCAATTGTGAGTTTATATCTTAGAATTGTGACATTATATCACGCAATTGCGAGTTATATCTCAGAATTGTGGCCTTATATCACGCAATTGCGAGTTTATATCTCAGAATTGTGACTTTATATCACGCAATTGCGAGTTTATATTTCATAATTCTGACTTTATATCACGCAATTGTGAGTTTATATTTCATAATTCTGACTTTATATCACGCAATTGCGAGTTTATATTTCATAATTCTGACTTTATATCACGCAATTGCGAGTTTATATCTCAGAATTCTGACTTTATATCACGCAATTGCAAGTTTATATATCAGAATTGTGACTTTATATCACGCAATTGTGAGTTTATATCTCAGAATTGTGACCTTATATCACGCAATTGCGAGTTTATATCTCAGAATTCTGACTTTATATCACGCAATTGCAAGTTTATATATCAGAATTGTGACTTCATATCATGCAATTGCGAGTTTATATCTCAGAATTCTGACTTTATATGACGCAATTGCGAGTTTATATCTCAGAATTGTGACTTTATATCACGCAATTGTGAGTTTATATCTTAGAATTGTGACATTATATCACGCAATTGCGAGTTATATCTCAGAATTGTGACCTTATATCACGCAATTGCGAGTTTATATCTCAGAATTGTGACTTTATATCACACAATTGCGAGTTTATATCTCAGAACTCTGACTTTATATCACACAATTGCGAGTTTATATCTCAGAATTGTGATTTTATATCACACATTTGCGAGTTTATATCTCAGAATTCTGACTTTATATCACGCAATTGTGAGTTTATATCTCAGAATTGTGACTTTATATCACACAATTGCGAGTTTATATCTCAGAATTGTGACTTTATATCACACATTTGCGAGTTTATATCTCAGAATTGTGACTTTATATCACGCAATTGCGAGTTTATATTTCATAATTCTGACTTTATATCACGCAATTGTGAGTTTATATTTCATAATTCTGACTTTATATCACGCAATTGCGAGTTTATATATCAGAATTCTGACTTTATATGACGCAATTGCGAGTTTATATCTCAGAATTGTGACTTTATATCACGCAATTGTGAGTTTATATTTCATAATTCTGACTTTATATCACGCAATTGCAAGTTTATATTTCATAATTCTGACCTTATATCACGCAATTGCAAGTTTATATCTCAGAATTGTGACTTTATATCACGCAATTGCGAGTTTATATCTCAGAATTGTGACTTTATATCACGCAATTGTGAGTTTATATCTCAGAATTCTGACTTTATATCACGCAATTGCGAGTTTCTATCTCAGAATTGTGACTTTATATCATGCAACTGCGAGTTTATATCTCAGAATTCTGACTTTATATCACGCAATTGCGAGTTTATATCTCAGAATTGTGACCTTATATCACGCAATTGCGAGTTTATATATCAGAATTGTGACTTCATATCACACAATTGCAAGTTTATATATCAGAATTGTGACTTCATATCATGCAATTGCGAGTTTATATATCGGAATTGTAACTTTATATCACGCAATTGCAAGTTTATATCTCAGAATTCTTACTTTATATCACGCAATTGCGAGTTTATATCTCATAATTCTGACTTTATATCACGCAATTGCAAGTTTATATCTCAGAATTCTTACTTTATATCACGCAATTGCGAGTTTATATCTCATAATTCTGACTTTATATCACGCAATTGCGAGTTTATATTTCATAATTCTGACTTTATATCAAGCAATTGCAAGTTTATATATCAGAATTGTGACTTTATATCACGCAATTGCGAGTTTATATCTCAGAATTGTGACTTTATATCACGCAATTGCGAGTTTCTATCTCAGAATTGTGACCTTATATCACGCAATTGCGAGTTTATATCTCAGAATTCTGACTTTATATCACGCAATTGCAAGTTTATATATCAGAATTGTGACTTCATATCATGCAATTGCGAGTTTATATATCGGAATTGTAACTTTATATCACGCAATTGCAAGTTTATATCTCAGAATTCTGACTTTATATCACGCAATTGCGAGTTTATATCTCATAATTCTGACTTTATATCACGCAATTGCGAGTTTATATCTCAGAATTGTGACTTTATATCACGCAATTGTGAGTTTATATCTTAGAATTGTGACATTATATCACGCAATTGCGAGTTATATCTCAGAATTGTGGCCTTATATCACGCAATTGCGAGTTTATATCTCAGAATTGTGACTTTATATCACGCAATTGCGAGTTTATATTTCATAATTCTGACTTTATATCACGCAATTGTGAGTTTATATTTCATAATTCTGACTTTATATCACGCAATTGCGAGTTTATATTTCATAATTCTGACTTTATATCACGCAATTGCGAGTTTATATCTCAGAATTCTGACTTTATATCACGCAATTGCAAGTTTATATATCAGAATTGTGACTTTATATCACGCAATTGTGAGTTTATATCTCAGAATTGTGACCTTATATCACGCAATTGCGAGTTTATATCTCAGAATTCTGACTTTATATCACGCAATTGCAAGTTTATATATCAGAATTGTGACTTCATATCATGCAATTGCGAGTTTATATCTCAGAATTCTGACTTTATATCACGCAATTGCGAGTTATATCTCAGAATTGTGACCTTATATCACGCAATTGCGAGTTTATATCTCAGAATTGTGACTTTATATCACACAATTGCGAGTTTATATCTCAGAACTCTGACTTTATATCACACAATTGCGAGTTTATATCTCAGAATTGTGATTTTATATCACACATTTGTGAGTTTATATCTCAGAATTCTGACTTTATATCACGCAATTGCAAGTTTATATATCAGAATTGTGACTTTATATGACGCAATTGCGAGTTTATATCTCAGAATTGTGACTTTATATCACGCAATTGCGAGTTTATATTTCATAATTCTGACTTTATATCACGCAATTGTGAGTTTATATCTCAGAATTCTGACTTTATATCACGCAATTGCAAGTTTATATATCAGAATTGTGACTTCATATCATGCAATTGCGAGTTTATATCTCAGAATTCTGACTTTATATCACGCAATTGCGAGTTTATATCTCATAATTCTGACTTTATATGACGCAATTGCGAGTTTATATCTCAGAATTGTGACTTTATATCACGCAATTGTGAGTTTATATCTTAGAATTGTGACATTATATCACGCAATTGCGAGTTATATCTCAGAATTGTGACCTTATATCACGCAATTGCGAGTTTATATCTCAGAATTGTGACTTTATATCACACAATTGCGAGTTTATATCTCAGAACTCTGACTTTATATCACACAATTGCGAGTTTATATCTCAGAATTGTGATTTTATATCACACATTTGCGAGTTTATATCTCAGAATTCTGACTTTATATCACGCAATTGTGAGTTTATATCTCAGAATTGTGACTTTATATCACACAATTGCGAGTTTATATCTCAGAATTGTGACTTTATATCACACATTTGCGAGTTTATATCTCAGAATTGTGACTTTATATCACGCAATTGCGAGTTTATATTTCATAATTCTGACTTTATATCACGCAATTGCGAGTTTATATTTCATAATTCTGACTTTATATCACGCAATTGCGAGTTTATATCTCAGAATTCTGACTTTATATCACGCAATTGCAAGTTTATATATCAGAATTGTGACTTTATATCACGCAATTGTGAGTTTATATCTCAGAATTGTGACCTTATATCACGCAATTGCGAGTTTATATCTCAGAATTCTGACTTTATATCACGCAATTGCAAGTTTATATATCAGAATTGTGACTTCATATCATGCAATTGCGAGTTTATATCTCAGAATTCTGACTTTATATCACGCAATTGCGAGTTTATATCTCATAATTCTGACTTTATATCACGCAATTGCGAGTTTATATATCAGAATTCTGACTTTATATGACGCAATTGCGAGTTTATATCTCAGAATTTTGACTTTATATCACGCAATTGTGAGTTTATATTTCATAATTCTGACTTTATATCACGCAATTGCGAGTTTATATATCAGAATTCTGACTTTATATGACGCAATTGCGAGTTTATATCTCAGAATTGTGACTTTATATCACGCAATTGTGAGTTTATATTTCATAATTCTGACTTTATATCACGCAATTGCAAGTTTATATTTCATAATTCTGACCTTATATCACGCAATTGCAAGTTTATATCTCAGAATTGTGACTTTATATCACGCAATTGCGAGTTTATATCTCAGAATTGTGACTTTATATCACGCAATTGTGAGTTTATATCTCAGAATTCTGACTTTATATCACGCAATTGCAAGTTTATATATCAGAATTGTGACTTCATATCATGCAATTGCGAGTTTATATATCGGAATTGTAACTTTATATCACGCAATTGCAAGTTTATATCTCAGAATTCTTACTTTATATCACGCAATTGCGAGTTTATATCTCAGAATTCTTACTTTATATCACGCAATTGCGAGTTTATATCTCATAATTCTGACTTTATATCACGCAATTGCAAGTTTATATCTCAGAATTCTTACTTTATATCACGCAATTGCGAGTTTATATCTCATAATTCTGACTTTATATCACGCAATTGCGAGTTTATATTTCATAATTCTGACTTTATATCAAGCAATTGCAAGTTTATATATCAGAATTGTGACTTTATATCACGCAATTGCGAGTTTATATCTCAGAATTGTGACTTTATATCACGCAATTGCGAGTTTCTATCTCAGAATTGTGACCTTATATCACGCAATTGCGAGTTTATATCTCAGAATTCTGACTTTATATCACGCAATTGCAAGTTTATATATCAGAATTGTGACTTCATATCATGCAATTGCGAGTTTATATATCGGAATTGTAACTTTATATCACGCAATTGCAAGTTTATATCTCAGAATTCTGACTTTATATCACGCAATTGCGAGTTTATATCTCATAATTCTGACTTTATATCACGCAATTGCGAGTTTATATCTCAGAATTGTGACTTTATATCACGCAATTGTGAGTTTATATCTTAGAATTGTGACATTATATCACGCAATTGCGAGTTATATCTCAGAATTGTGGCCTTATATCACGCAATTGCGAGTTTATATCTCAGAATTGTGACTTTATATCACACAATTGCGAGTTTATATCTCAGAATTGTGACTTTATGTCACGCAATTGCGAGTTTATATTTCATAATTCTGACTTTATATCACGCAATTGCGAGTTTATATTTCATAATTCTGACTTTATATCACGCAATTGCGAGTTTATATATCAGAATTGTGACTTTATATCACGCAATTGCGAGTTTATATCTCAGAATTCTGACTTTATATCACACAATTGCGAGTTTATATCTCAGAATTGTGACTATATCACGCAATTGCGAGTTTATATCTCAGAATTGTGACTTTATATCACACAATTGCGAGTTTATATCTCAGAATTCTGACTTTATATCACGCAATTGCGAGTTTATATTTCATAATTCTGACTTTATATCATGCAATTGCGAGTTTATATATCAGAATTGTGACTTTATATCACGCAATTGCGAGTTTATATCTCAGAATTCTGACTTTATATCACACAATTGCGAGTTTATATCTCAGAATTGTGACTATATCACGCAATTGCGAGTTTATATCTCAGAATTGTGACTTTATATCACACAATTGCGAGTTTATATCTCAGAATTCTGACTTTATATCACGCAATTGCGAGTTTATATTTCATAATTCTGACTTTATATCATGCAATTGCGAGTTTATATAAAAGAATTGTGACTTTATATCACGCAATTGCGAGTTTATATCTCAGAATTCTGACTTTATATCACACAATTGCGAGTTTATATCTCAGAATTCTGACTTTATATCACGCAATTGCGAGTTTATATTTCATAATTCTGACTTTATATCATGCAATTGCGAGTTTATATATCAGAATTGTGACTTTATATCACGCAATTGCGAGTTTATATCTCAGAATTCTGACTTTATATCACGCAATTGCGAGTTTATATCTCAGAATTCTGACTTTATATCACGCAATTGCGAGTTTATATCTCAGAATTGTGACTATATCACGCAATTGCGAGTTTATATCTCAGAATTGTGACTTTATATCACACAATTGCGAGTTTATATCTCAGAATTCTGACTTTATATCACACAATTGCGAGTTTATATCTCAGAATTGTGACTATATATCACACAATTGCGAGTTTATATCTCAGAATTGTGACTATATCACGCAATTGCGAGTTTATATCTCAGAATTCTGACTTTATATCACACAATTGCGAGTTTATATCTCAGAATTGTGACTTTATATCACACAATTGCGAGTTTATATCTCAGAATTGTGACTTTATATCACGCAATTGCGAGTTTATATTTCATAATTCTGACTTTATATCACGCAATTGTGAGTTTATATTTCATAATTCTGACTTTATATCACGCAATTGCGAGTTTATATTTCATAATTCTGACTTTATATCACGCAATTGCGAGTTTATATCTCAGAATTCTGACTTTATATCACGCAATTGCAAGTTTATATATCAGAATTGTGACTTTATATCACGCAATTGTGAGTTTATATCTCAGAATTGTGACCTTATATCACGCAATTGCGAGTTTATATCTCAGAATTCTGACTTTATATCACGCAATTGCAAGTTTATATATCAGAATTGTGACCTTATATCACGCAATTGCGAGTTTATATCTCAGAATTCTGACTTTATATCACGCAATTGCAAGTTTATATATCAGAATTGTGACTTCATATCATGCAATTGCGAGTTTATATCTCAGAATTCTGACTTTATATCACGCAATTACGAGTTTATATCTCATAATTCTGACTTTATATCACGCAATTGCGAGTTTATATATCAGAATTCTGACTTTATATGACGCAATTGCGAGTTTATATCTCAGAATTGTGACTTTATATCACGCAATTGTGAGTTTATATCTTAGAATTGTGACATTATATCACGCAATTGCGAGTTATATCTCAGAATTGTGACCTTATATCACGCAATTGCGAGTTTATATCTCAGAATTGTGACTTTATATCACACAATTGCGAGTTTATATCTCAGAACTCTGACTTTATATCACACAATTGCGAGTTTATATCTCAGAATTGTGATTTTATATCACGCAATTGCGAGTTTATATCTCAGAATTCTGACTTTATATCACACATTTGCGAGTTTATATCTCAGAATTCTGATTTTATATCACGCAATTGTGAGTTTATATCTCAGAATTGTGACTTTATATCACACAATTGCGAGTTTATATCTCAGAATTGTGACTTTATATCACGCAATTGTGAGTTTATATCTTAGAATTGTGACATTATATCACGCAATTGCGAGTTATATCTCAGAATTGTGACCATATATCACGCAATTGCAAGTTTATATCTCAGAATTGTGACTTTATATCACACAATTGCGAGTTTATATCTCAGAATTGTGACTTTATGTCACGCAATTGCGAGTTTATATTTCATAATTCTGACTTTATATCACGCAATTGCGAGTTTATATTTCATGATTCTGACTTTATATCACGCAATTGCGAGTTTATATATCAGAATTGTGACTTTATATCACGCAATTGCGAGTTTATATCTCAGAATTCTGACTTTATATCACACAATTGCGAGTTTATATCTCAGAATTGTGACTATATCACACAATTGCGAGTTTATATCTCAGAATTGTGACTTTATATCACACAATTGCGAGTTTATATCTCAGAATTCTGACTTTATATCACGCAATTGCGAGTTTATATTTCATAATTCTGACTTTATATCATGCAATTGCGAGTTTATATTTCATAATTCTGACTTTATATCACGCAATTGCGAGTTTATATATCAGAATTGTGACTTTATATCACGCAATTGCGAGTTTATATCTCAGAATTCTGACTTTATATCACACAATTGCGAGTTTATATCTCAGAATTGTGACTATATCACGCAATTGCGAGTTTATATCTCAGAATTGTGACTTTATATCACACAATTGCGAGTTTATATCTCAGAATTGTGACTTTATATCACACAATTGCGAGTTTATATCTCAGAATTGTGACTTTATATCACGCAATTGCGAGTTTATATTTCATAATTCTGACTTTATATCACGCAATTGTGTTTATATTTCATAATTCTGACTTTATATCACGCAATTGCGAGTTTATATTTCATAATTCTGACTTTATATCACGCAATTGCGAGTTTATATCTCAGAATTCTGACTTTATATCACGCAATTGCAAGTTTATATATCAGAATTGTGACTTTATATCACGCAATTGTGAGTTTATATCTCAGAATTGTGACCTTATATCACGCAATTGCGAGTTTATATCTCAGAATTCTGACTTTATATCACGCAATTGCAAGTTTATATATCAGAATTGTGACTTCATATCATGCAATTGCGAGTTTATATCTCAGAATTCTGACTTTATATCACGCAATTGCGAGTTTATATCTCATAATTCTGACTTTATATCACGCAATTGCGAGTTTATATATCAGAATTCTGACTTTATATGACGCAATTGCGAGTTTATATCTCAGAATTGTGACTTTATGTCACGCAATTGCGAGTTTATATTTCATAATTCTGACTTTATATCACGCAATTGCGAGTTTATATTTCATAATTCTGACTTTATATCACGCAATTGCGAGTTTATATATCAGAATTGTGACTTTATATCACGCAATTGCGAGTTTATATCTCAGAATTCTGACTTTATATCACACAATTGCGAGTTTATATCTCAGAATTGTGACTATATCACGCAATTGCGAGTTTATATCTCAGAATTGTGACTTTATATCACACAATTGCGAGTTTATATCTCAGAATTCTGACTTTATATCACGCAATTGCGAGTTTATATTTCATAATTCTGACTTTATATCATGCAATTGCGAGTTTATATTTCATAATTCTGACTTTATATCACGCAATTGCGAGTTTATATATCAGAATTGTGACTTTATATCACGCAATTGCGAGTTTATATCTCATAATTCTGACTTTATATCACACAATTGCGAGTTTATATCTCAGAATTGTGACTATATCACGCAATTGCGAGTTTATATCTCAGAATTGTGACTTTATATCACACAATTGCGAGTTTATATCTCAGAATTGTGACTTTATATCACACAATTGCGAGTTTATATCTCAGAATTGTGACTTTATATCACGCAATTGCGAGTTTATATTTCATAATTCTGACTTTATATCACGCAATTGTGAGTTTATATTTCATAATTCTGACTTTATATCACGCAATTGCGAGTTTATATTTCATAATTCTGACTTTATATCACGCAATTGCGAGTTTATATTTCATAATTCTGACTTTATATCACGCAATTGCGAGTTTATATCTCAGAATTCTGACTTTATATCACGCAATTGCAAGTTTATATATCAGAATTGTGACTTTATATCACGCAATTGTGAGTTTATATCTCAGAATTGTGACCTTATATCACGCAATTGCGAGTTTATATCTCAGAATTCTGACTTTATATCACGCAATTGCAAGTTTATATATCAGAATTGTGACTTCATATCATGCAATTGCGAGTTTATATCTCAGAATTCTGACTTTATATCACGCAATTGCGAGTTTATATCTCATAATTCTGACTTTATATCACGCAATTGCGAGTTTATATATCAGAATTCTGACTTTATATGACGCAATTGCGAGTTTATATCTCAGAATTGTGACTTTATATCACGCAATTGTGAGTTTATATCTTAGAATTGTGACATTATATCACGCAATTGCGAGTTATATCTCAGAATTGTGACCTTATATCACGCAATTGCGAGTTTATATCTCAGAATTGTGACTTTATATCACACAATTGCGAGTTTATATCTCAGAACTCTGACTTTATATCACACAATTGCGAGTTTATATCTCAGAATTGTGATTTTATATCACGCAATTGTGAGTTTATATCTCAGAATTCTGACTTTATATCACACATTTGCGAGTTTATATCTCAGAATTCTGACTTTATATCAAGCAATTGTGAGTTTATATCTCAGAATTGTGACTTTATATCACACAATTGCGAGTTTATATCTCAGAATTGTGACTTTATATCACGCAATTGTGAGTTTATATCTTAGAATTGTGACATTATATCACGCAATTGCGAGTTATATCTCAGAATTGTGACCTTATATCACGCAATTGCAAGTTTATATCTCAGAATTGTGACTTTATATCACACAATTGCGAGTTTATATCTCAGAATTGTGACTTTATGTCACGCAATTGCGAGTTTATATTTCATAATTCTGACTTTATATCACGCAATTGCGAGTTTATATTTCATAATTCTGACTTTATATCACGCAATTGCGAGTTTATATATCAGAATTGTGACTTTATATCACGCAATTGCGAGTTTATATCTCAGAATTCTGACTTTATATCACACAATTGCGAGTTTATATCTCAGAATTGTGACTATATCACGCAATTGCGAGTTTATATCTCAGAATTGTGACTTTATATCACACAATTGCGAGTTTATATCTCAGAATTCTGACTTTATATCACGCAATTGCGAGTTTATATTTCATAATTCTGACTTTATATCATGCAATTGCGAGTTTATATTTCATAATTCTGACTTTATATCACGCAATTGCGAGTTTATATATCAGAATTGTGACTTTATATCACGCAATTGCGAGTTTATATCTCAGAATTCTGACTTTATATCACACAATTGCGAGTTTATATCTCAGAATTGTGACTATATCACGCAATTGCGAGTTTATATCTCAGAATTGTGACTTTATATCACACAATTGCGAGTTTATATCTCAGAATTGTGACTTTATATCACACAATTGCGAGTTTATATCTCAGAATTGTGACTTTATATCACGCAATTGCGAGTTTATATTTCATAATTCTGACTTTATATCACGCAATTGTGAGTTTATATTTCATAATTCTGACTTTATATCACGCAATTGCGAGTTTATATTTCATAATTCTGACTTTATATCACGCAATTGCGAGTTTATATCTCAGAATTCTGACTTTATATCACGCAATTGCAAGTTTATATATCAGAATTGTGACTTTATATCACGCAATTGTGAGTTTATATCTCAGAATTGTGACCTTATATCACGCAATTGCGAGTTTATATCTCAGAATTCTGACTTTATATCACGCAATTGCAAGTTTATATATCAGAATTGTGACTTCATATCATGCAATTGCGAGTTTATATCTCAGAATTCTGACTTTATATCACGCAATTGCGAGTTTATATCTCATAATTCTGACTTTATATCACGCAATTGCGAGTTTATATATCAGAATTCTGACTTTATATGACGCAATTGCGAGTTTATATCTCAGAATTGTGACTTTATATCACGCAATTGTGAGTTTATATCTTAGAATTGTGACATTATATCACGCAATTGCGAGTTATATCTCAGAATTGTGACTTTATATCACACAATTGCGAGTTTATATCTCAGAATTGTGACTTTATATCACGCAATTGCGAGTTTATATTTCATAATTCTGACTTTATATCACGCAATTGTGTTTATATTTCATAATTCTGACTTTATATCACGCAATTGCGAGTTTATATTTCATAATTCTGACTTTATATCACGCAATTGCGAGTTTATATCTCAGAATTCTGACTTTATATCACGCAATTGCAAGTTTATATATCAGAATTGTGACTTTATATCACGCAATTGTGAGTTTATATCTCAGAATTGTGACCTTATATCACGCAATTGCGAGTTTATATCTCAGAATTCTGACTTTATATCACGCAATTGCAAGTTTATATATCAGAATTGTGACTTCATATCATGCAATTGCGAGTTTATATCTCAGAATTCTGACTTTATATCACGCAATTGCGAGTTTATATCTCATAATTCTGACTTTATATCACGCAATTGCGAGTTTATATATCAGAATTCTGACTTTATATGACGCAATTGCGAGTTTATATCTCAGAATTGTGACTTTATGTCACGCAATTGCGAGTTTATATTTCATAATTCTGACTTTATATCACGCAATTGCGAGTTTATATTTCATAATTCTGACTTTATATCACGCAATTGCGAGTTTATATATCAGAATTGTGACTTTATATCACGCAATTGCGAGTTTATATCTCAGAATTCTGACTTTATATCACACAATTGCGAGTTTATATCTCAGAATTGTGACTATATCACGCAATTGCGAGTTTATATCTCAGAATTGTGACTTTATATCACACAATTGCGAGTTTATATCTCAGAATTCTGACTTTATATCACGCAATTGCGAGTTTATATTTCATAATTCTGACTTTATATCATGCAATTGCGAGTTTATATTTCATAATTCTGACTTTATATCACGCAATTGCGAGTTTATATATCAGAATTGTGACTTTATATCACGCAATTGCGAGTTTATATCTCATAATTCTGACTTTATATCACACAATTGCGAGTTTATATCTCAGAATTGTGACTATATCACGCAATTGCGAGTTTATATCTCAGAATTGTGACTTTATATCACACAATTGCGAGTTTATATCTCAGAATTGTGACTTTATATCACACAATTGCGAGTTTATATCTCAGAATTGTGACTTTATATCACGCAATTGCGAGTTTATATTTCATAATTCTGACTTTATATCACGCAATTGTGAGTTTATATTTCATAATTCTGACTTTATATCACGCAATTGCGAGTTTATATTTCATAATTCTGACTTTATATCACGCAATTGCGAGTTTATATTTCATAATTCTGACTTTATATCACGCAATTGCGAGTTTATATCTCAGAATTCTGACTTTATATCACGCAATTGCAAGTTTATATATCAGAATTGTGACTTTATATCACGCAATTGTGAGTTTATATCTCAGAATTGTGACCTTATATCACGCAATTGCGAGTTTATATCTCAGAATTCTGACTTTATATCACGCAATTGCAAGTTTATATATCAGAATTGTGACTTCATATCATGCAATTGCGAGTTTATATCTCAGAATTCTGACTTTATATCACGCAATTGCGAGTTTATATCTCATAATTCTGACTTTATATCACGCAATTGCGAGTTTATATATCAGAATTCTGACTTTATATGACGCAATTGCGAGTTTATATCTCAGAATTGTGACTTTATATCACGCAATTGTGAGTTTATATCTTAGAATTGTGACATTATATCACGCAATTGCGAGTTATATCTCAGAATTGTGACCTTATATCACGCAATTGCGAGTTTATATCTCAGAATTGTGACTTTATATCACACAATTGCGAGTTTATATCTCAGAACTCTGACTTTATATCACACAATTGCGAGTTTATATCTCAGAATTGTGATTTTATATCACGCAATTGTGAGTTTATATCTCAGAATTCTGACTTTATATCACACATTTGCGAGTTTATATCTCAGAATTCTGACTTTATATCAAGCAATTGTGAGTTTATATCTCAGAATTGTGACTTTATATCACACAATTGCGAGTTTATATCTCAGAATTGTGACTTTATATCACGCAATTGTGAGTTTATATCTTAGAATTGTGACATTATATCACGCAATTGCGAGTTATATCTCAGAATTGTGACCTTATATCACGCAATTGCAAGTTTATATCTCAGAATTGTGACTTTATATCACACAATTGCGAGTTTATATCTCAGAATTGTGACTTTATGTCACGCAATTGCGAGTTTATATTTCATAATTCTGACTTTATATCACGCAATTGCGAGTTTATATTTCATAATTCTGACTTTATATCACGCAATTGCGAGTTTATATATCAGAATTGTGACTTTATATCACGCAATTGCGAGTTTATATCTCAGAATTCTGACTTTATATCACACAATTGCGAGTTTATATCTCAGAATTGTGACTATATCACGCAATTGCGAGTTTATATCTCAGAATTGTGACTTTATATCACACAATTGCGAGTTTATATCTCAGAATTCTGACTTTATATCACGCAATTGCGAGTTTATATTTCATAATTCTGACTTTATATCATGCAATTGCGAGTTTATATTTCATAATTCTGACTTTATATCACGCAATTGCGAGTTTATATATCAGAATTGTGACTTTATATCACGCAATTGCGAGTTTATATCTCAGAATTCTGACTTTATATCACACAATTGCGAGTTTATATCTCAGAATTGTGACTATATCACGCAATTGCGAGTTTATATCTCAGAATTGTGACTTTATATCACACAATTGCGAGTTTATATCTCAGAATTGTGACTTTATATCACACAATTGCGAGTTTATATCTCAGAATTGTGACTTTATATCACGCAATTGCGAGTTTATATTTCATAATTCTGACTTTATATCACGCAATTGTGAGTTTATATTTCATAATTCTGACTTTATATCACGCAATTGCGAGTTTATATTTCATAATTCTGACTTTATATCACGCAATTGCGAGTTTATATCTCAGAATTCTGACTTTATATCACGCAATTGCAAGTTTATATATCAGAATTGTGACTTTATATCACGCAATTGTGAGTTTATATCTCAGAATTGTGACCTTATATCACGCAATTGCGAGTTTATATCTCAGAATTCTGACTTTATATCACGCAATTGCAAGTTTATATATCAGAATTGTGACTTCATATCATGCAATTGCGAGTTTATATCTCAGAATTCTGACTTTATATCACGCAATTGCGAGTTTATATCTCATAATTCTGACTTTATATCACGCAATTGCGAGTTTATATATCAGAATTCTGACTTTATATGACGCAATTGCGAGTTTATATCTCAGAATTGTGACTTTATATCACGCAATTGTGAGTTTATATCTTAGAATTGTGACATTATATCACGCAATTGCGAGTTATATCTCAGAATTGTGACTTTATATCACACAATTGCGAGTTTATATCTCAGAATTGTGACTTTATATCACGCAATTGCGAGTTTATATTTCATAATTCTGACTTTATATCACGCAATTGTGTTTATATTTCATAATTCTGACTTTATATCACGCAATTGCGAGTTTATATTTCATAATTCTGACTTTATATCACGCAATTGCGAGTTTATATCTCAGAATTCTGACTTTATATCACGCAATTGCAAGTTTATATATCAGAATTGTGACTTTATATCACGCAATTGTGAGTTTATATCTCAGAATTGTGACCTTATATCACGCAATTGCGAGTTTATATCTCAGAATTCTGACTTTATATCACGCAATTGCAAGTTTATATATCAGAATTGTGACTTCATATCATGCAATTGCGAGTTTATATCTCAGAATTCTGACTTTATATCACGCAATTGCGAGTTTATATCTCATAATTCTGACTTTATATCACGCAATTGCGAGTTTATATATCAGAATTCTGACTTTATATGACGCAATTGCGAGTTTATATCTCAGAATTGTGACTTTATGTCACGCAATTGCGAGTTTATATTTCATAATTCTGACTTTATATCACGCAATTGCGAGTTTATATTTCATAATTCTGACTTTATATCACGCAATTGCGAGTTTATATATCAGAATTGTGACTTTATATCACGCAATTGCGAGTTTATATCTCAGAATTCTGACTTTATATCACACAATTGCGAGTTTATATCTCAGAATTGTGACTATATCACGCAATTGCGAGTTTATATCTCAGAATTGTGACTTTATATCACACAATTGCGAGTTTATATCTCAGAATTCTGACTTTATATCACGCAATTGCGAGTTTATATTTCATAATTCTGACTTTATATCATGCAATTGCGAGTTTATATTTCATAATTCTGACTTTATATCACGCAATTGCGAGTTTATATATCAGAATTGTGACTTTATATCACGCAATTGCGAGTTTATATCTCATAATTCTGACTTTATATCACACAATTGCGAGTTTATATCTCAGAATTGTGACTATATCACGCAATTGCGAGTTTATATCTCAGAATTGTGACTTTATATCACACAATTGCGAGTTTATATCTCAGAATTGTGACTTTATATCACACAATTGCGAGTTTATATCTCAGAATTGTGACTTTATATCACGCAATTGCGAGTTTATATTTCATAATTCTGACTTTATATCACGCAATTGTGAGTTTATATTTCATAATTCTGACTTTATATCACGCAATTGCGAGTTTATATTTCATAATTCTGACTTTATATCACGCAATTGCGAGTTTATATTTCATAATTCTGACTTTATATCACGCAATTGCGAGTTTATATCTCAGAATTCTGACTTTATATCACGCAATTGCAAGTTTATATATCAGAATTGTGACTTTATATCACGCAATTGTGAGTTTATATCTCAGAATTGTGACCTTATATCACGCAATTGCGAGTTTATATCTCAGAATTCTGACTTTATATCACGCAATTGCAAGTTTACAGGGAGTGCAGAATTATTAGGCAAATGAGTATTTTGACCACATCATCCTCGTTATGCATGTTGTCTTACTCCAAGCTGTATAGGCTGGAAAGCCTACTACCAATTAAGCATATTAGGTGATGTGCATCTCTGTAATGAGAAGGGGTGTGGTCTAATGACATCAACACCCTATATCAGGTGTGCATAATTATTAGGCAACTTCCTTTCCTTTGGCAAAATGGGTCAAAAGAAGGACTTGACAGGCTCAGAAAAGTCAAAAATAGTGAGATATATTGCAGAGGGATGCAGCAGTCTTAAAATAGCCAAGCTTCTGAAGCGTGATCATCGAACAATCAAGCGTTTCATTCAAAATAGTCAACAGGGTCGCAAGAAGCGTGTGGAAAAACCAAGGCGCAAAATAACTGCCCGTGAACTGAGAAAAGTCAAGCGTGCAGCTGCCAAGATGCCACTTGCCACCAGTTTGGCCATATTTCAGAGCTGCAACATCACTGGAGTGCCCAAAAGCACAAGGTGTGCAATACTCAGAGACATGGCCAAGGTAAGAAAGGCAGAAAGTCGACCACCACTGAACAAGACACACAAGCTGAAACGTCAAGACTGGGCCAAGAAATATCTCAAGACTGATTTTTCTAAGGTTTTATGGACTGATGAAATGAGAGTGAGTCTTGATGGGCCAGATGGATGGGCCCGTGGCTGGATTGGTAAAGGGCAGAGAGCTCCAGTCCGACTCAGACGCCAGCAAGGTGGAGGTGGAGTACTGGTTTGGGCTGGTATCATCAAAGATGAGCTTGTGGGGCCTTTTCGGGTTGAGGATGGAGTCAAGCTCAACTCCCAGTCCTACTGCCAGTTTCTGGAAGACACCTTCTTCAGGCAGTGGTACAGGAAGAAGTCTGCATCCTTCAAGAAAAACATGATTTTCATGCAGGACAATGCTCCATCACACGCGTCCAAGTACTCCACAGCGTGGCTGGCAAGAAAGGGTATAAAAGAAGAAAATCTAATGATATGGCCTCCTTGTTCACCTGATCTGAACCCCATTGAGAACCTGTGGTCCATCATCAAATGTGCGATTTACAAGGAGGGAAAACAGTACACCTCTCTGAACAGTGTCTGGGAGGCTGTGGTTGCTGCTGCACGCAATGTTGATGGTGAACAGATCAAAACACTGACAGAATCCATGGATGGCAGGCTTTTGAGTGTCCTTGCAAAGAAAGGTGGCTATATTGGTCACTGATTTGTTTTTGTTTGGTTTTTGAATGTCAGAAATGTATATTTGTGAATGTTGAGATGTTATATTGGTTTCACTGGTAAAAATAAATAATTGAAATGGGTATAAATTTGTTTTTTGTTAAGTTGCCTAATAATTATGCACAGTAATAGTCACCTGCACACACAGATATCCCCCTAAAATAGCTAAAACTAAAAACTACTTAAAATATTGATACAAAAATATTCAGCTTTGATATTAATGAGTTTTTTGTGTTCATTGAGAACATGGTTGTTGTTCAATAATAAAATTAATCCTCAAAAATACAACTTGCCTAATAATTCTGCACTCCCTGTATATATCAGAATTGTGACTTCATATCATGCAATTGCGAGTTTATATCTCAGAATTCTGACTTTATATCACGCAATTGCGAGTTTATATCTCATAATTCTGACTTTATATCACGCAATTGCGAGTTTATATATCAGAATTCTGACTTTATATGACGCAATTGCGAGTTTATATCTCAGAATTGTGACTTTATATCACGCAATTGTGAGTTTATATCTTAGAATTGTGACATTATATCACGCAATTGCGAGTTATATCTCAGAATTGTGACCTTATATCACGCAATTGCGAGTTTATATCTCAGAATTGTGACTTTATATCACACAATTGCGAGTTTATATCTCAGAACTCTGACTTTATATCACACAATTGCGAGTTTATATCTCAGAATTGTGATTTTATATCACGCAATTGTGAGTTTATATCTCAGAATTCTGACTTTATATCACACATTTGCGAGTTTATATCTCAGAATTCTGACTTTATATCAAGCAATTGTGAGTTTATATCTCAGAATTGTGACTTTATATCACACAATTGCGAGTTTATATCTCAGAATTGTGACTTTATATCACGCAATTGTGAGTTTATATCTTAGAATTGTGACATTATATCACGCAATTGCGAGTTATATCTCAGAATTGTGACCTTATATCACGCAATTGCAAGTTTATATCTCAGAATTGTGACTTTATATCACACAATTGCGAGTTTATATCTCAGAATTGTGACTTTATGTCACGCAATTGCGAGTTTATATTTCATAATTCTGACTTTATATCACGCAATTGCGAGTTTATATTTCATAATTCTGACTTTATATCACGCAATTGCGAGTTTATATATCAGAATTGTGACTTTATATCACGCAATTGCGAGTTTATATCTCAGAATTCTGACTTTATATCACACAATTGCGAGTTTATATCTCAGAATTGTGACTATATCACGCAATTGCGAGTTTATATCTCAGAATTGTGACTTTATATCACACAATTGCGAGTTTATATCTCAGAATTCTGACTTTATATCACGCAATTGCGAGTTTATATTTCATAATTCTGACTTTATATCAAGCAATTGCGAGTTTATATTTCATAATTCTGACTTTATATCACGCAATTGCGAGTTTATATATCAGAATTGTGACTTTATATCACGCAATTGCGAGTTTATATCTCAGAATTCTGACTTTATATCACACAATTGCGAGTTTATATCTCAGAATTGTGACTATATCACGCAATTGCGAGTTTATATCTCAGAATTGTGACTTTATATCACACAATTGCGAGTTTATATCTCAGAATTGTGACTTTATATCACACAATTGCGAGTTTATATCTCAGAATTGTGACTTTATATCACGCAATTGCGAGTTTATATTTCATAATTCTGACTTTATATCACGCAATTGTGAGTTTATATTTCATAATTCTGACTTTATATCACGCAATTGCGAGTTTATATTTCATAATTCTGACTTTATATCACGCAATTGCGAGTTTATATCTCAGAATTCTGACTTTATATCACGCAATTGCAAGTTTATATATCAGAATTGTGACTTCATATCATGCAATTGCGAGTTTATATCTCAGAATTCTGACTTTATATCACGCAATTGCGAGTTTATATCTCATAATTCTGACTTTATATCACGCAATTGCGAGTTTATATATCAGAATTCTGACTTTATATGACGCAATTGCGAGTTTATATCTCAGAATTGTGACTTTATATCACGCAATTGTGAGTTTATATCTTAGAATTGTGACATTATATCACGCAATTGCGAGTTATATCTCAGAATTGTGACCTTATATCACGCAATTGCGAGTTTATATCTCAGAATTGTGACTTTATATCACACAATTGCGAGTTTATATCTCAGAACTCTGACTTTATATCACACAATTGCGAGTTTATATCTCAGAATTGTGATTTTATATCACGCAATTGCGAGTTTATATCTCAGAATTCTGACTTTATATCACACATTTGCGAGTTTATATATCAGAATTCTGACTTTATATGACGCAATTGCGAGTTTATATCTCAGAATTGTGACTTTATATCACGCAATTGTGAGTTTATATCTTAGAATTGTGACCTTATATCACGCAATTGCGACTTTATATTTCAGAATTCTGACTTTATATCACGCAATTGCGAGTTTATATATCAGAATTCTGACTTTATATGACGCAATTGCGAGTTTATATTTCATAATTCTGACTTTATATCACGTAATTGCAAGTTTATATCTCAGAATTCTGACTTTATATCACGCAATTGCGAGTTTATATCTCATAATTCTGACTTTATATCACGCAATTGCGAGTTTATATATCAGAATTCTGACTTTATATGACGCAATTGCGAGTTTATATCTCAGAATTGTGACTTTATATCACGCAATTGTGAGTTTATATCTTAGAATTGTGACATTATATCACGCAATTGCGAGTTATATCTCAGAATTGTGACCTTATATCACGCAATTGCGAGTTTATATCTCAGAATTGTGACTTTATATCACACAATTGCGAGCTTATATCTCAGAATTCTGACTTTATATCACGCAATTGCAAGTTTATATTTCATAATTCTGACTTTATATCACGCAATTGCGAGTTTATATTTCATAATTCTGACTTTATATCACGCAATTGCGAGTTTATATCTCAGAATTCTGACTTTATATCACACATTTGCGAGTTTATATCTCAGAATTCTGACTTTATATCACGCAATTGTGAGTTTATATCTCAGAATTGTGACTTTATATCACACAATTGCGAGTTTATATCTCAGAATTGTGACTTTATATCACACAATTGCGAGTTTATATCTCAGAATTGTGACTTTATATCACGCAATTGCGAGTTTATATTTCATAATTCTGACTTTATATCACGCAATTGTGAGTTTATATTTCATAATTCTGACTTTATATCACGCAATTGCGAGTTTATATTTCATAATTCTGACTTTATATCACGCAATTGCGAGTTTATATCTCAGAATTCTGACTTTATATCACGCAATTGCAAGTTTATATATCAGAATTGTGACTTTATATCACGCAATTGTGAGTTTATATCTCAGAATTGTGACCTTATATCAAGCAATTGCGAGTTTATATCTCAGAATTCTGACTTTATATCACGCAATTGCAAGTTTATATATCAGAATTGTGACTTCATATCATGCAATTGCGAGTTTATATCTCAGAATTCTGACTTTATATCACGCAATTGCGAGTTTATATCTCATAATTCTGACTTTATATCACGCAATTGCGAGTTTATATATCAGAATTCTGACTTTATATGACGCAATTGCGAGTTTATATCTCAGAATTGTGACTTTATATCACGCAATTGTGAGTTTATATCTCAGAATTGTGACCTTATATCACGCAATTGCGAGTTTATATCTCAGAACTGTGACTTTATATCACACAATTGCGAGTTTATATCTCAGAACTCTGACTTTATATCACACAATTGCGAGTTTATATCTCAGAATTGTGATTTTATATCACGCAATTGCGAGTTTATATCTCAGAATTCTGACTTTATATCACACATTTGCGAGTTTATATCTCAGAATTCTGACTTTATATCACGCAATTGCGAGTTTATATTTCATAATTCTGACTTTATATCACGCAATTGCGAGTTTATATTTCATAATTCTGACTTTATATCACGCAATTGCGAGTTTATATCTCAGAATTCTGACTTTATATCACACAATTGCGAGTTTATATCTCAGAATTGTGACTATATCACGCAATTGCGAGTTTATATCTCAGAATTGTGACTTTATATCACACAATTGCGAGTTTATATCTCAGAATTCTGACTTTATATCACGCAATTGCGAGTTTATATTTCATAATTCTGACTTTATATCACGCAATTGCGAGTTTATATGTCATAATTCTGACTTTATATCACGCAATTGCGAGTTTATATCTCAGAATTCTGACTTTATATCACACATTTGCGAGTTTATATCTCAGAATTCTGACTTTATATCACGCAATTGTGAGTTTATATCTCAGAATTGTGACTTTATATCACACAATTGCGAGTTTATATCTCAGAATTGTGACTTTATATCACACAATTGCGAGTTTATATCTCAGAATTGTGACTTTATATCACGCAATTGCGAGTTTATATTTCATAATTCTGACTTTATATCACGCAATTGTGAGTTTATATTTCATAATTCTGACTTTATATCACGCAATTGCGAGTTTATATTTCATAATTCTGACTTTATATCACGCAATTGCGAGTTTATATCTCAGAATTCTGACTTTATATCACGCAATTGCAAGTTTATATATCAGAATTGTGACTTCATATCATGCAATTGCGAGTTTATATCTCATAATTCTGACTTTATATCACGCAATTGCGAGTTTATATATCAGAATTCTGACTTTATATGACGCAATTGCGAGTTTATATCTCAGAATTGTGACTTTATATCACGCAATTGTGAGTTTATATCTCAGAATTGTGACCTTATATCACGCAATTGCGAGTTTATATCTCAGAATTGTGACTTTATATCACACAATTGCGAGTTTATATCTCAGAACTCTGACTTTATATCACACAATTGCGAGTTTATATCTCAGAATTGTGATTTTATATCACGCAATTGCGAGTTTATATCTCAGAATTCTGACTTTATATCACACATTTGCGAGTTTATATCTCAGAATTCTGACTTTATATCACGCAATTGTGAGTTTATATCTCAGAATTGTGACCTTATATCACGCAATTGCGACTTTATATTTCAGAATTCTGACTTTATATCACGCAATTGCGAGTTTATATCTCATAATTCTGACTTTATATCACGCAATTGCGAGTTTATATATCAGAATTCTGACTTTATATGACGCAATTGCGAGTTTATATCTCAGAATTGTGACTTTATATCACGCAATTGTGAGTTTATATCTTAGAATTGTGACATTATATCACGCAATTGCGAGTTATATCTCAGAATTGTGACCTTATATCACGCAATTGCGAGTTTATATTTCAGAATTGTGACTTTATATCACACAATTGCGAGTTTATATCTCAGAATTGTGACTTTGTCACGCAATTGCGAGTTTATATTTCATAATTCTGACTTTATATCACGCAATTGCAAGTTTATATCTCAGAATTCTGACTTTATATCACGCAATTGCGAGTTTATATCTCATAATTCTGACTTTATATCACGCAATTGCGAGTTTATATATCAGAATTCTGACTTTATATGACGCAATTGCGAGTTTATATCTCAGAATTGTGACTTTATATCACGCAATTGTGAGTTTATATCTCAGAATTGTGGCTTTATATCACGCAATTGCGAGTTTATATCTCAGAATTGTGACTTTATATCACACAATTGCGAGTTTATATCTCAGAATTGTGACTTTATGTCACGCAATTGCGAGTTTATATTTCATAATTCTGACTTTATATCACGCAATTGCGAGTTTATATTTCATAATTCTGACTTTATATCACGCAATTGCGAGTTTATATTTCATAATTCTGACTTTATATCACGCAATTGCGAGTTTATATCTCAGAATTGTGACTTTATATCACGCAATTGTGAGTTTATATCTTAGAATTGTGACATTATATCACGCAATTGCGAGTTTATATCTCAGAATTGTGACTTTATATCACACAATTGCGAGTTTATATCTCAGAACTCTGACTTTATATCACACAATTGCGAGTTTATATCTCAGAATTGTGATTTTATATCACGCAATTGCGAGTTTATATCTCAGAATTCTGACTTTATATCACACATTTGCGAGTTTATATCTCAGAATTCTGACTTTATATCACGCAATTGTGAGTTTATATCTCAGAATTGTGACCTTATATCACGCAATTGCGACTTTATATTTCAGAATTCTGACTTTATATCATGCAATTGCGAGTTTATATCTCAGAATTCTGACTTTATATCACACATTTGCGAGTTTATATCTCAGAATTCTGACTTTATATCACGCAATTGCGAGTTTATATCTCAGAACTGTGACTTTATATCACACAATTGCGAGTTTATATCTCAGAATTGTGACTTTATATCACGCAATTGCGAGTTTATATTTCATAATTCTGACTTTATATCACGCAATTGCGAGTTTATATCTCAGAATTCTGACTTTATATCACACAATTGCGAGTTTATATCTCAGAATTGTGACTATATCACGCAATTGTGAGTTTATATCTCAGAATTGTGACTTTATATCACACAATTGCGAGCTTATATCTCAGAATTCTGACTTTATATCACGCAATTGCGAGTTTATATCTCAGAATTGTGACTTTATATCACACAATTGCGAGTTTATATCTCAGAATTGTGACTTTATATCACAGAATTGCGAGTTTATATCTCAGAATTGTGACCTTATATCACGCAATTGTGAGTTTATATTTCATAATTCTGACTTTATATCACGCAATTGCGAGTTTATATTTCATAATTCTGACTTTATATCACGCAATTGTGAGTTTATATTTCATAATTCTGACTTTATATCACGCAATTGCGAGTTTATATCTCAGAATTGTGACTTTATATCACGCAATTGCGAGTTTATATATGAGAATTGTGACCTTATATCACGCAATTGTGAGTTTATATCTCAGAATTGTGACTTTATATCACGCAATTGCGAGTTTATATCTCAGAATTGTGACTTTATATCACGCAATTGTGAGTTTATATCTCAGAATTGTGACTTTATATCACGCAATTGTGAGTTTATATCTCAGAATTGTGACTTTATATCATGCAATTGCGAGTTTATATCTCAGAATTGTGACTTTATATCACGCAATTGTGAGTTTATATTTCATAATTCTGACTTTATATCACGCAATTGCGAGTTTATATATCAGAATTGTGACTATATCACGCAATTGCGAGTTTATATCTCAGAATTCTGACTTTATATCACGCAATTGTGAGTTTATATTTCATAATTCTGACTTTATATCACGCAATTGCGAGTTTATATCTCAGAATTGTGACTTTATATCACACAATTGCGAGCTTATATCTCAGAATTGTGACTTTATATCACGCAATTGCGACTTTATATTTCATAATTCTGACTTTATATCACGCAATTGCGAGTTTATATCTCAGAATTGTGACTTTATATCACACAATTGCGAGCTTATATCTCAGAATTCTGACTTTATATCACGCAATTGCGAGTTTATATTTCATAATTCTGACTTTATATCACGCAATTGCGAGTTTATATATCAGAATTGTGACTTTATATCACGCAATTGCGAGTTTATATCTCAGAATTCTGACTTTATATCACACAATTGCGAGTTTATATTTCATAATTGTGACTTTATATCACGCAATTGTGAGTTTATATTTCATAATTCTGACTTTATATCACGCAATTGCGAGTTTATATTTCATAATTCTGACTTTATATCACGCAATTGCGAGTTTATATATCAGAATTGTGACTTTATATCACGCAATTGCGAGTTTATATCTCAGAATTCTGACTTTATATCACACAATTGCGAGTTTATATTTCATAATTGTGACTTTATATCACGCAATTGTGAGTTTATATTTCATAATTCTGACTTTATATCACGCAATTGCGAGTTTATATTTCATAATTGTGACTTTATATCACGCAATTGCGAGTTTATATTTCATAATTCTGACTTTATATCACGCAATTGCGAGTTTATATCTCAGAATTGTGACTTTATATCACACAATTGCGAGCTTATATCTCAGAATTGTGACTTTATATCACGCAATTGCGAGTTTATATTTCATAATTCTGACTTTATATCACGCAATTGCGAGTTTATATTTCATAATTGTGACTTTATATCACGCAATTGTGAGTTTATATTTCATAATTCTGACTTTATATCACGCAATTGCGAGTTTATATTTCATAATTCTGACTTTATATCACGCAATTGTGAGTTTATATTTCATAATTCTGACTTTATATCACGCAATTGCGAGTTTATATTTCATAATTCTGACTTTATATCACGCAATTGCGAGTTTATATTTCATAATTCTGACTTTATATCACGCAATTGCGAGTTTATATCTCAGAATTGTGACCTTATATCACGCAATTGCGAGTTTATATCTCAGAATTCTGACTTTATATCACGCAATTGCAAGTTTATATATCAGAATTGTGACTTCATATCATGCAATTGCGAGTTTATATCTCAGAATTGTGACTTTATATCACGCAATTGCGAGTTTATATCTCATAATTCTGACTTTATATCACGCAATTGCGAGTTTATATATCAGAATTCTGACTTTATATGACGCAATTGCGAGTTTATATCTCAGAATTGTGACTTTATATCACGCAATTGCGAGTTTATATCTCAGAACTGTGACTTTATATCACACATTTGCGAGTTTATATCTCAGAATTCTGACTTTATATCACGCAATTGCGAGTTTATATCTCAGAACTGTGACTTTATATCACACAATTGCGAGTTTATATCTCAGAATTGTGACTTTATATCACGCAATTGCGAGTTTATATTTCATAATTCTGACTTTATATCACGCAATTGCGAGTTTATATTTCATAATTCTGACTTTATATCACGCAATTGCGAGTTTATATATCAGAATTGTGACTTTATATCACGCAATTGCGAGTTTATATCTCAGAATTCTGACTTTATATCACACAATTGCGAGTTATATCTCAGAATTGTGACTATATCACGCAATTGCGAGTTTATATCTCAGAATTGTGACTTTATATCACACAATTGCGAGCTTATATCTCAGAATTCTGACTTTATATCACGCAATTGCGAGTTTATATCTCAGAATTGTGACTTTATATCACACAATTGCGAGTTTATATCTCAGAATTGTGACTTTATATCACACAATTGCGAGTTTATATCTCAGAATTGTGACTTTATATCACGCAATTGCAAGTTTATATTTCATAATTCTGACTTTATATCACGCATTTGCGAGTTTATATCTCAGAATTGTGACCTTATATCACGCAATTGTGAGTTTATATTTCATAATTCTGACTTTATATCACGCAATTGCGAGTTTATATTTCATAATTCTGACTTTATATCACGCAATTGTGAGTTTATATTTCATAATTCTGACTTTATATCACGCAATTGCGAGTTTATATCTCAGAATTGTGACTTTATATCACACAATTGCGAGTTTATATATGAGAATTGTGACCTTATATCACGCAATTGCGAGTTTATATCTCAGAATTCTGACTTTATATCACACAATTGCGAGTTTATATCTCAGAATTGTGACATTATATCACGCAATTGCGAGTTATATCTCAGAATTGTGACCTTATATCACGCAATTGCGAGTTTATATCTCAGAATTGTGACTTTATATCACACAATTGCGAGTTTATATCTCAGAACTCTGACTTTATATCACACAATTGCGAGTTTATATCTCAGAATTGTGATTTTATATCACGCAATTGCGAGTTTATATCTCAGAATTCTGACTTTATATCACACATTTGCGAGTTTATATCTCAGAATTCTGACTTTATATCACGCAATTGTGAGTTTATATCTCAGAATTGTGACCTTATATCACGCAATTGCGACTTTATATTTCAGAATTCTGACTTTATATCATGCAATTGCGAGTTTATATCTCAGAATTCTGACTTTATATCACACATTTGCGAGTTTATATCTCAGAATTCTGACTTTATATCACGCAATTGCGAGTTTATATCTCAGAACTGTGACTTTATATCACACAATTGCGAGTTTATATCTCAGAATTGTGACTTTATGTCACGCAATTGCGAGTTTATATTTCATAATTCTGACTTTATATCACGCAATTGCGAGTTTATATTTCATAATTCTGACTTTATATCACGCAATTGCGAGTTTATATTTCATAATTCTGACTTTATATCACGCAATTGCGAGTTTATATCTCAGAATTCTGACTTTATATCACACAATTGCGAGTTTATATCTCAGAATTCTGACTTTATATCACACAATTGCGAGTTTATATCTCAGAATTGTGACTATATCACGCAATTGCGAGTTTATATCCCAGAATTGTGACTTTATATCACACAATTGCGAGCTTATATCTCAGAATTCTGACTTTATATCACGCAATTGCGAGTTTATATTTCATAATTCTGACTTTATATCACACAATTGCGAGCTTATATCTCAGAATTCTGACTTTATATCACGCAATTGCGAGTTTATATTTCATAATTCTGACTTTATATCACGCAATTGCGAGTTTATATATCAGAATTGTGACTTTATATCACGCAATTGCGAGTTTATATCTCAGAATTCTGACTTTATATCACACAATTGCGAGTTTATATCTCAGAATTGTGACTATATCACGCAATTGCGAGTTTATATCTCAGAATTGTGACTTTATATCACACAATTGCGAGTTTATATCTCAGAACTCTGACTTTATATCACACAATTGCGAGTTTATATCTCAGAATTGTGATTTTATATCACGCAATTGCGAGTTTATATCTCAGAATTCTGACTTTATATCACACATTTGCGAGTTTATATCTCAGAATTCTGACTTTATATCACGCAATTGTGAGTTTATATCTCAGAATTGTGACCTTATATCACGCAATTGCGACTTTATATTTCAGAATTCTGACTTTATATCATGCAATTGCGAGTTTATATCTCAGAATTCTGACTTTATATCACACATTTGCGAGTTTATATCTCAGAATTCTGACTTTATATCACGCAATTGCGAGTTTATATCTCAGAATTCTGACTTTATATCACACAATTGCGAGTTTATATCTCAGAATTGTGACTATATCACGCAATTGCGAGTTTATATCCCAGAATTGTGACTTTATATCACACAATTGCGAGCTTATATCTCAGAATTCTGACTTTATATCACGCAATTGCGAGTTTATATTTCATAATTCTGACTTTATATCACACAATTGCGAGCTTATATCTCAGAATTCTGACTTTATATCACGCAATTGCAAGTTTATATTTCATAATTCTGACTTTATATCACGCAATTGCGAGTTTATATATCAGAATTGTGACTTTATATCACGCAATTGCGAGTTTATATCTCAGAATTCTGACTTTATATCACACAATTGCGAGTTTATATCTCAGAATTGTGACTATATCACGCAATTGCGAGTTTATATCTCAGAATTGTGACTTTATATCACACAATTGCGAGTTTATATCTCAGAACTCTGACTTTATATCACACAATTGCGAGTTTATATCTCAGAATTGTGATTTTATATCACGCAATTGCGAGTTTATATCTCAGAATTCTGACTTTATATCACACATTTGCGAGTTTATATCTCAGAATTCTGACTTTATATCACGCAATTGTGAGTTTATATCTCAGAATTGTGACCTTATATCACGCAATTGCGACTTTATATTTCAGAATTCTGACTTTATATCATGCAATTGCGAGTTTATATCTCAGAATTCTGACTTTATATCACACATTTGCGAGTTTATATCTCAGAATTCTGACTTTATATCACGCAATTGCGAGTTTATATCTCAGAACTGTGACTTTATATCACACAATTGCGAGTTTATATCTCAGAATTGTGACTTTATGTCACGCAATTGCGAGTTTATATTTCATAATTCTGACTTTATATCACGCAATTGCGAGTTTATATTTCATAATTCTGACTTTATATCACGCAATTGCGAGTTTATATTTCATAATTCTGACTTTATATCACGCAATTGCGAGTTTATATCTCAGAATTCTGACTTTATATCACACAATTGCGAGTTTATATCTCAGAATTGTGACCTTATATCACGCAATTGCGACTTTATATTTCAGAATTCTGACTTTATATCATGCAATTGCGAGTTTATATCTCAGAATTCTGACTTTATATCACACATTTGCGAGTTTATATCTCAGAATTCTGACTTTATATCACGCAATTGCGAGTTTATATCTCAGAACTGTGACTTTATATCACACAATTGCGAGTTTATATCTCAGAATTGTGACTTTATGTCACGCAATTGCGAGTTTATATTTCATAATTCTGACTTTATATCACGCAATTGCGAGTTTATATTTCATAATTCTGACTTTATATCACGCAATTGCGAGTTTATATTTCATAATTCTGACTTTATATCACGCAATTGCGAGTTTATATCTCAGAATTCTGACTTTATATCACACAATTGCGAGTTTATATCTCAGAATTCTGACTTTATATCACACAATTGCGAGTTTATATCTCAGAATTGTGACTATATCACGCAATTGCGAGTTTATATCTCAGAATTGTGACTTTATATCACACAATTGCGAGCTTATATCTCAGAATTCTGACTTTATATCACGCAATTGCGAGTTTATATTTCATAATTCTGACTTTATATCACGCAATTGCGAGTTTATATCTCAGAATTCTGACTTTATATCACACAATTGCGAGTTTATATCTCAGAATTGTGACTATATCACGCAATTGCGAGTTTATATCTCAGAATTGTGACTTTATATCACACAATTGCGAGTTTATATCTCAGAATTGTGACTTTATATCACACAATTGCGAGTTTATATCTCAGAATTGTGATTTTATATCACGCAATTGCGAGTTTATATCTCAGAATTCTGACTTTATATCACACATTTGCGAGTTTATATCTCAGAATTCTGACTTTATATCACGCAATTGTGAGTTTATATCTCAGAATTGTGACCTTATATCACGCAATTGCGACTTTATATTTCAGAATTCTGACTTTATATCATGCAATTGTGAGTTTATATTTCATGATTCTGACTTTATATCACGCAATTGCGAGTTTATATTTCATAATTCTGACTTTATATCACGCAATTGCGAGTTTATATATCAGAATTGTGACTTTATATCACGCAATTGCGAGTTTATATCTCAGAATTCTGACTTTATATCACACAATTGCGAGTTTATATCTCAGAATTGTGACTATATCACGCAATTGCGAGTTTATATCTCAGAATTGTGACTTTATATCACACAATTGCGAGCTTATATCTCAGAATTCTGACTTTATATCACGCAATTGCGAGTTTATATCTCAGAATTGTGACTTTATATCACACAATTGCGAGTTTATATCTCAGAATTGTGACTTTATATCACACAATTGCGAGTTTATATCTCAGAATTGTGACTTTATATCACGCAATTGCAAGTTTACATTTCATAATTCTGACTTTATATCACGCATTTGCGAGTTTATATCTCAGAATTGTGACCTTATATCACGCAATTGTGAGTTTATATTTCATAATTCTGACTTTATATCACGCAATTGCGAGTTTATATTTCATAATTCTGACTTTATATCACGCAATTGTGAGTTTATATTTCATAATTCTGACTTTATATCACGCAATTGCGAGTTTATATCTCAGAATTGTGACTTTATATCACGCAATTGCGAGTTTATATATGAGAATTGTGACCTTATATCACGCAATTGTGAGTTTATATCTCAGAATTGTGACTTTATATCACGCAATTGCGAGTTTATATCTCAGAATTGTGACTTTATATCACGCAATTGTGAGTTTATATCTCAGAATTGTGACTTTATATCACGCAATTGTGAGTTTATATCTCAGAATTGTGACTTTATATCATGCAATTGCGAGTTTATATCTCAGAATTGTGAGTTTATATCACGCAATTGCGAGTTTATATCTCAGAATTGTGACTTTATATCACGCAATTGTGAGTTTATATCTCAGAATTGTGACTTTATATCACGCAATTGTGAGTTTATATCTCAGAATTGTGACTTTATATCATGCAATTGCGAGTTTATATCTCAGAATTCTGACTTTATATCACGCAATTGCAAGTTTATATATCAGAATTGTGACTTCATATCATGCAATTGCGAGTTTATATCTCATAATTCTGACTTTATATCACGCAATTGCGAGTTTATATATCAGAATTCTGACTTTATATGACGCAATTGCGAGTTTATATCTCTGAATTGTGACTTTATATCACGCAATTGTGAGTTTATATCTCAGAATTGTGACCTTATATCACGCAATTGCGAGTTTATATCTCAGAATTGTGACTTTATATCACACAATTGCGAGTTTATATCTCAGAACTCTGACTTTATATCACACAATTGCGAGTTTATATCTCAGAATTGTGATTTTATATCACGCAATTGCGAGTTTATATCTCAGAATTCTGACTTTATATCACACATTTGCGAGTTTATATCTCAGAATTCTGACTTTATATCACGCAATTGTGAGTTTATATCTCAGAATTGTGACCTTATATCACGCAATTGCGACTTTATATTTCAGAATTCTGACTTTATATCACGCAATTGCGAGTTTATATCTCATAATTCTGACTTTATATCACGCAATTGCGAGTTTATATATCAGAATTCTGACTTTATATGACGCAATTGCGAGTTTATATCTCAGAATTGTGACTTTATATCACGCAATTGTGAGTTTATATCTTAGAATTGTGACATTATATCACGCAATTGCGAGTTATATCTCAGAATTGTGACCTTATATCACGCAATTGCGAGTTTATATTTCAGAATTGTGACTTTATATCACACAATTGCGAGTTTATATCTCAGAATTGTGACTTTGTCACGCAATTGCGAGTTTATATTTCATAATTCTGACTTTATATCACGCAATTGCAAGTTTATATCTCAGAATTCTGACTTTATATCACGCAATTGCGAGTTTATATCTCATAATTCTGACTTTATATCACGCAATTGCGAGTTTATATATCAGAATTCTGACTTTATATGACGCAATTGCGAGTTTATATCTCAGAATTGTGACTTTATATCACGCAATTGTGAGTTTATATCTCAGAATTGTGGCTTTATATCACGCAATTGCGAGTTTATATCTCAGAATTGTGACTTTATATCACACAATTGCGAGTTTATATCTCAGAATTGTGACTTTATGTCACGCAATTGCGAGTTTATATTTCATAATTCTGACTTTATATCACGCAATTGCGAGTTTATATTTCATAATTCTGACTTTATATCACGCAATTGCGAGTTTATATTTCATAATTCTGACTTTATATCACGCAATTGCGAGTTTATATCTCAGAATTGTGACTTTATATCACGCAATTGTGAGTTTATATCTTAGAATTGTGACATTATATCACGCAATTGCGAGTTTATATCTCAGAATTGTGACTTTATATCACACAATTGCGAGTTTATATCTCAGAACTCTGACTTTATATCACACAATTGCGAGTTTATATCTCAGAATTGTGATTTTATATCACGCAATTGCGAGTTTATATCTCAGAATTCTGACTTTATATCACACATTTGCGAGTTTATATCTCAGAATTCTGACTTTATATCACGCAATTGTGAGTTTATATCTCAGAATTGTGACCTTATATCACGCAATTGCGACTTTATATTTCAGAATTCTGACTTTATATCATGCAATTGCGAGTTTATATCTCAGAATTCTGACTTTATATCACACATTTGCGAGTTTATATCTCAGAATTCTGACTTTATATCACGCAATTGCGAGTTTATATCTCAGAACTGTGACTTTATATCACACAATTGCGAGTTTATATCTCAGAATTGTGACTTTATATCACGCAATTGCGAGTTTATATTTCATAATTCTGACTTTATATCACGCAATTGCGAGTTTATATCTCAGAATTCTGACTTTATATCACACAATTGCGAGTTTATATCTCAGAATTGTGACTATATCACGCAATTGTGAGTTTATATCTCAGAATTGTGACTTTATATCACACAATTGCGAGCTTATATCTCAGAATTCTGACTTTATATCACGCAATTGCGAGTTTATATCTCAGAATTGTGACTTTATATCACACAATTGCGAGTTTATATCTCAGAATTGTGACTTTATATCACAGAATTGCGAGTTTATATCTCAGAATTGTGACCTTATATCACGCAATTGTGAGTTTATATTTCATAATTCTGACTTTATATCACGCAATTGCGAGTTTATATTTCATAATTCTGACTTTATATCACGCAATTGTGAGTTTATATTTCATAATTCTGACTTTATATCACGCAATTGCGAGTTTATATCTCAGAATTGTGACTTTATATCACGCAATTGCGAGTTTATATATGAGAATTGTGACCTTATATCACGCAATTGTGAGTTTATATCTCAGAATTGTGACTTTATATCACGCAATTGCGAGTTTATATCTCAGAATTGTGACTTTATATCACGCAATTGTGAGTTTATATCTCAGAATTGTGACTTTATATCACGCAATTGTGAGTTTATATCTCAGAATTGTGACTTTATATCATGCAATTGCGAGTTTATATCTCAGAATTGTGACTTTATATCACGCAATTGTGAGTTTATATTTCATAATTCTGACTTTATATCACGCAATTGCGAGTTTATATATCAGAATTGTGACTATATCACGCAATTGCGAGTTTATATCTCAGAATTCTGACTTTATATCACGCAATTGTGAGTTTATATTTCATAATTCTGACTTTATATCACGCAATTGCGAGTTTATATCTCAGAATTGTGACTTTATATCACACAATTGCGAGCTTATATCTCAGAATTGTGACTTTATATCACGCAATTGCGACTTTATATTTCATAATTCTGACTTTATATCACGCAATTGCGAGTTTATATCTCAGAATTGTGACTTTATATCACACAATTGCGAGCTTATATCTCAGAATTCTGACTTTATATCACGCAATTGCGAGTTTATATTTCATAATTCTGACTTTATATCACGCAATTGCGAGTTTATATTTCATAATTCTGACTTTATATCACGCAATTGCGAGTTTATATCTCAGAATTCTGACTTTATATCACACAATTGCGAGTTTATATTTCATAATTGTGACTTTATATCACGCAATTGTGAGTTTATATTTCATAATTCTGACTTTATATCACGCAATTGCGAGTTTATATTTCATAATTGTGACTTTATATCACGCAATTGCGAGTTTATATTTCATAATTCTGACTTTATATCACGCAATTGCGAGTTTATATCTCAGAATTGTGACTTTATATCACACAATTGCGAGCTTATATCTCAGAATTGTGACTTTATATCACGCAATTGCGAGTTTATATTTCATAATTCTGACTTTATATCACGCAATTGCGAGTTTATATTTCATAATTGTGACTTTATATCACGCAATTGTGAGTTTATATTTCATAATTCTGACTTTATATCACGCAATTGCGAGTTTATATTTCATAATTCTGACTTTATATCACGCAATTGTGAGTTTATATTTCATAATTCTGACTTTATATCACGCAATTGCGAGTTTATATTTCATAATTCTGACTTTATATCACGCAATTGCGAGTTTATATTTCATAATTCTGACTTTATATCACGCAATTGCGAGTTTATATCTCAGAATTGTGACCTTATATCACGCAATTGCGAGTTTATATCTCAGAATTCTGACTTTATATCACGCAATTGCAAGTTTATATATCAGAATTGTGACTTCATATCATGCAATTGCGAGTTTATATCTCAGAATTGTGACTTTATATCACGCAATTGCGAGTTTATATCTCATAATTCTGACTTTATATCACGCAATTGCGAGTTTATATATCAGAATTCTGACTTTATATGACGCAATTGCGAGTTTATATCTCAGAATTGTGACTTTATATCACGCAATTGCGAGTTTATATCTCAGAACTGACTTTATATCACACATTTGCGAGTTTATATCTCAGAATTCTGACTTTATATCACGCAATTGCGAGTTTATATCTCAGAACTGTGACTTTATATCACACAATTGCGAGTTTATATCTCAGAATTGTGACTTTATATCACGCAATTGCGAGTTTATATTTCATAATTCTGACTTTATATCACGCAATTGCGAGTTTATATTTCATAATTCTGACTTTATATCACGCAATTGCGAGTTTATATATCAGAATTGTGACTTTATATCACGCAATTGCGAGTTTATATCTCAGAATTCTGACTTTATATCACACAATTGCGAGTTATATCTCAGAATTGTGACTATATCACGCAATTGCGAGTTTATATCTCAGAATTGTGACTTTATATCACACAATTGCGAGCTTATATCTCAGAATTCTGACTTTATATCACGCAATTGCGAGTTTATATCTCAGAATTGTGACTTTATATCACACAATTGCGAGTTTATATCTCAGAATTGTGACTTTATATCACACAATTGCGAGTTTATATCTCAGAATTGTGACTTTATATCACGCAATTGCAAGTTTATATTTCATAATTCTGACTTTATATCACGCATTTGCGAGTTTATATCTCAGAATTGTGACCTTATATCACGCAATTGTGAGTTTATATTTCATAATTCTGACTTTATATCACGCAATTGCGAGTTTATATTTCATAATTCTGACTTTATATCACGCAATTGTGAGTTTATATTTCATAATTCTGACTTTATATCACGCAATTGCGAGTTTATATCTCAGAATTGTGACTTTATATCACACAATTGCGAGTTTATATATGAGAATTGTGACCTTATATCACGCAATTGCGAGTTTATATCTCAGAATTCTGACTTTATATCACACAATTGCGAGTTTATATCTCAGAATTGTGACATTATATCACGCAATTGCGAGTTATATCTCAGAATTGTGACCTTATATCACGCAATTGCGAGTTTATATCTCAGAATTGTGACTTTATATCACACAATTGCGAGTTTATATCTCAGAACTCTGACTTTATATCACACAATTGCGAGTTTATATCTCAGAATTGTGATTTTATATCACGCAATTGCGAGTTTATATCTCAGAATTCTGACTTTATATCACACATTTGCGAGTTTATATCTCAGAATTCTGACTTTATATCACGCAATTGTGAGTTTATATCTCAGAATTGTGACCTTATATCACGCAATTGCGACTTTATATTTCAGAATTCTGACTTTATATCATGCAATTGCGAGTTTATATCTCAGAATTCTGACTTTATATCACACATTTGCGAGTTTATATCTCAGAATTCTGACTTTATATCACGCAATTGCGAGTTTATATCTCAGAACTGTGACTTTATATCACACAATTGCGAGTTTATATCTCAGAATTGTGACTTTATGTCACGCAATTGCGAGTTTATATTTCATAATTCTGACTTTATATCACGCAATTGCGAGTTTATATTTCATAATTCTGACTTTATATCACGCAATTGCGAGTTTATATTTCATAATTCTGACTTTATATCACGCAATTGCGAGTTTATATCTCAGAATTCTGACTTTATATCACACAATTGCGAGTTTATATCTCAGAATTCTGACTTTATATCACACAATTGCGAGTTTATATCTCAGAATTGTGACTATATCACGCAATTGCGAGTTTATATCCCAGAATTGTGACTTTATATCACACAATTGCGAGCTTATATCTCAGAATTCTGACTTTATATCACGCAATTGCGAGTTTATATTTCATAATTCTGACTTTATATCACACAATTGCGAGCTTATATCTCAGAATTCTGACTTTATATCACGCAATTGCGAGTTTATATTTCATAATTCTGACTTTATATCACGCAATTGCGAGTTTATATATCAGAATTGTGACTTTATATCACGCAATTGCGAGTTTATATCTCAGAATTCTGACTTTATATCACACAATTGCGAGTTTATATCTCAGAATTGTGACTATATCACGCAATTGCGAGTTTATATCTCAGAATTGTGACTTTATATCACACAATTGCGAGTTTATATCTCAGAACTCTGACTTTATATCACACAATTGCGAGTTTATATCTCAGAATTGTGATTTTATATCACGCAATTGCGAGTTTATATCTCAGAATTCTGACTTTATATCACACATTTGCGAGTTTATATCTCAGAATTCTGACTTTATATCACGCAATTGTGAGTTTATATCTCAGAATTGTGACCTTATATCACGCAATTGCGACTTTATATTTCAGAATTCTGACTTTATATCATGCAATTGCGAGTTTATATCTCAGAATTCTGACTTTATATCACACATTTGCGAGTTTATATCTCAGAATTCTGACTTTATATCACGCAATTGCGAGTTTATATCTCAGAATTCTGACTTTATATCACACAATTGCGAGTTTATATCTCAGAATTGTGACTATATCACGCAATTGCGAGTTTATATCCCAGAATTGTGACTTTATATCACACAATTGCGAGCTTATATCTCAGAATTCTGACTTTATATCACGCAATTGCGAGTTTATATTTCATAATTCTGACTTTATATCACACAATTGCGAGCTTATATCTCAGAATTCTGACTTTATATCACGCAATTGCGAGTTTATATTTCATAATTCTGACTTTATATCACGCAATTGCGAGTTTATATTTCATAATTCTGACTTTATATCACGCAATTGCGAGTTTATATCTCAGAATTGTGACTTTATATCACACAATTGCGAGTTTATATATGAGAATTGTGACCTTATATCACGCAATTGCGAGTTTATATCTCAGAATTCTGACTTTATATCACACAATTGCGAGTTTATATCTCAGAATTGTGACATTATATCACGCAATTGCGAGTTATATCTCAGAATTGTGACCTTATATCACGCAATTGCGAGTTTATATCTCAGAATTGTGACTTTATATCACACAATTGCGAGTTTATATCTCAGAACTCTGACTTTATATCACACAATTGCGAGTTTATATCTCAGAATTGTGATTTTATATCACGCAATTGCGAGTTTATATCTCAGAATTCTGACTTTATATCACACATTTGCGAGTTTATATCTCAGAATTCTGACTTTATATCACGCAATTGTGAGTTTATATCTCAGAATTGTGACCTTATATCACGCAATTGCGACTTTATATTTCAGAATTCTGACTTTATATCATGCAATTGCGAGTTTATATCTCAGAATTCTGACTTTATATCACACATTTGCGAGTTTATATCTCAGAATTCTGACTTTATATCACGCAATTGCGAGTTTATATCTCAGAACTGTGACTTTATATCACACAATTGCGAGTTTATATCTCAGAATTGTGACTTTATGTCACGCAATTGCGAGTTTATATTTCATAATTCTGACTTTATATCACGCAATTGCGAGTTTATATTTCATAATTCTGACTTTATATCACGCAATTGCGAGTTTATATTTCATAATTCTGACTTTATATCACGCAATTGCGAGTTTATATCTCAGAATTCTGACTTTATATCACACAATTGCGAGTTTATATCTCAGAATTCTGACTTTATATCACACAATTGCGAGTTTATATCTCAGAATTGTGACTATATCACGCAATTGCGAGTTTATATCCCAGAATTGTGACTTTATATCACACAATTGCGAGCTTATATCTCAGAATTCTGACTTTATATCACGCAATTGCGAGTTTATATTTCATAATTCTGACTTTATATCACACAATTGCGAGCTTATATCTCAGAATTCTGACTTTATATCACGCAATTGCGAGTTTATATTTCATAATTCTGACTTTATATCACGCAATTGCGAGTTTATATATCAGAATTGTGACTTTATATCACGCAATTGCGAGTTTATATCTCAGAATTCTGACTTTATATCACACAATTGCGAGTTTATATCTCAGAATTGTGACTATATCACGCAATTGCGAGTTTATATCTCAGAATTGTGACTTTATATCACACAATTGCGAGTTTATATCTCAGAACTCTGACTTTATATCACACAATTGCGAGTTTATATCTCAGAATTGTGACTATATCACGCAATTGCGAGTTTATATCTCAGAATTGTGACTTTATATCACACAATTGCGAGTTTATATCTCAGAACTCTGACTTTATATCACACAATTGCGAGTTTATATCTCAGAATTGTGATTTTATATCACGCAATTGCGAGTTTATATCTCAGAATTCTGACTTTATATCACACATTTGCGAGTTTATATCTCAGAATTCTGACTTTATATCACGCAATTGTGAGTTTATATCTCAGAATTGTGACCTTATATCACGCAATTGCGACTTTATATTTCAGAATTCTGACTTTATATCATGCAATTGCGAGTTTATATCTCAGAATTCTGACTTTATATCACACATTTGCGAGTTTATATCTCAGAATTCTGACTTTATATCACGCAATTGCGAGTTTATATCTCAGAATTCTGACTTTATATCACACAATTGCGAGTTTATATCTCAGAATTGTGACTATATCACGCAATTGCGAGTTTATATCCCAGAATTGTGACTTTATATCACACAATTGCGAGCTTATATCTCAGAATTCTGACTTTATATCACGCAATTGCGAGTTTATATTTCATAATTCTGACTTTATATCACACAATTGCGAGCTTATATCTCAGAATTCTGACTTTATATCACGCAATTGCGAGTTTATATTTCATAATTCTGACTTTATATCACGCAATTGCGAGTTTATATTTCATAATTCTGACTTTATATCACGCAATTGCGAGTTTATATTTCATAATTCTGACTTTATATCACGCAATTGCGAGTTTATATCTCAGAATTGTGACTTTATATCACACAATTGCGAGTTTATATATGAGAATTGTGACCTTATATCACGCAATTGCGAGTTTATATCTCAGAATTCTGACTTTATATCACACAATTGCGAGTTTATATCTCAGAATTGTGACATTATATCACGCAATTGCGAGTTATATCTCAGAATTGTGACCTTATATCACGCAATTGCGAGTTTATATCTCAGAATTGTGACTTTATATCACACAATTGCGAGTTTATATCTCAGAACTCTGACTTTATATCACACAATTGCGAGTTTATATCTCAGAATTGTGATTTTATATCACGCAATTGCGAGTTTATATCTCAGAATTCTGACTTTATATCACACATTTGCGAGTTTATATCTCAGAATTCTGACTTTATATCACGCAATTGTGAGTTTATATCTCAGAATTGTGACCTTATATCACGCAATTGCGACTTTATATTTCAGAATTCTGACTTTATATCATGCAATTGCGAGTTTATATCTCAGAATTCTGACTTTATATCACACATTTGCGAGTTTATATCTCAGAATTCTGACTTTATATCACGCAATTGCGAGTTTATATCTCAGAACTGTGACTTTATATCACACAATTGCGAGTTTATATCTCAGAATTGTGACTTTATGTCACGCAATTGCGAGTTTATATTTCATAATTCTGACTTTATATCACGCAATTGCGAGTTTATATTTCATAATTCTGACTTTATATCACGCAATTGCGAGTTTATATTTCATAATTCTGACTTTATATCACGCAATTGCGAGTTTATATCTCAGAATTCTGACTTTATATCACACAATTGCGAGTTTATATCTCAGAATTCTGACTTTATATCACACAATTGCGAGTTTATATCTCAGAATTCTGACTTTATATCACGCAATTGCGAGTTTATATTTCATAATTCTGACTTTATATCACACAATTGCGAGCTTATATCTCAGAATTCTGACTTTATATCACGCAATTGCGAGTTTATATTTCATAATTCTGACTTTATATCACGCAATTGCGAGTTTATATATCAGAATTGTGACTTTATATCACGCAATTGCGAGTTTATATCTCAGAATTCTGACTTTATATCACACAATTGCGAGTTTATATCTCAGAATTGTGACTATATCACGCAATTGCGAGTTTATATCTCAGAATTGTGACTTTATATCACACAATTGCGAGTTTATATCTCAGAACTCTGACTTTATATCACACAATTGCGAGTTTATATCTCAGAATTGTGATTTTATATCACGCAATTGCGAGTTTATATCTCAGAATTCTGACTTTATATCACACATTTGCGAGTTTATATCTCAGAATTCTGACTTTATATCACGCAATTGTGAGTTTATATCTCAGAATTGTGACCTTATATCACGCAATTGCGACTTTATATTTCAGAATTCTGACTTTATATCATGCAATTGCGAGTTTATATCTCAGAATTCTGACTTTATATCACACATTTGCGAGTTTATATCTCAGAATTCTGACTTTATATCACGCAATTGCGAGTTTATATCTCAGAATTCTGACTTTATATCACACAATTGCGAGTTTATATCTCAGAATTGTGACTATATCACGCAATTGCGAGCTTATATCTCAGAATTCTGACTTTATATCACGCAATTGCGAGTTTATATTTCATAATTCTGACTTTATATCACACAATTGCGAGCTTATATCTCAGAATTCTGACTTTATATCACGCAATTGCGAGTTTATATTTCATAATTCTGACTTTATATCACGCAATTGCGAGTTTATATATCAGAATTGTGACTTTATATCACGCAATTGCGAGTTTATATCTCAGAATTCTGACTTTATATCACACAATTGCGAGTTTATATCTCAGAATTGTGACTATATCACGCAATTGCGAGTTTATATCTCAGAATTGTGACTTTATATCACACAATTGCGAGTTTATATCTCAGAACTCTGACTTTATATCACACAATTGCGAGTTTATATCTCAGAATTGTGATTTTATATCACGCAATTGCGAGTTTATATCTCAGAATTCTGACTTTATATCACACATTTGCGAGTTTATATCTCAGAATTCTGACTTTATATCACGCAATTGTGAGTTTATATCTCAGAATTGTGACCTTATATCACGCAATTGCGACTTTATATTTCAGAATTCTGACTTTATATCATGCAATTGCGAGTTTATATCTCAGAATTCTGACTTTATATCACACATTTGCGAGTTTATATCTCAGAATTCTGACTTTATATCACGCAATTGCGAGTTTATATCTCAGAACTGTGACTTTATATCACACAATTGCGAGTTTATATCTCAGAATTGTGACTTTATGTCACGCAATTGCGAGTTTATATTTCATAATTCTGACTTTATATCACGCAATTGCGAGTTTATATTTCATAATTCTGACTTTATATCACGCAATTGCGAGTTTATATTTCATAATTCTGACTTTATATCACGCAATTGCGAGTTTATATCTCAGAATTCTGACTTTATATCACACAATTGCGAGTTTATATCTCAGAATTGTGACCTTATATCACGCAATTGCGACTTTATATTTCAGAATTCTGACTTTATATCATGAAATTGCGAGTTTATATCTCAGAATTCTGACTTTATATCACACATTTGCGAGTTTATATCTCAGAATTCTGACTTTATATCACGCAATTGCGAGTTTATATCTCAGAACTGTGACTTTATATCACACAATTGCGAGTTTATATCTCAGAATTGTGACTTTATGTCACGCAATTGCGAGTTTATATTTCATAATTCTGACTTTATATCACGCAATTGCGAGTTTATATTTCATAATTCTGACTTTATATCACGCAATTGCGAGTTTATATTTCATAATTCTGACTTTATATCACGCAATTGCGAGTTTATATCTCAGAATTCTGACTTTATATCACACAATTGCGAGTTTATATCTCAGAATTCTGACTTTATATCACACAATTGCGAGTTTATATCTCAGAATTGTGACTATATCACGCAATTGCGAGTTTATATCTCAGAATTGTGACTTTATATCACACAATTGCGAGCTTATATCTCAGAATTCTGACTTTATATCACGCAATTGCGAGTTTATATTTCATAATTCTGACTTTATATCACGCAATTGCGAGTTTATATCTCAGAATTCTGACTTTATATCACACAATTGCGAGTTTATATCTCAGAATTGTGACTATATCACGCAATTGCGAGTTTATATCTCAGAATTGTGACTTTATATCACACAATTGCGAGTTTATATCTCAGAATTGTGACTTTATATCACACAATTGCGAGTTTATATCTCAGAATTGTGATTTTATATCACGCAATTGCGAGTTTATATCTCAGAATTCTGACTTTATATCACACATTTGCGAGTTTATATCTCAGAATTCTGACTTTATATCACGCAATTGTGAGTTTATATCTCAGAATTGTGACCTTATATCACGCAATTGCGACTTTATATTTCAGAATTCTGACTTTATATCATGCAATTGTGAGTTTATATTTCATGATTCTGACTTTATATCACGCAATTGCGAGTTTATATTTCATAATTCTGACTTTATATCACGCAATTGCGAGTTTATATATCAGAATTGTGACTTTATATCACGCAATTGCGAGTTTATATCTCAGAATTCTGACTTTATATCACACAATTGCGAGTTTATATCTCAGAATTGTGACTATATCACGCAATTGCGAGTTTATATCTCAGAATTGTGACTTTATATCACACAATTGCGAGCTTATATCTCAGAATTCTGACTTTATATCACGCAATTGCGAGTTTATATCTCAGAATTGTGACTTTATATCACACAATTGCGAGTTTATATCTCAGAATTGTGACTTTATATCACACAATTGCGAGTTTATATCTCAGAATTGTGACTTTATATCACGCAATTGCAAGTTTACATTTCATAATTCTGACTTTATATCACGCATTTGCGAGTTTATATCTCAGAATTGTGACCTTATATCACGCAATTGTGAGTTTATATTTCATAATTCTGACTTTATATCACGCAATTGCGAGTTTATATTTCATAATTCTGACTTTATATCACGCAATTGTGAGTTTATATTTCATAATTCTGACTTTATATCACGCAATTGCGAGTTTATATCTCAGAATTGTGACTTTATATCACGCAATTGCGAGTTTATATATGAGAATTGTGACCTTATATCACGCAATTGTGAGTTTATATCTCAGAATTGTGACTTTATATCACGCAATTGCGAGTTTATATCTCAGAATTGTGACTTTATATCACGCAATTGTGAGTTTATATCTCAGAATTGTGACTTTATATCACGCAATTGTGAGTTTATATCTCAGAATTGTGACTTTATATCATGCAATTGCGAGTTTATATCTCAGAATTGTGAGTTTATATCACGCAATTGCGAGTTTATATCTCAGAATTGTGACTTTATATCACGCAATTGTGAGTTTATATCTCAGAATTGTGACTTTATATCACGCAATTGTGAGTTTATATCTCAGAATTGTGACTTTATATCATGCAATTGCGAGTTTATATCTCAGAATTGTGACTTTATATCACGCAATTGTGAGTTTATATATCAGAATTGTGACTATATCACGCAATTGCGAGTTTATATCTCAGAATTCTGACTTTATATCACGCAATTGTGAGTTTATATTTCATAATTCTGACTTTATATCACGCAATTGCGAGTTTATATCTCAGAATTGTGACTTTATATCACGCAATTGCGAGTTTATATATCAGAATTGTGACTTTATATCACGCAATTGCGAGTTTATATCTCAGAATTGTGACTTTATATCACACAATTGCGAGCTTATATCTCAGAATTCTGACTTTATATCACGCAATTGTGAGTTTATATCTCAGAATTGTGACTTTATATCACGCAATTGTGAGTTTATATCTCAGAATTGTGACTTTATATCATGCAATTGCGAGTTTATATCTCAGAATTGTGACTTTATATCACGCAATTGTGAGTTTATATATCAGAATTGTGACTATATCACGCAATTGCGAGTTTATATCTCAGAATTCTGACTTTATATCACGCAATTGTGAGTTTATATTTCATAATTCTGACTTTATATCACGCAATTGTGAGTTTATATTTCATAATTCTGACTTTATATCACGCAATTGCGAGTTTATATCTCAGAATTGTGACTTTATATCACGCAATTGCGAGTTTATATATGAGAATTGTGACCTTATATCACGCAATTGTGAGTTTATATCTCAGAATTGTGACTTTATATCACGCAATTGCGAGTTTATATCTCAGAATTGTGACTTTATATCACGCAATTGTGAGTTTATATCTCAGAATTGTGACTTTATATCACGCAATTGTGAGTTTATATCTCAGAATTGTGACTTTATATCATGCAATTGCGAGTTTATATCTCAGAATTGTGACTTTATATCACGCAATTGTGAGTTTATATATCAGAATTGTGACTATATCACGCAATTGCGAGTTTATATCTCAGAATTCTGACTTTATATCACGCAATTGTGAGTTTATATTTCATAATTCTGACTTTATATCACGCAATTGCGAGTTTATATCTCAGAATTGTGACTTTATATCACACAATTGCGAGCTTATATCTCAGAATTGTGACTTTATATCACGCAATTGCGACTTTATATTTCATAATTCTGACTTTATATCACGCAATTGCGAGTTTATATCTCAGAATTGTGACTTTATATCACACAATTGCGAGCTTATATCTCAGAATTCTGACTTTATATCACGCAATTGCGAGTTTATATTTCATAATTCTGACTTTATATCACGCAATTGCGAGTTTATATTTCATAATTCTGACTTTATATCACGCAATTGCGAGTTTATATATCAGAATTGTGACTTTATATCACGCAATTGCGAGTTTATATCTCAGAATTCTGACTTTATATCACACAATTGCGAGTTTATATCTCAGAATTGTGACTATATCACGCAATTGCGAGTTTATATCTCAGAATTGTGACTTTATATCACACAATTGCGAGTTTATATCTCAGAATTCTGACTTTATATCACGCAATTGCGAGTTTATATTTCATAATTCTGACTTTATATCACGCAATTGCGAGTTTATATGTCATAATTCTGACTTTATATCACGCAATTGCGAGTTTATATCTCAGAATTCTGACTTTATATCACACATTTGCGAGTTTATATCTCAGAATTCTGACTTTATATCACGCAATTGTGAGTTTATATCTCAGAATTGTGACTTTATATCACACAATTGCGAGTTTATATCTCAGAATTGTGACTTTATATCACACAATTGCGAGTTTATATCTCAGAATTGTGACTTTATATCACGCAATTGCGAGTTTATATTTCATAATTCTGACTTTATATCACGCAATTGTGAGTTTATATTTCATAATTCTGACTTTATATCACGCAATTGCGAGTTTATATTTCATAATTCTGACTTTATATCACGCAATTGCGAGTTTATATCTCAGAATTCTGACTTTATATCACGCAATTGCAAGTTTATATATCAGAATTGTGACTTCATATCATGCAATTGCGAGTTTATATTTCATAATTGTGACTTTATATCACGCAATTGTGAGTTTATATTTCATAATTCTGACTTTATATCACGCAATTGTGAGTTTATATTTCATAATTCTGACTTTATATCACGCAATTGCGAGTTTATATCTCAGAATTGTGACTTTATATCACGCAATTGCGAGTTTATATATGAGAATTGTGACCTTATATCACGCAATTGTGAGTTTATATCTCAGAATTGTGACTTTATATCACGCAATTGCGAGTTTATATCTCAGAATTGTGACTTTATATCACGCAATTGTGAGTTTATATCTCAGAATTGTGACTTTATATCACGCAATTGTGAGTTTATATCTCAGAATTGTGACTTTATATCATGCAATTGCGAGTTTATATCTCAGAATTGTGACTTTATATCACGCAATTGTGAGTTTATATATCAGAATTGTGACTATATCACGCAATTGCGAGTTTATATCTCAGAATTCTGACTTTATATCACGCAATTGTGAGTTTATATTTCATAATTCTGACTTTATATCACGCAATTGCGAGTTTATATCTCAGAATTGTGACTTTATATCACACAATTGCGAGCTTATATCTCAGAATTGTGACTTTATATCACGCAATTGCGACTTTATATTTCATAATTCTGACTTTATATCACGCAATTGCGAGTTTATATCTCAGAATTGTGACTTTATATCACACAATTGCGAGCTTATATCTCAGAATTCTGACTTTATATCACGCAATTGCGAGTTTATATTTCATAATTCTGACTTTATATCACGCAATTGCGAGTTTATATTTCATAATTCTGACTTTATATCACGCAATTGCGAGTTTATATATCAGAATTGTGACTTTATATCACGCAATTGCGAGTTTATATCTCAGAATTCTGACTTTATATCACACAATTGCGAGTTTATATCTCAGAATTGTGACTATATCACGCAATTGCGAGTTTATATCTCAGAATTGTGACTTTATATCACACAATTGCGAGTTTATATCTCGGAATTCTGACTTTATATCACGCAATTGCGAGTTTATATTTCATAATTCTGACTTTATATCACGCAATTGCGAGTTTATATGTCATAATTCTGACTTTATATCACGCAATTGCGAGTTTATATCTCAGAATTCTGACTTTATATCACACATTTGCGAGTTTATATCTCAGAATTCTGACTTTATATCACGCAATTGTGAGTTTATATCTCAGAATTGTGACTTTATATCACACAATTGCGAGTTTATATCTCAGAATTGTGACTTTATATCACACAATTGCGAGTTTATATCTCAGAATTGTGACTTTATATCACGCAATTGCGAGTTTATATTTCATAATTCTGACTTTATATCACGCAATTGTGAGTTTATATTTCATAATTCTGACTTTATATCACGCAATTGCGAGTTTATATTTCATAATTCTGACTTTATATCACGCAATTGCGAGTTTATATCTCAGAATTCTGACTTTATATCACGCAATTGCAAGTTTATATATCAGAATTGTGACTTCATATCATGCAATTGCGAGTTTATATCTCATAATTCTGACTTTATATCACGCAATTGCGAGTTTATATATCAGAATTCTGACTTTATATGACGCAATTGCGAGTTTATATCTCAGAATTGTGACTTTATATCACGCAATTGTGAGTTTATATCTCAGAATTGTGACCTTATATCACGCAATTGCGAGTTTATATCTCAGAATTGTGACTTTATATCACACAATTGCGAGTTTATATCTCAGAACTCTGACTTTATATCACACAATTGCGAGTTTATATCTCAGAATTGTGATTTTATATCACGCAATTGCGAGTTTATATCTCAGAATTCTGACTTTATATCACACATTTGCGAGTTTATATCTCAGAATTCTGACTTTATATCACGCAATTGTGAGTTTATATCTCAGAATTGTGACCTTATATCACGCAATTGCGACTTTATATTTCAGAATTCTGACTTTATATCACGCAATTGCGAGTTTATATCTCATAATTCTGACTTTATATCACGCAATTGCGAGTTTATATATCAGAATTCTGACTTTATATGACGCAATTGCGAGTTTATATCTCAGAATTGTGACTTTATATCACGCAATTGTGAGTTTATATCTTAGAATTGTGACATTATATCACGCAATTGCGAGTTATATCTCAGAATTGTGACCTTATATCACGCAATTGCGAGTTTATATTTCAGAATTGTGACTTTATATCACACAATTGCGAGTTTATATCTCAGAATTGTGACTTTGTCACGCAATTGCGAGTTTATATTTCATAATTCTGACTTTATATCACGCAATTGCAAGTTTATATCTCAGAATTCTGACTTTATATCACGCAATTGCGAGTTTATATCTCATAATTCTGACTTTATATCACGCAATTGCGAGTTTATATATCAGAATTCTGACTTTATATGACGCAATTGCGAGTTTATATCTCAGAATTGTGACTTTATATCACGCAATTGTGAGTTTATATCTTAGAATTGTGACATTATATCACGCAATTGCGAGTTATATCTCAGAATTGTGACCTTATATCACGCAATTGCGAGTTTATATCTCAGAATTGTGACTTTATATCACACAATTGCGAGTTTATATCTCAGAATTGTGACTTTATGTCACGCAATTGCGAGTTTATATTTCATAATTCTGACTTTATATCACGCAATTGCGAGTTTATATTTCATAATTCTGACTTTATATCACGCAATTGCGAGTTTATATTTCATAATTCTGACTTTATATCACGCAATTGCGAGTTTATATCTCAGAATTGTGACTTTATATCACGCAATTGTGAGTTTATATCTTAGAATTGTGACATTATATCACGCAATTGCGAGTTATATCTCAGAATTGTGACCTTATATCACGCAATTGCGAGTTTATATCTCAGAATTGTGACTTTATATCACACAATTGCGAGTTTATATCTCAGAACTCTGACTTTATATCACACAATTGCGAGTTTATATCTCAGAATTGTGATTTTATATCACGCAATTGCGAGTTTATATCTCAGAATTCTGACTTTATATCACACATTTGCGAGTTTATATCTCAGAATTCTGACTTTATATCACGCAATTGTGAGTTTATATCTCAGAATTGTGACCTTATATCACGCAATTGCGACTTTATATTTCAGAATTCTGACTTTATATCATGCAATTGCGAGTTTATATCTCAGAATTCTGACTTTATATCACACATTTGCGAGTTTATATCTCAGAATTCTGACTTTATATCACGCAATTGCGAGTTTATATCTCAGAACTGTGACTTTATATCACACAATTGCGAGTTTATATCTCAGAATTGTGACTTTATATCACGCAATTGCGAGTTTATATTTCATAATTCTGACTTTATATCACGCAATTGCGAGTTTATATCTCAGAATTCTGACTTTATATCACACAATTGCGAGTTTATATCTCAGAATTGTGACTATATCACGCAATTGTGAGTTTATATCTCAGAATTGTGACTTTATATCACACAATTGCGAGCTTATATCTCAGAATTCTGACTTTATATCACGCAATTGCGAGTTTATATCTCAGAATTGTGACTTTATATCACACAATTGCGAGTTTATATCTCAGAATTGTGACTTTATATCACAGAATTGCGAGTTTATATCTCAGAATTGTGACCTTATATCACGCAATTGTGAGTTTATATTTCATAATTCTGACTTTATATCACGCAATTGCGAGTTTATATTTCATAATTCTGACTTTATATCACGCAATTGTGAGTTTATATTTCATAATTCTGACTTTATATCACGCAATTGCGAGTTTATATCTCAGAATTGTGACTTTATATCACGCAATTGCGAGTTTATATATGAGAATTGTGACCTTATATCACGCAATTGTGAGTTTATATCTCAGAATTGTGACTTTATATCACGCAATTGCGAGTTTATATCTCAGAATTGTGACTTTATATCACGCAATTGTGAGTTTATATCTCAGAATTGTGACTTTATATCACGCAATTGTGAGTTTATATCTCAGAATTGTGACTTTATATCATGCAATTGCGAGTTTATATCTCAGAATTGTGACTTTATATCACGCAATTGTGAGTTTATATCTCAGAATTCTGACTTTATATCACGCAATTGTGAGTTTATATTTCATAATTCTGACTTTATATCACGCAATTGCGAGTTTATATCTCAGAATTGTGACTTTATATCACACAATTGCGAGCTTATATCTCAGAATTGTGACTTTATATCACGCAATTGCGACTTTATATTTCATAATTCTGACTTTATATCACGCAATTGCGAGTTTATATCTCAGAATTGTGACTTTATATCACACAATTGCGAGCTTATATCTCAGAATTCTGACTTTATATCACGCAATTGCGAGTTTATATTTCATAATTCTGACTTTATATCACGCAATTGCGAGTTTATATATCAGAATTGTGACTTTATATCACGCAATTGCGAGTTTATATCTCAGAATTCTGACTTTATATCACACAATTGCGAGTTTATATTTCATAATTGTGACTTTATATCACGCAATTGTGAGTTTATATTTCATAATTCTGACTTTATATCACGCAATTGCGAGTTTATATTTCATAATTCTGACTTTATATCACGCAATTGCGAGTTTATATATCAGAATTGTGACTTTATATCACGCAATTGCGAGTTTATATCTCAGAATTCTGACTTTATATCACACAATTGCGAGTTTATATTTCATAATTGTGACTTTATATCACGCAATTGTGAGTTTATATTTCATAATTCTGACTTTATATCACGCAATTGCGAGTTTATATTTCATAATTGTGACTTTATATCACGCAATTGCGAGTTTATATTTCATAATTCTGACTTTATATCACGCAATTGCGAGTTTATATCTCAGAATTGTGACTTTATATCACACAATTGCGAGCTTATATCTCAGAATTGTGACTTTATATCACGCAATTGCGAGTTTATATTTCATAATTCTGACTTTATATCACGCAATTGCGAGTTTATATTTCATAATTGTGACTTTATATCACGCAATTGTGAGTTTATATTTCATAATTCTGACTTTATATCACGCAATTGCGAGTTTATATTTCATAATTCTGACTTTATATCACGCAATTGTGAGTTTATATTTCATAATTCTGACTTTATATCACGCAATTGCGAGTTTATATTTCATAATTCTGACTTTATATCACGCAATTGCGAGTTTATATTTCATAATTCTGACTTTATATCACGCAATTGCGAGTTTATATCTCAGAATTGTGACCTTATATCACGCAATTGCGAGTTTATATCTCAGAATTCTGACTTTATATCACGCAATTGCAAGTTTATATATCAGAATTGTGACTTCATATCATGCAATTGCGAGTTTATATCTCAGAATTGTGACTTTATATCACGCAATTGCGAGTTTATATCTCATAATTCTGACTTTATATCACGCAATTGCGAGTTTATATATCAGAATTCTGACTTTATATGACGCAATTGCGAGTTTATATCTCAGAATTGTGACTTTATATCACGCAATTGCGAGTTTATATCTCAGAACTGTGACTTTATATCACACATTTGCGAGTTTATATCTCAGAATTCTGACTTTATATCACGCAATTGCGAGTTTATATCTCAGAACTGTGACTTTATATGACACAATTGCGAGTTTATATCTCAGAATTGTGACTTTATATCACGCAATTGCGAGTTTATATTTCATAATTCTGACTTTATATCACGCAATTGCGAGTTTATATTTCATAATTCTGACTTTATATCACGCAATTGCGAGTTTATATATCAGAATTGTGACTTTATATCACGCAATTGCGAGTTTATATCTCAGAATTCTGACTTTATATCACACAATTGCGAGTTATATCTCAGAATTGTGACTATATCACGCAATTGCGAGTTTATATCTCAGAATTGTGACTTTATATCACACAATTGCGAGCTTATATCTCAGAATTCTGACTTTATATCACGCAATTGCGAGTTTATATCTCAGAATTGTGACTTTATATCACACAATTGCGAGTTTATATCTCAGAATTGTGACTTTATATCACACAATTGCGAGTTTATATCTCAGAATTGTGACTTTATATCACGCAATTGCAAGTTTATATTTCATAATTCTGACTTTATATCACGCATTTGCGAGTTTATATCTCAGAATTGTGACCTTATATCACGCAATTGTGAGTTTATATTTCATAATTCTGACTTTATATCACGCAATTGCGAGTTTATATTTCATAATTCTGACTTTATATCACGCAATTGTGAGTTTATATTTCATAATTCTGACTTTATATCACGCAATTGCGAGTTTATATCTCAGAATTGTGACTTTATATCACGCAATTGCGAGTTTATATATGAGAATTGTGACCTTATATCACGCAATTGCGAGTTTATATCTCAGAATTCTGACTTTATATCACACAATTGCGAGTTTATATCTCAGAATTGTGACATTATATCACGCAATTGCGAGTTATATCTCAGAATTGTGACCTTATATCACGCAATTGCGAGTTTATATCTCAGAATTGTGACTTTATATCACACAATTGCGAGTTTATATCTCAGAACTCTGACTTTATATCACACAATTGCGAGTTTATATCTCAGAATTGTGATTTTATATCACGCAATTGCGAGTTTATATCTCAGAATTCTGACTTTATATCACACATTTGCGAGTTTATATCTCAGAATTCTGACTTTATATCACGCAATTGTGAGTTTATATCTCAGAATTGTGACCTTATATCACGCAATTGCGACTTTATATTTCAGAATTCTGACTTTATATCATGCAATTGCGAGTTTATATCTCAGAATTCTGACTTTATATCACACATTTGCGAGTTTATATCTCAGAATTCTGACTTTATATCACGCAATTGCGAGTTTATATCTCAGAACTGTGACTTTATATCACACAATTGCGAGTTTATATCTCAGAATTGTGACTTTATGTCACGCAATTGCGAGTTTATATTTCATAATTCTGACTTTATATCACGCAATTGCGAGTTTATATTTCATAATTCTGACTTTATATCACGCAATTGCGAGTTTATATTTCATAATTCTGACTTTATATCACGCAATTGCGAGTTTATATCTCAGAATTCTGACTTTATATCACACAATTGCGAGTTTATATCTCAGAATTCTGACTTTATATCACACAATTGCGAGTTTATATCTCAGAATTGTGACTATATCACGCAATTGCGAGTTTATATCCCAGAATTGTGACTTTATATCACACAATTGCGAGCTTATATCTCAGAATTCTGACTTTATATCACGCAATTGCGAGTTTATATTTCATAATTCTGACTTTATATCACACAATTGCGAGCTTATATCTCAGAATTCTGACTTTATATCACGCAATTGCGAGTTTATATTTCATAATTCTGACTTTATATCACGCAATTGCGAGTTTATATATCAGAATTGTGACTTTATATCACGCAATTGCGAGTTTATATCTCAGAATTCTGACTTTATATCACACAATTGCGAGTTTATATCTCAGAATTGTGACTATATCACGCAATTGCGAGTTTATATCTCAGAATTGTGACTTTATATCACACAATTGCGAGTTTATATCTCAGAACTCTGACTTTATATCACACAATTGCGAGTTTATATCTCAGAATTGTGATTTTATATCACGCAATTGCGAGTTTATATCTCAGAATTCTGACTTTATATCACACATTTGCGAGTTTATATCTCAGAATTCTGACTTTATATCACGCAATTGTGAGTTTATATCTCAGAATTGTGACCTTATATCACGCAATTGCGACTTTATATTTCAGAATTCTGACTTTATATCATGCAATTGCGAGTTTATATCTCAGAATTCTGACTTTATATCACACATTTGCGAGTTTATATCTCAGAATTCTGACTTTATATCACGCAATTGCGAGTTTATATCTCAGAACTGTGACTTTATATCACACAATTGCGAGTTTATATCTCAGAATTGTGACTTTATGTCACGCAATTGCGAGTTTATATTTCATAATTCTGACTTTATATCACGCAATTGCGAGTTTATATTTCATAATTCTGACTTTATATCACGCAATTGCGAGTTTATATTTCATAATTCTGACTTTATATCACGCAATTGCGAGTTTATATCTCAGAATTCTGACTTTATATCACACAATTGCGAGTTTATATCTCAGAATTGTGACCTTATATCACGCAATTGCGACTTTATATTTCAGAATTCTGACTTTATATCATGCAATTGCGAGTTTATATCTCAGAATTCTGACTTTATATCACACATTTGCGAGTTTATATCTCAGAATTCTGACTTTATATCACGCAATTGCGAGTTTATATCTCAGAACTGTGACTTTATATCACACAATTGCGAGTTTATATCTCAGAATTGTGACTTTATGTCACGCAATTGCGAGTTTATATTTCATAATTCTGACTTTATATCACGCAATTGCGAGTTTATATTTCATAATTCTGACTTTATATCACGCAATTGCGAGTTTATATTTCATAATTCTGACTTTATATCACGCAATTGCGAGTTTATATCTCAGAATTCTGACTTTATATCACACAATTGCGAGTTTATATCTCAGAATTCTGACTTTATATCACACAATTGCGAGTTTATATCTCAGAATTGTGACTATATCACGCAATTGCGAGTTTATATCTCAGAATTGTGACTTTATATCACACAATTGCGAGCTTATATCTCAGAATTCTGACTTTATATCACGCAATTGCGAGTTTATATTTCATAATTCTGACTTTATATCACGCAATTGCGAGTTTATATTTCATAATTCTGACTTTATATCACGCAATTGCGAGTTTATATATCAGAATTGTGACTTTATATCACGCAATTGCGAGTTTATATCTCAGAATTCTGACTTTATATCACACAATTGCGAGTTTATATCTCAGAATTGTGACTATATCACGCAATTGCGAGTTTATATCTCAGAATTGTGACTTTATATCACACAATTGCGAGTTTATATCTCAGAATTGTGACTTTATATCACACAATTGCGAGTTTATATCTCAGAATTGTGATTTTATATCACGCAATTGCGAGTTTATATCTCAGAATTCTGACTTTATATCACACATTTGCGAGTTTATATCTCAGAATTCTGACTTTATATCACGCAATTGTGAGTTTATATCTCAGAATTGTGACCTTATATCACGCAATTGCGACTTTATATTTCAGAATTCTGACTTTATATCATGCAATTGTGAGTTTATATTTCATGATTCTGACTTTATATCACGCAATTGCGAGTTTATATTTCATAATTCTGACTTTATATCACGCAATTGCGAGTTTATATATCAGAATTGTGACTTTATATCACGCAATTGCGAGTTTATATCTCAGAATTCTGACTTTATATCACACAATTGCGAGTTTATATCTCAGAATTGTGACTATATCACGCAATTGCGAGTTTATATCTCAGAATTGTGACTTTATATCACACAATTGCGAGCTTATATCTCAGAATTCTGACTTTATATCACGCAATTGCGAGTTTATATCTCAGAATTGTGACTTTATATCACACAATTGCGAGTTTATATCTCAGAATTGTGACTTTATATCACACAATTGCGAGTTTATATCTCAGAATTGTGACTTTATATCACGCAATTGCAAGTTTACATTTCATAATTCTGACTTTATATCACGCATTTGCGAGTTTATATCTCAGAATTGTGACCTTATATCACGCAATTGTGAGTTTATATTTCATAATTCTGACTTTATATCACGCAATTGCGAGTTTATATTTCATAATTCTGACTTTATATCACGCAATTGTGAGTTTATATTTCATAATTCTGACTTTATATCACGCAATTGCGAGTTTATATCTCAGAATTGTGACTTTATATCACGCAATTGCGAGTTTATATATGAGAATTGTGACCTTATATCACGCAATTGTGAGTTTATATCTCAGAATTGTGACTTTATATCACGCAATTGCGAGTTTATATCTCAGAATTGTGACTTTATATCACGCAATTGTGAGTTTATATCTCAGAATTGTGACTTTATATCACGCAATTGTGAGTTTATATCTCAGAATTGTGACTTTATATCATGCAATTGCGAGTTTATATCTCAGAATTGTGAGTTTATATCACGCAATTGCGAGTTTATATCTCAGAATTGTGACTTTATATCACGCAATTGTGAGTTTATATCTCAGAATTGTGACTTTATATCACGCAATTGTGAGTTTATATCTCAGAATTGTGACTTTATATCATGCAATTGCGAGTTTATATCTCAGAATTGTGACTTTATATCACGCAATTGTGAGTTTATATATCAGAATTGTGACTATATCACGCAATTGCGAGTTTATATCTCAGAATTCTGACTTTATATCACGCAATTGTGAGTTTATATTTCATAATTCTGACTTTATATCACGCAATTGCGAGTTTATATCTCAGAATTGTGACTTTATATCACGCAATTGCGAGTTTATATATCAGAATTGTGACTTTATATCACGCAATTGCGAGTTTATATCTCAGAATTGTGACTTTATATCACACAATTGCGAGCTTATATCTCAGAATTCTGACTTTATATCACGCAATTGCGAGTTTATATTTCATAATTCTGACTTTATATCACGCAATTGCGAGTTTATATTTCATAATTCTGACTTTATATCACGCAATTGCGAGTTTATATTTCATAATTCTGACTTTATATCACGCAATTGTGAGTTTATATTTCATAATTCTGACTTTATATCACGCAATTGCGAGTTTATATCTCAGAATTGTGACTTTATATCACGCAATTGCGAGTTTATATATGAGAATTGTGACCTTATATCACGCAATTGTGAGTTTATATCTCAGAATTGTGACTTTATATCACGCAATTGCGAGTTTATATCTCAGAATTGTGACTTTATATCACGCAATTGTGAGTTTATATCTCAGAATTGTGACTTTATATCACGCAATTGTGAGTTTATATCTCAGAATTGTGACTTTATATCATGCAATTGCGAGTTTATATCTCAGAATTGTGACTTTATATCACGCAATTGTGAGTTTATATATCAGAAATGTGACTATATCACGCAATTGCGAGTTTATATCTCAGAATTCTGACTTTATATCACGCAATTGTGAGTTTATATTTCATAATTCTGACTTTATATCACGCAATTGCGAGTTTATATCTCAGAATTGTGACTTTATATCACACAATTGCGAGCTTATATCTCAGAATTGTGACTTTATATCACGCAATTGCGACTTTATATTTCATAATTCTGACTTTATATCACGCAATTGCGAGTTTATATCTCAGAATTGTGACTTTATATCACACAATTGCGAGCTTATATCTCAGAATTCTGACTTTATATCACGCAATTGCGAGTTTATATTTCATAATTCTGACTTTATATCACGCAATTGCGAGTTTATATATCAGAATTGTGACTTTATATCACGCAATTGCGAGTTTATATCTCAGAATTCTGACTTTATATCACACAATTGCGAGTTTATATTTCATAATTGTGACTTTATATCACGCAATTGTGAGTTTATATTTCATAATTCTGACTT